>JAGFBZ010000385.1:24528-647381 GCA_018398805.1 Hirundichthys speculiger | reverse complement strand
ACAAGGCAATTCAAAGTGCTTTACAGATGCATAAAATCACAAAAAGGCAAATAGAATCATACAAGTATAAAAATAATCATTAATAAATTAAATTAAAAATTAATTACAAAAATAATTAATTAAAAATTAAGAGTGCAGATAAAATCCTTTCAATTGTCATATGCACATCTAAACAGAACTGTTTTCAGTCTGGATCTGAACATTGTCAGAGTTCAGGCCTGTCTCACATCTTCTGGAAGACTGGTCCAGATTTTAGGAGCATAAAACTGTAATACAACTTCACCTTGTTTAGTCCTGACTCTGGGCACCAGCAGGAGACCACTACCTGAGGTTCTCAGAGTCCAGGTTGGTTCATATGGATCTAACATGTCAGAGATGGACTTTGGGGGGGCCATGAAGAGACTTGAACACAAGTAGAGCTGTTTTAAAGTCTGTTCTCTCTGAGTGACAGGAAGCCAGAGACCTCAGGACTGGACTAATATGGTCGTATCTCCTGTTCTAGTCAGACGGGCAGAGACCTCAGGTATATTGTCGTATTTCCTGTTCTAGTCAGGACCGGTGCAGAGACCTCAGACTGGACTAATATGGTCGTATCTTCTGGTTCTAGTCAGGACCGGTGCAGAGACCTCAGGACTGGACTAATATGGTCGTATCTCCTGGTCAGGACCGGTGCAGAGACCTCAGGACTGGACTAATATGGTCGTATCTCCTGGTTCTAGTCAGGACCGGTGCAGAGACCTCAGGACTGGAATAATATGGTCGTATCTCCTGGTTCTAGTCAGGACCAGTGCAGAGACCTCAGGACTGGACTATATGTCATCTCCTGGTTCTAGTCAGGCCGGTGCAGAGACCTCAGGACTGGACTAATAGTCGTATTTCCTGGTTCTAGTCAGGACTCGTGCAGAGACCTCAGGACTGGACTAATATGGTCGTATCTCCTGGTTCTAGTCAGGACCGGTGCAGAGACCTCAGGACTGGACTAATATGGTCGTATCTCGTGGTTCTAGTCAGGACCAGTGCAGAGACCTCAGGACTGGACTAATATGGTCATATCTCCTGGTTCTAGTCAGGACCGGTGCAGAGACCTCAGGACTGGACTAATATAGTCGTATTTCCTGGTTCTAGTCAGGACACGTGCAGAGACCTCAGGACTGGACTAATATGGTCGTATCTCCTGGTTCTAGTCAGGACCGGTGCAGAGACCTCAGGACTGGACTAATATGGCAGTATCTCCTGGTTCTAGTCAGGACCGGTGCAGAGACCTCAGGACTGGACTAATATGGCAGTATCTCCTGGTTCTAGTCAGGACCGGTGCAGAGACCTCAGGACTGGACTAATATGGTCGTATTTCCTGGTTCTAGTCAGGACCGGTGCAGAGACCTCAGGACTGGACTAATATGGTCGTATCTCCTGGTTCTAGTCAGGACCGGTGCAGAGACCTCAGGACTAGACTAATACGGTCGTATCTCCTGGTTCTAGTCAGGACCAGTGCAGAGACCTCAGGACTGGACGAATATGGTCGTATCTCCTGGTTCTAGTCAGGAATCGTGCAGCAGCGTTCTGGATGTACTGCAGCTGTCTTACAGCTGGTTTAGAGCCCAGTGAGCAGGCCGTTACAGTAGTCTAACCTGGTGGAGATGAACACATGGATTAGTCTTTCTAAATCTGGTTTAGACACTATTCCTTTGATTCTGACAATTATTTTTAGATGGTAAAAAGTTGCTGATGTTATTGCTTTAATGTGGCTGTTAAAGTTCAAGTCTGAATCCAATATTACCCCTAAATTTCTGACCTGATTTTTAGGTTCTAGAGAGTTTTAAGGTGACTGATAGCCCTTTCTCTTTGTTTCTGTGGGCCACAGACAATGATTTCAGTTTTGTCTGAGTTTAGCTATAGAAAATTGTTTTGCATCCACACACTGATCTGTTCGATGCAGTGACACAATGAATCTACAGGCCCATGTTCTCCTGCTGTCTGTGACACATACATCTGGGTATCATCTGCATAGTTGTGGTAGGTCACATTATAGCTGCTTATTAGCGGCCTAATGGAAGCATGTGCAGATTGAACAACAGGGGTCCCAGGATTGACCCCTGGGGAACCCCACAGGTCATGGCCATTTGGTCTGAGACACAGTTACCAATTTCAACAAAGAATCTCCTGTCCCTGAGATAGGACCTGAACCAGTTTAAAGCAGTTTCAGAGATTCCCACCCAGTCTTCTAATCAGGGCCAGCTCTTGGCATAGGCGATTTAGGCGGCATCTGCTAGAGGGGTGCCGCCAGTCCCCCTTAAATGGACTTGCCCTGATGAGTATAAACCTTGAGATGTCTAGGCAGGTGTCATTTGATGACACCGTAGATGCCTTTGCTGCCAGGAAGTCCAGACGTGTAAACTTATAGTCTTTAGTTAAAAGACAAGTTTAGTTGAAAGTAACTGTTCTTACCGTTGAGTTTGTCGTTGTTCAAATCCTCAAATTAAACTGTCATGATTGCTCAGTTGGTTGTTGTCATTGAATTGCAGTGGGCTTGGGGGGGCACCGGGGTGTAATCTTGCCTAGGGCACCAAATTGGGTAGAGCCGACCCTGCTTTTAATCTTTATAATAAGATCACATGGTCAACTGTGTCAAAGGCAGTGTTTAGGTCCAGGAGAACTAAGACTGAGACTTTGCCTGCATCTGTGTTCAGGTGAATGTCGTTTGTCACATTGATCAGCGCTGTCTCAGTGCTGTGGGGGGGCCTAAAGCCTGATTGAAAACTATCAAAAACATTGTTGGACAGGAAAAAGTCAGTAAGCTGTTGATATACCGCTTTTTCTAGGACTTTGCCAAGGAATGGCAGGTTTGATATGGGCCGATAGTTCTTCAGTACTGTGGCATCAAGACTGCTCTTCTTTAGACGAGGCTTATTGACAGCAGTTTTTAAGGCCTCTGAAAATGTTCCAGTCTGAAGAGAGATGTTAGTTAATTCAGTGAGCTGTGTCCCCCCCCTCCTTCCCCTATTTCTCGCACACACCTCACCTACACCCCACCCGCACATTATTGATACTCAAGAGCCTATCATGGCTCATTACGCTGACCACACGCCCAAGGGCCCTCCATAGCCCGTTTGCATTCACCCTACAACAATTCCACTACTTCTTTATTATTATTTTTTACTTTTTCTGTGCTCTCCTCTCTCTGTCCTCCATCCTCTCTCTGTCCTGTCTCCCCTCTTTTCTTTCTCTACCCGGCTGGCCTTCGGCAGGAAGGTCCCCCCATATGAGCCAGGTCCTGCTCAAGGTTTCTTCCTCTTAAAGTGGAGTTTTTCCTTGCCACTGTTTGGTATGAAGGTTTTTTTTCTCCCTACGTTGGAGTTTTTTACCTGCCATTATCATTGATTGGATTTAATGATATAATCTTAGTTGATGATATTTGCTCGGGGGTCATGCTCTGGGTCTCTGTAAAGCGCCTAGAGACAATTGTCATTGTAACAGACGCTATATAAATAAAATTGAATTGAAAATTGAATTGGTAACAAACTGCTCAGCACAGACTCTAGAAATCAAGGCAACTCATCAAGGCAGCAGGTTGATGGACTCAGACTGCAGATGATCTCTTTGTCAGTTACAGGTGTGAAATGTGTCAGCTCTAGGTGTCTAGTTGGCAGAAGAGTAGTTGTTTGTGTTGTGGAAATTACTCAATTTTTAATACCTTGAACTTTGTCAATAAAGAATATTGCAAACTCATTACACTTTGATGTAGAAATGAGTTCTAAGGGCAGTGAAACTGGAGGTTTTGTTAATCTGTTTACTGTAGCAAATAGGACACGGGAGTTGTTACTGTAGTTTTTGATGATTTCAGAAAAATACCTCTCCCTTGTTCTACGCAATGTTTGGTTGAACACAGAACTTTCCTTTTTAAATCTCATAATGGATCTGGAGCTCTGACTGGCTCTATTTCCATTCAGCTCTCCTTCACTCCCTTTTCTATGCCCTGACTGAATCTTCTCTTACCCATGGAGCCTTTAACCTACTTTTAACCATTCTAACCTTGACAGGAGCAATGGTATCCAAAACCTTTAAAACACTTGATGTGCAAGAATTCAACGGATCATCAACATTAGAGCCTGGGGTATTTTCAAACCGAATCATTTCCATAAACTGTGTCCCTGTGCTGTCATTTATGAGTCTTCTCTGATCAACTGCAGACCCAACTGCTAGTTTGGGTAAGACTGACAGGTCAAAGAAAACACAAAAATGATCAGATAAAGCAACATCGACAACATCCACGTTTGAAATAGCAACACCCTTTGAGATAAGCAGATCTAAAGTGTGCCCCCTTTTGTGGGGGGGCTCAGTCACATGCTGAGTTAGACCAAACATTTCAAGGACAGTTCTTTTGCTTGGTTGTCATGGGTTACATCTACATGCACATTCAAGTCCCCTGTTATGACCAAACAGTCAAATCAGTGCACACAACTGAAAGTAGTTCAGTAAAATCATCAATAAAACAATTCTGTGGTGGTTTGTAAATGGCGATATAAAGAATGGAAGATTGTTTCATCTCCATTTTGAATGACACATATTTAAATGATGAAAAAACCCAAATGATAACTTGTGTGTGAGTATATTGTCCCTGAATATGGCACAAACACCAGGTGGGTCCCAGGCCTGTGGTGAGGGCCGTGGTGAAGGTGAAGCATCTCTGGAGGGTGTAGATGCAGCAGGTGGGTCCCAGGCCTGTGGTGAGGGCCGTGGTGAAGGTGGAGCATCTCTGGAGGGTGTAGATGCAGCAAGGTGGGTCCCAGGCCTGTGGTGAGGGCCGCGGTGAAGGTGAAACGTCTCTGGAGGGTGTAGATGCAGCAGTTGGGTCCCAGGCCTGTGGTGACTGCTGTGGTGAAGGTGAAGCGTCTCTGGAGGGTGTAGATGCAGCAGGTGGGTTCCAGACCTGTGGTGAGGGCCGTGGTGAAGGTGAAGCGTCTCTGGAGGGTGTAGATGCAGCAGGTGGGTCCCAGGCCTGTGGTGAGGGCCGTGGTGAAGGTGAAGCGTCTCTGGAGGGTGTAGATGCAGCAGGTGGGTCCCAGGTCTGTGGTGAGGGCCGTGGTGAAGGTGAAGCATCTCTGGAGGGTGTAGATGCAGCAGGTGGGTCCCAGGCCTGTGGTGAGGGCCGTGGTGAAGGTGAAGCATCTCTGGAGGGTGTAGATGCAGCAGGTGGGTCCCAGGCCTGTGGTGAGGGCCGTGGTGAAGGTGAAGCGTCTCTGGAGGGTGTAGATGCAGCAGGTGGGTCCCAGGTCTGTGGTGAGGGCCGTGGTGAAGGTGAAGCATCTCTGGAGGGTGTAGGTGCAGCAGGTGGGTCCCAGGCCTGTGGTGAGGGCCGTGGTGAAGGTGAAGCATCTCTGGAGGGTGTAGATGCAGCAGGTGGGTCCCAGGCCTGTGGTGAGGGCCGCGGTGAAGGTGAAGCATCTCTGGAGGGTGTAGATGCAGCAGGTGGGTCCCAGGTCTGTGGTGAGGGCCATGGTGAAGGTGAAGCGTCTCTGGAGGGTGTAGATGCAGCAGGTGGGTCCCAGACCTGTGGTGAGGGCCGTGGTGAAGGTGAAGCATCTCTGGAGGGTGTAGATGCAGCAGGTGGGTCCCAGGTCTGTGGTGAGGGCCGTGGTGAAGGTGAAGCATCTCTGGAAGGTGTAGGTGCAGCAGGTGGGTCCCAGGCCTGTGGTGAGGGCCGCGGTGAAGGTGAAGCGTCTCTGGAGGGTGTAGATGCAGCAGGTGGGTCCCAGGCCTGTGGTGAGGGCCGTGGTGAAGGTGAAGCGTCTCTGGAGGGTGTAGATGCAGCAGGTGGGTTCCAGACCTGTGGTGAGGGCAGTGGTGAAGGTGAAGCGTCTCTGGAGGGTGTAGATGCAGCAGGTGGGTCCCAGGCCTGTGGTGAGGGCCGTGGTGAAGGTGATGGAGGTGCTACTGCATCTGAATGCTGTGTTTGGGATGCTGGAGGTGCTGTTGATGCTGCAGTTGTTGATTCCTTTGCTGGGTCTCTGGGTGGCGAGGCAAGAGCTCTCCTCTCGCTCCTCTTCTCCCTTGGTGGCAGCACTGGTCCTGGTCCTGGACCTGGTTCTGGTCCTGGTCCATTCTGATGCCTCAGAGCGTGGAGGAGATTATCTGTCAGTCATCTCCCTCCACCTCTGTTCAGGTGTGGTCCTCTTCCTTTAAACAGATCACCTCTTTGCCAGAAAAGATTAAAGTTCTCAATAAAATGCAGTCCTCTGGACTCACAGACTTTGGACAACCATGTGTTCAGTTGAAGCAGCTGAATTTGCCCTATCAATCGATGTTTGGGAGAGGTCCACTAATGAACGGTGGTATTGCTGCTTTATCAAGACTCTCAAATAGTTTGTTTAAGTCTCTTTTCAAGATTTCAGATTGTTCCTTTCTTGTATCCACTGCACCCACATGAACAATCAGCTGTTTCACCCCCTGGTGTTTCTCCAGGACCTCAGGTAGTAGCCTTGTGATGTCAGAGACAGTGGCACTTGGATACCTGCAAGTAACTGCTCTGTTTACATTTAAATTAGATATGGCTCCATCTCCAAGCAGAAGGATATCTTTGACCTTGACATGTGGCACAGATATTCTGTTCATCTGCTGCTTTGTACGCGCTCTCTGTTAGTTAAACTCAGTCACATTTGGCTCTGACAGTGGTAAAAATCTGTTTAACTTTATCCTGGTGATGTTACATGTCCTCCTTTGATACCAACATTCTGACTTTGCTTTGGCTTAGCACCAAGTCCATTATAAATGTCTTTACAGAGTCTTGGAAAAGACACGGTATCATTTAGCTTAAAGTTGTCAGTAGTAGTTTTTTCACCCTTTCCTTTGGAAGTAAATGTGGACTTCTTATCACTGGATTCCATTGGGAGCATATCATGAAGTCCTTTTTCAGTTTCTAAGGCAAAAATCCTTTCTTGAAGGGCCCGGATTTCTTGTTGATATATCCAACAGTTTTCACAGGGAGACTTTGTTTGGGTTACTGTAATGTTAAAAATTGCATTTGGAGCTAAAGTGCTGTGTCATGAGTCCTTGACTTCTGGTCTCGATTCCTGCGTGTTCGAAGGCCACAGTTTTGTTATCGTTCTGGCTCCGACAAGTCTGCTAAGTTTTGACGCGTAGACGTCTAGAGAACTTATCCAAGGTCCTGATGTTTTCATGTGATGTTTAAAGGCGACTGTTTCCTACTGAGACTTTGTCATTCTGAACCATCCAGCATTCTGTAATGACCTCTCTGAATTTGCATGCAGACTTGGAGAATAAAACTCCGTTTTGCACCTCCGTCCAGTCGGTTGTCAGTGCTTTGTTTAACAACCGAATTGACTGCATCACCAGAACACAATTAGGGCCTGATTTACTAAAGGTTTGCGTGCGTAAAAACGTGTGCAAACTTGACACCACCCGCAAACCAATGTGCAAGCTGATCTACTAACAGCGTGCAAAGAGGACTGCGCCTCTCAAATGAGCAAAATAGCACACGCTGTTCATTTAGTACTTTTGCCCTGATGAATAATCAATATGGGGCGTACCCGCCAGAAAGCGCTAAATACTGGGAGGGGAAAATGCAAATAGGGCCATTTACCACACGCAATGAGATTTACCAACCCTGAAAGTAATTGCGGGGATTGTGATTGCATCTGTATTTAATACGTTCGAAAGGAAGGTGCTAATCTGCCCAGCATTACGCACCGATGGCTGCTGTTATTGTGGCAAGGAGGCGACATCGCCAAAATCAAAGAATACGCAGAGAGAGAGTCTTTCGGACTCGTGTAAATTTGTTTGGAATGAATGAAAACCAGATAGTTGAAACTTGAGGCAGTGTTTCCACTAGAAAAAATTGGCACCGGACAATGTGACCGGCAGGTTTTCAATTTACCGGACAAATGTTTGAAATTCTGGTCACATAGGCTATATGAATTTACTGAGGTTAAAAATAAATCATATGCAGTAGTACGATATCAATGCATGTCATTTAATAGTGTTTTTATTGAAAAACAGGCTATTTCAAATAAAATAAGTCCCGTCAATTGACTCACGAGCGTAACTTAAAAAAATAAATAAATAAATATTGCAGAAGCTTGCGCTCTTCTGACTCCGCTGCGCTGTTTTAATGCGGTTCTGCAGAGAGAAACCTCTCTCTGCTGGCACACTGGAGACAGGGATCAGCAGGCTATCTGGGCCAGTTGAGCCCACTCGGGGTAGATTTCACTGAAATCCCCGATGAGAACTTCACAGGCCGTTGAGAAGTTCAAGCCTCCATAACCGCGGAGCGCTGTCATGACGGAGATGGCGTCTCTGCGCGCACCTGTGGCATCAATGAGTGGAGCTGTGGCTGGAGCCGACTCGTCCTCACACACTACTCATTCGTAAAAAAAGTATATGTTTCATAAAATCCATCCATCCATCCATCCATCCATTAGCATCCGCTAATGGATGGATGGATGGATGGATGGATTTTATCCATCCATCTATCCATCCATCCATATATTTTAGCTTCCGCTAATGGATGGATGGATGGACCCGAAGTCGGGTCGCTGGGGCAGCAGCTTCAGCAGAGAGGTCCAGACCTCCCTCCCCCCGGCCGCTTCCACCAGCTCCTCTGGGAGAATCCCGAGGCGTTTTTCATAAAATGATGTGGAAATAACCCATTTTATTACAACTGAAATTGTGCTTGGGAGGAGTATTTCACCGGACATTTTGACCGGAGAGATCATAAAATCCCGGACTTCCGCATATTTTACCAGACAAAGTCCGGCAATTACCAGACAACGGAAACCCTGACTTAAGGGCTGATTTGGAGCCGGTCACAAGCACATGCAAAAGGAGAAATATTTTATTTAAATGTTAAATCGAGTATTATTCAGCAAAAGGTTGCCACAGGAGGCACATTCATTTTTTTATTTGTGATAATAAATAAATCACGTGTTTTCATGGAGAAAAAAGTGTTTCTTATTGTGCGCCTACCTTGTTCTGCAGTTGGCTCTAGCGTGTCATACCCTGTATCCCAGTTACCTGCTCCTCGCAGAAGGTGAGCTGCACCTGCTGCTCAATGCTGGTTAGAGGCATCTCCTCCGCAGGCCCTCCACCTGTCTTGTTTGCCGAAGTTTTATTAAAGGCCACTTTTTCTTTAGTTCTTTGCCTTATATCTTGCCACCTTCTTTTAACCTCATCTGCCGTTCTTTTTGTCTTACCAACTGCATTTATTCTATCGCAGATTTTCTCCCATATTGCGTTTCTTTTGGTAATGTTTAAATTTCTTTGCTTTAGTTCATGAATGTGTTTATTTGCCTCTTCCACTAATATCTCTAACTCCAACTCGTCAAATTTCATTTTGCGCTTGCGTCTATCCTGCTTTCCATCCAGACTCTCCATGGCGCAAACCGTAAGACACGCAACACCTCATTTAAATACTGCAGTTTGCACCCGTTATCAATTGCGCGAGCATTCTTAGTTGATCACCCGCAAAACACACAACAACAGCACGCGCAAACTTTTTCAGTGCACACGCAATTTAGTACTCTTTATTTAGGATCTTAGTAAATCAGGCCCTTAGAGTATAATTTGAGTGTATGCTTATGAGTAAGATATGCCCAAATTTAAACACAACAGTCACTCCTTCAGGCATCTTGAGAAGTTTGTCGTCACTGGTTTGTCAGATGAGTTGTAAAAAGCACAAAAATGATTCAGGAAGTCTTGGTACACTTAAAAGGAGAAGAATAAAATCTTGAGTCTCTTTATAGATCAATGTATGGTGACCAATAATGGTAAAACACAAAGACAATTTTTTTCCAGAAGAAGTGGACATTTTAATAAAGCATGTGGTCAAAATTCTGCAAAGTATCAAACAGTGCACAATGAGAGAAATAGAAAAAATAATTATAACATCAATATATTCTAACGTGGCTTCTTACATTCTCAGAAAACTGCATAATATATTTGATATTTTCATGTAAGAATATGTTGCAATGCTCGAGGAATAGGTTTTGATGAACATAGAAAGAAAGTGCTGCTATATTTGTTATTTAAACCAAAGAACAGTTAAGCTGATATAACCAATCTCCAGGTGGCTTTTATCTGGAATCAAAATGCCAACAAAGACTAACAAACAAAACCAATCACATAAAGAAGAAGACTGATATTAAATCAAAAAACGTATCTTTAATCTTCTTACTTGGTATGTTTTATCAATTTTGTGTTCTGAAAGTGAAGTTGCTTGTCATATCGTCTTAATTTTTACACCGTGAGAGTCAGCATGTGCTCAGTTTTACAAGGGAAAAGGAGAATAAAAGAAACAAACTCAGGTCTATACAGATCCCATTACTATACAAGCTCTCATTTCTGGGCTGCAACTTCAACCTTACAGCACCATTGTATGAAGACACATGGAAGCAGCTGTAATAAGAACATAGTTTGATTGCAGGAAGCTGCAGGCTTATTAAAAGAGTGTGTCTGTTCTTTCTTATTGTGAGCAGTCATTTTTTATTCCCCAGACTCGTTTGCTTGGCTTACAGAAGATAAATAATAAAAACCTCTTACGAGTGACAAAAAGAGCGTAGCTCAACTGAAGACGCAAGACACAAGTGAATTTTTTTAATCACTTACTTTGTTTGAAATGAAAAGTGAAAAAACAAAATTACAAAGGAAATTCAAACAGAAGGAACAGTCATTTCTTTATTTCCCATAAATACATGAAAACAAATACTATATAAAGAGCTCCCACAAACAGAAAGAGTACCCACATTTGTTACATTTAACATTTATAGATTATACAGGACAAACCATTTGGCCATGTTCATATGGATGAATAAATCTATTGTCTGCACTTTGAAATAAATATATCTAGAAAGATCTCCCTTTCAATCACTCTGAAAGGAATACAGCTTATGCAATGATTGTGATATACAGTCATGGAAAAAATTATTAGACCACCATTTTTTCTTTACTTTCTTGTTCATTTTAATACCTGGTACCACTAAACGTCATCATGTGACTAAAACAGACAGAAAAGAAAACACTGAATGCATAAAAGCAGTGTTTTTGGCAGTACAACGCCATAGCTATTGATGTAAAAACTTAAGTGATTTAGGTTATAATCAAGAAAACCATGGAAAATGGTAAGATATCAGCTCTTAAATAAAACTCTTATGAGCAATCTTTGTGGTTATCGTTATGTTTGTCCAAACAAATGTACCTTTAGTTGTACCAGGCATTAAAATGAACAAGAAACTGAAGAAAACAAGGTGGTCTAATAATTTTTTCCATTACTGTATACTTGATACACTGATGAGCTACTCAAATAGCTTCACCTTCACTTAAAAAGCCCCTGAAAAAAAAAGATATTTAACAGTTGGCTTCTGCTTGCCAACTGAATAATTTTCCTATAATTTTGCGATATGATCGTCAGTAAGTGCTGCAGAAGACCAGCAGTGAGGAGAATCACCCACATTATGAGGTAAATATCAAACCTTAACACCTGAAGTCCAACTGAATGGGAAAAAAAACACTACTGAGTCTATTATTTTGGATGCAAAAGTGGGTGTTGTATTAAAAAAAATGGTCCCATTAAGTGTCATGGCCTGGTCGGCCATGGCAGAAGTTCTGTGTGTTTGATCAAGTTGGCGTCTCTCCGTGTCTCTAGTGCTTCCTGTTTTACTTTGAAGGTTTGTCTTGTCTTCGTGATGTTCAGCGTTTTTTCCTCCCCCTTGTCATCCTGATTGTTCACACCTGCCTCTCGTTTGTTCCTTTGTGTTTATAAGTCTTGTCACTCCCATTCAGTTTGCTGTCCATTGTCATCATGCCTGTTTGGATGTCTCCCTGCTCGTCACCCTGGTTCAAGATAAGTTTGTTTTTGCCCTTTTTTTTTTCAAATGAATTCCCCATTTCAAACTCCTGCATTTTGGGTCCTCTGTTCAACCGCAGACCCTGACATTAAGTTATGTTATGTAATATTGGATGATTATCTGTTTAGCAATCACCAACATGTCTGTTCTGTGACCTTTAAAGACAAATGCTAGTACCAAAAAAAGTTTCACTTTTAGAAATTGTAGAATTCTCAAGAGATAACACTCCTTTAAAAAATAAAATAAAATCAGAAATATCAGTCTATGCTCTTTACAAAATAATAACGCACCCAACCCCCTTAGGTGTATCTAAGGCGGCAGGTTGAAATGACGCAAATGCAGAGTGTTTAATCTGGCATGTGGGTGACAAAAAATAGACCTGATTCTTATTTGAAGTCATTTAAACCTTTGGCCCATATAGACTAAAGGTGTAGAAGCTTGTGAAGAAGTGTGACTTTAGAGCTCTTCATATTTGGGATTCTTCTGTGTGCTGTCCACTCTGAGAGCCCTGAAGGGAGACAAGCCACATCATGAGAAACAGAGCATGAAAGAGAGAAAAATGATTTAAGATTAGCACCAATAACTTTAAGCCATCTTTTAAGTATGACATCAGTCGCTTACATTGTCTTGGAGCATCTTCTCCTGGCTACCCTTCCAAAAAAGCCATGATTGTGAAATCTTATTCTTTCATGAACTTTAACATTTAGCATGCTAACTGTGGCCTGAGATGTGTCTGAGATTGCCTTGGGTGTTTTGTAAATGTTTTTGGGGTGAACTTGCTGGAATGTCAATTTCTGGAAAAATTACCAACTGGCTACGATGGTGAAATCCTTGTCAGACTGATGAGAATTGCATATCTCAGCATATTGCTGATGTCTTTCCTCCTTGGTTTGACTTTGGCAAGGGTAACCCAGAACCTAGTTCAATTCCTTTTTCAGCCATTCTGATGTAGATCTGCAGGTGTGCCTTGTGCTTTTCTCTGCCATTAATCATTTTATGACCCTTAAGTCATGATCTTTTGGAGGACCCAGGCCCTGGACTGAATCTTACTGGGCAAAGCTACTGAACTGGTCTTAAACAAATTTTAAATAAGCTCTAAACCAGGGGTGTCCAAACTCGAACTCGAAGGGCCGCTGTCCTGCAAGTCTTAGATGTGTCCCTGCTTCAGCACACCCGATTCAATTAAGAGTTATCAATTAACTTGTGCATGGTCTTCCATTCATTAGAATCAGGTGTGTTGTGTCAAAAACACAACACACCTGTTTACTCAAGATGTATTGGTTAAGTATACAATACATCTTGAGTAAAATATTTACTCAAGATATTTACTCAATATACACTATATTGCCAAAATTATTTTCTCACCTACCTTGATTTACATATGAGCTTTTGTGACATCCCATTCCTAATCAATATGATGTGGGTCCACCCTTTGCAGCTAGAACAGCTTCAACTCTTCTGGGAAGGCTGTCCACAAGGTTTAGGAGTGTTTATGGGGATTTTTGACCACCTCACTCCCGTGGGGATCCTGTAGCAACACAGTCCACCCCACTGCATCGGAAGGTTGAGAACTCTGAACCCATGCGGTATGATCACACCTCCCTCTCACTGGAAGAGAGGGAGCGCCGCTGCAAGTCGGATCTCTGCATCTATTGTGGGGCAGTGGGACATTACATCTGTGGTTGTTCAGCTAAAGCCAAAGCTCACCAGTAGCTGGGGAGGCCCTGGTGAACTCAACTGCCCTGTAAACTCCCCCAAACCAGAAACCTCTGCTCCAAGGCCGTCTCCTCCTTTCAGATAAGCCCCACACCTTTGCAATCTTCATCGACTCTGGGGCTGATACCTGCATCATCAGTGAGGAGGTGGTCCTTCAGTTGGGGCTCGAGCAGGTTCCTCTGCCTAATCCACTCCCTGCTAAAGCCTTAGATGGACACATCCTGGGCACAGTAATGCAAAGAGACCTCTCCTGTTCACTTGCTACTTTCTGTTTATCATCACGAGACAATCCAGTTCCACATCTTATGCTCTTCCTGCCTGCCTCTCATCCTGGGATATCCATGCCCCCGTCTTCATAACCCTCAGATCAACTGGGTCACCGCAACCAGGGTTCACATCAGCATTGAAGGGACAGCCCATGTAAACTGTTATTTCCATTTCAGTTTCTCTCTACAGCAGCCATTCCCAAACCAGAATACCAAGGACCAATTTGAAATGTGAAAAATCTCCGCAGCCCACCGAAACCTTTAATCACAACTGTGATCAACATACAGGACAAGGAACCATGATCCGATATTAATGTAAGGGGTCAACAAATGAGGTGACACTTGTTATATTAAGTTAAGATGACAGTAGAATAACACTTAACTGGTTTGTTTTATTACTTCTTAATGTTTTTAATCATGTCATGAATATTTCACAGTAATTAAAAACATATTTAAAAAAGATCGAGGATTTAAAACACATTTGTTTAATTTTAATGACCTCTCATGGCCCACCTGCAGTCCCACGACGGCCCACCAGGGGGTCGCGGTCCACACTTTGGGAATCACTGCTCTACAGTAGATTAAAAATATGAGGAAAAACTTGCTGCCAAATGGTCTTTATTAAAAGACAAAAACAGGTCCTTAAGGTGCAAATGTTTTTCCCCCATTTCAATCTTTCAATCCCCCCAGCAGTCGGGGTCTCCTCCAGCTCTGGGCGACTGCAGCTTTCATCTTCCTGCTTGTTTTAAACGTTTGATGACGCAATTGTTAGCGTGACAGCAGCGACAGCCGTGTTGCCATGTTGTATTGCTTTCCTCAGATACACATCAGGTTCATTGGTGGTGGATTTTAAATGGGGTTCGCTGGAAACCTGGAACGGTTTTGACCATGCGTGAACTTTGAAAGAGCGTTGTTCACAATTGCCCAAATGAACTCGTTCCCACCCCACGCTGGTGAAGGAGAAAGAGAGCGTTCGCAAAAAATATGAACTAGTTCGTGAACTTTCGTTTAATGAACGCGTCCAGGTACAACACTGTTCATCAGATTGCCAGAATGAGAAGTGTGATTCATGACTCCAGAGAACACACCTCCACTGTTCTAAAGTCCATTGGTCCCCAAACCCCGGGCCCCGGCCCGGTACTGGTCTGTGGGTCATTCGGTATTGGGCTACAGAGAAAAAAAAAAAAAAACTTCCATTATTATGTTGGATTATGATTTTTTTTTTCATGCCGGCCTAATCATTTACTAGGTTGTGTATATACCTGCGACTAGGGATGTCCGATAATATCGGCCCACCGATATTATCGGCCCGATATTGGCATAAAAATGTAATATCTGTAAATATCGTTATCGGTTTTTGCTTATAATGAAAACCGATAAAAATAATGCCTGGATTTCGCCGAATAAATGCTCTATATAGGCCTATGGGCTCCCGTCCCGAGACATTTTCCGGCACGCAAATGATGACCTCATCAAACTGCGTCGTGAAGCGTATAAACAAACGTGGGTGGCTGCAGTAACAAGCTTGCTAGCTCTGTGCCTGACTATCGTTATGTCTGTGGTTTGGAATTATTTCCAAGTGTCTCCTTCGGATATTAAACTTGTGATTTGCAATGACTGCAAAGCGTTGGTTATGCAAGGCGAAACCAAGACTTCTGCCTTCAATACTTCCAATTTAATCTCCCACCTCAGGATGAATCATTCAGAGAGATACGCGGCATTTGTACAGCAAAGTAATGAGAAGAAGCAACAGAGACAGGCTGCACTGAAAAAAAGCACTCAGTTGACGCTTGAAAAGTCAACCGAGAAAAAACAAAAATACAAAAAGGACCACCCCAGGGCGAAAGCCATCACTCAGAAAGTCATGGAGTGTATCGCACTGGATAACCAGCCCTTTTCTATCGTGCAAGACGCCGGATTCGCCAAACTTGTGGAGTTCCTCGAGCCACACTTTGCCATGCCCAATTGCAAGTATTTCACAGATGTTTGCTTACCCGAGTTGTACAGTGTTGTTTATGTTGGATTAATTATACATAGTTATCACACATTTGCTATTAAACTGTACCCTACCTAGTGAAGAACTACTGAAAGAAGTTAAGTATGTGTCACCTTTAAAATGGCTTGTGTGATTGCTGGATAACATGCTGTATAAGAGTGTGAGAGTTATCATATGAACAGAAGGAGAAGAGCCGGGAACTGGAACTGCATGAGAGAACATTGGGCATTGTACAGTTATATACTGATAAGTGTACTTAGATTAAGATATGCAGTTAGTCACTTCCCAAATCCCTTAGAGCTGCATATCCAATGTAACCAGGGACGTCCTAAGACAATAAAAGAAGGACTTCGGCAGGAGTCAACTCAGAGTGGGTTGGAGACTGTAACTGAGCACTCTCTGTCCGTTCTCCTTGCAAGTAAATGTAATAACTGTCTCTTGTCTTCCTTCTTAAAAGTGTTTTAGGTTGTATGAACCTGACAGTTAACAGCCACGTCGAGAAGCTAATTGCTGATGCTGTATCCATTAGCTTCACAACAGATATCTGGTCTTCAAGCGTTAGCCAGGTTAGCATGTTGAGCTTGACTGCTCAATGGCTAGATAAAGACTTTGTGCTCAAAAAGTCTGTGCTTCATTCCCAAGAGTGCCGTGGGTCTCATACGGCAGAAGCAAACGCATCTGCTTTTGAAAGGATGTTTGAGACGTGGAAAATCCGCAAGGAGAATGTGCATGTTGTGGTCAGAGACAACGCATGCAACATGGCCAAAGCTACATCGGAGTTTGGTGTCCCAAGTCTGCCCTGCATGGCGCACACCTTGCAGCTCGCAGTGAACGGAGGTGCCCTGTCTCAACGCAGCGTTGCAGATGCCCTGGCTGTGGGGAGGCGGGTTGTAGGCCACTTCAAGCACTCACCGCTTGCTTGCAGTCGTTTTGAAGACATACAAAAAGAACTCAACATGCCCGTGAAAAAGCTGCAACAAGACGTCCCCACCAGGTGGAATTCCACCTATTATATGATGCAGAGCCTGGTGGAGCAGAAGAGGGCTTTAAGTGCATATGCTGCTGATTATGAACTCCCCGCAACATTGACAGCAACTCAGTGGGGAATTTTGGAGAAGATGACCACCCTACTGGAACCCTTTGAACAGCTAACCAAGGACATCAGCTCTGCAGAGGCCACTGCTGCAGATGTCATCCCTGGTGTGGTATCCCTGACACGGCTGCTCGCCAAGATGGATGAATCAGACAAAGGTGTGCAAACAGCCAAACATGCTCTATTGGAAGCTGTCAGTAAACGGTTTAACGGTGTGCAAAGTGAACCTCTTTATGCAACTGCAACCATGGTTGATGCTCGTTACAAAGACCGTTATTTGGACCCAGATAACAAGGAGGGAGCACGGAATATGCTGCTGAAGATTGTGGATGAAATGGCCAGTGTGGGCAATGATCAGCAAGAAAAGGCTACTGGTGCCAGTGCAGATGACCCCAGCCAGGAGGACCAGGACCCCCCACCTAAGAGGGCCCGAACTGGGAGCCTGCAGGACATGTACCAAGAAATCCTCGCAGAGAATGATGTCACCAAACAAGCAACTACAGGCGAAACAGCATCACAGGTAAGTAAATAATAAACTTTATTAGCAAACTTATTTCATTTGCAGAGTGCTTCATATGAAAATGTCCATAAAGTGAATAAAATAAACATTCGGCTGTCAGTGCTTTGAAGAAAAGTAAGTAAAATTATTTTTGTTTTTACTTTTTCTTTAGGTGTATGCAAACCTGGGAGAACCCACCATCCTCAAGACAGCATGCCCGTTGAAGTACTGGAGGTCCACCCAGGTCCGCTTCCCTGCGCTTGCCCGAGTTGCACGCAAGTACCTCACTGCACCCTGTACCAGCGTAGACAGCGAACGGCTGTTCAGTGCTATCTCCAATGTCATCGACGAGAAGAGAAATCGCATACATTGCAACAATGCTGAGATGCTTATTTTCATTCAGAAAAATCTACCTCTCATGCATATGGACTAGGGATCGACCGATTATCGGCCGGACCGATTATCGGCGCCGATATTTGGCATTTTTACATATATTGGCATCGGCCTTTTTTTATCCAACGGGCCGATTTAAAATTAAATTATTTTGGCTCGGATGCAGCTGCGCTTCTCTGTCTCCACTGCCCCGCTCACAGCGCCATCTTGATTACGCAATCCAAGCACATAGACACAAAGCCAATCAGAAGCCAAAACTGTTTGCAAGGTCCTCAAACATGGCGGAGAGATAAATTTTCTCGTGTGGAGAAGCTCCAGTGTGGACGAATGTGTCAAAGGTACGTTAACACAGGAAACTCCTGAAATTGTAATAAACATCCCAGTCCTCTGCATGTCACAACTACTAGTAACGTTACTATGAGCAGAATACTGTAAAAATGTAATAAATATCAGCGGCAGCTCTGCTGGCTCGTAGTAGCTCCCGACGCGTCTGAATGATTTGAGACAAAGCTGCTGAAAAAAATCGATATGAGAACAGTCCGTTATAGTCCCGTGTTACCACGGGAGTAACTGCAGAGCAGCAAAGTGTTACGCCCCGTTGCCGGGGAAAGAATAAAATAAAAAGGGTGGAAAAACGACCACGACACGTTCACAACCAGAGTGTATTCTTCTTCCGACATCAGAAACACTTCTCTCTCAACACGGGAGCAGGCATGAGTAATCAATTGCTGTGCAACAGATTCGCCACAGACTTTATAAAGAAAATAAAACACAATTGAAGTTCTGGAAATAACTTATACAAATGAATTTTTATAAAAAGGTAAGTAAAATATTGTAAACCAAAAGTGATATAAAGTGAAGAATTTTTATATATAAATGTCATTACTGTCTCTGTTATCTTCTATGCCTGCCAGGCAAAATCAGCTGAGCACAGAGTGGATGTTCAATCATCATTTTAACCTTTTTAACTCAAGACACATGGAAACAATGAATTATTCTCTTTTAACTTACATTTTCTAATGAATTATTATAGGAACATATGAAAATTATTAACAATCAGTTCTTATTATTACCATTGCTTATATTCTGTTCTGAACAACATGTTATCACATTCTGCATTATAATCATGACATAGTCTTTTTAATCACCTTTTTGCCATGAATTATTATTATTATTCTCAGCCATTAACTCTTGGTTCAACTTAGCTGTGTTTTTTATCATGTTCATTTTTATCACCATGACAAAAGCACCGTCCGTCTGACAGAAAACAGTCGGACAATAATAACTGCTGAACTACCGAGTTATTTAACTTTATCTCTTTGTGTTGATTGAGAGATCCCAAAAATGTTAGGTGAAGTTGTCTTTGATAGTTTATTTTAGAGGCGGACCGCGAACTTTATAGCACCCCCTCGAAGCGCTGCAGCCGTCTCTCAGATCGCCAGATATGATGTAATTGTTTTTCGCACAACAATCAGTTCTTGAAGTGGAATTTTTTCAGTTACACTTATTCATATTTTGTTTGCATGTCTCTGCCTATGTGTGCGTGTGTGAGGCGGGGGGTGGGGGGACTGAAGTAATCGCGAATAACTGTGTAGTATTGTACATGATGGTAGTCTGCAGGAAGGCTGTGGCAGTCTGAGGAACAAGTGACTAGAACTCCTATGTATTTTATTTTAATATGTTAAAGACTTCAGAAAATATAAAACATACATATTTAGGAAAAGTAATGTAATGGCAGACCTGTAAATTTTGTTTGGAGAAAGTTATTCACATAATAACATCCCTAACCATCTGTGAGACTGCTTCGGTGGTTCTAGTGTTAAAATATAACATTTAATAAAAAATTGATGAATATCGGCTCAAAATATCGGCTATCGGCCTTCCTGACTACTAATGATCGGTATCGGTATCGGCCCTGAAAAAACCATATCGGTCGATCACTAATATGGACAAGTGAAAAAATTAGACCAGTCATATAGGTGAGTCAGCATCAGTCTTTGAGCCTCATTTGTTGCACTTTAAAGGAGCTTTATGTTTACTTGTCTGGACTGAAGCTGTTTTTATTTTTTGTGCCTTTCTTGTTTTTATTTGCACATTTTTGTTACTCATACAAAAGAGCAGGGTTGACTGAGCCCAGTTTATGATTTTAATGATTTTGTTAGCAAAGTTATGGCCTGTTATGAAGGCCAGTCAGTCTTTTAGCCTTGTTCACTGGAAGGAGGACTTTGTTTACTACTCTGTTTACAAACTGTTGTTTGAGACAATTAAAAAATAAATAAATATGGCACTTTTTCCATAACTTAAATTGAAGTAGTTTTCTTATTTTGCACAGACAATGTTTACTTTTGGAAAGCCTTGTTGCCTTTGAAAATGCATCCAGTGGGGCGTCACAATAAAATTATTGTGTTAATTGTTAATTGCATGTGTTAATTCCACGACAGGAGATATGTGATGTTACCTAAAATTAGTTTTGAAGAAAAATAGCCCGCATATATCGATATCGGTAGATATCGGTATCGGAAATTGAGAGTTGGACAATATCGGCATATCGGATATCGGCAAAAAGCCCAATATCGGACATCCCTACCTGCGACACATTTTAAAGTCTGGTCCGTGAAAATATTCCCTGTCAAACACAAACCAGTCTGTGGTGCAGAAAAGGTTGGGGACCACTGCCTTACACCACTGCATCCGATGCTTTGTATTGCACTTGGTGATGTCTGGCTTGGATGCAGCTGCGTCACCATGGAAACCCATTCATGAAGCTCTCTGCTCTGTTGTTGAGCTGATCTGAAGGACACATGAAGTTTGGAGGTCTGTAGTGATGGACTCTGCAGAAAGGTGGCGACCTCTTCACACTATGCACTTCAGCATCCTCTGACCCCGCCCCCTCAGTTTATGTGGCCTATCACTTTGTGGCTAAGTTGCTGTTGTTCCCAGACTTCCATTTCCTTATAATCCAGCTGACAGTTGACTGTGGAATATTTAGGAGCAAGGAAATTTCACAACTGGATTTGCTGCACAGGTGACATCCTATCACAGTTCCACCTGGAATTCACTGAGCTCCTGAGAGCGACCCATTCTTTCACTGTTTGTAGAAACAGTCAGTATGCCTAGGTGCTTAAATTTATACACCTGTGGCCATGGAAGTGATTGGAACACCTGATTCCAATAATTTGGATGGGTGAGCAAATACTTTTGGCAATACAGAGTATGTTCCAGCACAGTACTGGTTTGATGTCTGAACATATAAAGAGCATACAGAAGTTTGAGCAATTTGATGTATAATATTCACAATAATAATATTTTATGTGGCAGTTATACATCTGGCACATAGTTATTTTACAGATTATAGTCTAAAAAATATATATATATTTTTTAATTGAATCAATTGAAAAAAAGAAATGTCTTCAAGTAAATGTAATTAATTACATTTTTTATGTGGGCTTTTAGCAGAGAGAAAACCAAAACTTACTTGTGACTGAGAGCTGAATTGATTGGTGCTACTGAAGTCAGAATATTTCTTCTTCTGTGGTGTGCAGATACAGGAGAGGAAGTGGCGATACTCCTCTCTCACCTGCAGAGGGCAGCAGAGTTCCAGGGAAATTCTGTTGAATATTCTAATACTGCTTAAATCTGCTTTATTTGTCATCACTTGTTTACTTTTTACTTTAAAAAAAATAAAATAAAGTATATAACAATTATGTTTAGTTTAACCTCGTCCCTTGACACACAAAATCCTTCACCAGATCCTACCTGTTGAGACAGGAGGCAGTGCATGACAAATACCAGGGCACCCTGCAGGCTGTTGAGGACAGTGAAAATATATGCCGCCACTGTTGCGCCTTCATGAAACAAGAAAGCTCCAAACACCCACATCAGACCCAGTATGGACATCTGGGCTATGGCAGTCACTGTGAAAGCTCTGTAAGTGAAGAGAAAGATGAAGAAAACAGAGTGGTGTAAGACTAATGACCTGGATATGTATTCAGTGTCTGAAAAAACCCCTTAGGACAGATAGGAAATTTTTAAAAATATAAATAAAAACCTCAGAGCCACTTCAGAAAAGGCTTTTATTTCGCATGAGTGCATTGTCTACCCAAGGCTTGCAAAAGAAATGTGAAGGTAAGGTACAAGGTGTGTGTTTGTGTATAGTATGACTTTAACCAGTCTTACTGATTGCAAACTTTATGAATCCAATGTTGTGCAATAAGGTGTATAACGTGCTCGTTTAGTCATAAAGGAGGGTTATTACCAACTGTCTTGAGAAACAGTTGCTAATAACCAGAAGGGTATTAACAAAGTTAATAAATTGAAACGGGGCACCACCTGATAAATCAGGAAAAGGACTAAACGGCACAATCAGTCTCAAAATGGCTGTTGGTCTATGCGTGCCAGCCTGTGACCAGGTGTGGCGCTATAGAGCAACAGAGAAGGTGTGAGTCCAAGCACAGACCTCTGCAACCAGCCAATGTTACAAAACTGTGTAAAATAACCACAAATAACTTCTCTCATTAGAATATATCAGGTTTTATTAACACAAGTATTAAAATCAACAAACACTTGAATCAAGACCCTGATATCTACTACTAAAGGATAACTAAACTAACATAATCAAACATTAAAAAGGGAAAAGAGTGTCCATATGTCTGCATGTAAACATATAACTATAGGTATATGTGTGTGCGTGCACATGAGTGTGTGTGTGTGTGTGTGTGGGTGGTAATGTGAGAAGGATTTCCAAGATGACGGACGAGATCACAAGGTATTTTCGTCCCGCACCAAGAATGCCGCTGACTCGCGCGATAGGGCGTCACAAGATGGCGGACGGGGCCATGCGGTACTCCTGCCCTGACCAAGATGGCGGACGAAGTCGCGTGGTGGTTCCGCTCATCATCAAGATGGCCGCTGACTAACGCGACCACGCGCCACCCGATGGCGGATGAGCGTTCTTAGTAAGGAGATAGGTGATTTCCAACCACCGAGGTTGTGATCGCTCCTGAACTTCCACACAGGTTGGAGAGTGTGGACCAGACTTCCGCACTCTCCTCCTGATTATTAATCTGAAATCAAGGCGCGATCAACCAGTGGTGAGGAAACACGGTGATCATGTGGGTAAATACGCACCGGCGGATTACCGGTGGGCTCAATCATCAACAGTGTCACACAGGGGCGAGAATCCCATTTCATTGGGGGGGGGGGGGGGGGGCAATAAACAGTAAAATTTCAGAGAGTAATTCCTGGGGGGGACATGAAAAAAAAAAAAGCTCTCTCCCTCTCTCTCTCCTGCTCCTTTGGAACTTGCCTTGCAGGGTTGAGCCCACAGCCTGTTGAATGTTAGAAAAAGTAATAATAGTAGTTGTAGCATTGTTGTGTATCAGTGCATATTCTACCTGTATACAGGTTTTTCAATGTTCAAACTGAAAAATCAACAATGGTATTAGGTGGTATTATTATATTGTACAGACGTTTTTGAAAATCCTGTCCTCTGTATTTCCTCCCCTTTTCCTCTCTGTCCGCAGTGTCCCCTCTCTTTTCCCTCATCGCTTATCCCTCACCACTATTCTACATACTGGTTTGAGCCTGTTAGCCATCATAAGCTTGGCTATTTGCTTACTGACGTGCCGATTAAAAAAAACAAAAACAAAAAGAGAGAGGGTGATTTCGGACCAAACAAGAGAAATGTCACTTTCATGTTACAACCTTGAGCTTGTTAAACAAGCGGTGTGATAAATGACTTACTGGTTTTCATACATGGCAGTACAGTCTGCCATCATGTACGAGACGATCGTTTGTTCGCTGACACACAGAGCTGCCAGTAGCCCCGCCCGTTAGAAACTCTTACATGGATCGCTCTGGAAGCGATCGGTGGCGTTGTGGAGTCCGGGGAGGGTGATTAATCTTGGTACGGCAGAACCGCTGTTGGGTTACGCTCCGCTGGTGGTCGCTGTTGGTCCTGGCTCTCTTGGCTTCCGTGGAGGGACAAGTTGCGCTGTCTCAGCAGAACCGGGTCCTAGAAGGCACTGGTGGAGCCGTTGCCTCTTCCCGTGGCGGCACCATGCCTCATTCGGGCCGATGTGGGCGGGTCACTCGTGATGCTGGCTGGAAGTGGCGCATGAACCGGTCTTCCTTACCGGTGGCTGACTAGCGTGTCGCTGGATGGGCCTCGTTCTTGCTTGCTGGAAGCTGTGGTGGGCCGGAGTAGGCCCAAAAGAGGATGCTTTGTCGTGTGGAGTAGATCCAAGCAGGAGAGCCGGTGCGCAGGAGAAGAGGGCGAGCTGGCAGAGCTCGCAGTATTTAAACGGCGGAGCTATGATCACAGGGACATTTTCACACCTTGGTGTGAAACTGAAACCGCCAGGCATGCTGGGAATTTGAGTTTTATAATTTCCTCTGTCTCAGACCGGGAAATGGCTTTGTGCGCGGCAGTTCGGATAAGCATGGCGATGCTGGAATTAAATACTAGTTTGATCAAGGACTTATTCAACAGCCGTTTGACACACGCCGAAATTGCCTGCACGTTGCAGCAGATGAGTATCCTGTATTGATGGTACTGAAGCCTCATGAGGCATCGAACCACTTGAGCCGATTGGTTCAAGAAAGGGTTCATTACTAGAAACTTCATCTGCACACGACACCACCTACTGGACAGGTTTATAATCACAGGCAGCTGGATCTCAACCACAGCTGAAATATATATATATGAATATTTATATCATGGCCCTTGGGAATGACTATGAATTACAAAGAACGTCAATTACTATGAATCACAAAGAATGTATGACCAAATAAATTCTCCACGTACATTGTCTCATATGTGTATAATGAAATATGCCATGGATGTATTGTAGTGAGGAGTGGCAGGTGTAGTGGGGGAGTGAGGAGGAGCTGAAGCAGACCTTTTGATTACCTGAGTGGCAGCACCTGTAGCAGAGGTATAAAAAGGACTGGGACACTTTGTGAAAGGCGCTGGAGAGAGGAGCTTGGTGGATGTTACAGGGCTTACTGGCCAGCCAAGCAAACTGTTGGTGCTCATCTTGTTTGGTTGGATCGGAGGGTGCCGATCGCAGCTGGTTAGGGCTGCCGGCAGCCAAGATAGTTAGAGGTGTGGCAGGGCTAGTTCACCGTCTAGGCAGGGAAATGGTCAGCGAGCAGGGTTATCTGGGAGCACCCCCATCCACTCTCCAGCCAAGGGAGAGGTTCTCCGGCCGCCAGTGGAGACCTCGTTGCGCTGTACCGGTACCGACTCTGTGATGCTGCCTGGTTTTACCGGACCAGTGCCAAAGCTTAGACCCCAGGGGAGGCTCTCGATCGTGGGGAAAGTTAAGTGAATGTTTTAAAGTTTTTTTTAATGGTGTGAATGAGTTGGGTCAGTGTGATTTAAGTTTTAGAAGTTTTAAACTGTGGGCAGTATTGGGTTCTAGAAAGGGGATTAGGTACGGTGTTCAGATTTATAGGTATGTAGGTGCAGTTCTACACTTGCCTTAAAGGTGACACTAGGGGGTGTGTGTGTGTGTGTGTGTGTGAGAGAGAGAGAGAGTTTTCCTCCTACAGTGTTCAGGCCTGACGTGAGTGTGTCCTGTTGGGAACCTCCTTTGCAGTGCAGTGGTTCTGGTGTGTGGTTTTGGCATGTGGCTTCATCAATCAATCAATCAATCAGTCAGTCAATCAATCAATCAATCAATCAATCAATCATTAAAACAATACAGGAAACAATAAACACAAATGACCCCCCCCCACACACACACACACACAGAAATTAAGAATGGTGAGGAAACGCCATCTCACACTCGCTACTTTGAAGTGGGGAAACACCTGAGAGAAGATACTTGATACTATAAAGATAACTATATTGCCTAAAATTTGGTAAATATCTAAAAAAATAAAATAATAAAATAGATAAAATTCAGCTAAATGCCCAACTTACAATGTAAAATTAGTCAAAAATAAAAAAAATAGAATAAAAAAATAAATAAGATAAAATAAATAAAATTCAATTAAAACTAGTCTAAGAGATAGTGAAAGATACAATGAATAAAATAGATTCAGTTAAGACCTAGACTAAGAAGTTAAAATAATAAAATAAAATTAGGCTAAAAACACAATAAATAAGTAAGATTTAGTTAAAAGCTAGACTAAAAAGGTAGGTCTTGAGTTTGCTTTTAAACATGTTCACATGTGTGGCTTCTTTCATTGCTGGACGTATAATCAATGTAGCAAGTGGCTAGCGCTGAGCCTATCTGAATTTGACTCTACCAGCTCCCCCGCAGGTCTGATGCTGGCTGCCTTATGAAATTTGTTTTGGAACTTGGAAATTGCAGGTGAATTTATTGTGAGGACATAAATGGGTCTGCTGGAGGAGGGAATACACCGTTGTACACCTGGTATGTGATGTTGTGTCCTGTTAATATGTCACGTTTATGTCTGTCATTTTAGCTCATGTCATAGGTGAGTGTGTGTGTACGACTGGCTGACTGACAGACCGACCTCGTGACCTGACCTGTCATTAAGTAGACATCTGGACGAGACCGACCTTCCGTGCAATATGATTTTAAAGTGCCAAATAGAGGATTCTGCTGAGACGTGCAGTATAAGAGAAAAGGATCAGATTATTGTAGTGGGAAATTAGATGTGAATCAATTCATTAATCTAGAAAAACTTTCAAGAGATCTGATCAGGGGCGATCCTAGGGTCAGAGCTTTAGGGGTGCTGAGCACCCAATGAGCCCCACCACAACCCACAACCCCACCCTTTTTCACACAAAACCAAAAAACATTTATTTAAAAATAATTTTGGATAATCATTATGACATTTTGAGAGAAGAGCATAATCTTTTGGGAAAAAACCTGACTGGAAAACATGCAAATCTTTGAAAATTTCAATGAAATTTGAAATGCTAACTGAGCTAACATGCTAACTGGTAAACGGTCAACGAAGAGGACAAGTAACGTTAGTGAGAAGAGGACGATACCATCAGGTGGGGTCGTTTTCATTTTCATTCTTAAAATATAAACTTAAACCACAAACTATGGATTAAGTTTTGGACATTATCTAAGCCTGTCAAATGCGAACTAAAATTTTAGAATAACAACATTTCTTACTACAGGTTTTTGGGGTGCTGAATTTCAATTTAGGGGTGCTGAAGCACCCCTAAAAAAGGGCTACGGATCTGATTAATCTAGGGACATTTAAATAGAAGGACGAAATTATACAATTGGGCAACCACAACCATATTAGTCAAGCACTGGCTCAGATGTATTTGGCTTGTACCAACCTCCCAAATATATATTATATCAAAATCCCAGTGTATTGGTACCAATAATTGGAATTTCCAGAGATGTGCCTGATAAAAAAGGACAGAGGGAAGTTACCTCGAAAATGTTACTTTAGTGTTCAAGTGGTCAGCTTAGGGAATGCCCTGATGATAATATTCTTTGAACTTGATTGTGTGGTGCACCTAACGGTGTATCTGTCCCCTGCCTTTTGTGCGTGGCACTGTGTTTTCTCCCTAGGTTAGGGCCTACTGACCGTTAGCCGGCCGAGTGAGTTACAGTCTGCCCGTGGCCTGATTGAGGTTCAATTGTGTCTCCGTGGTTCTGGTTCTGAAGTCTTGGCTCTTGTGTTGTTCTGTTTCAGTGCCTCTGACGTCCCTATAACCAGCTTGTGGATTTGTCCTCTAGGGCGGGGCCTTGGACATCAGCTGATCCTGAGTTTGCACCGAAGTAAACAGTAAGCAAATGGAGCATCATGGTAAAAGCACGGAGCAGATCTGATGTTAAATGGAGTAACCATGTGATGACTCGAGCAAAGGGGCTTGAAAGTTTTATTGCAGTCCAGAATTTTAATTTTTCTTTTAAACCGACTGAATCGTTATTGCTATCCGAGTTGCTACGCAAACTGCCTCGCACAAAGCCATTTCCGGGTCCCGTAAACTGGACCAATTAAATATTAAAAACAAATTCAGTCCTGTTGCCATTTTTTTCATTTCATATTTTTGATCCAAATCTAAAATTGAAATATGAAAAACCAGGTATTATTTAGTTTTTTGTGTTATATTAAAAAACAAAATAAAACGTCACTTTTTTTGATCGACAATTGAAAACGGATAGAAGGAATGATACACAGATTTTTATGGATAGAGTAAAATTAGCAGCAAGGTTTGGAAGGAAACATTGTTTATGTGGAATCATTCTTTTTTTTCTTTTCAGAAAAACTTTTCTACTGAAGAATTTTTCAATCACAAACCTGGTGCAATAAATATATGTACTCTGTTATCATAGCACTTGTTTGTGCTGTTGAGAATTTAGATTACCTAACAAACTGCAACCCCCAAACGCATATATTCATCAACATGTAGACTGACTTGATTTTGTGCAGCTTGGAAAGGTCTGGATTGAGGCTGGTGAACTTCTGGGCAAGTTTCCAGACGGTGACGATGAAGAAAAAGACATTCAGAACAA
The DNA here is from genome assembly GCA_018398805.1 of Hirundichthys speculiger. NCBI lineage: Eukaryota > Metazoa > Chordata > Actinopteri > Beloniformes > Exocoetidae > Hirundichthys > Hirundichthys speculiger. The sequence continues at coordinate 619,103 of JAGFBZ010000385.1, read as the reverse complement.
TGATGAAGCACACAGGACCAAAGAAGCTCCAGATGAGACCGTCTTTCAGGGACAGCCAGCAGCTACGATTAGGAGGAAAGAATCATATGTTCAGAGCTTCTTATATCACAGAGGTGTATGCAATCCACTTGGTTGTGTCATGGTAATACAGTAATTATCAGTACAGTAATGCAGTAACACAAAGATATGTGCTTCCATCTTTTTCCCCACATGACAAAATAAGTAGCAATTTTCATAAAATGTTACCTTTCTTCACACACTTACTACTGCTCAGTGCCGTATCCCCTTGTTCTGATGATGGCGGATATAATGACAATAGCTAGCGGTGTTCCATAACCAATGGTATACAGGTAGAGGGGCCGCATTGTGGCATTGAACACCAGGACAACCATGCGGTAGAGCTGCACCCCTTCTAACAGCATCCAGACAAATACGCCCAAAAAGAAGAAATGGAGCATTGCCGCAACAAATTTGCAGCCACCCTGTGAAATTACATATGGAGATGTAACAGCTCAAGGATAACATTACTAAGCCTTCAATTTACTAATGGTAATAACACACACACATAGAGATAGAACCTAAATGTGTTAAGGTATGTTAAAGTGTGTTAAGGAGAGTGGTGATGGTAATAGTGGTAACAGTTTCCTTGCTACTTTGTTAACTTACATGTGAGTGTATATGGGCACGGACACATTTATGCTCTTTACACCCCTCCCCCAACACCCCCCTCTACTGTCAACACAATCAATCAATAATGCTTACATCAATTCTCCATATACAGGTCTATAGCTTGGTAGAAGGTGTTCATCCAGTTTTATTGTTAGTAGTTTCTGCTTCCTACATATTATGGTTTAAGTTTGTTGGCTGTCACAACACAATCCACTATACCAGTAGTGCGGTATGTGGGGAACGTCATGACTTTCCACATTTTTTCCACATTTTCACTTTGAAAAAAAACTCGTAAACATACATTGCATAATAAATACAACCTTTCAGATGAAATGTTCAGCTTGAGATGATTAAAATTGTGTCTTTTAAAAAAAATATTTGTTGCATATTCACTTGCAGTGCAGATGTAACAACTTTTGAGTGTGTTTATTTTGCTCTGTATGAGAGTATGAGTATGTGAGAATTGTTGGACAGAGTTGTAAATGTCTGATTCAGTAAAGTAACAGTTAATAACCACAATAAGGAATAAACATTTCTCTGTGTATTTAAAGCTATTTGAGAAGGCATATATGGCTATATTTTAAAACTGGTGGTACTCAGAGAGCTAAACAGTTTCTCAGGTGCTACGCAGTATTAATAGTTTGAGAACCACTGCACTGCACAACACCACTCGCACTTCACAACCCAGCATACACCACACCCTCACTGTCCTGTCTCTTTAACTGTCTTGTCTTTAAATGTTTCACTGCTGGTGTTTTTTCGTCCTCTGTGACGAAATTTACTGCCAGAGAGGACTGGTGAAGGACACATTCACCCTTCACATTCCCATAAAAAAAAAAGCATGCTATAAGATTAAATTGCATATACATACTAGATGGTTTTGATAGGCAGACAAAAGAAATGTTTTCATTTCCTGATATTATATACTTATGCAGCGTTTCCCACAGGTCAAGGAGGGGTAAAGGGGTGAACATAAGTGAGCCAATGTATGTAGGCAACATTACGGCGTTACAGCAGCAGTTTGTTTACCAACCATACATTTATGTTTGAAGTGAACATTTTCTAATATGTAAACATAAATAATGCCTCATAACCAGTGACATGTGGTGAGATTAATGGCTGCTGAGGTACTGACTCCATCAGAATCAGATTTACACATTTATGAACCCAACAGAGTAGATTATTCACCATCTGGTCAGCAGTAGTTAGCAGGTTATGGTTTATATGCCATATCAGCATCTTTTAAAATACATTTTCTAGTGGCCTTTATTGGATAGAGAGAAAACAATGGCTAAAAAAGGGACACAACAACATATTACAACACTGGAAATTGAACCCACAAACCACCATATGAGAGTCCACCCACTAAACCACTAGACTACATAGCAAATACTATTGTAGTATTTGCTATGTAGTCTAGATCCTGACATTATACTGATTTTTTAAATTAAATTGCCCCATGCAGTGCTTCTGTGATTAGTTAGGGAACCATTCAACCAAGCATCCTTCAAACAACATTTGCAGCCTATTCCACAGACATTACACCACCACGCACCACAAAAGAGAAGACAAAGATAAATAGTGCCAAAATGGAAAACACTTCTCCGCCTCAAACTTACTTAGCTTTCTTTAGTTAAAATTTTCCTATTCACCTTTCTCCTTGCGTTTTCTGCTTGCCATCTTTCTGTTGTTGGTTTTTACACCTATATCTGATAAATGATCATATTAGTGCCCCCTGCTGTTAGTTGAAAGACTGAAAATTTTGGTTATTGAACATGGCCAGACGGCCGTAGAGCAGACGACCATAGAGCAGACGGACATAGACTGGCCATAGAGCAGACTGCTGTAGAGCAGACGGCTGACCCTGAATGAATCGCGCATCTTCCTCCACGACTTCTTCTGCGTCTTCTCGTTTTATAGACCCACCGCAAGTTCTTCTTCTGCAGCTTATACTTTCTAGGCGGCGTTACAATGCATACCGCCACCCAATTCGCCAGAGTTGAAACGACACGCGACATTCATAAAGTAAACAGTCTGGAGGCCAGGGCGAGTCAAAAGCCAAAAAATGTATTTGTGGCAGCCAAAATGTATTTGTGGCGGGCCGCCACGAATAAATGAATGTGTGGGAAACACTGCTTATGAAAACAAAGCCATGAATATTATGTTGCCTTTCCACAAAGAGATTAAAGACAAGCAGCTGATTTACAGACTGATATCTACTATGCTTTAGGTGTGCCTTTCACTCTTTTCCAGCGCTGGGAGTTACTCTGAACCTGTTAGCAGCAATTAAATAAGGGTTGATAATTTGATCTAAGTTCAGTGATATGATTTAGGAATGCCTTGCCAAAATGTGCACTCGTTTGAGTTCAAAATATAAATTCACATTCCTATTTGAGATCAGTTGAGAGTTCAATTGTCAAATTCTTTCAGTCTACCTAACTTAAGTCACAATTTGTTCTTGCTTTGCTTACCTCAGGTTTAATTTGAGAAATGCCTGTCAGGAAGACGAGGTCCGCTATAAAGAGGCAGATACAAAGGTGGAGGTGGATGGTGGTGCGGGTGCCTTGTATGGACCGGCAAAACTTGAATGTCAGGATGCTTAGTACCAGACACACCAGGGAGATTACCAGCCCAATCTTAGTCACCACCAGGAGTCCAAAGCTGTGCTGGAAAAGAAGAAATGCCAAGTTACATCTCTAAAATGATGAAGAGAAAGAGCAACCAGGATGAAACTATCAATCTTAGATTTTGAAGAGGAACACTCCTCCTGTACTACAGCCATGCATGGCTCAGGGGCCATATTGTAATAATATTGTAAATGGCAAAAAAATAATAAAAATAAAATAAAAAGTCATAGACTGCAAAACCTAAATAATAAGCTTAAAAGCTCTAAAAGGTCTATACGTTCTCTGATGGTTTTTACATTGCATTCAATCACTTGTCTTTGTCATTTAAACTTTAACTCCAACTTTAACTTGTGCACTGATTGTCTTGATGATTGGCAGTTTTTAGGGTGTTCGACATAGGTCTGTCTCTTACTTACTTCCATGGGGTAAAGGGCCATCAGCACAGCAAAGCTACTCAAATGCTTGCATGAACACACAGTGTGTGTGGCATTGGACTGTTGCTGAGCGCAACCATCTGTGGACCAAAGCCCTCTTTCATCCCAGTATGCACAGATGTAGTTCACCTCTGGGGACTCTTCTACTTCCTAATGGGCAAACCAAAGTCCATATGTCAAAGACGAAGTTGTATGTTGGATTCGTGATTTCATGAGATCAGACAAGACTAATCTTTCTGAGCAAACAGCCTTGTAAGACCTTGCCTTGCTTATGCTATACAGTTAAGAACAGATATTAGACCTAGCAGTAGCAAGGACCCTAACCCTAACTACTAACCCTAACCCTACCCCTAACCCTAACCCTAACCCTAACCCTAACCCTAACCCTAACCCTAACCCCTAACCCTAACCCTAACCCTACCCTAACCCTAACCCCCCTAATCCTAACCCTAACCCTTAACCCTAACCCTAATCCTAACCCTTAACCCTTAACCCTAACCCTAACCCTAACCCCTAACCTAACCCTAACCCTAACCCTAACCTAACCTAACCCTAACCTAATCCTAACCCTTAACCCTTAACCCTAATCCTTAACCCTAACCCCTTAACCCTAACCCCTAACCCCTAACCCTACCCCTATCCGTTAACCCTAACCCTAACCCTTAACCCTAACCCTTAACCCTAACCTTAACCCTACCCCTAACCGTTAACCCTAACCCTAACCCCTAACCCTTAACCCTAACCCTTAACCCTAATCCTAACCCTTAACCTTAACCCTAACCCCTAACCCCTAACCCTAACCCTACCCCTAACCGTTAACCCTAACCCCTAACCCCTAACCCTAACCCTAACCCTAACCCTAATCCTAACCCTTAACCCTAACGCTAATCCTAACCTTTAACCCTTAACCCTAACCCTTAACCCTAACCCCTAACTCTAACCCTTAACCCTAACCCTAGTTGTCTGGGATTTATTTTGACTGCAATGTTGACGAGAAGCAGCACACTAGTTAAAGGATGACCACAGGGAAATGATTGTGGCACAGGTGGGACTACCTGCAGATGTCTGAAGGTGATTTTGACAGAGCTGCTCAGGTTCTGAGTGGATGGGTTGGAAACCACAACAGACACAATTTTGGAGAAGACCTGAAAGGACGTATTATCCTTTCCATGTTCTTTGAGTTTCTCGAAAGATCTGTTCATGGATGCTTCAAGGCTCTTGTAGCTCAACAATGCAGCCATAGCAAAACCTGCAGAGGATGCTCAGAATAAGATTATTTTAAAGATGCAGATTTTTACTTATTCATAAAAACTAAAGAGAAGACAACATTACCTGGGTATGCTCCATCCCCAACCGCTGTAGCCCAGTCAGTATTGAGACTTGCATTTTCATTGGTCAAATGGATGGGTCCACTTGGTCGATTCTTTCCTCTTTGAACAGAAACCTGTGTCTCTATTTAAGCAAAAATATAAAATAAAGTCAGTCCTTTAAGTAGCTGCTCCAATAACAGCTTAAAAAGCTGGTAACTGTTTTCAGTGGAAATCAGAGCAGAGTTTATGGATACAAAGGTTTTACCTGTCTCTGTGGTTTCGAGCTTGGTTGCATTGCCTTTGAGCTGAGGACCAATCAGTAAAATAGAGTCCTCCACCGTACCCAGCAGCCCAGTCACACTCTCACTGGTGTCCAGAGGTCCAGCAGACAGGATCGACACAGTTGCTGTGAACAGTTTCTATTCAAGACAGAGGACACGTGAGGAGGATTGAGAACTGAGAATGAGCTATTCCATTACACTTCAGTCGGTTCTCAGCTCTCTCAACTTTTTCTTTTTGAATTTTGTTTTCATTTTTTTGGCGAGTAAAGACAACCCTCAAATTATAGAAGCGAGAAAGATGTATCATCTTTAATACACTTTCTACAGAGAGAATGATACACTTTGTATAAATTATTGAGCAAGTTTAAGAATTCAAAATACTGCTTGAAACAAATCATCTTTTCTGGGGACAGATATGTACTTGATCACAATGGGTCTGCTCATCTTGTCAGCTTTCATGTAGTGCTGGGCGGTATGACCAAAAATTTATATCACGGTATTTTTTAAAATTATATCGGTTTCACGGTATATCACGGTATTTTTTTTTGAAGGCACAACTGGGTGTTAACCACATTTTCTAATCATTTAGAGAGGAACTGCTGCAGTAAATTGTCTTAGAATGACCTATTTTACTGTCAGGAGGTGTGAATATTGTAGAAAAACATTCATATCTACACTAGTATTAATACAGGTTTGCATGGCCTCACAAAATGATACTATTTACAAAGACGTGGCACTCATGATTCTAATTAAGTGAAGGAATCAGAATGATGATAGTTGCAGTTAAAATACAGAACCCTTTTATTTTTCAAATTTTGCAAACAACTTGAAAAAACATTTTGTAAAAAAAAAAAATCAACATTAACTACACAATGTAAACAACGTTCTAAAGTTGTAGCCGCGGGAGGCAACACCAGCCTGGTGTTGCCTCCCGCGGCTACAACTTTAGCTCGGCACATTTGCAGATTATTGTAGTTTGTTGGACGTCGTTTTTTTTAAATCCAAAGAACTTCCACACGACAGACACGGCTCCTTTAGGAAGAAGTTCCTCAGTCTCATGTTGCCGTTCTGGAGCTTCCACTTCGGGACTTTCGCTGTCCCGAACTAGTAGTGTGTTGAATCTCCAGTGCAACTGCAAAACAGTCCCCTGTCAAACAATGTTCTGCGGCACTTACGTTCCGCCGCGCGGCGTTCCCAACGTTGTGTACACTACAGTACATACTCACCGATATTACGGTATATGAAAAATTCATATCATAAGAAAAATAAACACCAGTATTCGGTATGAACCGGTATACCGCCCAGCACTACTTTCATGTAGTTTTTTGTCAGATGCAGTAATCCAAGAAATGGATGAAAACACATTTAAAAAAAGATGCATATCTTTCTTTCTCTTTTAAACATGTATTGCATAAAAGGCATACATACCCTGCAAACATTTGTTTTATTACTGTATAACAAACAGTTCAATGAAGTAGAAAGAAAGAGAGAGAAAACTTGTGGGAAAATTATGAGTTAACACGTGGATTGTAAGTAGTGTCAGAATGTACGTATTTGAAATTTGCATCTTTTCTTACCTTAAGCAGCGCCTCTCCATCAGCCTTCCCCTCTCCGGAGGTGGCTGGGTTGGACAGAGCCAAACAGCTGTTTCTCATCATGGACAATATGTCTTCCAGGCCTCTAAGTGACTGGGAAACACAGACAGAATAAACAACTGAACTTCCTAAAGAGCTCATGTATACTAGATCCAAAAGGGCCATAGGCTGGTCTAGTGAAAAAAAGAAATTAGCCAAAATGATCTTACAGGATATAAGGACTTGAATTTTTCGTTCATTATTTCTGCTACCGTGTATTTTATGTGTAATAGCTCATTAAAATGTATCTACTTATGACGGCCGCAGTGTGTCAGTGATACTAACAATGTTGCGTCCAAACTTACCTCAGTAAGTCTGCTGTTAGCACTGAAGCTGGTACAATCAAGATCTGAATAAAACAAAGTCAGACATTCAAATCACCTTCATGCACCAGCTGACTATGAAACAGAGAGGTGTGACAAATATCATCACAGCTGAGCAGTGAAGAGACATCCATCAGCATAATCATGTGAGGCGCCAGAGTATTTAGAATGAGGTTAGTCAGCACAGAAAGTAGAGGAAAGGTTTGACAAACATGCACAGCAAAACAGGAACTGAGGCCTAAACATTAACTGAGAGTAACACAATACGGTGAAAGGTCTTTTAGACAAAAAGTTCTACTGTCTGAGAAGGAAACAGATTTCTCTTTTTGTTTTTTGTGACAGGACACAGATTTTGCCCATAAGTATGTTATTTAATGTAATGATAGCTGCTACAATAGCAATAGCATCTATGCCCCAAAGTGTATGTTATTATTAACATATGTACAGCCAATGTTGTCATGTGTGTACGTCATGCACGTCAACACAACTGTCAACATATATGGGACTCAAATTAGGAGAAAATCTTGGGCATGTACAGTTTGCAGTAAGTGGTATGTAAAACTCTACACTTACGTGAGCATGGGATCTTTTCATTGCCATAGTTGGTGTATCCTTTTTGACACACACACCAGTAACTCCCATTAATGTTCTTACAAGTGCCTTTTTCTCCACAGATGTGGTTTTGTTGATTTTCAGCTTCTTTGCACTCATTTATATCTGGATGAGGAGAAAAAAAACAGGAGCATAAAGGATGACTGAATTCCTTGAGTGGAAGAACTTTGATGAGGCAGGCAAAACTATGTCTGATAGCAAAATTATCAGTGTTAGCAAACAGCTGAAGTTGTAGATTAAGGGTTACCTCTTGTTCCCCTTTATGTCACCTGGGCATTCCATACAGGTGAGGGGTTGGAGCTAAATGCTAATAAAGCTAATAAAGGTAATTGGGAAACTGTCTACTTGGGGGAGAAGTCAGGATGGGCCACAGCTTAAGGGAGGGCATTTTGGATAACGCTAAAAAAAACTATGGAGCAGTGATTTTCATTTCAGGAAAGCCACCACTACATAAAGGAGATTTTTCAAGGTATAAGTGGAGGACTGAAAAGAAACCATGGCTGGTCATGGAACCCTCATTCACCAGTGAAGCAATTCCAGTTTGGATTGATGGACTATATTTTGTAATTCACCTTGTTCATTTTTCTTGATTTTGTTTTGGGTGTAATTCCTATATGTGAATCATAAACATTTTTCGGGATCAAAATTAGTGTGTGACTAGTATTTCAATTTGTTTGAGTTTGTTAATTTGATCAAACTAGGTTGACATATGGCTTGGAGTGGCTTGGCTTAAAACTCAAGCTGATTGTTACAAGGTCAAAGTATGCTGTGGTATAGTATAGTAAAGACAGTACAAAACACCTCAGGACTAGATTTTAGTCAAGGAAAAATTCATTAGGTGAAATTAAACTGATTTGATCTCATGTAATGTATGTGACCAATTCGCTGTGGAATAACCAAGTGTGCTCTTTTCATCATTAATCTATTCATTCTTTACACCCACTTCATCCTCATAGTCCTCATCAGTCCTCATATTAAGTATTAAAAAACAGGAAGTTCAAACAATGCTTATTTAAATGTCCACATCTTTACTGTCATTCAAAAAGGGTCTACTTCTCAATTTTCAGAAAGATCGCAGACGAGAGTTACCTTTCCCAGAACATCACTACTCAACTTGAACTGAAAGTAAAAATAAAACGCCACTCACCTTCACAGTCTCCGTCGTGTCTGCTGTTATTCCTCTGGATATAACCGGACAGACAGGTGCAGCTGTGGCTTCCAATCACATTTTTGCACATTGCAAAAGGACCACAGATGTTTTTATTTTCAAAACATTCGTTGATATCTGACATAAGATGTAAAGATTGGGTTAAGAATAACTTTAGAGTCAGTGGTCACATAAACACACGTGTAATAAACTCTCACCAATGCACTGCCCGTTAATGCCTGTGAAGTTGACATGCCTATAAACGTTTCTGAACCCACGAAGGCACTGACAGTAGTAGCTGCCGTCAGTGTTGAAGCATTCTGTGTGCATCCCACATATTTCAGGGTTTTCTTCACACTCATCAGTATCTGTATATAAACACAAGATTGGATACAAAACACATGAGATATAAATGGATAATACAACATAATATTTAATATAGTTTAATAAAGTGATAGATAATGGGAGACTTACCAGTACATCCGTACCCGTCAGAACGATGGCCAGCTTTACACTCAGAGGAGACATATTTCCACAGCATACACACAAGCCCTGTGGAGAATAAAAAAGACCAATTACTTTAATATCTTACATTTGAATATATTCTCAGAAACATTACGCTGACAAAGCTGAGGTTGCTGAAGTGCTCTGTGGGGCCTCGGGGGTGACTCGACTCTCTGGCTTCCGTTTGCTACGACTCTCAGAGTGACTCTCGGAGTCAGTTCTGGGGAGATCACGTGATCTGCGACGGTTAGGGTTAGGGGTTAGGGTTAGGGGTTAGGGTTAGGGGTTAGAGGTTAGAGGTTAGGGGTTAGGGTTAGGGGTTAGGGTTTAGGGTTACGGTTATGGTTAGGGGTTAGGGTTAGCAAGGTTGGGTAACAGAGGCCTAGGTCTGCGGTGGTCCCTCTGGAGGGCTACCCTTTTTTGACTGTAAGTATGGTTCCTTTACCAACTTTGTGTGTTATGGATGAGAGAATTCCCCTATTTGATAGTGTGAATGTCAAATTATGGAGGAGAGGAACCGAAATGGAAGTTTAAACCTGTTTTTGTTTTCTATGTCTGTGTTTGTTCGGGTTTATGTCTGTTCTGGGTGTTATATGTTTGTCTTATCTTGTGAACCCTTTGTGTTTTTTGTCTGCAGCCAAATAAGTATTTAGGTATAAATACCTATTTAGGTATATATTAGATTAGATTAGATTCTACTTTATTGTCATCGTACATGTCAAAGTAAAGGGCACCGAAATGCAGTTAGCATCTAACCAGAAGTACTTTTGCAGTGAAATAAATACAATGTACAGTATACAGAGATATATACACATGTGTACATATATATATATATATATATATATATATATATATATATATATATATATATATATATATGTACATAGTGCAAAATAACTATTGTTCTAAAGTGCAGGTCAGATTTGGATGAATAAATATATATTATGAGCAGAGATGTGATAAGATTAACACAGATTTGAACAGTATTTACATGATTATGACAGTATTTACAGGAGTGTCGGGTCGAGGGGAGGGGGGGCAGAGTTCAACAGGGAAACAGCTGATGGAAAGAAGCCGTTCCTGAATCTGCTGGTTGGTGTACAGAGACTCCTGTAGCGTCTCCTAGAGGGCAGGAGGGTAAACAGTCCGTGTGCTGGGTGGGAGGAGTCCTTGATGATGCTGGTTGGTGTACGGAGACTCCTGTAGTGCCTCCTAGAGGGCAGGAGGGTGAACAGTCCATGTGCTGGGTGGGAGGAGTCCTTGATGATGCTGGTTGGTGTATGGAGACTCCTGTAGCGCCTCCTAGAGGGCAGGACGGTAAACAGTCCGTGTGCTGGGTGGGAGGAGTCCTTGATGATGCTGGTTGGTGTACAGAGACTCCTGTAGCGCCTCCTAGAGGGCAGGAGGGTGAACAGTCCGTGTGCTGGGTGGGAGGAGTCCTTGATGATGCTGGTTGGTGTACGGAGACTCCTGTAGTGCCTCCTAGAGGGCAGGAGGGTGAACAGTCCGTGTGCTGGGTGGGAGGAGTCCTTGATGATGCTGTTTCGTGTACGGAGACTCCTGTAGCGCCTCCTAGAGGGCAGGAGGGTAAACAGTCCGTGTGCTGGGTGGAAGGAGTCCTTGATGATGCTGGTTCGTGTACGGAGACTCCTGTAGCGCCTCCTAGAGGGCCAGAGGCCAAACAGTCCGTGTGCTGGGTGGGAGGAGTCCTTGATGATGCTGGTTGGTGTACGGAGACTCCTGCAGCGCCTCCTAGAGGGCAGGAGGGTAAACAGTCCGCGTGCTGGGTGGGAGGAGTCCTTGATGATGCTGGTTGTTGTACGGAGACTCCTGGTGCGCCTCCTAGAGGGCAGGAGGCCAAACAGTCCGTGTGCTGGGTGGGAGGAGTCCTTGATGATGCTGGTTCATGTACGGAGACTCCTGTAGCGCCTCCTAGAGGGCAGGAGGCCAAACAGTCCGTGTGCTGGGTGGGAGGAGTCCTTGATGATGCTGGTTGGTGTACGGAGACTCCTGCAGCGCCTCCTAGAGGGCAGGAGGGTAAACAGTCCGTGTGCTGGGTGGGAGGAGTCCTTGATGATGCTGGTTGGTGTACGGAGACTCCTGTAGTGTCTCCTAGAGGGCAGGAGGGTAAACAGTCCTTGTGCTGGGTGGGAGGAGTCCTTGATGATGCTGGTTGGTGTACGGAGACTCCTGTAGCGCCTCCTAGAGGGCAGGAGGGTAAACAGTCCGTGTGCTGGGTGGGAGGAGTCCTTGATGATGCTGGTTGGTGTACGGAGACTCCTGCAGCGCCTCCTAGAGGGCAGGAGGGTAAACAGTCCGTGTGCTGGGTGGGAGGAGTCCTTGATGATGCTGGTTGGTGTACGGAGACTCCTGTAGCGTCTCCTAGAGGGCAGGAGGGTAAACAGTCCGTGTGCTGGGTGGGAGGAGTCCTTGATGATGCTGGTTGGTGTACGGAGACTCCTGTAGCGTCTCCTAGAGGGCAGGAGGCCAAACAGTCCGTGTGCTGGGTGGGAGGAGTCCTTGATGATGCTTGTTGGTGTACAGAGACTCCTGCAGCGCCTCCTAGAGGGCAGGGGGGTAAACAGTCCGTGTGCTGGGTGGGAGGAGTCCTTGATGATGCTGGTTCATGTACGGAGACTCCTGTAGCGCCTCCTAGAGGGCAGGAGGCCAAACAGTCTGTGTGGGAGGAGTCCTTGATGATGCTGGTTGCTCTCCTGAGACAACGCTTCCTCTGGATGGTGTCCATGGCAGGAAGTGGAGCTCTGGCAATGCGCTGGGCGGTTTTCACCACCCTCTGCAAGGCCTTCGGTCGGCGCTGGAGCAGTTCCTGTACCAGAGTGTGATCCAGTTGGTCAGGATGCTCTTGGTGGTGCAGCGGTAGAAGTTCACCAGCACGTTTGAAGAGATGTGGTGCTTCCTCAGAGTCCTCAAGAAGAAGAGGCGCTGGTGAGCCTTCCTGACCAGGTTGGAGCAGTTTGTTTGTCCAGGACAGGTCCTCTGAAATGTGGATCCCAGGAATTTGAAGCTGGTCACTCGTTCCACTGCCACACCGTTGATGTGGATGGGTGGATGAGTGACAGCATTCTTCCTGAAGTCCACCATGATTTCTTTAGTTTTTGAGGTGTTGAGCCTCAGGTTATTGTTCTGGCACCACACAGCCAGGTGGTCCACCTCCTCCCTGTGGGCCAACTCATCGTTGTTCCTGATGAGGCCAATCACGGTGGTGTCGTCTGCAAACTTGATGATGGCGTTGGAGCCATGAACAGGTCTGCAGTCGTGGGTGAAGAGGGAGCAGAGGAAAGGACTCAACACGCAGCCTTGTGGTACGCCAGTGTTGATGGTGAGGGTGGAGGAGCAGTGCTGGTCTAACCAGACATGTTGTGGCCTGTTGGTTAGAAAGTCCAGTAGCCAGTTGCAGATGGGACGGATCTGAGGTGTGCCAGGACCAGCTGCTCTAGGCACTTTGAAATGATGGGGGTGGGAGCCACTGGACGGTAGTCGTTGAGATGTGCTGATGTGGAGCTCTTCGGTACCGGCACAATGGTGGTGGATGTGAAGCAGGTCGGAACAACAGCACGGGCCAGGGACAGGTTGAATAAGTCCGTCAGGACTGCCGCCAGCTCCCCAGCGCATGCTCTGAGCACACGTCCAGGGATGCCATCAGGGTCTGCTGCTTTGTGTGCATTGGTCCGGCTACCGACGTGGCAGCGGAAGCATGCTGCCCCTATCCAGCAGTCTACACGCCAGGTAGGTCAGCTGACCAGGCAGTGGCCGTCTGAGGACCTGGTGGGCCCGGCACCGCCAGGGGTAACGCCAGCAACCGGTCCGCATGATGAACCGGGCTCTGGGACGGTCGGCTCCATTGCTCGCCGGACTGAGGGAGCTCGGCCTTCCCAGAAGAGACAGTTTGGTTCATCAGAGTTTGGTTTATCGGTGTTTCCTCCTCTGACCTGTGATATCTCACTTGATTCACCATTGTGGAGATATACTGGTTTTAAAGGCTGTTAACAGGTTTTAACGGCTGTTAACTGGAGTTAGCACTCGGACCACAGGACCAGGACATGAAGAAGGAGCGCTGGACACCGGCAGCTCCTCAAGTACACCAGACGCTGCAGTCTGGTGTACTTGAAACTTGAATTTCCCCCTCGGGGGATCAATAAAGTATATTTGTATTTGTATTTGAATGACAGGGCATCTTATGGGGCAGCTGCCGGAGAAATTGAAAGCTGCAGCAGGACCCAACCATGGAGAGCCGGTGCAACTCCACCCACACCACCATGGAGGGTCACCCATTCAGTCCAGTCCAGCCCAGCATGAGCTGTACCCAGCACTGGACAGAGCTGTCTTCGATAGAGGCAGCCCCACTTTCAAAGAGATGGGCTGTCTCCAAAGAGATAGGGCCACCTCCAAGGGAGATGAGAGCATGGCGACCCCCACCATCAGAAGGCCCATACGGCACCACCCCAGGACCACCCCACAGGCTGGCCAAGCCCCAACCCATGGCCCCCCAGGGCCGAGGTACGCACCCCATCCCCCAGTGAGGCAGAGACCCAGAAGGGTAACAGTGGAGGACCCAGGCCCACCATACGCCCACAGCCGCCAGGCCAGTCAGCATGCACGGGAGTGCCCACCAGCACCACCCCCAGAGAACAGGCCCCCAAAGATCCATTGTCCCCAGAACATAGAGGGACCCCCCCCCCCCCACCCAGACATAACCCAACTACTCAGAGGGCGGGCAGCCACAGAGCCCCCGACAGATCAGAAGGGTCACCACTAAGTTAAAAAAAAAAGTGAGTAGGCATAGAAGTAGCATGCAGTGGTAAGGAGGTTCTAGGGTTCCACTAGAGCCTGTGGTTTCCTTGTGGTAGCTAACTTGGGGGAGTAAATTTACTGCACAGTTACAAATTAGTTAATACAGGATTAGCAATAATACAAAGAATATCAATATTATTTACAACACAGATATGTATTTGTATGTGTACCAATGTGAATATTGACGTCAGTGTGGATAACTGGCACACAGACAAGAAAACATGATGAAGGAAATCAAAATAACTTGACCAGTAATTGGTAATTTTGGCTATTACTACTCATAAGTCAGAGGTATTATGTTAAGAAGATGATGATTGATTGTGGTTCAGTAATATCAGTGAAAGGTGATGATAAGTTAGCTAAAGAGATGTGGTCTGATAACAAGTTTCTCTAAAGACATAAGTGTATGTTGTTCCTTGATTACCATGAAGATAGTTTTCATGGCGATGGTTAGCCTGTTAACGTTCCGACGGCCCGCCCGCGGGCCGTCAGTCCGAATTGCTGTAGTTTCCAAAACTAAACCGTAATTTACACAGCTCATAAGTTACGTGAGGCACTCATGCGACATATCTTTGGAAAGCTAAGATTCTTCAATGTAAACCATTTCAGGATATAATAATAACAGCAACTACAATCAACGCCTTTGTCACACCACAAACAAGCAGTTACGAAATCGACGCAACTCGCCTAATGAGCATTATAAAAGTCGTCCGATAAAAAATATTACCACAAAAGTGGTCTGGTTGAACTCACAAAGGTCCAGTCGATCCAATCCAGTGAAGTATTTAGTCCAAAATGCATTATCATACCAGAAAATATCCACAAAAACGCCACTGGTAGCTGGTCGGTGTTCAGTAACTTCCGCGTATTCTTCGTCATAAAATGCTTCATTCTGTGTTGACATACGTGTCTGGGGTCTTAAAATGGAGGGGGTCATCTGAACTTTCGATTGACACCTCATACAGCCATACAGCAGCTTCCCTGTCCTGTCCACAGCCTACAATAGCCAACAAGGGCCAACGTTGAAACGAAGCCATGTCCTACTTTGCTTCAGGAAAAAACCAGCCAGTTAGAATCAATCGTGCTGATGACTGACGCATTGAATAGCCAATGAAATTCTGAAAACAACGATGTGACGGTCGAGGGGGTGGCGATAACGGGGAAACAAAGAAAGCCGTGCATAAATGGTAATTAGAAGTGTGAAGTCATGAACGCGCGTCATCGCGCGCCTCAGCAGGATGCACCAGTGTGGCTTATTTCTCAGCGTTTTTTTCAGTTTGGGAGCGTATTTATTGTAGAAAATGGTGAAAAGGACTCTCCAAGAAGGAAGAGGAGGAATTTGCTCGTCGTGAAAGTGACGTGTCAGGAGAGGAGATCAGATAAGATCAGATAACAGAGTGCACGCCTGCGCAGAAGACATTTTCTCCGTCGGAGAAGATTTTGCTCTGCATACGTAAGTATTTGACTAAATTGTGACTTATATTACAGCTTATATTATATTATTACGTATGTATTATATCATAATTGGTAGTATTATTCATATATTACGTATTACTGTATATTTTGACATAAACAAGTCTTACTTTGAATAAATACAAAAGCCTTTGTTTGTGTGTGTGTGTGTGGGGGGGGGGGAGGAGTATGTGTGAGTTGTTTGTTGGGGTGTGTGTGTGGGTGTGTGTATGTGTGTGGGGGGGGTGTTTCATTGTGCAGTACAATACAGAAAAGATGGAAAGTTTTGTAAATGACATTTCTTTATTTTCACATAATGGGCAGTCATCTGAGGATTCAGATGTGGATTGGGAGCCAGTCAGCAAGTGGTCACATAGAGGGTCAAAGGTGCAGATGGACATTGGCAGATGAAGGACATCTCAGTTCCACCAGCTGTGAAGGAGTACAGCTGGTATGTGCTGTATATTCAACTGTGTATTCATTTTGAAATGAAACCATTTTTGTGTTGCACATATTTGTTTTTGTATATATTTTTTTCATTGTTGTTCCATGTGTATGGGTGGAGAGGAGAGATCCCTCTGCACCAGAAGGCATTCTGGGAGACCCTCACCGAGCAGCTGGCAGAAGCAGGGTCTTCCTCCACAGCCAGACCTGTCCCACCTCCTGCTCCGTGTGGAGCACATCACATACTGGTTTTTATCAGTGGGCAGAGGACTACTGGTAGGCTGAAGTGCAGGTACTGTCATGCTAAAACACCGTTGAAATGCTCCTCGTGTGATGTGCCTTTGTGCTTGATGCCGACTAGAGATTGCTACAGTGACTGGCATGCTGCCAACCTGTAAATGGTTATAATTGTAAATATGTTCAAATATGTGAATAGTTTGCTGTGTTGTAAAAGATAGTCATTTTTTAATATAAATTACATTTTCCACAACAACACTTGTTTTGACTCTTTTTATATGCAAAGTTTAGCTTTATGTTTCAGTAACTTTTTTTCAGCAATATTGATAGTGAATCTGGATGTGGGATAGGATACTTCTAAGTGTCACCTTTCATTAGAGGCCAAGATTATGACTGTACGATGAAGCATTCAAGAGTTATGTCCTTTTATCCGAGGTATGTGTCCATGTTTATCCAAGTGCCATTTTGGAGTCTCCTCTTTTTAGAAACGCCTAGACATCCTCTTACAAAACGTGTGAAAATACTCATTTTTAGTGGTATTGTTATCAAATTTGAACTTGCACTAGGTAAGGCTTCATGCTGTAGTCCTATTGTGTTTTCCAGCTAATAAGTCACAGCAGCACTCATCTGCAGACATCTGTTTACAAAAAAAATTCAGGCGGAAATAAAAAACTTATATTTCAGTGTGTTCAAACTTAGAATACTCAATGCTAGTAGCACTTACAGTGATTCTGGCAGTTGGGGGAAAAACTTCAGAGTGTTACCTTTCAAAAGAGACCAAAACCATCCATGTGCTACAAACGGTTCAAGAACAGCTTTCAATTTACTTTGGGTATGCCTTGGATAGGCGTTTTATGCAAATTATACAGGAATGGTAAGGGGTTAAAGCAATGAGAAGGAGTTTATTCTTAGTTGCATTGATATATATTGTTATGGCCAGTGTGCTCTTCTACTCTGTAGTCTGCTGGGGTGGCAGCACTAGGAAGAGAGACACTGGTCGTTTGGACAGACTGGTGAGGAAGGCAGGGTCTGTGGTAGGGCTGTGCCGATACACTTTTGTGCCGATTTGATTCTCCTACGATTTTTGGGTCCCGATTCGATTTATATTGCGATTCTGACTAAACAAGTATTGCATTTCGATTTTACCAAGTATTGCGATTTTTATATTTCAATTATTGAAATATAAAAATCATATAATAATAATAATATTAAATATTATATTTATTATATGTAATTATTGATTATTATATATAATAATAAATTATTATTATTATTATTAATATTATTATTATTATTATATTATTTTAAGTATGAAATAATAATAAAAATATAAAGATTAAATAAGTTTTAATATTTTTAAAAAATGCGCAATTTCTGTAGTTTAGAGCAGAGGTGTTCAACCCTGGTCCTCCAGGCACCCTATCCAGCAGGTTTTAGATGTTTCCCTTCTTCTTCACACCGTGATACAAGTGGCCGTGTCATCAACAGACTTGTGCAGACTTTGAGGACAACCTGATAATGACCATTAATAAAAGCTGGGAAACCTCTAAAGCTTGCTGGATAGGGTGCCTCGAGAACCAGGGTTGAAGACCTCTGGTTTAGAGGTCTTCACGGGTACACTTTCATGGACCCGAACCAGAATGGAGCCGTGAAAATTCGACCCGAAACCGACCCGACCCAAACTATTATCATAAGTTCGGGAGTCCAAACCTGAATGGACCTGCAATTTTTGGACCCGTAAACGACCCGACCCGAGTCTTTAGTTTCCGACCACGAACTGAACCGAGTTACCCGAATAGAACCGAGATAATACAGCCTATAGTTGCTAATTTTAAAAGTTGTCTAGCGTTGAATAAACCTTGATTTTCTTACCTAAAGTTGTCTTCTTCTACCCGGTTCAGTTGCTACATAGGCTACGTGATGTAAACAACAATAAATCCACGTCGTTATTTTCTTTGCGGATACCGATGCTATTGGTAGCAACTGCTAACGCTAATAGCCTACACCGGACAGGACGTGTCGTGAACATGTTCTCTCATCCAATGTTGTCATGTTGGCGATCCGTTGTGCTTTACAGCTGCCGGGCAAACCGCTAATAACACGCTACGGCAACACGATTGTTTCATGACAAACACGCCACGTTAATGAATAATTAATTAAACTACCCGGGGCCTGACATTAGCTGTCACCGCCAGTATCTTTACCTCTCGAGTAAACGCGGACCCAGTCTGTCAGAGAGCTCAGACCTCTCTGGGTGGTGGCGAAGGATGTGCGCCGTCATGTTCGTGGTGTTACCACAGTAAGAGATTTGACTGCGACAACGCTTACATATGGCTTTCCTCATACCGAGCTCTCCTGCCTCGTGCCTTTTATAAAAACCAAATAAAGTCCATACGTTTGATTTGAAGTGGGGCGGTGTGGGAAAGAGTTCAGACTCTGTTAAAGTACTCCGCTCGCTGCACTCCGCCATTTTGTTGCATGAATTTGCCGGCATTCTGGTTACTATGGTGACACACGTGCTTCTATTTCCGGAAGTGTAGATGACAAAAGAGACAGCGAGCGGAGCATTTCCACGGAGCCAAAAATCGATTCGTGTATGAGAATCGATTTTTTAAAATCCCAAGAAAAAAATCGCGATTAATATAAAAATCGATTTTTTGGCCCAGCCCTAGTCTGTGGTGGGCACAGAGCTGGATGCTCTCTCTACAATAGCCGAGAGGAGGACACTGAGCAGGCTGCACCGTATACTGAACAATAACTGCCACCCCCTGCACACCATCTTCATTAATCAGAGGAGTCTGATCAGTGACAGACTCCGGTCCCTCCCCTGCAGGACTGACAGGCTTCAGAGGTCCTTTGTTCACTGGGCCATTCAGCTCCACAACACCACACAGAGGGAGCTGAACACACTGGACTGGACTGCTTGAGCTCAACCCCCCCCCCCCCCCCCCCCCCCCCCCCCCCTACACACACACACACACACACACACACTCACTCACACACCACTCCCGTGCTGTCCCTGGTGGTGACCCCTTATTACTCATTACTTGCACTATTTCTCTAACTCAGGACAGTTTTTTATCAGTCACTTTTAATCTTTTTACTCACTTCTGTATATAATACCACTTCTGTAACACTTCTCCCTTACCCATTTAAGTTAATGTTACTTTTTTTACTAATGTGTGCAATATTGTTGATCCTCCTAGTTATGTGTATTATTTAATGTGTATAATGTGTATTATGTGTTATGTGTAATGTGTGTTTTGTGTGGGCTACTTGACACCGTAATTTCCTTCGGGATCAATAAAGTTACTCTACTCTACTACTCTACTATATCTCCTAGCAAGCAGAGTGAAGGAGACAGCCAGAGAAATGAGATAATGTATCAGTAACTTCTATCCAAGTGTTTAATGGAAATGCAGTTCCAAGTGACATGAATCTATATGTCAGGTGTGTTTTGTGTGCAGTATGGACAGGTCTCTGATGTAAATCCTATTTTCAATATTTTTTTGTCTTTTGTATAGAGTTCTGTGTAGAGTTTTGTATTGGGCAGTTTGTAAGCTGGTGTTTTTCATCATAAAAAATATGTTTTTACAGATGGTCTGTCTGGAGCAATAGATAGATTGTTTTCCCATTTTATTGATTGTATTGATGTCTGAATATGCTATTATTTTGTATTTTTTGGATAGGATTTTTTTTTGTGAAAGAAGCATTTGTCCCATTTAACACATTTAGTTATTCTTTTATTGTCTAGCTCTTGGTAATGATTTCAGGGATGTTAGGGACATTGCATGTTAGAAATCACCCATGTTTTCACCTGGAAACTATAGGTGACCTCAATATTATCATCTTGACCTCTAATTCGGTTGAATATTTTAGCCCTGACTAGTGGAGGATGGAACTGTGGACATAAATGTTCAGAGCTGGAGGAAACACAGAATTGCACCTCAGACAGTTTGTGTTTATGCCATGTAATTTTGTCACATTTATTGATGTCACCATGATTTTCCTTCTGAACAATGTGAATGTTTCAGACACTCTTATCCTCTTGTGTCTCTCTCTTGAGGCGCTGGTGATGACTGGTCTGAAATGTTTTTTTTATGTGAATGTATGAGTGTGTGTGTGCGTGACTGCCAACTGACTGACATCAGCCAACTGCTAACTTTCTGTGCTTTTGTGTTTGTACAGTACAGACAGGAGCGACGGCGCTCAGTGTTCTCGTGCAGCATGTTGTGCACTTGGATGGCGGTATGGTTTCTGTCTGCTGTTTGATTCTAACCTTACATTGACAAGAAGACATAATGATTTTAAACATTTATTGAGTACTTATTTTACAAATCAGTGGCTAGAAGTGGTATGGAGCCCCGTTTGGGTCATAATTCAATGAATAAATGAGTCTATTATTATGAAATACAGGCGTTTATTATTAAGAAATACGTATCCATTATTATGAAATGTTTCCCATTATATGTACATAATATACATGTTTATACATGTATGTACATGTATATACATGTTTATTATTATAAAATATTTCTCATTATTATGAAATATATGTGTATTATTATTAAATATTTCCCATCATTATGAAAAAATTTAATTATTATTAAATATATTTTTTATTATTATTTAATCTTAGTTTAATGCATAATAGTTTATTTCAGAATGTCTTTTTTATCTATGAATGAGTTTTTACTAGGGCTGTCAATTTCTCAAAAAAATTAATCAGATTAATCGCATGACTGTCAATAGTTAATCATGATTAATCGCAAATTAATCGCATATTTTTATCTGTTCTAAAACTACCTTATACGGATCTTTTTCAAGTTGTATTACTCTTATTAATACGAGTCCTGACTAGAACCAGGAAATATGACCATATTAGTCCAGTCCTGAGGTCTCTGGCTTCCTGTCACTCAGAGAATAGACTTTAAAACAGCTCTACTTGTGTTCAAGTCTCTTCATGGCTCCAAAGTCCATCTCTGACATGTTAGATCCATATGAACCAACCTGGACTCTGAGAACCTCAGGGAGTGGTCTCCTGCTGGTGTCCAGAGTCAGAACTAAACAAGGTGAAGCTGCATTTCAGTTTTATGCTCCTAAAATCTGGACCAGTCTTCCAGAAGATGTTCGACAGACCTGAATTCTGACAATGTTCAGATCCAGACTGAAAACAGTTCTGTTCAGATGTGAAGATGATGACTGGAAGGATTTTATCTGCACTCTTCATTTTTAATTTAATTAATTACTTTTTTTATTAATTAATTTTTATTTATTATTGATTATTTTTATGCTTATATGGAATGATTCTATTTGCCTTCTTGTGACTGCATCTGTAAAGCACTTTGAATTGAATTGCAAATAAAGTTGCCTTGCCTAATATGAGAGTACACAAATGCTTGCCTTATGCAAAACAAATGCATGTTTATTTATTGCTACAATGCCAAATCCATTATATTAAAATATATATATATATATATATATATATATATATATATATATATATATATATATATATATATATATATTTACTCAATATTTTCTCTTATGTTCTTCATACAAAATATTTTCGTGGTTTGCTTTAAACGGGGGGGGGGCTCTCTGCATCAGCGCTCTCATTAGCCGTCAAGTGATATTTCAGTAGTCGGGACTCCGGTGGTAACTAAATTCACATCGACAGTAAACACAAACAATATTTATCTTGTGGAGTTAGCCATCAGGCAAGGTTTTGAAGCTAAACTTACCATTCAAAATAGTATCTTTTGTATTCATTTTTTTTACTGCTAACGGAGGATTGTTTACGTCTGTCTGTCTGCGGCATGGACGTCGAATGACTTCCTGTTTTGACAAGACTACAGGATTACAACTACGGCGAGGCCCTGAGACTCATTAAACCTACTCTCCTCTCTACTATTGTACATCAAAGGCAACGCGTTAATCGCGCGTTAAAAAAATTAGTTGCGTTAAAATTATTTTGCGTTAATCACGCGTTAACGCGTTAACTTTGACAGCCCTAGTTTTTACATAATGGCTTCATTTTTCATAAGAATGAGCTTTTACATAATAATGACATTTTGCCACTGGGTGGGACCAGTGGTTGACCTGCACGCTCATTGGCTGATCCTTCTCCATGCAGTTGGTGGGGGACTCGCATCGAGCCTGTAAACTGAGGTGCATTCACCTCAGTTTACGATTAAAAGTTGACATCGACTAAAAAAACGTAGCGCGAAATGTAGGGAAAACTTGATTTTGACGGCATGGCGACAGGAGAAAGATCCTTTTCTGACTTACTCCGAGAGGTAGCCAATAGGCTCAAGCAAAAGGTCAAAATTCTGCAAATTTTTCAATTTCCTGCTTTAAAAGGTGGTGACTTCAAAACTGTTGCAGTGACGGTTATAGCGAAACCTTGCGGTCATCTTTGGCAACATTGATAATATGATAATATCCTTTTAAAATTGGATTGATTGTATTATGTCTGCTTAGAGCTGGTGTGTCCAACAGGCATAACTGTCTCTTGTCTGCATTCTTTCTTTCTGTGAAACTATGTATTTCCTTCTTCGGTTGAGAGAGTTTGTGGTTGAGGCCGATTGGGTGAGTGAGATGTAGGCCTGACTGAGCCTGTGTTGTCTTTACCTGTGTACAACTGTGGTACCAGGTTCTGGTTCTGAAATCTTGTTTTCTGTTGTTCTGTTTTAGTGTCCCTGATGTCCTGATAACTAGTGCTGGT
This sequence comes from Hirundichthys speculiger, assembly GCA_018398805.1. Taxonomy (NCBI): domain Eukaryota; kingdom Metazoa; phylum Chordata; class Actinopteri; order Beloniformes; family Exocoetidae; genus Hirundichthys; species Hirundichthys speculiger. Next base: position 595,890 of record JAGFBZ010000385.1, on the reverse strand, counting down.
TTGGTTTTTAAGGCTGGGCCTTGAACATCAGCTTGGCTGTTTCAGGGTGACTGAGTGTCTTCTACAATCTCTGGTGCTGCTTTGAGACACCTAGACCTCCTGGTGTTGACTCCTGGTACTGAGGTACACAGGAGACATTTTGTTGGCTCATCCTGTACCTATCTCTCTAGGGACTAAAAATCAGGTCAGAAATCTGGGGGTAATATCGGATTCAGACTTGAACTTTAACAGGCACATTAAAGCAATAACAGCAGCAGCCTTTCACCATCTGAAACACATTGGCAGAATCAATGGCATGGTGTCTATGCCAGATTTAGAAGATTTAGCCTTAACTCCCTCATTTGTTGTTGAGGGTGCGGGCACATGACCGGTTCCACTGCACCCCTTGGGGGTTGCCTGTTCCTATACATCCTTTTTCACATACAGTGGGGAACGGAGATGGCTGTATGGCTTATGCTATCTTTGATGCTGCACAGAAGGGGTGTGTGCGTGTCTCATGATTTAACTGTTAACAGTGATGTTTGATGTCTACAGGTGCAAATGGTCCCTTCCAGGTTTGGCTGACCGCCTATACAGCCATTAACACTGCATAGTGGGGGACCTGGTTTCCTGCTGGATGCTGTAGGAAAGTTCCTGATCTGGGCTGTGGTTCACGGGGTTCTTAGGCTGTCTATCACTGGGACCTTTGGGTGGCTTCGAAGCTTCCAGACAGGTTTTGAACTGGTATTGGACATTTCTACAATAAAGGTCAATGCTAGAGACTGACCCTTCCACAATAAAGACTGATACATCACATACACGTCGCCCATGGCTGCCGTTCGAGAGGAATGCGACAGCCAGCGAGTTCTGGTGTCACCAACATCGGGATCCTCGTGGGAATGCACAAGGCCTTCCACACCGGAGGGGGGAGGTCTAAGAGAGGTTTGGTCATGGGTTGAATGTGTTGTGGTTGGCTTCATTCACATGTGCCAGGAGCTTACTCAGCCATGGTTTCTATGGGATGTAAGTGGTTTCTTCCACAGCCAGGGGTCAGCCCTTTAAAGATCCAGATTATTGTACCAACGGTTGGTACTGTGTGATGGTGGTGTCAGTCCGTGGATTGGGGTTACAAACAGCTGTTGTTGTCTCGTTTTACTGGTAACTCGGTCCGGCTTGCTCCCTTGCCACTAACTGGAGCCGAGACGTTTGTGGGTGTTAGCGGCGTTCACAGAGGTTATTAAGAGCGCAGTTCGAGATGCGGATGGTATCTGAGAGTTGCAAATGCTTCGGACGTGTTGAATAAATGCAATGTTTCTATTCCTGATTATTCTGGTGCTGCCATGCGGCTTACTAATGCCACCCATCAGATCAAAGATCTGAGGATTTTTCACATTTTGTCTACCATTAACCCTAGAATTTATGAGGCTCCTGTCTGTTTTATCGGTCGTGTTTTTTCCTGTAGGGGGTTCCTTGGGCATAGTTTTTGGGTTCTCACTAGAAATGCCATGTGTGGGGTTCGGTATCTAGACAATAGTGATAGTCATTGAACAGTCATTTTTGAATATCTCTGGGCTCCTCACTCCAGTTGGTAATTCAGGTGTTACTGCTTGGGTGTGTTTGGATGTTTACGGGGTCATGTATGGGTCTGTGGTAAACACGTTTATCCATCTTTACCCCGGCCTTTAATTCAAGAAGAAAGGACAGTTCAAAGAAAAATGTTTTATGAAAAAGTCATCGCTCTTTTTTGCACTTTAAACTTATTCAAATGCATGGGACTGCTTTTATTTATGATAAAAGATATGGAATATGTTGGAATATTTCCTGCATTTGAAGTTAAAATAAAAATTAGTTACTTTTTCAAAGTAAGTGCTTTGGCTCGGACCTTCTACTTAGGCAAAATTTAGTAACCGGACCTCTGTGACTTTTAATTGAACACCCCTGGTTTAGAGCAATGTTCCAGTATAAAATATGATTTTAAAATAATGTTTTGTAACCTCAGAGTGAGTGAGGATATTGCAAGTAATAGAAACCGATCCCAGTAAAAGGGATTGGCCAATCTGTTTGAGGCTGTGTGTACTTGAATTAGAGATGTTTCATGATGTAGAGTTTATAATAATGGCAGATGCAGCTACTTTGGATGAATACTACTCAGAAAATATGTTGTTGAAAGAATTCTGATTCTTATGGAATTACCATATGTGCACAAGAAGTATACCATAAGTATATCACAAGTATCCTGTCATAATGCAGGAAAAAAAAACATGTTTGACAGTGGTCATAAGGGAAAAATGAATGTAGTTGTTTGAAAGTAAATGTGTTAATTAGGGAGACCTTCGATCTTAAAAATTTAAGGTGGATCGGATCAGCCGATTAACATTATTATAACACGCCGATCTTTTTTTCATTATTTTTTTCCTCAAAAACTGATCCTGATTAACAAAAATTTATAAAGTAATCATATTACACAATCAAAAATATTTTTTAAACTATATACATTTAATAATTTGCACTGAAATGAGGTTTCCCAGCAGCGCTGTCTTGATCCACCTTAAAACTTTCAAGACCGGCGGCGTCAGGCTAAACTTTAACAAAAATGTCAGCAATGTGGCAGCACTATAAAATTACAAAGACCGACTTGAAACGTGTGGAAGGCTGATATATCATGATGGGTAAGTAAGAAGAGAGTTTACAACACCACCAATTTAATCAGACACTTAAAAAAGCACGCAGCACCAATCACACAGCCGACGGCAGCAGCTTTGGCAGCAAACTCTCTGTGAAACTTTTAAAAGAAAGGACAAACTCCCGAAACACTCAGAGAAATACAGAAAAATCACCGAGCTAATCGTGGAATGTATTACCGAGGACACGGAGTTTGTGGAATACAAGGCATTTAACCGGCTTATTAATTACCTCGAGCCTCGTTCCCGTCATTACATGAACGACAAAGCACACAAAGGTGCGCGAACATGCGCAGTGGGTCTTGAAAGAAGTTAAGTTAATATTTTATGTTATTTTTATTCTGATGTGATTTCATTGATTGCAAAGACTTCTGCTAGTGTTTTCATTGCCTTAAACTGCTGGCCTAGTTCACCCGCTGCTATTTAAATGGAAGTGCTATGTTCTTTAGTACTGAGACTGTTGAACAGTCACTGTTCTGTAACTAAATGTGTTTTATAATAATTCTCCCAAAAAAAAGAAAGAAAGAAGAGTGTTTAAATAAGTTATTGTTTATTTTATGAGATGATAAAAGCTATTAATCTCAGCTTGTATGTAGGCCTATTTATTAAAGTACACAGAAAAATAAAATGCATAGGAAATTAAACTCTGTTTGCCCACTCAAAAAAAGTGAAATCGGATTGGAAAAAATCGGAAATCGGCCGATCATCAAAATTAAAAGATCGGAATCGGATCGGGACCCAAAAAACGTGATCGGGACATCCCTAGTGTTAATAGTATAGTAATAATTATTTTAAACCACTATATAAAGTTTTGCTGTTCAGTAAACTGAGAGTAGCAGTGGCGACTGTAGCAAATATGGGGCCCTGGACAAATTATGGTTCACTTAGCTGTAACTCAAGGATGCATTGTTTAATGTGGTCCAAAATTGGTGTGCATGATTGTAGTCTGAGCCTGAACACATCTACAGTGTAAAATTCAGGAACCGTTGTAGCGCTACCTTTATAGCAGGGGTGTCAAACTGATCCGTGAAAGGGCTGTGACTAAATGAAGTCGGCTGTGATGCTGCATAGTTGGAACAAAAAACTGCAGCCACATGGCCCTTTCATGGATCAGTTTGACACCTGTGCTTTATAGTAAAAGGAAATATTATGTTTTGTAATAGGCATAGGGCAGCATGGTGGCTTGGTCAGTCCAAAGAGATGCATGTTAGGTTAACTGGTGGCTCTAAATTGCCTGTAGGAGTGATTGTCTACATGTGGCCCTGTGATGGAAGGGGGTCCTGTCCAGGGTGGACCCCTGCTTGAAGACAGGGGTCTTGAGAGGCCTTAAGAGCTGCAACCCTGCATGCCTTAGAGCTGGGATAGGTTCCAGCAGATCCCTGTGACCCTGCAGAGGATTAGGCGGGCATAGATGATGGATGGATGGATGTAATAGGCATGTGAGATCGCATGCGTAATAGGCAACTTATTAAATCAGTAGTTAAGACATTGACGATAACTAACAGTGAAAGCCTCAACTTTCTAACAATGGGCATCATCATGAGAGTACGGCAAAGTTCGATGTCTGGCCATTAATAGAATTGTTGTTCTAACTTGCACATGCCTTCAAATCTTCCCCAAAATTCATACGTTTGATGGGGCTCCCACTCTGAACAAGTCTATCTGACACTCTTGGATGAACTCCATAGCACCACCTTCTGGTCAAAGGAACATGATTTTGGTCACATTAGTGTATTTTGTATTCTGTCAGTGCTTCATCAGATCAGCCTGAGATTCCTACAGACCACACTGATAAATGTCATAATGCACCATACAAAGTTTTGTGAATGGATGTCCAACAGCACCTGTGTAATTCACCGTGAAACAGGAACTGGGGGGTTCTGAGACAGAAATGTGAAAAAAATCATTAAAAAGCACACTTTGCTCCCTGGGTGGAGATGAAAATTGAAAGTGTGTTCTGCAGGTAATTAGTAGCCAGTGAAAGGAACTTAAAACAGAAGTAATGTGCTCAGTTTTCCTGGTTCTTGTTAGATCTCCAGCAACAGTGGTCTTTATGAGCTGAAGCTGTCTAACTGGATAGTAAAGTCTTACACTAGTTAAGTGGTCTTACACTAGTTAAGTGTTCAGAACACTTAACTAGTGTAAAGTCTTACACTAGTTAAGTGTTCTGAAAATCACGGTTGTAAATCTGCTCTGTACATCACATCTCTAACTCTTCATATTTGTTTGAGATTATAAAAATCTGTTTTAGTTACAGCCTTGATGTGGCAGCTTGAAACTCAGCTCTGAGTCCATCCCTAACCTGTTTTTTGTTTTCATACCTCTGGATTCAAGCTGGGTAGGAACTTTTATCCTTTCCATTTTGTAACCAAATAGAATTATTTCTGTATTGTCTTGATTCCAGACTGGCGTGGGAAGGCGGTGGTGACAATGAGTGCGAGGGCCTGATGAACCCTGCTTGCAACTTTAATTTTTTGTTTTGTTTTTCCAGTTTTGTTGTATTTGTTTATACGGAGCTATTTAAATGACCTGCCAATTGAGTTATCTTATGCAATTATCAAAGGAACACCACACACTAGGCATAAATGATAACTGGACCACATTTATATAGCAGTATTCTAGTCTTGCTCATATCTCAAACCGCTTTAATAGTCAGGGATTGAACAACCAACTTTTAGGATGGCAGATGACTGCTCTGTCTCCTGAACCACAGCTAAACCGGCATGAAAGATGACTGTATAAAAGATGGATGTAACTACCATGACATCAGCCATTGATTTGTACTATCAACTATCAGCGAAGGGATGGATCTCAACAAGAATAAGTGGACAATATGCACATTCTTTCACTCATTTGTCATTTTAAGTGGGCCTTCATAAAAATAAAAGGGTTTACAGTTGAAACCAGAAGTTTACACATACTGTAAAAAAAAGACACATAACCTTTTTTTTCTCAGTCTGACATTCAGTCAGACTAAACTTTCTCTTTTCTAGGGCAGTTAGGATTACTACAATAATTTCTATTTGTGAAATGCCAAAATAATGAAAGAGAGAATTTTTTTTCTGACTTTTTTCAAAGTGCACAATTAGAACATATACTTGTAAATAAGATGCACCCGAATTTACAAACAACACATGGCGAGTCTTTGAAACTTTGCCATGTCACTACGGTCACACCCTCTGGTAAAAAGTTAAAAGTTTCATGTCTAGATTAGAACAAAAAAACTTTTAAGTCAATCTGAACAAATCTCTGGGAGGAGTTCGTTAAAGTACGAGGCCTGGAAATGGCCAAAATACAAGAAAAACTGCATAACAAATTCAAAATAGCAGACTTCCTGTGTGAGTTAGATCATGGGTCCAAGAGACTCTATCGTAAGTCTGAGCCTGATACATCAGACACACAACTTTCATCTATGCAGGTGAAAGCAATTGGTGGGGCTCATGGATAAACTGAAACTTGATAAATTTCTATTGTGTATGATAATTTTCACACACAACTAATGTGTGTGCAAAGTTTTGTGAGTTTTCAAGCTTATTAAGACCCCCAAAAGGGCATTTCGTTTAGAAGAGTAGTAATATAAAACAATGATAATAATAACAATAATAAACATAAGATATATAATAGGGTCCGAGCAATGATGGTGCGAGGACCCTAACAAGACAAAGACAGACTGTCAAAGTAAAACAGGAAATAAAGTTCACAAGAAAAGTAGACTAAACCAAGAAAACCCTGAAAACACCATAACCAAACCCAAAACCTAAAACCATCTGCCTTGGCTTTGTTCAGAGATTAGCAATGGTTAGCCAATGCTCCAATGCTTAAACATTAGCTAAGCATGTGGAAACAACGGTGTGATTTTGTCTATTTTGCTAAAATCTTAACATGACACAACCTCAACATGTCAAAAATTACACATCAAAGCAGATAGATGGCAGTTTTATGAATAAGGAGAGAGTGAAACTGTAGAAAACAGCATCCTGTACAGTCTTCAACATTCCCAAGTCCTTTCACTGTGTTTCCCTCCTCCCACCACAATGAGCCTTTTGTTGCTGAGTGATGAGTCCCACATTAATGCTTCAGGCAGACCAGACAGGGTTTGACAGTAGCAGTGACTGTGACAAACAGTGTGACTGTGAGTCACACTGTTGTGAGTGAGTCTGTGAGTCTGAATATATGATGGAATATCTGTGGAAGGAAATGTAGAGACCCCGTCTCTAATTTTGATTGACAATTCTTTTTCTTCATCTAACAAAATTCAACTGAGTGTGTGAATACACGTCCGTTTTTTCTTGGACCCTGCTGTCAACCCCCTTATAGGAATCCACCCCCCCCTCCCACCAGCAGATGGCTGGCTAATCAAATTAACACTCCCTTTTCAGGCCTAACAAAACCTCCTTTCTACCAAGACAGAGGAAGTTAATCAATTCGGGACAACTAGATGTGGATTAACTGATCGTCTGCCTCAGCCCTCTTAAAACCCCTTTTTTTGAAATATTTCCCCTTTCATCTGTGGGACCTGAGATGAGAGCCATTTGCCCTGATGTAAATTTCTCCGACATGCACTCCGATTTCAATTTCACAGACCTGGCCCTAGTCTATGTAAATTACCCCCTGGAATGTGGAACAAAGACAGCAGCTAGCATACCACCGGATTTTATGGGCTTTTTTGGTTAACAGACGGCCTATTTACTCAGCCATAAAAAAAAAAAAAAAAAAGAACTGCATTCTTTAACCTTTGTTTCCAGAGACCCAGACTGGGATGGGACAAGAACTCCCCCCTTTGGTCAAAAAGAGGAATAAGAGACAATTACAGTTCTAACTGTTGTGTGTAAAAGGAAATGTTTCTAAACCTAATATAACATGTTGTGATCCCATTACCTTTGATACCATGTTTAAAAGCATTTGAATGTCAAGTTTAATATGTCTAACTGCATTTGAAATGGTGAAAATCAAGCAATCCTGTAACATGTCTTGATTTCAGTAGTCGATCACTGGAATTCGGCTGGGGTAGTCAAATCACGGACGGGAGTCAGCTCCTTTAGGCCGACTCCTCTTTTGCATAGAACTACTGAATATGCAAAGGTATAAAAACAGAGGATCTTCCTTTGTTCACTCTCTCTTGCCTCGTGCCTCTTGCTCTCTTGTTTTCTCATTTCTTTTTTTTTCGTGCTTTTGCTTTCTTTGTTCTCCGTTTGGTGCACACTCTCGTAGTGTTCGTAATTTTTCTTTATCCTAGTTTTGTTGGCCATCGCTTATTTTTGTGGTCGCCTGGTGTTTTCAGCGCAGAGACCTGATAGTTATTCTTTTTTTTAGTCAGAGCAATTTAATGTGAAAGTCGTTTTGGGGTCAGAGTACCTCCTTATGATCTTCATATCAATTTTTGAATTCTTTTGTAACTTTTACGGCAGAGGACAAGCGTCTGAAAGAACTTCATAATTTTGACGCTGTGCGATCCAGAATCCCCGCGTTCCGAACTCTTATCAGTAACTTAGCCAATTTTTGTCAGCTTCAATTTTCTTTTTTTTTTGGGCTCAATAAACTTCCTCCGGTAAGTTATTGAAGCCATCAGTCCTTGACGGGCCGAGAGCTGAAAGTTTGTTGCCTCATCGAACTTTCTTTCCAGCTGATCGTCAGCCACTCAGGGCCAACCCGGTGTGGCACTGTGCCAGCTGACTCCAGCCAAACTGTTCAGCATGGTCCGAGGCACCGGACCCAACCAACCACCAGACGAGGGAGACTGGGCAACACCCACCGAGCCGCCCGTGACGTCCAAAGACTCTGCAGGCAGATCCAGCTGATCAGAACCAAACGGGTCCCGGGAGTCCACCGCGAGCCGTTAAAACCGACCCTGACCGACGCACACGCAGTCTCCATTCTGGTGAACGGGTTGAGATTTGGGGTGAATTCCAATTCCTCCCTTAACCCTCAATCTCAACCCTCAGTCTCAAAAATGCATGCTCCCGCTAAGGGCAAGTGCTGTCCCAATTCTTAGCAAGTCAAGTTGAGGGACGAGTTTGAGGGCTGTATCGCCCTCAAAATTGAGATTTTCCGACACCACCCTTGGAAGTAAGGGCTACCCAGAAGGCACTGGATAATTTAGCCAAGACTTCTTTGAAAAGGATGGTGACAAAAAAAGCTAGCTACAAACGTAAGTATCTTTGTGTATCTTAAAGATATAAATGTTACGAGACCATTTTATTGTGTTTGTTTGAGATTTTTTTCATGGCTTAACATCGTTGTTGCGTAACATTTAGTTTTTTTACTTTACGATGTTTGCCGTCGGCGGGTCCTGGTGGCCAGCGGGTCCCGGTCGCCGGCGGGTCCCGGCGGCCAGTGGGTACTTGCGGCCGGCGGGTCCCGGCGGCAGGCTGGTCCCAGTCGGCTTCACGTTACTTGTATACCTTGTTGTGCAGCGACGGAGGGCTGAATAATGTATCCTCTATTGTGTTATTTGCTAATATTATTTGGAGAATATAAAGCTCTCTTTTCAATGTTAATGTAGTGACATTTTTAATCTAAAACAAAAAAAAAAAAAGGAAAAAATGCCTTTTTTTATATTTCAATTTGAGACTTGGATCAAAAATACTAAATGAAAAAACGGGTCACGGGACTGAATTTGTTTTATAATGGAGGACTGGACTTTCTGTTGTCATTACACATCTGTGCCACTAGATGGAGCCGCACTGCAGTAACCAGCTAGAGAACAGCAGGACAGTGAACACATGGAGCAGATCTGATGGAACATAGAGGAATGACGACAAAGTTATGTTGCAGTACAGAATTTTCTTTTTTCCAGACAAAATTTTTAATATTGCTACCTGAGTTGCTACCTGAACTGTAAAGTTCACTGATTTTTACCATTCTCCATGTCTGTTTTAGCTTTTCCATGTTTACCTGCCAATTATCTTCCGGTTCCGCAGCAGCCAGTAACAGACTTTTCAAAACAAAAGCATGTGAGCAACATGCGTTAACACGTGATAAAATAAATGTCGGCGTTAATAAATTATTGCGTTAATAACGCGTTAACTTGCCCAGCCCTAATATTTATATATTATGTCTGTCTGTGTATTTGTTGACAGATATTATCAACATCATAGCCTTGTGACAGGGCATGTACAGTAGAAACCACAAAGCTTTAAAGGTATGGGGCTATCAGCCCAACAACAGGGGTGAATTCCAATTCCTCCCTTAACCCTCAATCTCAATCCTCAATCTCAAAAATGCGCGCTCCCGCTAAGTGCCAGTGCTGTCCCAATTCTTAGAAAGTCAAGTTGAGGGACGAGTTTGAGGGCTGTATCGCCCTCAATATTGAGATTTTCCGACACCACCCTTGGTAGTAAGGGCTACCCAGAAGGCACTGCGTAATTTAGCCAAGACATCTTCGAAAAGGATGGTGACAAAAAAAGCTAGCTACAAACGTAAGTATCTTCGTATATCTTAAAGATATAAATGTTAGGAAATCATCTTATTGTCTTTGTTTGAGACTTTTTTCATGGATTAACATCGTTGTTGCATAACATTTAGTTTTTTTACTTTACGATGTTTGTTGCCGGACCAGTGGTCCCGGCCAGGGGTCCCGACTGGGACCGGGACCGGGACCGACCGGGTCCCGCCTGGCTTCACGTTACTTGTATACCTTGTTGTGTAGCGACCGAGGACTGAATATTGTATCCTCTATTGTGTTGTTTGCTAATATTATTTGGAGAATATACGGCACTCTTTTCAATGTAATCCCTGTGTCATTTCAGGGAATACAGAGACAACACGGCTCTGATACATTTCAGTCTGAAGACCTAACTGCACTCGAGGGGTGTCCCATTTTTAAGTCACAAGATAGCTCTTACACTTACTTTCGAGGGTTTAGATTGAGGGCCAAAAATTGAGAGTTAAGGGTGAGGGTTGAGATTGAGGGTTGAGAGAGGAATTGGAATTCATCCTAGATCAAGTGGACTCCTGTAACCATACAGTAAAGCCTGATTTATACTCAGACGCCAATCGTCTGCGTCACATACGAAGACGACGCAGAGATGCCCCCCCCCACCCTACGCAGACACTCCGGTGCACCTCCTCAAAATTGTAGGTCGACGTAGACAGTGTGTCGCAGAGAGGAGAGAAAGGAGACCTCTGATTGGTCAATTCTACATCCGCATAGAAAAGAGCGTGTCATCGAAAAAGTGAGGAAGTACCCACATCTATATGATTCTGGTTCTCCACACTACAAAGACAGCACATATTCTAGTAATTCATGGAGGGAGATAGCGATGAATGTGGGTCTGGATACGGCCGAGACGGTGAGGAAGTGGAAAAACGCAAGAGATACATTTAGTGAGTTTAGCTAGTTCATGATTGTCGCTCTTGCATCGTGGCGTGGAATAACATAGCGGAGACGCGCTAGTATAAATCACAATTGACGGCGGCATCTCTGCGACAAGCTGACGGCAACACATTGCCGTAAGAGTATACACGGCCCTTACGAATTACTGAGCAGTTGGGATAAGAGCATCAGTCTTTTTACTGAAATTACTTAATGGTCAGTTAATATACAAAATCAGAAAAGAAGTCGTAGCAAATAATTGCTTGAAATAACTTTCAAACATCTTAATACCCTATGAAGACGTAGCCAAGTGCTGATCACACAGTTATTTTGCTTTGGTATATAAAATTAAATAAAATCATTTGACTTCTGAAGGCTACCAAGGGAGAATACCATGGTTAGTAGTTCCCTCTCCTCCCCAAAGTATGCCCAGAGGAATACATCACAGCATCTGTCACACTACTTACGCAAATATAGGAACAGCTGTTTCATCTTTTTGATGAAGGTAGTAATTGAACATTGACAAATAGCTGTTGCTCCATCTGAATAGGTTCATAAACTCATATTAAAATGATGATTTTGTGACTGCTGGATAGCTTAGTGGTTTAGGAGGGCAACCTATGTACAGAGGCTACAGTCCTACAGCAGCGGTTGTAGGTTTGACTGTCAGCCTGCAACCCTTTGCTGTGTGTCTTCCCCATTATCTCTCTCCACTGTAAATAAAGCCCACTAAAGCCAGAAGAGAAGTTGGATTTTGATGGACATACTGGCATGCAACTTATTTTCCTGCTTTATAGTTTCACAGCTGATTTCACTTGACTGTGACAAGCAAAGTTTTTGAACATGAAAATTCCATCTGCTATCTGCAGGGCATAAAATCGCGACCAACTGGTCGCCATATGCGACCCAAATTTAACAATTTCGACCGTTTTTTTCTGCCTTGTTGCCAGTGGCGAGGGACACAAAATCCACCATCAACTTAGGAATTTTTTTTTTTTTTTATGATTTCTACACATTTGTCATGTGTCACCAAGGCAAACATATCTAAATAACTTAGAAACAAAGTTTATTTAGAACTTTAGAAACAAAGTTTATAATTAGATATATATTATACATTGGAAAGTGGTCCTGTTTTGGGTGCACGTCGTTTGCCAGAAGTCATAACTACACAATCGCCTAACCAGCGATGGACAGGTGGACTTTTGCATTCGTCCGTCTTTAGTTTTGTCCATCACTGAATCTACTCCACAGAATGGATCCTTTTGGTAAATAACCTCATAAAAATACACAACAGAATAGTTAACACTAGAACCGCCAAGATTCCAAACTTCATTTTCAGCCCATCACTGCAACAGCGTCAGTGATGCTAAGATGTCATTTCTAATAGTTGTAACGTGGCTCATTCCTGAATATTTCTGAAATAATAATAATGGACACTTGTCAAAATAAGTGTTAAAATGTATATTTTTGCGAGCTTTTTTTCTACGTGGTAGAACGCTGCGCGCGCTCTCTCTCTCAGCCACACAAATAAATACATCGGTACGTTCATCAACAAACTGTAGGAGCTGTATGTTAACACAAACATGACAACAACAACAATCGAATGACAGACTATTTACAATACAAAACAACAGATTTCAGATGTCAATCACAGATATTTTAATAAAAAACGGATTAACGCTGCGTGCTCCCCCTCACGCACACATGACTCCATTCCCAGCCCTCCTCTCCACCGGCGCGGCTCCGCCACCGTTCAGTCACAGGTGTGCTGTATCACCTGGTCCATCAAGCACATGAACGCATTCATAGGGTCGTCAATGTTGTGGCGCGCGTATGCAGTTGGACCACCTCTCTCCACCGGGACATTTGTGGACTGGGCTCTCCCGGTCCGCAGTCCCAGCTTTATGGGTCTCCAAACGGTTCTGTCCTTGGCTGCCTCATGTAGCTGACATACAGGTTGAGCTCTGAACAATGTAAATATTTATGATTAGATCAGTCAGAGTCATAGCCTCGCTAAAATACCAAATGATTAGAACCAGAGGAAATTAAAACGCTTGACTTCTGAATTTAGCTGTCTCCGCGAGCCTCCACTGTGTCTGAGGACTGAATGTATGTGGCGGTGACCCCTCACTTATAGAAGCCAGACCTTTTTCATTAATTTTTCTCCTCATCCTCGGTTGATGTCTAATCACCTGGTAAAAATGACGGGTCATCGGTCTGCCCTCCCCACCGATTCCTCCTCACTCACATCTACCGTTATTTCCGCTCTTTCTGACTCCCTCACTCAGATCCTGGTACAACAGCTAGACTGTTGTTTTTGTTGGATTAATGTCTTAAATTTTTCTGTTTGCTTGAAAGATTTAGTGATGACAATAACTGTCAAAGTCCGATAACGCCATAAAGTTTGAGCGTTGCCAAGCAACGGGCAGTGGGGCGCGGAGGGGCGTGGCGCAAAAACTGACAGCTGTATACAGCGTTTATATGAGGGGGTGAAAATGACCCCCCTCTGCGGTTCCAGGTATAAATGGACATATTCATTTTTCTTTTGATCACACACTCACCAGAATTCACTGAATGATTAATAAATCCATTTTAGAAAAAGTCATGAACTTACAGATGTAGGAGTTTTATTTTAACAGAAATACAAACATTTGAAAATGCTAGGAGGTAAAAATGACCTACTTGGCGCTTCTGGTGTTAACAAAAAAGAAATAATATTAGTTTTCATAGTAAGCATCATGGAAACAGAATAAAATGCGCTTTCATGCTTGTAAATGCTTCTGAAATGTAGTGATGGTAGATGATAATAGGGGTTTTTCATAAATGACAATGCTGCTGGTGTCATATTAACCCCTGACGTATGGGGCGACGAAAAACACTGGCGACCAAAATTGCTAGCTGGCTACCAACTTCAAAAACCTGGTAGCCAGGGGCGACTTGGTAAAAATTTTAATTTTATGCCCTGCTGAAGATCATGTTGTCAGGGTATATGAAAATTCAAGATGGCCAAATTTCCAGTCATAGAAACTGAGTCACAACGACTTCAAACTGAGCTTTATTCAAGGGATGCACTGGTAGCTCTGTATCAGTACTGTCAGAAAACTGGACGTGTCTCAGAAGTTCACTATAGTACATACATAAAGGAACTAAGGTACCAGCTTTGAATGGAGCTAATTGTGCTTGTGGTGCAGGTGCTAAATGTGAATTTAGGTAACAAAGTTAGGTGACAAAGTTCTTCACCTTGTCACCTAATAGTATTTTATTATCATTTAATTGCCAATTATTCATTAGCAGCGTTGGGTTGACAAAGGCCATTGAAATTTCATACCCGATACTACACAGAAGATATAGTACATACAGTAGTCTACTCCATTCATCATTTGCGCATAATATGCCACCCTAAAGGTGATGTAATTTGTAATGTGCAAGGGCCTTCAGAGGCAGTGTTTTATTTTGGAAAGCACAAATGTACAACACCATGGAGAATTACTGTCTGCCATTTTTTTCCTATTGTTGTGGATCAACGACCACTGTGGTTGTACATCGCATTATAGGATACAGTATGCAAGTTGGACAGGTAAATTTTCACCTGAAGTTATACAGCATCCAGGTGTTCTTAGAATATTGCAGAATGTAGAGTTGTTTGCATACTCCATACTGCAACTGCATAAAGTATAGTGCATTACATACAGGGCATATAGTGTAACCTGTTGTTTCAAACATAGCCTTAATAAGTGGTACAGATAGACCCCGAAATACTAAGAGCTACTTTTGCAGTAGTTTCCCCTGTTGCACGTGTCACAAAGGAACATTTATTTAAGGGGGAAAAAATACAACCTCTGCTCCTGAAGCACATATTTATCAACACTGCTCTTCCTCTTGTATAATAAGAAATTTTCAAGAGGCAGATCAGATCTGTTTGAATTAACAAGTATCTCAATGTTTTTAATTTCACAATTTAAAGCTGAATTCACTAATCTTTTTTGCGAAATTGGAAGTGTGATATGCTGAAAGAGCAACAGTTTTTTTTTTTCATAGCCAAAAACAAAACCAAAGGTTTGAATTTGAAAAAGGAACCTACGAATGTTTGTATCAATTAATGAAGTAATAATAAGAATTAATGAAGAATAAATAAGATTTATCTTTTGGTTTTTTTACACCCTTAGGGTGTATGAGATACAGTGTTACAACACTGGGGTTTTATTTACTTTGACCTATTGCAGACAATATGAGCCCAGACAATATAAACTCTACATAGTTTGTCTGTTTTCAATTCAATTGTTAATATCTATTCCTGTATTTTCAGTCTGCTACATGTTACAAAAAAAAGTTTTAAGAGGGCAATTTAGTAATGAGATTAAACCTAAAGTAATCATTGAAAAGCAAAGAAATCTTTTTCAAAGAAAATTTGGGAAACCTTTGATAAGCACTAAAATATAGACCTATATTTACAAGTCCCATTTAAAACTTTACAATGCAAAAAAAAGACTTATGTTAACCACTGAAATGGCTGTAGTTAAAAGAAGTACAGACTCTAGCCCTCTCCAGTGCACATGTTGAAGTGTAGGCAAATCTCTGAAGCCCACATTTCCTCCAGCGTATTCATCTGTGCTTTATTGTGCATAGGATATAAGAAAAAGCACTACATTGGCTTTTAAAAAATAAGAAAAGAAAAAAACTTTATCCACTAGGAAGTGAACATGTGTATGAATGTTACTTGTAATGTATGTTCTGCCACCCTCATATGCCCTGCACAAGCTGGCAGACATATAACCCCTATTCCAATCACCACGCTGAAGAGAATGCTTAGTTCAACTCCGTTTAATGATTGGATGGAAGTGGGTAAAACTACAAGAAATGTGATAACACATGAATTTCAATAAATCGGCCAGCTAAAATCAAATAATACTGGCATATGATTTATGAATCATAAATTTTATCATTCATGAACAAAATATGTATTAACTAACTGAGGACAAAGGGCTAGTACTTTCTAGCAACAACATGTGAACTTCACTCATTAATAAATCCTGGATTTACTTAAACTAATACATTCAACAACTGTAGCTTAAAAGGTGGGTAAACAACAAACATACCGACGGTACATCCAAAGGCATGAAATGTAAAAATGAGATTCAGTGACATGAAAAGAACTCCATGAGGCTTTCCCTAAATTGATACTGAGCAGTTCACTCCCTAACTGGGTGATTCTGAGGTGGTGATGTCATCAAAAAGGGTCTCTTAAAGGGGCAATACCCATTAGAGTAAGAACATACAAAAAAAAACATTACTAAACAACTAAACTGACAACACAATGTATCTTGAGTGATCACAGGTAAACTGCTATCTAAACATAGTCTATTTAGAATTTACTTTAACTCAATTTTTAAAAATCTGCCTTTAATATATCATTTGTATCATTAGTATATGTTATGTTTTTATACTCTTCTGCCAACTAGACACCTAGAGCTGACACACCTGTAACTGACAAAACAGTCAAAGAGATCATCTGCAGTCTGAGTCCATCAACCTGCTGCCTTGATGAGTTGTTCACTCGATTTCTACAGTCTGTGCTGAGCAGTTTGTTACCACAACTCACTGATTTAACATCTCACTTCAGACTGGAACATTCCCAGAGGCCTTAAAAACTGCTGTCATTAAGCCTTGTCTTAAGAAGAGCAGTCTTGATGCCACAGTACTGAAGAACTATCAGCATTCCTGTCAAGTATCCTATTTTGGCCGGGAAGGTCCCGTATTATCCTCCCGTTATAAGTATTTTTCCCGTAAATATCCCGTATTTTAACCTAAATTATTCAAAAATAATAATACCACATCAGGCGGAGTTTAAAAAAAAAAAAAAGACATTCCCAATCTGAGATCTGTCACTTGCCTCACGTTAACTGCCACAGCTGTAGCTACTACAGGTACTGTAGGTGGTAGATGTCACAATAACTGCCACGGCAGCAGCTACTACAGGTACTGTAGGTGGTAGATGTCACGATAACTGCCACGGCAGCAGCTACTACAGGTACTGTAGGTGGTAGATGTCACGATAACTGCCACGGCAGCAGCTACTACAGGTACTGTAGGTGGTAGATGTCACGATAACTGCCACAGCTGTAGCTACTACAGGTACTGTAGGTGGTAGATGTCGTGATAACTGCCACAGCAGCAGCTACTACAGGTACTGTAGGTGGTAGATGTCACGATAACTGCCACAGCTGTAGCTACTACAGGTACTGTAGGTGGTAGATGTCGTGATAACTGCCACAGCAGCAGCTACTACAGGTACTGTAGGTGGTAGATGTCACGATAACTGCCACAGCAGCAGCTACTACAGGTACTGTAGGTGGTAGATGTCACGATAACTGCCACAGCAGCAGCTACTACAGGTACTGTAGGTGGTAGATGTCACGATAACTGCCACAGCAACAGCTACTACGGGTACTGTAGGTGGTAGATGTCACGATAACTGCCACAGCAGCAGCTACTACAGGTACTGTAGGTGGTAGATGTCATGATAACTGCCACAGCAGCAGCTACTACAGGTACTGTAGGGGGTAGATGTCACGATAACTGCCACAGCAACAGCTACTACAGGTACTGTAGGTGGTAGATGTCACGATAACTGCCACAGCAGCAGCTACTACAGGTACTGTAGGTGGTAGATGTCACGATAACTGCCACAGCAACAGCTGCTACAGGTACTGTAGGTGGTAGATGTCACGATAACTGCCACAGCTGTAGCTGCTACAGGTACTGTAGATGGTAGAGGTCACGATAACTGCCACAGCTGTAGCTACTACAGGTACTGTAGGTGGTAGATGTCACAATAACTGCCACAGCTGTAGCTGCTACAGGTACTGTAGGTGGTAGATGTCACAATAACTGCCACAGCTGTAGCTACTACAGGTACTGTAGGTGGTAGATGTCACGATAACTGGCACAGCAGCAGCTACTACAGGTACTGTAGGTGGTAGATGTAACGATAACTGCCACAGCAGCAGCTACTACAGGTACTGTAGGTGGTAGATGTAACGATAACTGCCACAGCTGTAGCTACTACAGGTACTGTAGGTGGTAGATGTCATGATAACTGCCACAGCTGTAGCTACTACAGGTACTGTAGGTGGTAGATGTCACGATAACTGCCACAGCAGCAGCTACTACAGGTACTGTAGGTGGTAGATGTCGTGATAACTGCGACAGCAGCAGCTACTACAGGTACTGTAGGTGGTAGATGTCACGATAACTGCCACAGCTGTAGCTACTACAGGTACTGTAGGTGGTAGATGTTGCGAGGTTATTGGTTGACATCCAATGAGTGACAGCGCGCGAAGAAAAACAAAGATTCTTACAGAGAATAGGATGTCGTTAGACAACAGAACTGTTTGTGCTCTTCTCTCATGTAAAATAAACTACTCTAGACCAGTCCACAAATACACTCCTTCCAAAACAGTCATTAAGAATGCAAAGTCTGCAACAGATGAGTACAACAAGTCATTAAAAGATTAAAGAAAAGTCACATGAAATTAGATGAAAAACTGAAAAAAGAGCAATATGAAATGAAAACAATGTGTGGAATGAAAATCAAATGTAAATGTAAATACAAGCAATGTTAAATTAACAAAAAAAAATATGCAAATCCCTTCAAATGAATACTCTTCACATATCCATCCTTTCTGTTTTCATTTAGGCTACAATGAATTATCGCATTATGTCAACGTGGCTTTATGCACAGCTGCACTACTTCCTGAACTTCAGTCAGCTGCTTTGTTTCTTGTGTGTCATTAATTGACAGACTGATTAATCCAGGTGTATCTGACCTTACAGCAATGGTCAGAAACACCTGGACTGATCAGTTTGTCCAATAATGGCACACAGGAAACAAAAGAGCTGGCTGAAGTTCAGGAAGTAGTGTAGCTGTGATTTTAGCTTTTTTGTACACCAAAATTGTAAGAGATACTTGAGCTTGGTTGGGATGGTGGGACTGCTCAGGGCGGGCACCAGAAAATTTCCCTTATTTTCAAATCCAAAACTTGACAGGTATGACTATCGGCCCATATCAAACCTGCCATTCCTTGGAAAAGTCCTAGAAAAAGTGGTATTTCAACAGATGACTGACTTTCTCCTGTCTAACAATGTTTTTGATAGTTTTCAATCAGGCTTCAGGCCCCCCCACAGCACTGAGACAGCCCTGATCAAGATGATATTCACCTGAACACAGATGCAGGCAAAGTCTCAGTCTTAGTTCTGCTGGACCTCAGCACTGCCTTTGACACAGATGACCATGCAATCTTATTACAGAGATTAGAAGACTGGGTGGGAATCTCTGAAAATGCTTTAAACTGGTTCAGGTCCTATCTCAGGGACAGGAGATACTTTGTTGAAATCGGTAATTGTGTCTCAGACCAAATGGCCATGACCTGTGGGGTTCCCCAGGGGTCAATCCTGGGACCCCTGTTGTTCAATCTGTACATGCTTCCATTAGTCCAGCTAATACGCAGCTATAAAGTGTCCTACCACAACTATGCAGATGATACTCAGATCTATGTGTCACTGACAGCAGGAGAACATGGGCCTGTAGATTCATTGTGTCACTGCATCGAACAGATCAGTGTGTGGATGCAAAACAATTTTCTATAGCTAAACTCAGACAAAACTGAAATCACTGTCTGTGGCCCACAGAAACAAAGAGAAAGTGTTATAAGTCACTTTGAGACTCTCTAGAACCTAAAAATCAGGTCAGAACTCTATGGGAAATATCGGATTCAGACTTGAACTTTAACAGCCACATTAAAGCAAACGAGCTGTAGGACAGCTGCAGTGCATCCAGAACTTGTGTACAAGTCTCTTCATGGCCCCAAAGTCCATCTCTGACATGTTAGATCAGGGTTCTCAAACTCATTCCTGAAAGGGCCCTGTGGCTGCAGGTTTTTGTTCCAACCATCCAGGAACACAGCTGAGTTGTTTTAGTCAATCAACTAGTTGTCTTTACTGATGGTCTGAACCAGTTCAGTTGATTGAGTGAAACAACTCAGCTGTGTTTCTGCATGGTTGGAACAAAAACCTGCAGCCACACGGCCCTTTCAGGAATGAGTTTGAGAACCCTGTGTTAGATCCATATGAACCAACCTCAGGTAGTGGTCTCCTGCTGGTGCCCAGAGTCAAGACTAAACAAGGTGAAGCTGCATTTCAGTTTTATGCTCCTAAAATCTGAAACAGACTTCCAGAAGATGTGAAACAGACCTCAAGTCTGACAATGTTCAGATCCAGGCTGAAAACAGTTCTGTTTAGATGTGAAGATGATGACTGATAGGATTTTATCTGCACTCTTCATTTTTTATGTAATTTGTTTTTTTATTTAATTATTTTTTTATTTAATTTATTAATGGTTATTTTTATGCTTGCATAGAATGATTCTATTTGCCTTCTTGTGATTTCATGCATCTGTAAAGCACTTTGAATTGCCCTGTGTACGAATTTTGCTCTACAAATAAACTTGCTTTGCCTCATATGTAGTACTACACATTTGCCTGTTCAGCTCTTTCAGGGTCTGAGTTTCTTCACGCCTGGATGAGAGTCTGCTGAGGATCTGATAAGACTCAGTAGTGGTGGACAGTTTAGTCACAGAGGTTTCAAGCACACAGCAGCTTTTCTGTCCTCAGGCCACTACTGACATTAACCATGTGAGTTTCAGTTAGCTTCTCAAATGTCACCCTTTCCACTTATAAATTCACAAGTTCGGGGCTAATGATATTGAAAATTTTTTAATTATTTTTACAGCTTCCCAATATTTTTAACAAAAGAATTAGCCATAAAATTAAGAATAATTACCAAAAAAAGTCTTAGAAAATTTCTAAAATCTCCTGTTGCTTGATTTCCTCTCTTTCATCTTTACACGTCTACTCAGCCACACATACAGCCACATGGAAACTATATACTGTTCTTATTGACAAACTTACCAAGAATAAGTGTTTCCTTCCTGAATCCCATGTTAGAGGCAGAAAAAAATCTCACGCAGGATGTTTCTTCAGAAATTACAGAACTACTTCACAAATTGTGATGGATATATAAGAGGAAAGGTCCTCTCAAAAGTTCAACAAAGATTTCTGTGGTATATTTTTTGTCCAAGGTCCATTTAAATCCACAAAGTATTAGCGAGGAAGAGAAAAGTCCTTAAAAGCTCTATCCTTTTATTGAAAGGTATCTTTCTGTTAGGTGGTAACAGAGTAGAAAACCCTCAGCAGCTTTCTTCCTCTTTCTGATTCAGACTGATCGGAGCACGCCTCCCCGACCTCTGCTTCTTTCTCTCTCTCTATTTTATTCCCTTTCAGTCATCTTTCTGGATCTTTGTCCTTCACAACTTTCTTTCAAGTGCTCCAAATCTTCTCTTTCACTTCTCACACTCTGGCACCAAATCATATTGCTCGCACACACAAATCCTCGCTCTGTCTACGCCATTTTTTCCACATTTCCTCCACCCTCCAGCAGCTTCTATGTTAAGAGCTATTCACAACATTCTCATGAGAGACAGAAAGAAAGAGAGAGAGGGGTGGGGGGGGGGTGGAGGAAACTAAAGAGAGGGCAGTGACTAACACACAGTCGAAACAGCTGCTGCCGTACTTGACTGTTGCCAGTAAGAAACTTATATCTGCTCCCATTTTCCCACAACTCCTTGTATGCATCTCCTCTCCCTTCTCCCCCTTTCCCTCCTCAAGATTTAACCCTTCACCCATTCTCAGCAAAAAGCCTGCTGCATTTTTTCAACCCCCCCAGACAACAAGAAAACAAACATGAGCAGGATGAAAAACCACAATGCTGCAATTCAGAGAAAACAGTGAGGTATGAAAGAAAATGAACTAATGACACATGAGAGCTAAGATGCTGTGTTGAAATTAAATTCAATACTGCATGATCTGCAACCTTACATTTTACTGAAAATAACGCAAACAG
The DNA here is from genome assembly GCA_018398805.1 of Hirundichthys speculiger. Lineage (NCBI taxonomy): Eukaryota > Metazoa > Chordata > Actinopteri > Beloniformes > Exocoetidae > Hirundichthys > Hirundichthys speculiger. Next base: position 573,960 of record JAGFBZ010000385.1, on the reverse strand, counting down.
CACATAAAATCTTGGTTTTTGAAAACTGTGCTTAGCCAATAAACAAGAAAACATTTCACTTTCAGTGCTTTATGGTAAATACAGGTTTTGGACAAAAAAATACGATTTTTCAGAGGAGGCTTTGTTTATTTTAGCAAACAAACCCAAAGTTCTGCTTTATCTGTTTAAACAGTACGGCTCCACAGCATTGAGGAAGTCTAAGTACTGGATCGACCTGCCTCTGTATTATGAAACAAAAAAACACCACAGAGGTCACAAACTGTTCAGCAGTCATATCTGTGTATCTGACCAGAGAATTTTATTTTTAATTAATTATGTTATCTTGACTCATCCTAATTAAATCAAGAGCTCGATGTCCATCGCCCGGGCAAGGGTCATGGGGGCCCCACCCTGGAGCCAGACATGGAGGAGGGGCCAGGCTGGGCTCAACCCCAACGCATTATGTAGATCATAGGTACCGTGAGGGACATTATTCTGAATTAGCATTTACATACACATATGAAACTGAACTCTCTCACATACTATACTGAAAACCTTACACATATAGGTGAAATCTTACACACACACAAGTGAAATCTTATACACATACATGTGAAATCCTCTCATACATACAACTGAAAATCATCTCATATATACATGTGTGAGAGGAAATTTCAGTTGAAACGGAAGTTGGTTGGTTAGCGAAGTAGCACACCTTTAGAATACATGTCGCTTCGGTCAGACTGGTTTTTGGCTGCTGACATGACATCGCTAATTCCCTGACATTACCTGTATTCTGAAGTTGCGCTACTTCGCTAACCAACCAACTTCCGTTTCACGTGAAATTTCCTCTCACACATACATGTGAAATCCTCTCATACATATAACTGTAAATTTCAGTTGTATGTATGAGAGGAATTCACATGTATATATGAGAGGATTTCCAGTTGTATAAATGAAATCATTTCACATATATGTATGAAAGGACTTCCCGTTGTATGTATGAGAGAGTTTCCAGTTGTATGTATAAGAGGATTTCACATGTATGTATAAAAGGTTTTCACCTGTACGTGCGTAAGGTTTTCAGTATAGTATGTGAGAGAGTTCGGTTTCATATTTGTGTGTGAATACTAACTCAGAATAATGTCCCTCACGGCACCTCATACATAGGAGTTGGGTGCCATGCATTTTGAGCGGCAGCCGAAAGCGTGGGCCTTGCCATGCCTACCCCCGGCTGACTAAACTGGTTACAGGGACATGGAACTCCACCTCCCTGGCGGGGAAGGAGCCTGAGCTTGTGCGTGAGGTTGAGAAGTACCGACTAGATATAGTCGGACTCACCTGGACGCACAGCCTGGGCTCTGGAGCCAATCTTCTCGAGAGAGGCTGGAACTTGTTCTACTTTGGCGTTGCCCAGGTGGAGAGGTGACGGGCTGGTGTGGGCTTGCTTATAGCCCCCCAGCTTGGAGCCTGTACGTTGGGGTTTTCCCCGGTAGATGAGGGTAGCTTCCCTGCGCCTTCAGGTTGGGGAACGGGCTCTGACTGTCATCTGCCCTTATGCGCCGAATGACAGTTCAGAGTACCCAGCCTTCTTGGAGTCCTTGGTGGGGGTGCTGGAAAGCGCCCCTAATGGGGACTCCTTTATTCTGCTGGGGGACTTCAATGCTCACTTTGGCAATGACAGTGGTACCTGGAGGGGCGTGATTGGGAGGAATGGCCTCTCTGATCTGAACCCGAGTAGTGTTTTGTGTTGGTCTTCTGTGCTCATCACAGTTTGTCCATAATGGGGACGGACTTCCTGTTGGTGGTTTGAACGCTGAACGGTCTCTGATTCCTTTCACCCAGGGGTCTCAAACTAATCCGTGAAAGGCTGCAGGTTTTTGTTCCAACCATGCAGAAACACAGCTGACTTGTTTCATTCAATCAACTGAACTGGTTCAGACCTTCAGTGAAGACAACTAGTTGATTGACTAAAACAAGTCAGCTGTGCCGCTGCATGGTTGAAACAAAAACCTGCAGCCACACGGCCCTTTAACGGATCAGTTTGACACCCCACACCTTTTGATAATTTAAAACTAAACTCGATTTGGTGATAACTCTACACTGTTGTTGCAAACTGTAATCTGAGCACTCGCACGTAGTTTCTGCTTCGCACATTTTCCCTGGGTGTCTCACTGCCGTTAATCGCCGGTTCTTTAGCTTCTTTAGCTTATTAGCTGCTTAGCATGGCTCCTTCTTCTCCCTCTGTTTCTCCCTCCTGCTGCTCAGGGTGTGAAATGTTCAGTTATCCCTCTGCCTCCTTTAGCGAGAGTGGTAAATGCATAAAATGTATTTTATTAATAGCTTTGGAGGTGAGGCTCAGTGAGCTAGAGGCTCGGTTCCGTCAACTAGACCATAGTCTGTCAGATGCGATAGGTAGCCAGGCTAACGTAGCAGCGGAGCGGCCGTGAGTAGCTGTAGTTAGCAGTTCCCCCGTAGCACCCGAGCAGCCGGCCAGTCAGGGCGGCTGGGTGACGGTTTGAAGGAAGCGTAGCCCAAAGCAAAGGCGCGTGGATCACCATCACTCGCGTCCCATATCAAACCATTTTTCCCCACTCAGCGACACACCCGCTGAGAAACCCACCCTGCTGATTGGCGACTATATAGTCCGGTATGTGAGGCCGGCAGCTACGACCATAGTCAGGTGTATCCCAGGAGCCAGAGCGGGCGACATCGAGGCAAATTTGAAGCTGCTGGCAAAGAGTAACCGTAAGTACAGTAAAGTTATCATACATGTCGGCACTAATGACACCTGGCTACGCCAGTCAGAGGTCACTAAAGTTAACATTGAGTCGGTGTGTAATGTTGCAAAGAGCATGTCGGACTCCGTAGTTTTCTCTGGTCCCCTTCCTAATTTGACCAGTGGTGATATGTTTAGCCGCATGTCATCGCTCCGTCGCTGGTTGTCGTGGTGGTGTCCAGAAAACAACGTGGCTGTGGAGGAAAATTTTATTTGGTTTATATTAATCTTGTAATTTTGTCATTTTATTTGTCTCTAACAATATGTTTAAAAGTGATTTGTCTGTGTCACACAAGACCAATACACATCATAATGTGACAAAGACAAAAGCACGGGGGTCAGCTGTGACTTCCTAAATTCAATTAACATCAAGTAACTAACCTCTTGATCAAAAGAACTGTATGACATCCCTAAACTCAATCAGTCTGTTTTAAGGCAAATGTCTCTGCCTTCACCACCACCTGCTGTGATACACTCTGTATGCAAACCTGTAAGCAGAATCAACACCTTGCTGTCTTGGTAAAAGAGACAGCCTCATCTCTGTAACGAGAGAGTCCTCAGCCGGTATTCTGGACGGAGTGCTGGCTGATTGCTCTCCTTGTGCGCACAAGAATTTTGTATGTTTGTCTCTTTTCTCTGTAATAAATTCTATTCTGATTTTCTCATTGAGATCGGATCTTATTTTTTCCACAACAGTTTGGCGATGCGAGCAGGGTCCCTCACTTGGCCGTCTGGACGGAGTGACCAGAGACCGATAACCTCAAAACTGCTGTTGAGATGGGAGAGCTGACTCACTGCGTCCTGACTGCCAACGCTGGGATCCAACGAACTTAAGTCCTACAATCTGATCTGGTGAGAAATTCATTTTCAAAAACACATTTGGTCTCGAAAGGTTCAGATCTGAGGTGGTCCAGAATTCTCCATAGCATTTGGGGAAGATTAGTCTGTGGGAGTAACCGCGACTGGTTAGTTTCTGAGATTTATTCTGAAACGCTCCTTCTGTAAAGTAACTCAGAAGGTTAGGCTTTAACTGTTTGGGGCAGGCAAACAGACTTTGCAAAGACATTTGCAATTTTAACAAAGAGTATGCATACTGACTCATAAAGAAATGAGTTCTGGTAAAATCCAAACCTCTTTTCTGTTCCTCAGAGTTCCAATGTGGAATAGGTGAAAAAAAAAAACGGCCGTAAGAGTGTTGAATGTCTGGCTCTCTGGACTCAGAAATATGGATTTCCAGTGGGTGGTTCATTGAGTTTGAATGAGTTGGAAAGACTGAATGAGAAATTGACTGAAAGATTTGTGTGAAAGATTTGGAAGAATGTGAAACATAGCGCTTTGTTTTAAAAAATAGGAGTGAATGTATCTTTTATTCGCCCGTAGACGGCTGGGATAGGCACCAGCAGATCCCTGTGACCCTTCAAGGATGAAACGGGTATAGATAATGGATGGATGGATGGATGTATCTTTTATTGTTGATTCTGATGCTACTCCGCATCTCTGACCCCTGTGCAACAATATATATATATATATATATATATATATATATATATATATATATATATATATATATATACAGTTGAAGTCAGAAGTTTACATACACTGTGCGAAAACACACGTTTCCTTTTTTGTCTCAGTATCTGAAGTCAAATCAGACTAAACCTCTCCTGTTTCAGGATGGTCAGGATTACCAAAATTATTTCATTTTGTTAAATGCCACAATAATGACAGAGAGAATTTCTTTTGACATTTTCTTTTGAATTTCTTATTTTCTTTGAGGTCAAAAGTTTACATACACAAAAAGTACTAAGTCTTTAAACAACATGGGGAAGCCCAGATGATGAGGTCATGGCTTTGGAAGCTCCTGATAGGTTAACTGACAACATGTAAGTTAATTGACGGCACACCAGTGGGTGTATTTAAGGCCACACCTCAAACACTCTGCTTCCTTGTTTGAAATCATGGGAAAATCAAAAGAAATCGGCCAGGAAATCAGAAAGAGAATCATGGAGCTCCACAAGTCTGGCTCATCCTTAGGTGCAATTTCCAAATGCTTAAAGTTGCCACGCTCATCTGTTCAAACAATTATACACAAGTATAAACATAACTGAAGTGTCCAGCCATCACACCACTCAGGAAGGAGACGGGCTCTGTGTCCCAGAGATGAACGGGCTTTGGTCCGAAATGTGTGAATCAACCCCAGAACAAAAGCCAAAGACCTTGTGAAGATGCTGGATGAAGCTGGTAAGAAAGTGTCATGATCCACAGTGAAACAAGTCCTGCACCGACATGGGCTGAAAGGCCACTCAGTGAGAAAGAAACCATTACTCCTCAAGAAACATAAAAAAGCCAGATTACAGTTTGCAAAGACACACAAGACAAGATCTTAACTTCTGGAGAACGTGTCCTGTGGTCTGATGAAACTAAATTGACGTGTCCTGTGGTCTGATGGCCATAAATTGGAGCTGTTCATAATGACCAACGTTACATCTGGAGGAAAAAGGGGGAAGCTGTAGACCTGAGAACACCATACCAACTGTGAAGCATGGAGGTGGCAGCATCATGTTGTGGGGCTGTTTTACTGCAGCAGGTACTGGAGCTCTTTATAAAATAGATGGCATCATGAAGAAAGAGCATTACATAGAAATATTAAGGCAACATCTTAAGCCATCAGGCAGGAAGCTAAAACTTGGGCGCAAATGAGTCTTCCAAATGGACAATGACCATAATCTTACTGCTTAAATTGTTAAAAGTGGCTTGAGGATAACAAAGTTAATGTCTTGGAGTGCCCATCACAAAGCCCTGATCTGAATCCCATTGAATACTTGTGGTCAGATCTGCAAAGGCGTGTGCGAGCAAGGCGACTGACAAACCTGACTCAGTTCCACCAGTTCTGTCAGGAGGAATGGACCAGAATTCCAGCAGAGTCCTGTCAAAAGCTTGTGGAAGGTTACCCAAAACATTTGAACTAAGTCATGCAGTTCACAGGAAATGCTACTCAATACAAAGAAAACGTATGTAAACTTTTGACCTCGAGGAAAATAATATAAAACTCTCTAAGAAATTCTCTCTCTCTTTATTGTGGCATTTAACAAAATGAAATAATTTTGGTAATCCTGACAGTCCTGAAACAGGAGAGGTTTAGTCTGATTTGACTTCAGATACTGAGACAAAAAATGAAACGTGTGTTTTTGCACAGTGTATGTAAACTTCTGGCTTCAACTGTATATATTGTCCAAAGACATGCATGTTAGGTTAATTGGTAATTCTAAATTGCCCGTAGGAGTGAATGAGAGTGTGAGTGGTTGTGTGTCTGTATGTGTGGCCCTGCGATGGACTGGCGACCTGTCCAGGGTGGACCCCTGCCTTTTGCCCGTAGACAGCTGGGATAGGCTCCAGCAGATCCCCGTGACCCTTCAAGGATGAAACGGGTATAGAAAATGGATGGATGGATATATATATATATATGTGTATGTGTGTGTGTGTGTGTGTATGTGTATGTGTATATATATATATATATATATATATATATATATATATCTATATATCTATATATATATATATATATATATATATATATGTGTATATGTGTATGTGTATATATATATTTTTTTTTTTTTCTTTCTCTCTCTCTTCAAGGATCCTTTCCTCATTTGCTTTTGGCCAAAGCAATTTACAGTGGTGCGACCTAGACCCTTTTGTAAAAATGTCAGGACTGGAACCCAGTCCTGATTTCAAAGTTTGTTTTTTTTTCTCCCTCCTTAAAAGTGTACAGACAACAACCATCTAGTACTGTACATGTATGCAAATCAGGGAAAACGGTTTCCATGGCTGCTGTCACTTCTTCTCACAGCTTCCTGTCATCCCGCCTCCTCACGGGACGTTCCCTCAGATCTCTAAGCCCAGAGTAAATATGTTAGTCTAAAAAAAAAACAAAACAAAACAAACCGTGACCCTGTAGTTATTCCTATTGTTGTGATTTTGTACTAAACTTTTCTGTTCTTGAAGCCCCTTTATCTGCTCTTGTCCATGGAAAAAAAAGTCTACAGCCTCCAGACCTTATTACATGGACCCCCCAGGCAGAGACGGCTTTTAATGAACTGAAAATGGCTCTTCAAACAGCTCCTACGTTAGCCCTTTCCTGATCTGGAAAACTTCTCATCCCCCGACAGCCAGATGGCTCAGCAGGTAAAAGCAGCTCTTCCTGAAACAAGCAGACACCCCTGCTCACGAGTCACCCATACGGTGGTAACAGTTGCAGAGAGAGCCACTTGGACCCATGCTAGCCACTGCAAGAAGGTGCCAGAACCAACTGGTGACCTCCCTCTGGCTATAAATCCCCCAGCATCAGAGTAGACGCTCTACTCCACCCATCACCAGGTGAAAGTCATGTCCTCACCAACTGAGGGGACATCTCAGCTGAAGGGAGGAGTGCTGATCAGGCCTCTGGCTGCACTCCGAGCTACACGCTGCTCAACACGGGTGCTTTCCTCTGCTTGGTGAGTGACATTGGCTCAGACACGGACAATGGCAGCCTGCTGGACTGACAGGTTGTGGACTATTTGGCTCAAAATGCCCTTGAGAGACAGACTTATTTTTTCCACAACAGTAGCCTTTATTGACAATTGGCGGGATTTTTAGGGAAAGCCTGGTCTGATTAGAAGAGACTGCATTCATCCCACCGGGATGGTGCAGCTCTTATTTCTAGTAATTTGGCAGATTCTCTTAGACGCTCCCCCTGACAATCCAGGGTGGAGGCCAGGATACAGAGCTGCAGTCTGACACGCTTCTCTGCTGCTTCTCGAGGACCGCCACCGACCACTAAAAATAGAGAAATCAACCATGTAGCTGCTAATGCTAACATGATGCTGATCAAAAACATAGAATTGGTGTCAATTCCCCGTCCTCCAAAAGTCTGCTTAGCACGCTGTGATAGTGGAATTAACCAAAATAATCTGATAAAAATAAAAACTGTCAGACACGTGGAGACGAGAGAACGTGTAATTAGATGCGGACTACTGAATGTGAGGTCTTTTGGCTCTAAGTCTCTGTTAATCAATGATCTAATTACTGAGACTCATTGTGATGTCTTCTGCTTATCAGAAACATGGCTACAAGAGGGAGAGTATGTTAGCTTAAATGAGGCTACGCCACCAGGTTATATTAATGATCATATTCCCCGGAGTACGGGTCGAGGTGGAGGAGTAGCAGCTGTCTACAACTCCAGCCTACAAGTAAAACCAAACCTAAATGCAATTATAATACATTCGAAAGCCTCAACTTATACAATTTATGTGTTAGTTTTATTTATTTTTTGCTCAATAAACTTCCGTCCAGCTTTAGAAGTTATTGCAGCCTCTTGAGTCCTCAATGGACCCGAGAGCGGAAAGTTCGTTTGCCTCATCGGACTTTGGTCAGTTGATCACTACTGACAGCGCCTAGTCCGGGAACACCAGAACCACACCGCCGAGACCGGCCAGTCGGAATCCGAGACGTCGGATCCGACCGGATTTCCAGACGAAGGAAGGCGAGATCCTCCGCCCGACTCACGCGAGGCGTCCAAAGATTCTGTGGACAGAGTCTTCCAAACCGGATCGACTGCCTTATATGTGTCTGTGTTTTGTGTCTGTGTCTAAATAAATGTCCTTTATTTATTTAGAGGTGAATCGCTACAGCATGGAGTTCAAGATAAGAGATACTTTTTCATCATTAAAAAAAAACCGCACAGTCAGCAGTAAATTACATGCTCATACCCTTGTTAATTGGTCTGAAGGGATCATTTAAATAATAATGAATTTTGTTCTCTCAAAGGAAAACTGTCATGGAACTAATATGTAGCATGAGCGGGTGCACCGATTGCTGTGTCCACACCTGTCAGGCTTAACCTGACTCGACTTAACTCACCACTGTGCCTCATAAGGATAAAGAGATTCTGTTTTTTTGTTTAATTTTTTTAAAAAGAATAATAGGCTCATGACAGTCAGTAGATCTTCGAGTATACCAAATTGAGGGTTGTGTCTAATATCATTCAGTGCTATAGCACCAGTTATATCCAAGCTGGAAATAAATTCTTTCTCGAAAAGAGAGCAATGAATAATATTAGATGCATTTGCTTGGTGGAAAAGATATTTGTAGTCCTTTGGCAAATGTTTTTGCTGTTTTTTTTTTTTTTTTCTAGTAATTTACTGATGGGCTTTGCTGGTAGTAGTACATTTATATATTTGTTCAAGGATTTTCTTATTATAAATATGGAAAGATATTTCATCCAGTTACCTGTTTTTTTGCAAGCATTTTCCAATTTCGTGATGTTTTTGTATCAGAGTGAAGTGCAGAGAGTTAGAATAATGCCTGTTTAAGTATCTGTTTAGCCACTTCCTTTAAACATTGTGCTTGTGCTTTTGGTTTTGCAAAGAAGAAATAAACTACTACACACCACAGGCTTTGGAATTTAGGTCATGCTGCAACTCAACATACAAAGCAGATTGAGAAATGTAATACTTAAATGCTGCACTCCATCTGGATTAAACAATTGCTTCTATGAAGAGGAGTGAAGGAAATCATAAATTCAGCAGATAACTGCCTCTACTTTTAATCTGATGCAAGAAGAAGCAGGAAGTAGAAAGATTTAACAAGTGGACTAAGGGCCCGATCTTCCGCCAGATCTGCTAAAGCCGCTATTAAGGGATAGCGCGGGGGTTCCCAAACTTTTCAACCCGTGACCCCCAAAATAACGGTGCCAGAGACTGGCGACCCCCACTATCCCCGGATGTGACTGAAAAAATAAAATGTGCGCACAGGCCATACGCACAAACACAGGCTTAACGACAACACAAAAGAACAGAGCAGCCTGTTATGATTTTACATATAGAAATTTATTGTTTGATAAAAGCAGAATACCTCAGTCAAAATAATATCTATGTAACATGAGTGCACAGTATTACTGTCATGTGCAAACTTAACTTTAACATTACTTTAATGGTTAATGGTATTAAAGCATCCGCTTTGTGATGTTTACTGTGGAGCCGTAACCTGACACCTGCAAATGATGCTATGTTAATCTGTCTTAATCACCTCAGGAAGAAAATCTGTAGTTTTATTTTAATTTTAACTACCATGTTTCATAATTTTTACAACTATGGCTGAATTTTTCTGTATATTATTTTTTTTTTAATTTATTAGATTTATATATATATATATATATATATATATATATATATATATATATACATATATATATATATATATATATATATATATATATATAAAAAGATTTATGGAAATCATTTCGCGACCCAACCCACGGCGTCCCGCGACCCCCCGGGGGGTCCCGACCCCCACTTTGGGAACCACTGGAATAGCGGGTAGTGGGAGGGGTGTTTCCCCGCAAAGAACGCAATCTTCCACCCTTGCTAAACCCGCTAACCCACCTGCGCTACCCGCTACATTATGTAGAGGAGTGGTTAGGGCGTTCCACCTGCAACCCTAAACCCGCGATCGCAAGATATCGAGTTTGCGGAAAGCGCAAAAAACACACCCACTGCCACACCTACAAAGTGAGTAAGGGAGTCGGCATAATGGGTAGTGGCTTTAGTGACAAGAAGATTGCATTAGCGGTTACTGGAGGTTTCTATACCCACAATTTGCAGGTAGCGGCTAGTGATAACAGGTTTACAGGTTTTGTTTTATACTTCCAGACAGAGTTATGATCTTTGTGCTCATGGTTAGTGCTCTGTGTATAAAAACAACCTCTACCACAATGTGGATGTTATATTTTTAAATATGTGATCCCAATGATAGATATAAATTATAGGTTGTGATGTAATGGTTGCACACAGTCCAGTTTCCATGACAACTTGGCTGCATTATGATAAGTATGTTCACAGTGATGTGGCCTCTTTTCCTCCCTTTGGTTGCGCATCTCTCTCTCTGCTTTGGCTCTCTGAAGCATCATCTTGACTCATCATTTTTCATCTTATTAATGCAGAGAGAAAGCCAGACTTATGGAGACAAATGAGCAGACACATGGAGACACATAAATCACATGCATATTTAAGCAGGAAGAGGATGAGTTCATGTTCCTTCGGCATCTTTAGAAAACAGAGATTAAATGAAATGAGACACTGTGTGTTGTTTGCGTTTGTGCATCCGTGTGTGGGTTTGTTGTTTCTGTGTTGATTGTGAAAACCAAATGTAACTTTATTTGTAACTGCACTCTTATATGCATGCGTTACTGCTCCCATATAGAAAGATCCAGTCAGTGTATGTGTGTTTTTTAGATTCTGTTGTGTACATGCAGTTGCATAAGCATAATCCCACAAGCATTTCAATGACATCTGCGCATCGTGACCGTCAGCCGTCTAAAAAGAGAAGTTGTGTGGGAAAAATGTGATAATTCAGAGGGGGAGCATCATTTATACAACTAGTGGTTTAGTCAGTTTTGACAAGAATGTGTGATTGGCTTTCAGTGGACTTTTTACTGTGATTAGCATGTGACAGTGTCATTTGACTAAAATAGCAGAAACTGTAACAGCGTCCTTACCACTTACCCAAACTGGAACAGTATGTGCGTGAACAGAACCCATCTGATGGGTGAGCTAATCTAAATATACCCATGTGTAAACAACTACCTGTAGCACCACATGTACCATATGTCATGCAGAAATGAGATATGAATGAAAGATTTTATGAGTTAAGTTGAGTACAGACTCCACATGGAAATTTTTAGTTTTTAGTTGAAATGCAACCTCGATGTAATACTTATTTCTTTACCTGCAGTTGAAGGCTACTTTCAATTACCATGGCCTAAAAGAAATGTCTCTTTTCCTGTGTTTTCTTACTCATACAGGTTTTACCAAGTTTTGATCATTTCTTTTCCTAAATGAGACATGTATCACACCCTCTAAACTATTTTGTTAATATTTATCTACATTTAGGTCAATTCAATCAGAAAATCTGTGAAAGAGGATGAAGGTTGGGTTCATCCTCTTCCTCGGTTGGGTTGGCCTTGACTTTTGACATGAACAGAACTCCCACTAACGGGATATTTTCTCTTTTTCAGACCATTCTGTGTCAACCCCAAAGATGGTTATGCATGAAAATCCTAGTAGATCACCAGTTTCTGAAATGTTCAGACCATCCTATCTGGCACCAACAACCATCCCCTGTTCAAAATCACTTAAATCCCCTTACTTCCCCATTTCTGATGCTCAGTTTAAACTTCAGCAAGTTGTCTTGACTACTTCTACATGCCTAAATTCATTGAGTTACTGCCATGTGATTCGCTGCTTGGTTATTTGAGTTAACAAGCAATTGAGCAGGTGTAACCTGCTCAACAAAGTGGCCAGTGAGTGTATTTGCATATGCTTTACACAGCAACAAAGTCAAAAGTAGGCTACGGCAATGCTGAGAAAACAACAATGACAAAAGAGAACAAAAACAAGTGAACTTTTTGTTTTGTTCTGCTTTCTCATTGAAAACATTTTAGTTCAGTAAAGCCTACAGTTAGTCTAAACTATACTGTGTAGGGGCTAATAGTTATAACTATAGTTGTAGTAGCTCAGACTAGAGTAGCTCGTCTTAATCACAGCTTCGTCATAGTTATGCTGCTATAGGCCTACGCTGCAGGGGGACACCAACATGATCTGCTGAGTGGTGTCTCCACTGCTTTTCTCTTTTTCCTTCCCTTTCCTCCTCCCTTCCTCCTCCTCCAGCTCATTCATAATTACTTGGGAGCACCTTGTTACTGTAGTTGTGCTCCATATTCTTATATACTTTACTTTCCTATGGTTTATTGTGCCTTTTTGCCCCTCCCCCCCTTTTCTTTCTGTGTATTTGCAGGCCAGAGTTTCCTGGGTTTCATGCTGACTTGCAGTTCCATCCTCTGTCCATCCCGGGGTTCTCCTCCACTTGTGTTTGGGTGCCGACTGGCGTGGTGATCGGCGACCTGGTCCTCTGGCCATCTCATCCCAGTGCTGCTACCTCCATCTGTTTATGTTTATATGGTCATTGTATTTAGTCATTTGTGTCTCTCCTCTCTCTGTCCTCTGTCTGTCCTGTCTCCCCTCTTTTCTTTCTCTACCCAGCTGGTCTTCATCAGGAAGGTCCCCCCATATGATCCAGGTCCTGGTCCAGGTTTCTTCCTCTTAAAATGGAGTTTTTTCTTGCCATTGTTTGGCTTAAAGGTTTTTTCTCCCTATGTGGAAGTTTTTTACTTACCATTATAATTGATTGGATTTAATATTATAATTTTAGTTAATGATATTTGCTCGGGGGTCATGATCTGGGTCTCTGTAATGCACCTAGAGACAATTGACATTGTAACAGACGCTATACAAATAAAATTGAATCGAATTTCTTAAATGTCGTAATGTGTTGTTCAGTGTTGCTGTGTTTTTGCACCCTTTTCCCATTTAATTCCACAGTTTCTGTTCAGTCATTCAAGTTGTTATCATTTTTTTTTAAGAAATCTATATTTGGATTTGAGATCTAACATTTGTGTTTTTTTGAGCTTTTATTGAAATGTCAACAAAAGCAAATATTTGCAAATATTTTTAACAGGTCAAAATATATAGAATTTCTCACTGCCCTCAACTTCTCACTAATACTGTTAAAGGGGAACATGACATTTCAGCTCAGCCTGTGAAAACAGCTGTACATACTCTATTACCTCTGACTGGAGGTTTAGTCTTAAGGACTTTAAGATATTTAGGAGAAATGAAAGTCAAAATACCCCTATCCTCAAGAGAAATTCCACACGTGTATATGCTGCAGCATAGCTGACATAATGAATATTTGTGTAGTTGTCATGTTTAGGTAGCACAGAGCTTGACGACTGACTTTCTTTGGATCTCATGACTGTATTGTGGGCCGTCAGTTGTCGTCAGGTTCAAAATTTGCAAGAGCACTTTCAAAGACATACATGGTCTGAAGTTCAATTAAGAGAGAACAGCATTTTTAAATAACTGTTTCTCAAAGGTCTTTGGGGTGGCAGGCCACCAGGCGATGAGAGAGTTTGGGGATTGAGTGACAGATTTGCTGTGTCCCACTGGACCTGCTTCCAAACTGCCTAGAAATGTTGAAAGAATTTAAAATCCATTCTTCAAGTGATCCTCCAGGATTAAAGCAGAATTCATGGTCACTGCATACTTTATTAAGAAGTTGTTTTGCCATTGCATCACATTAATATGGGCTCTGGGTAGTAAGTGGCATGCTGCTACAAAGAGGATGTTTCAATACGGAACAAAGGAAATACATTGTAATCACGCTACTGCAGTTGTTGTTTCTATCCTGAGACGTTCCCAGACATATTATTTCATTTTCTGCCAGTCCAGGAGGACTGCTGACAACACAGTTCTGATCAAAAACCGACACCTCTCCTCAATAACCTGAACCTCATTTCCCCTCATTTTATATCCTCTGCTGTTCTGCCTTTATCACTTTAATTTGAATCACTTTTTATTTGCATTTTAAGCTCTCTCTTTCACTTCATTTCTAATTGTTATATACCTCATCTTAAAGATCTCCAACAAAACACAGCCTCATGAAACCAGGGAATACTAAAACAGCTCCTAGCAAAGCAAATTTGAGGATGAGATCTCCTTTATGTCACATTTACATCTCCTAGACATAAATGAGCACTAACTGAGACCAAAGTCATTTTCTCATTCTTCTCAAATGTTTCTCCTGAGAAATAGGTCTCACAGTGAGCATTATGCAAGTTCTCTAAATTCTCTCACAGCTTGATCTCAGTTAAGAGAAAAATTAGACATGTTGTGCCGCTCTCAAATATGTCTCAGGTTGATATCCTTACTTAGAAGCACCATCTCAGTTATGTTTCACTTTGAAATATACATGCTTGTCTCTCACTGCTCAGTGAGTTCTCAGATTAATCTCTTGCAGATTAAGAGCAGACCATAATCTGTGTTCACGTTTCAAAACAGTCTTTGGTTTTGGTTTCACTTTCAGACCCTGAAGTTGAGTCTGATGGCTTTTTTTTTTTTTTTTTCCGCATTTTAACAAACTTAAAAAGGACACCTGTGGAGTTACATGTCTTAGCCTGATGGCTTAGCCTGATCTTTCCTTGAAATATATATTCAACATTGGCCCTATAAAATTTACCATTGGACCACTTTGCTAAAAAAAAGGATCTCCTGGTCTAAGGTTTTGCAGCTGCACAGAAGCCCCATCTTTTGCCAAAATGTCAGATTCTGTAAAGATTTTGCCAGTATAACCATCCTCCCACCTGACGAATGCAAAATACCTTAAGGGTAAGAGAGAGAGAGACAGTGTTTGAACAATTTCTATCAGGCCACAACAACTTAGACTGGAATTTTTACACTTCATTTGGACCATAATGTTATGTTTATTAAAGGATAAATTGAGAACTCCATGGGGTTGTTTTGGTAGGTGCAAACTCGATACCTTTCGGCAAAATTCTGCATTTTGAATGCAAAATATGGCATTTCTGTGATTCATGCAAATCTGCAATTAAACTTTTTTTGGGGGAGGGAGAGTTGATGTGCTTTGCGAGCTCAGTCATGAATACAAATCACTTTGTTGCAGTGTTTTCCAAACTAATTTGGTCGACGCGTAAGTCTCTTTTTCCGCCTTTTTTCGTGATGCGCGAGAAAAAGAAGAAAAAGGATGAGGCTGAGATCAAGAAGAAGACGCAGCAACCTTCTCCATCAGGAGGCAGGAGGTTCTCCAGGAGCCAGCGAGTCCAGAGGTCCAGAACAGATGGCCAGCACTCTTTGATGTCAGTGAGGTAAGTGTGAATCTGAAGTGTAGTAACTTGGTCTATCAATGACCTTCTTTACAAACTGTTAAAATCTGTATCCTGTCTATGTTGTCTTTTACAGATCAACTTGGATTTTATGCGACTGACAACTGTACCTTTGACCTCCAAATTCCTTGGAGAACTGGACCGTAAGACCGACGACCTGATCAAGGTTTTTAATGCCAAAGGTGGAGCTGCAGGAAGAACGATCACCGCCATAATGGCCCAGATGGATAATGTACAGGTTTTTTTTGTCTAATCTGATAAACATATGGTTTGTGCGACCCAGCTGTATGGGAAAGCTCATATGTTAAATCTTTCAAATGTTTTTCTGGCCCTTTCAAAATGACTGCTTACTAAATGGGCTTAGACCTGTGTGAGCTTTACCTGGGGTAAAACAAGGTGATGGGGCGGTCAAGGAGGGAAATGTCAGTGACTTGGTTAGCCTCAGCACCTGTGTGTTAGTGTGTCTCTGACACTGACAAGCATGGAATCATATAATGTGTTTTTCCATAATGAAGACATCAACGTGAGGCGTGATTGTGTGCTGAGCTGTCTGAGCATCTACCTCAATGAAGACCTGGACACGCTGGTTAAAGAATACGTGGTCAGTATGTCAGCCTACTGTCCTTTGTGCCATATGTAATTAATTTCCATCCAGATGTGCCTGATAACATGTGGCGTTCATGAGAATGGGATGGACATGAGGACACATTGACCTTGACCACCAGTAGTTCATCACTGAGTCGAATGGGTTGTTTGTTTAGAATGAGAAATTCTCAAAGGTAAATCGTGGTAGCGCTGTCACTTTGTAGGAAGTAAATCCACTTGGTCCAGAGGAGCCTGAGGATAAAGTGGGCCGGGTCCTGGTACCTAAACGCCCCCACTATACCAGGGACAACAATTCTTACCCAAGCAAGAAGGTGAGGACACAGACGCTTCATGGTTCTTATGAACCAGCAGTTTTTACTTCATTGACATGTTTTGGAAGTGTTTAGTAAGAAATGCCTTTCAGATGATGTCAGGTCATTTTGATTCTTGGTTCTGGTTTGTGGGGGGGGTATCACTAGGATGCATGTTGTGGACTGTCTGCTTACGAACTCCAGCGCCTTGAGAACATCATACAGAAGGAAACCTTCTTGTCTTCTTTGAAGATAAGTCAAGTACATGGACATGTTAGTTGGAACTGTAATCAATACAAGACTGATCAGCTGTTCTCCATTTCACTCTCTCTCCCTCTCACACTTTGTGTGTCTCTCCCTACTCTCCTCTCGGTCTCTCTTTTTCTCTCCCTCCTGCTCTTTCACTGTTGTCCCCTACTGTCCTCTCCCTCTCTCCTTCTGTCTCTCTTACTTTCTCTCATACTCACTCGTTATCTCCCACCAGTGTAACTTCACAGATACATTGAGCATGGGATTTTAAAAAAGGTGTCAATTTGGTCTTAATGGGTTATTCTCAATATTTTTTCTACAATGTAGTTTACAAAGGTCATGTCATTTGTCTTCCTCCATTAGCATACCTTGTAGTATATTTAGGATTGCTGACCATGGAGAGAAACAATGGGATAATTATTGTTTTTCTCTGTCTAAAGGCAGCTGAGGATCTGAGGCCGTCAGTGTCGCCCTATTGGCTGTGATTGTGTGTGTGTATGTGTCTAGTATGGAGGGTGGGATGGAAGGGGTTTTATCGTGATAATTTGTTTTTAATTTGTTTGTAATTCTGTAAAGCACTTTGTGTTGCATGTTCTTGCATGAAAAGCGCTATACAAATAAAGATTGATTGATTGATTGAGTAAAGCCAAAGCCAGATGTCCAGAGGTCAGTCAGAAAGCAGTGTAGTTGGAAGCAGGAACTGTTTTGCTGTTGGGGCTGAATCTATTGGGTAGAAGGGGGCGTTTCCAACAGGTGAGGGGTAAAGAGAGAGAGAAGGTTAGGATAGGGAAAGGTTGGTCCTCTCTCTTCCCTATTGTCCTCCCTCCAGCCCTCCTCTTGCTCCTACTGTCCTCTCTTAGGCCCATGCAAGACAGCTCACCTTTTTACGGCTGCTGAAAAGTTAAATAATTTCAAGTTTTCAATGCTGTTTATGTTTATGTTTATATGGTCGTTGTATTTAGTCATTTCTGTGCTCTCCTCTCTCTGTCCTCCATCCTCTCTCTGTCCTCCATCCTCTCTCTGTCCTCCATCCTCTCTCTGTCCTCCATCCTCTCTCTGTCCTCCTGTCCTCTCTCTCTGTCCTCTCTCTCTGTCCTCCATCCTCTCTCTGTCCTCCGTCCTCTCTCTGTCCTCCATCCTCTCTCTGTCCTCCATCCTCTCTGTCCTCCATCCTCTCTGTCCTCCGTCCTCTCTCTGCCCTCCGTCCTCTCTGCCCTCCTGTCCTCTCTGTCCTCCGTCCTCTCTCTGCCCTCCATCCTCTCTCTGTCCTCCATCCTCTCTCTGTCCTCCATCCTCTCTGTCCTCCATCCTCTCTCTCTCCTGTCCTCTCTGTCCTCCATCCTCTCTCTGTCCTCCATCCTCTCTGTCCTCCATCTCTGTCCTCCATTCTCTCTGTCCTCCTCTCTCTCTCTGTCCTCTCTGTCCTCCTCTCTCTCTGTCCTCCTCGATCCTCTCTCTGTCCTCCATCCTCTCTGTCCTCCATCCTCTCTCTGTCCTCCATCCTCTCTGTCCTCCAATCCTCTGTCCTCCATCCTCTCTGTCCTCCATCCTCTCTCTGTCCTCCATCCTCTCTCTGTCCTCCCTCCTCTCTGTCCTCCATCCTTTCTCTGTCCTCCGTCCTCTCTCTGTCCTCCATCCTCTCTGTCCTCCATCCTCTCTGTCCTCCATTCTTTCTCTGTCCTCCGTCCTCTCTCTGTCCTCCATCCTCTCTGTGTCCTCCATCCTCTCTCTGTCCTCATCCTCTCTCTGTCCTCCATCCTCTCTCTGTCCTCCATGTCTCTCTGTTCCTCCTGCCCTCTCTGTGTCCTCCATCCTCTCTCATCTCTCTGTCCTCTCCTCTCTCTGTCCTCTCTGTCTCCTCCTCTCTCTGTCCTCCATCCTCTCTGCCATCCTCTCTGTCCTCCATCCTCTCTCTGTCCTCCATCTCTCTGTCCTCCATCGTCTCTGTGTCCTCCGCCCCTCTCTGTGTCCTCCATCCTCTCTCTGTCCTCCGTCCTCTCTCTGTCCTCCATCCTCTCTCTGTCCTCCATCCTCTCTGTCTCCTCCATCCTTTCTCTGTCCTCCGTCCTCTCTGTCCTCCATCCTCCTCTCTCTGTCCTCCCTCCTCTCTCTGTCCTCCATCCTCTCTGTCCTCCATCCTCTCTGTCCTCCATCCTTTCTCTGTCCTCCGTCCTCTCTCTGTCCTCCATCCTCTCTCTGTCCTCCATCCTCTCTCTGTCCTCCATCCTCTCTCTGTCCTCCATCCTCTCTCTGTCCTCCATCGTCTCTGTGTCCTCCGCCCTCTCTGTGTCCTCCATCCTCTCTCTGTCCTCCGTCCTCTTTCTGTCCTCCATCCTCTCTGTGTCCTCCATCCTTTCTGTGTCCTCCATCCTCTCTCTGTCCTCTGTCCTCTCTCTGTCCTCTGTCCTCTCTGTGTCGTCCGTCCTCTCTGTGTCCCGCATCCTCTCTGTGTCCTCCATCGTCTCTGTCCTTTATCCTCTCTCTGTCCTCCATCGTCTCTGTGTCCTCCGCCCTCTCTCTGTCCTCCGTCCTCTTTCTGTCCTCCGTCCTCTCTCTGTCCTCCATCCTCTCTGTGTCCTCCATCCTCTCTGTGTCATCCATCCTCTCTGTGTCCTCCATCCTTTCTGTGTCCTCCATCCTCTCTCTGTCCTCTGTCCTCTCTCTGTCCTCCGTCCTCTCTGTGTCCTCCGTCCTCTCTGTGTACCACATCCTCTCTGTGTCCTCCATCCTCTCTGTCCTCTATCCTCTCTCTGTCCTCCTTCCTCTCTCTGTCCTCCAATCTTCTCTATCCTCCATCCTCTCTGTGTCCATGGTCCTGATGGTCCGGGCGATGGACGCTTTGCTGATGTTGGTGTTGTGCTGGAAGGCGTGGAAGTTCTCCAGAACCATGCATGCGTGATGCTTTATGGGCTGATCTAGGCACTCAACTTGAGCTATCCAAAAAGCCTGAAGCGTACATTCGAGGTGTACCAGAAAATCCTGATGGACCTGGACTCAACTAAACTTTCACCAAAAGTACAGGCACTGAAACTCTAATTGCTCCAGTGATCTGGTTGGCAGTAATGCACCTACACAGCCCCTACCTGATTTTTCTTTTCTTTTTTTCCCCCGTTTTTCCCCAGTCAGACAGGATCTTGTCTTTTAAGATATAACGTAATTTGGTTTCAAAGTGCCGTTTGAAACGAAATTACGCTATATCTTAAAGTGATGTTTCCGTCATTATTATGTATTATGTATTTACATAATAAATACATTATTATGTATTTAAATGAAAGTTTGACTTGATATTATATTATTTTGATATTTAAAGCATAAGCATAAATAAGCATAAATAACATGTTATTCAAACAAATATATACTATTTAAATTGTATAGGTAACTTGATTATTATGCAATTCAAACAATATACTTTATGTATTTTAAATAAATACTCTCATTATTATTAATTTAGAGTAATTATACTTTATTAATACTAAATACATAAACCTGAGGATTATGCATTTCAAATCAAAAGGCTTTATTACACTAATTAATATGCATCATGTAAGGTTTATTTGGTAGGTTTGTGTTAAAATGATCTAAAAAAAAAAAAAGTAAATGGGAATTTGTCATGTAATAAAATTACATAAATCTTAAAAGTTAGGGTCAAATATTTTTGTGAGTGACTATTTGGAACAGGTGTCTCTCATGCAGGTAATTACTTCAGTGAGATTAGGAGTATGGCAGTGGTCTGTGGGAGCCAACGCTGGTCAAGGTTGGTCAGGGATCAAATACTTATTTCCCTTAATGACTTATAAATTGATTTTTATTTTTCATTTCATGTAATTTTCTCAATTTTTTTCAATATTCTTTCTATAACTGTTAAAATAAAGCTGCCATAAAAATCTGAGACTGTTTATTTATTTCTTAGTATGACAACTGGCAAAATCAGTGGGGGATCAAATACTTATTTCCTCCACTGTAATTTAACTGATGTGTTACAAAAAAACATTCACTCACACTATGGCTGTCATGAATGTCAAATTTAATGATAGAGATCAAAACTGTTCTTTGTATCTGGCAGTAAGTATCTTAAATTCCAGTGCAAAGATGGACATTTTAACATGGGAGTCAATATGAATTTGTTCTTTTTGGGGGCCAGAACCGAATGGTCAGTAGATGAGCTGAAACAAAACTGTGTTCCTGGTTGGGCTGCTGCTTGGGTGAAACACACTCCACCTACTGATCATGTCATTGTGATTATTACATGATGGTGTCATACACTGGAGGCATATATATATACATATACATATACATATATATAGATATATATATATATATATATATATATATATAGATATATATATATATATATATATATATACACATATATATATATATATACATATATACAGATATATACAGATATATACAGATATACATATATATATAGATATATATATATATATATATACAGATATATACATATATATATATATATATATATATACATATATATATATATACATATATATATATATATATATATATACATATATATATATATATATATATATATATATATATATATATATATATATATATATATATATATATATATATATACTGGATCATATAACTGCAGTCCTCACCAACACCAGGAAACTGGATCATATAACTCCAGTCCTCGCCAACACCAGGAAACAGGATCATATAACTCCAGTCCTCGCCAACACCAGGAAACTGGATCATATAACTCCAGTCCTCGCCAACACCAGGAAACTGGATCATATAACTCCTGTCCTCGCCAACACCAGGAAACTGGATCATATAACTCCAGTCCTCGCCAACACCAGGAAACTGGATCATATAACTCCAGTCCTCGCCAACACCAGGAAACTGGATCATATAACTCCAGTCCTCGCCAACACCAGGAAACTGGATCATATAACTCCTGTCCTCGCCAACACCAGGAAACTGGATCATATAACTCCTGTCCTCGCCAACACCAGGAAACTGGATCATATAACTCCAGTCCTCGCCAACACCAGGAAACTGGATCATATAACTCCAGTCCTCGCCAACACCAGGAAACTGGATCATATAACTCCAGTCCTCGCTAACACCAGGAAGCTGGATCATATAACTCCAGTCCTCGCCAACACCAGGAAACTGGATCATATAACTCCAGTCCTCGCCAACACCAGGAAACTGGATCATATAACTCCAGTCCTCGCTAACACCAGGAAGCTGGATCATATAACTCCAGTCCTCGCTAACACCAGGAAGCTGGATCATATAACTCCAGTCCTCGCTAACACCAGGAAACTGGATCATATAACTCCAGTCCTCAGATCTTTACACTGGCTTCCTGTTTGTCAAAGAATTGACTTCAAAATCCTGCTGTTAGTTTACAAAGCACTGAATGGTTTAGGGCCAAAATACATTCAGGATCTTCTGGTTCGTTATGAACCCACCAGATCCCTTAGGTCATCAGGTTCAAGTCTACTTTCTGTTCCCAGAGTCAGAACTAAACACAGAGAGGCAGCGTTCAGTTTTTATGCTCCTCAAATGTGGAACAAACTCCCAGAAACCTGCAGGTCTGCTGAAACTCTCAGCAGTTTTAAGTTAAGGTTAAAAACTTTTCTATTTGCCACATTTTATCATAATAATTAACTTTTATTTCTTGCATTTTATCTACATTTTTAATTCCTAAATCAAAAATAACTGTTGATTAACTTTTTGCATTTTTATTATTATTTTATCTTTTTATTTCCTCCTGTTTTAATGTAATGCTTTGTAATGCTTATGTACAGCACCTTGAATTGTCTTGTACACTAAATGTGCTATACAAATAAACTTGCCTTGCGGAGGATGGCAGCGAGCAGGTATCCATGGATGGACTTATCAGCACTGACTGATGAGGCAACCTGACTTTACAGGCACCCACTTTCCGCCAATCATTTCCTGGGGAAGCTCTCGCCTCATTAGTTCCTTCCTGAATGATTGAGTTTCACTGAGTGACATCATATTGGTGGTCATCAAAAACCAGTAACAGTTCCCCATGATAACTGGAGTATTTCACTCTCTTTTGGCACCGATAAGGCCTCAGTGCTCGTTTTCATGTCTCCTCTTAAGCAAACCAATGCGATTTATAATCCCATGCAAATATACGCCAGATGACTAAAATGACCATTTATATAAACTAATGTGTTTCTGAAGTGGTTACAAACTTTGTGTGCGTGACTGCATGTGCACATCCCTTTTCCGGAGTCATGGAGTCTTTTGTTTATATGAGGCTCCATCCAAGATCATAATTCTGCTCTATGTTGTGTTAATATGTATACAAATCCATAGACGGAGAGAGAATCACTGATGTCACTGATGACTGATGACTTCTTTTTTACCAAAAAAAAAGATTATTTTATCATTGTGGAAATAAACATGGATTTCCATGCTTTCATTCCTCTCATTCCTTCCTTGTTTTGCCTGTGAAATGTGGGGGTGGACTGAGGTGACGGACAGCAGATGTTTCCTCCCCACCTTGGAAGCGCCCGTTAAGATTGGGAAAGACGACTAGTGGAAAGAGTATACCGTGTTTCTTCATGGAAGTTTCTTTGAGCGTCCAGTCATACACAGAAGGTAAGACAGCAGGTTAGGGTTAGGGTTAGGGTTACCCTAACCCTAACCCTAACCCCCTAACCCTCATTCTGGCAGCAGGTTTGGAAATGCAAGCTCACAGGCCTCAAAAGCTAAATAGTGACCCAATACCTAATAAAAGCAGAACTGCTTGAAATATTGTGCAATGACTCTGCCTGTGGTACGGGTACGTTGCACCACATTTGTTTGGTCAAACAGAACTTTGTTCAGGCCGGTTCCAGGAAGCCCAGCGATCAGCCAAAGGTTTCTGTCTTTAATGAACTTTGGGAGCAATACTTTAACTGTGCACGCCATCTGTCCCTCTTTTTTTCTTTTCCCGTGGGTGATGTGTACATATGTGTGTCTTTAAACTATATATCGCCACCATGTGGTTGAAGAAAAACTGTCACATGAAAATCAGATTTAAGATCCATCTAAGTAAGTCAAATGTGAAAATAAGACAGAGTCTATGATAAATAATGAAATTTAAAATCATTTTTATTTTCATTTATATTTCCCCAAATATGAACAGGGCTTCCATTAATATCAGAACCACTGACATTAAGAGAAACACTCAGCAAATCCAGCAAAAGTAAGATGATGTCCCCTCAATTTTATTCCACACATTGAGAACAGAACTGATTAGTGACTGATTAGTATTCATCAATATTATTAAGTGACTGGCTCTCTGATCCTTATTCAAATGAGGCCCATTACTTCCCAACTCCAATTCCCATTTATGACTCGTAGTCATCTTATAAAATGTTTGACAAAGTACTACAGAGCATCATTAACTTAATTATCTCACAATCAAGTGAACCTTACAACTGCTGATGGGAATATTATTAAACTAGCCAAGCAAAAGAGCACAAGTGTTTTTAGTTTTCTTTTTTTTTTAGTTTTAGTTTGTTTTTTCCCCACTTCAGAAATGCAAAAAATTCTGCATGTTTTGAAGTTCAAGATGATTGCTGGACATAAAGATTTGGAGTTTGGATAATTCTGCTCAACGCCGGATCAGTGATGTTATAGTATCCTACAAATCTTAACTGCTTCTTGGATGATGTACTTTTAGACCTCGGCAGCCACAAACAAAGTGACAGGTGGTTGTTTTTTTGGTTTTTTTTTTTGTTTGTTTTTTTAGACACTGCTGCAGATGACATGAATGGAAAATAACAGGATGCATTTTACTTACACAAAAATTACCCACAGTTCCAAAGCAATGACAATAAGAAGGATGTCAATTTTCTATAAATGTTTAAAATTAAGCTGTTATTAAATTAACAATTATAACAAAAAGTTGAGAAGCGGTAGCATCACATTTTTCATCTTTAACATCAAAATATATGAATTTATTAAATATATTTTCTTCTGCATGAAAGTTGTATCAGCGCGTCACAAGTGGCTCAAGCTGTAAAACAAACAAAAGAGACAAACTTAAAATATAAAAAATTAATTTTGACGACTTTAAATCACATACATTGACCCTGGCTCACCTTTTATGAAGACTTTGGCCAGCGCCTCACTGGAGCCAACGTGATTGGTGGCCACGCACTTGTACGTTCCTGCGTGACTCTGTTTAACGTGGGCGATTGTGAGTTTTCCATTTGTGCTCTCGGCTCCAGCAGGTAAACCAGCTCTGCCCACCCGACTCCAGGTGAACTGGATGGGATGAGAGCCATGGGCGAGGCACTGCAGGTGCAGGCCATCCCCGGGCTGGAGCCTCACCTGGTCGGGCATGCAGGTGGCGTACGGAGGGGCTGCATGAAGATGAACGTTCATTTCAACACATGGAGTCACAGAGAATATCTGTCTGTATTGATATCTGTGTCGTCCACTTACTGTCCACTTCCATCTGCGTGTACGCCTCACTGTAGCCATGTATGTTAGTTGCGTTACAGATGTATTCTCCGGAGTCTTGGCGCCCCACCTCAGTCAGGGTTAGAACCCCATTACTCACTGTGTGTTTCCATGGCAACGGCGCTCGTAGCTTGGACCAGGTGATGACAGGAGAAGGAGAACCTGGAAGGAAGATGAAATTTAATAAGTGGCAGAACCAGGAGATTTCCATAACACAACCGGGTACACATCTTACCACTGGCCTGACACTCCATAGTAACCGTTTGTCCCTCCACCACTGTCATTTCAGCGCTGCTCACTGAAGCTAGCGGCGCTCCAGGCGACCCTTCAACAATCACCTGAACTTTAACTTCTGACACCCCCTCACTGTTCTCAGCCTGGCAGATATACATGCCTGAGTTTTCAGGACGTATTGCCAGCCACTGAAAAGACATAAAATCCATTATCCTGAATGTGAACACTGATTCAAGTATAACTAGTGAGTTTATATTTTACCTTTATGGTGTTGACATCGTTTGTCTCCTCAGTAACCAGCTGCAGACTGGAGCCTTGGCGTTTCCACTCCATTGTGGGTCGCGGCTTGCCTGTAGCTCTGCATTCCACTGACACAGTGTCACCAACCCTGACCCGCAGGGGCCCGGCCGGTGTCAACCGGACTTTTGGAGCATCTAAGAGAGAGAAGGGATGCATAAAGTTTCTACTGTATGTATGTTTTCAGGCCAGAGTTTCAAGAGCCCCATACTGAGCTGCAGTTCCCCCCTCCTACCATCCCAGCGTTTATCTCCACCCGTCTATATATATATATATATATATATATATATATGTGTGTGTGTTATATATATATATATATATATATATATATATATATATACACACATCTGTGCCACTAGATGGAGCCGCACTGCAGTAACCAGCTAGAGAACAGCAGGACAGTGAACACATGGAGCAGATCTGATGGAACATGGAGGAATGACGACAACGTTTTGTTGCAGACCAGATCTTTTTTTTCAAACAGAATTGTTAAGGTTACCTGAGTTGCTACCTGAACTGTAAAGTTCACTGATTTTTACCATCTTCCATGTTTTTAGCTTACCTGCCAATTCTCTTCCAGTTCTGCAGCAGCCAGTAACAGACTTTTCAAAACAAAAGCATGTGAGCAACATGCGCCGATAAAATAATTGTCAGCGTTAATAAATTAATGCGTTAACGCGATAATAACATGTTAACCTGCCCAGCCCTAATATATATATATATATATTGTAGCTGACGAGAGCAAGAGATGGGAGATGCGGGGGACGCGTGTCAGCCAATCAGCATACAGACAACTGATGGCACAGTAATGCCTGTCATAGCAGCCAATCACAGGTCTCGATATTCGTTCATGGGGCCTCCCCTGTCGCCTCTTGTTCCTCACCGAGACTTGTTCTTGATGTGATGGGTTTCACTTCAGCCTCGCGCACTTTGTTTGAATTTTTTTCTTTTTTGGAAAATTTTTTTCTATTAATATTTTTGAAACTTCCGCGATGTACTGAGACTGCGAAGTCTGGGGGATTACTGTATATATATATACGTGCTGCATTGGTCTCTGGGACATCAGTTAATATGCTGACCTGCAGTCTGACCCACTGACCACCTCAGTGTTACTGCTTTCATTCTGCCTATATAGTCATCTCTGTAGTGCATGTACTAACAATGTACCAGTTATAATATAAGTATATAAAATTCTTAGTTCTCCAGCTAGTGGATAATTACTGTTATCCATCCAACAGGTCGTCCAGTCACCATAAGGTTGGTGGTTCGATCCCGGCTCCGAATGTCAACATGCTGAAGTGTCCTTGGGCCAGACACTGAACCCTAATTTGCCCCCAATGGGCCTGGCAGTGCCTTTCATAGCAGCAGCCACCCACTGGTGTATAAATGTGTTCATGAGTGGTCGAATAAGAGGCTTCTGTAAAGAGCTTTGGGGGCACCATGATGGTGTCCAGAAAGTTAATATATTTTGTCCTATATAATATTGCCAAGATCTATAGATGCAGTGAAAGAGGACATGACGCTAGTTGGTGTGAGAGAAGAGGATGCAGAGGATAGAGTTAGATGGAGGCGGATGATTCGCTGTGGCACCCCCTAAAGGGAAATGCCAAAAAGGAAAAGACCATTTTTGGCATTTTTTTGGCCCTATCTCCCTCTTCTTTTCTTCATTTACCAGACTGGCCTTCAGCAGGAAAGCCCCCCCTTATGAGCCAGATCCTACACAAGGTTTCTTCCTCTTAAAGAAGAGTTTTTCCTTGCCACTGTTTGGCTTAAAGTTTTTTCAATTGACTTGAATTTAATTGAATTAAATACATTCATCTGAAGTTATCTGAACCACTATGTACATGAAAGTTGTGTTTGCAAGGGACTAGGTTCTCTGTACATTTTTGAAAGACATCTTTCATTGTTGTCTTTTTTTTCTCACACTGTAGCGCTGACATAGTGCAACTGTACACAAAAACCATTCATAAAAGGTTAAAGGAAGTGAAAATTTAGGTGGGCTTTGAAGGGCCCAAGCAACACACAAAAAGAAAGAGGAGAAAAATGTTACCACTATTTTAACCCTTTTGAAAATGGGACCCACATAGTTTCTTTCATGAGAACTATAGTTTACTGTTTTACCATTGTACCCAACAATCAGGGGAAAATCTGAACAGGAAGGCTCACGTTTGACGTTCAGCACAGCGTTGGCAGCGCTGCGTCCGGCAGAACTGATAGCCACGCAGCGGTATTGGCCCTGGTTTGCAGGTTTAGCTTTAGCAACCGTCAGCACCGTCCCATCAGGGCCAATCTTTGCATTGTCTAGAAATAAACAAAAGAGTTCAGTGAAAGATTCAGATGACACTGTTATGATTATGGGTTCATACGATCACTCCTGACCTGGTAACGCTTGGTTATTAACTCGACTCCACTCCACTTGGACTGGTTGTATGCTGCTCTTTACTTGGCACCTAAAGCTGACGGACTCTCCCTGGCGCACAGTGACGGTACGAGGCTCCACGGAGACGACGGGATTCTGTCCAGCCACTGTGCAGAAATACAGAACTGTCACATGTACAAATCAAACAATCCGTGAAAATACACAGAATGAACAGTTATAAAACATGTTGAAAGATTTAAGGAAAGGGACATTTTTCACACAGAAAATAGAGTGAAAGGCAACACATTACTTTTCTACATTAACAGCTCATTACTCAACACCCAGATCACACGTGATTTGATTTCTTCAGACTTATTTGTACTAATGCTAAATAAAATAACTATTTGACAACAAAGGTCCTGATTCATAACTACAGATTAAAGTATTCTGGCACAGAGTTAAAAAAAAAAAAAGATCTACAATCACGACGCAGTTTCCTAAAATAATTTTAATATAATTTCCTGGTGTGGTGGGTTCAACAACCACATATCATAATAACAAATGCTAGTTGTCTAAATGTGATTTTTTTACCTGAGCATAGTAGAGAGCAGAGGATCAGAGCCCCGGGAGATAAATCCATGATGAGCACAGGACAGCTCCACTGTCTCTGCTGAGCACTGTCTCTCTGTCTTTCTCTGTCTCTTATCACTTCCAACCTTTAACCTCCCAAATGTCCTCATTCCCTATTCAAATATTGTCTGAAAGTTAGTCACGTATGAAGCACTGACTATTACATTTTTGTGCTATTTTTGAGCTAATAATTAAATGATTTCTACGGGCCTCTATATCAAAGGGCTTTTGAGTTGCTGATAGCTGACTTTGTGACTTATCTGCCGAAGATACAGGAAAACTGATTTGTCTCTGCTACGGAAATAAATGCAATGTTTTCTGAGAAAATGGTCTCTCTCCAGCTTATCGCTCCATGTGTCTAAGTTATTTGCCAGAAAGCCAAACAAGAGTCAGAAAGTAAAATCTAAAGGCCTTTTTGATCTTCTTAAAATAAAAAAAAAGTGAACTTTGTTGCTTGGTTTGTATAACTGCTTTCCTTTAATGCAAAAATATAAGCTCTGGGAACCACAGCTGATATTTTAACCCTCGTATTATGTTAATGGTCAATTTGACCCGTTTCAGTTTTGTGTTGACCAAACTACTGGTTATCTTTTTTTTTTTTTCATTAAATTTTGTGACTTTTCCTCATCTAGGTCATGAACCCATTTATCAAATCTGGACACGTTGATGTGTAGTGCTGTGTCCATGCAGAGTTTATACACAAAGATGATGTTGCGGGTCATTTTGACATAGATACGGAGCCCTGGAGGTGACATGGAAATTATTATTTTTATCTTGCGCGTGCTACTTACTGTATCTCGTGCGCAAGACTTTTTATCTTGTGCGTGCGACTTACTGTAGCTAGCGCGCATTTTCATACACGTCTTCCACTCGCTCAAAGGCTTGAAAGAAGTGCCAGAAGGGCCACCGTAGAAGGTAAAATGAAGGCGTTTTATTTTACGATACTATACATACGTTCATTGTTAATTGTTTAAACGTAAACGTTAACAACGTTTAATGTTGTTAAACGTCATTTCATGCATGTTATTATTTCATTTACCTTTATAGACTACTACTGTTACCTTAGCAACTCCTCCAACATCATGGCTAGCTATTGCCAACACTGTTAGCGTAATGACAATACAGTTTATCAATGTCCATTGAACACTTGAATGGAGCTTTTGCTAATTTACTGTTCTCCAGAAATATGGATGATGACCTGCGGACTTTCCTACAACAGCGCATGGTTGCAGAGGAAACCATTGAGCAGATGGAAAAAGACAGTGTTAACAGAAGTTTGTGCTTTTGTGAATTTGATTATTAAGACATGCTACACTATTTGCTCTCCTAGAACTTCTTGCACAGCGCAGAGGTTTTGCTTGTTGCTATGAACACACTGTACCAAAGTTTTACAGGAGCACACATCATTATTACGCACACAGCTGGCTCCTGGTAGGATTACCATTGATGGTTACCACATTATCAAATTTATGTAGGGATTGTTTTTGTTATGAATTACTGTAAGGTGAAAAGAATAAGATATTCACTTCTGGAACCTCAGTTGAGCACATTTTTTCAGTGTTTGTAAATGTAACTATTCCATGTGTAAATGTCTATTTGTGAAATATTGCATGCTTTCAACTTTTTTTTCCAGGCTGCTTTATGACTGGTTTGGATTTTCATATAATGTGATGTAGAACTGCTGTGATATAGACTAACACAGCAAGCCTAGGAAAAAAAATCCTTTTACTATTCTTAGAGATTCATATTTTGACTTGCAGATTGATGCCTCTGTTATTCCTCTCATTGGGGACAGCGATCTTACCCGGTATCTCTCGAGTTACGGGGATAGGATTGCTGTTGTTGCCTTCTTGTGGCCCATATTAAGGACCTGGAGGCATGGTGCCACAGCAGCCAGATGAAGGTTAATGTGGCCAAAACAAAGGAGGTAACTTTCTGCTCAAAAAAGGATCTGACAACTGCACCAGTTTCATTGGATGGGCAACTTGTTGAAACTGTAGAAAAATTTAAATATCTGGGCACGGTTCTTGATAGCCAAATGAGTTTTTCTGAAAACACAGACTATGTGCTCAAGAAATGTTCACAGCGACTCAGTCTTCTTAGAAGACTAAGCAGCCTTGGTGTCAGTCCTCAGATCCTGGAGCTTGTGTACACCACTCATGTTGAGAGTGTTCTTTCCTATCACCTTTCTGTTTGGTTTGGTCACCTAAGCTCAAAATGTAAGCATAGACTAAATAGGATTGTGTCAATAGCAAGCAAAATAGTGGGAAAACCCCCAAAGCCTCTGACCCATCTACACACAGAGAGGACAAGAAGGAAAGTGAGGAGAATCCTGGCAGATAGCTCCCATCCTCTCTTCAGCCAGTTTGAGCCCTTGAAGTCTGGGAGGCGCTACAGAGTTCCTCTGGCTAAAGGAGCTTTTAAAAAGTCCTTTGTCCCCAGTGCCATTAGCATTCTTAACTCTAACAAGTGACTAAACCACAGCTAACGACATGAACTGCTCTACTGCGCTTTTATAGAACTGTAATTTATTTTATCTTATTTATTCAGTTTTTTATTTAAATGTAGTTATATGAATCTTTACCTTGTGTTTTGGCTTTGTACATATTTTAGCTCTGTTATGTTATGGTATGTTATGTTATGTTATGTCCTGCACGTTGGTGAGCCAAAGACAATTTTCCACCCTGGTGGACAATAAAGATTTATTCTATTTATTCTATTCTATTCTATTCTGCCGGAAAAGGGATAAAGATTCAAGAAAGGAAGAAATCATTAATAGAATTAGAGGCAGGTTTTTGGGAGAATCCCAGGATACTCAGAGAGCAGCACCATCAACTTCAACCAACATTGGGACAGTTTCAAAGTTTGGTAACAAAAATGCTGAAAAAATAAAAAGGAGGTTAGAATTAGGGTGGATGGACTATGATTGCACACAGCAGCGATTTAAGCAAGTGCGAGCAGCTAAAGGTGGAGGTACTAGATCATTGACAATAGAAAAAACTAAAACTGTTGATGAAATCAGAGTATTAGCGGAGACCATTTATTTCCCTGATGGATGCTGCGTTACAAAAAAACTGTCTGACTATCAGACAGAGCTCAAAGATTTTGCACAGCACCAGCTTGACTCTTCCAGTACACTGGAGGCGATTTATAATATTACTAAGGTTCGTTTGCTTAGATTATATCTCTTCACAAAACTGACCAAAGATGCAGACCGGTCCCCTGCTACGCAATGTAATGCCCTTCAGCTACCTGCCCCACAGCACTCTTCTTCTATGGAGCTACCTGCCCCACAGCACTCTTCTTCTATGGAGCTACCTGCCCCACAGCACTCTTCTTCTATGGGGCTACTTGCCCCACAGCACTCTTCTTCTATGGAGCTACCTGCCCCACAGCACTCTTCTTCTATGGGGCTACTTGCCCCACAGCACTCTTCTTCTATGGGGCTACCTGCCCCACAGCACTCTTCTTCTATGGAGCTACCTGCCCCACAGCACTCTTCTTCTATGGGGCTACTTGCCCCACAGCACTCTTCTTCTATGGGGCTACCTGCCCCACAGCACTCTTCTTCTATGGAGCTACCTGCCCCACAGCACTCTTCTTCTATGGAGCTACCTGCCCCACAGCACTCTTCTTCTATGGGGCTACTTGCCCCACAGCACTCTTCTTCTATGGGGCTACCTGCCCCACAGCACTCTTCTTCTATGGAGCTACCTGCCCCACAGCACTCTTCTTCTATGGGGCTACCTGCCCCACAGCACTCTTCTTCTATGGAGCTACCTGCCCCACAGCACTCTTCTTCTATGGAGCCACCTGCTCCACAGCACTCTTCTTCTATGGAGCTACCTGCCCCACAGCACTCTTCTTCTATGGAGCCACCTGCCCCACAGCACTCTTCTTCTATGGAGCTACCTGCCCCACAGCACTCTTCTTCTATGGAGCTACCTGCCCCACAGCACTCTTCTTCTATGGAGCTACCTGCCCCACAGCACTCTTCTTCTATGGAGCTACCTGCTCCACAGCACTCTTCTTCTATGGAGCTACCTGCCCCACAGCACTCTTTTTTCTATGGAGCTACCTGCCCCACAGCACTCTTCTTCTATGGAGCTACCTGCCCCACAGCACTCTTCTTCTATGGGCTACCTGCCCACAGCACTCTTCTTCTATGGAGCTACCTGCCCCACAGCACTCTTCTTCTATGGAGCTACCTGCCCCACAGCACTCTTCTTCTATGGAGCTACCTGCCCCACAGCACTCTTCTTCTATGGAGCTACCTGCCCCACAGCACTCTTCTTCTATGGAGCTACCTGCCCCACAGCACTCTTCTATGGAGCTACCTGCTCCACAGCACTCTTCTTCTATGGAGCTACCTGCCCCACAGCACTCTTCTTCTATGGAGCTACCTGCTCCACAGCACTCTTCTTCTATGGAGCTACCTGCTCCACAGCACTCTTCCCTCGAGTCACATGTTTATGTAAATGCTGGCACCCCGGAGGTGTGTATATATATTTATATATATAAATATACATTAATTACTTTTACATCATGTCCTGACATGAATTGATGAATGAATGATGAATTTATGAATTGAACTGAGATCATTTTAATGTTGTCAACCCTATTGATGTTTTTTTTTTCAGGTTTTCTACAAAATTTTTGTCAACACACCAATAATAAACAGGTATTTCATAACTCCTAGTGTTTT
The DNA here is from genome assembly GCA_018398805.1 of Hirundichthys speculiger. Taxonomy (NCBI): domain Eukaryota; kingdom Metazoa; phylum Chordata; class Actinopteri; order Beloniformes; family Exocoetidae; genus Hirundichthys; species Hirundichthys speculiger. The sequence goes on along the minus strand of JAGFBZ010000385.1, from coordinate 540,579 downwards.
TGCCAGGCTACAGTCGTTGGTAATCATGGATAATTTGTGCCTAACAGTGTTGCAAGTAAAAGCAAAGCAATAACATTTTTAGATCTGTGAAGATCCTCAGTCATCCAGGTCATTGTTTTAAGAGGAGTAGAATCAAGTGTAACTGGACTTAGTTGACCCTGACCTGATAACAAGTTTTAATAACTGAGGAAGCCAATCGGATAATAGACACAACATCTTAAGTTTAACTTTGTAGTGCAGTTGCAGTTGATTCTATTCCACATACTGCAGTAACGTTTTACTTAAGTAAAATAAAAGGACTTCAAAATTTCACTTGAGTATGTACCAGTCTACACAGTTATTTTTTCCCAATGTGATTTTTATGAACATGCCCCATACAGTACTGAGCTGGAGAACAATTTGGATGACACACTGCCAGTTACTTGTCAATGTAGTAGTCCAGCTACACCACAGTATGTAAGTACATCCTCCATAGTAAATTCTTTTGACAAATTAATAGTATACTGTATGTATATCTACAGTGCTCAGTCGTTAATGTCTACAAGTACTAAGGGCCCTATCTTGCACCTCCCAATACCCAATACCCAATACCCATTACCTGCAAATCTCAGATTTAGGAGCCTCTGCCAACCGAAATGCAATCTTCCACCTCCCAAAACCTGCTACCCATTTTGCCGACTCCCTTAAGCACATTGTGGGCGCGGCAATGGGCGTGTCTCTTGCGCTTTCCACGAATTCGGTATCTTGCGGTACCTGTATCTCGCAGATTTTGGGTATTGGGTAGTGGGTGGTCTGACCACCCATTATCCAATACCCAAAATCTGCGAGATACCAGTACTGCAAGATACCGAGTTTGTGGAAAGCGCAACTGGCATGTCGGCGCGTAAAAGAGCGCGTCCAAATCCTGTCATTGCGCGTCCACCCAGTCACATGTGGACTGCACAACCGGCTCTACCTCTCGATTATACATCACTGTATTACTTTCATACGTTATTATTCTCTTAAGGGCAGGTGATTTCTGTACAGCTGTGGCATGATCTCATTCAGATGTTTGCTGTGGAGGAAACGAGGAGATCACAGAACTCTGTTGTGGAGTTTCTTGTACTGTGCGCCTCCCTCTGACCCTCTCCTTGTGCACTGGAGCACCCGAGATGCGCTCACTGGTAGAAGGTAGATGTCATCATACGTGTTCCTCTGGCTCAATGCTCATCCAATGATCCGTTCTGCAGTATTTTAAAAAGCACCGCTTCCAGCGGCTATGCGTCTTGGCGCAGCTGTGCGTCTTTGCGCAGGGGATATGTTCAAGATAACTCAAAAAGTTATGGATGGATTTTGATGACATTTTCAGGAGTTGTCAGAAATGTGAAAAGGAAGAACTGATTTTATTTTGGGTGTGATCCGGAAGACATCCTGGATTCTGGATCACTTTCAAATTTTCGATAACATTACGCTGTTTAGTTGTTTCTAGAACCCTAAAGCAACCACAATGGAGACAGGAAGGGAGTTCTGGAATTTTAAGAGTTTATTTCTCTCAGATGTAAAAAAGGAGGATTCGAGGGTTGGCAGCCAAACCAACAATCCAGGGGACGACGAAGGCAAGGAGGTGGCTCTGCGAATGGCTGGATCAGGCGTTTCTGTGGGAAGATCTGGAGACGAGTCTGGTTGAATGATGACTGAATAGGTACAGGTGTGCAGTGCCACACCTGGGCTGCTCGTCGGATGGGAAGGTGAAACATAGGTGGATCTGAGTGTCTTTGTAGAGGATTGAAGGTGGCGCAGTGGGTTGTGCGCAGGAGCCCCAGAGGTGGAAGGTTGCGGTTCGCAACCCGGCTTGGGACCGTAACATGCGCTCAATGGGGCTGGAAATTTTGTTTCTCAACATCTCCGTTAATTATTGCCCACAGCTCATTAAATTTCACTCAGGTATTGACAATGAAAACCTCTATAAAATTTCAGAGGCTGATCCGGATCTGATCCAGAAGGCGGATTTTATCGCAATCTGTAAATCGCTATATGGGAGAACTGTTGTGCTTGGCGGAGGTCTGCGCTCTCTGAGTGCTTTTCTAGTTAAGAAATGCTTTTCTGGAAGTTCACTGGCTCTATTTTTTTCTGAGCAGTTTGTTGGAACTTCTTGGAGTACAAAAGAAATGATTAAATCATTTGCTCCACATTAGTTAAAGCTAGTTATGTATATATCAGTCCAGAGGAGGAGGAGGAAGGAAGAGGAGGAAGCTCTACAGCAGAGTCCCAGACCAGCTGCCCATGAGAGCTGCTCTGATCTGGGTGAAAAGACGCTCCATAGCAGTTAGCAGGTACCGCAACCTGCTCTTAAAGGCAATGGCTACTGACGCACTGATTGGTTAAACAGGTGGAACGCCCTAACCACTCCCATGCATAATGTGTGCATAATATAGTGGTTTTCACAGGTAAGATCGTGGGTTTTGGGAGGTGGAAGATTGCGTTCTTTGTGGGGGAACGCCCCTCCCAATACCTAATATCCCTTAATAGCAGGTTTTGGAGGTTTGGCGCAAGATAGGGCCCTTTATGTTCATTTAAATTAACAATTTAACAATAGGTGTTTAAGATAACTGTTTTAATCACTGTTGGTGACACATAGCCACTTATTGTATATCAGCAGGCCAGAGAGCAGAGGGCAGACACAGCAGGAGACAGACTAGATGATGCCCTAAATCTACACATCACTGAGGTATACTATTTTAAAGAAATGTTGCTTATTTTTTCCTAATTGAGTTAATTGACTCATCTTTATTTGTCTTCTATTCTTAACTTGATATGTAAGTGACATTTTAGAAGATAGTGATGCTGAGGAAGACATTGAAATGCTGTCATCTCCTCACTCTGACAGCCCAGACAGTGTGAGTACAGAGAGGGACCACTTAGATTAATAGTAGCACGTTTCTATTTGTCTTCAAGCTGTCGAGGGGGAGACCAGGGCAGTTAAAATTCTAAACCAATTTCTCAAATAAATGTATGGTCTTGCAATGTATCTCAAACAATCGTGCGGTCACAATTGCCTAATTAGAAGTGGTTGATTAATTCAAAGAAAGTAATTGTTGTTTATAACTCCTCAAAGGCTCTTGAAGACCTTGGTGAGGTTTTGAAAGACTTCAGGCAAAACAACATATGGGAATACTCAACTTTGACAGTGGTGGTAAGAAGAAAGCGCATTCTTCAAAGTGCCATTACTGCACTAGGTAATGTCCACTTAATTCATTTGGGTTTAGGCAAGGAGAATCCGTTTATCATAGATTAGTCCTCTATGGGAGCAAGCTGTTACAGACAAGGTTGTATTTCAAACCCAAATGCTGACAACTGAGACTTGAAGTTTCTGATTCCTTGACAGCAGTGAAGCCAATCTCCTGTTGCCGCCACACACACACACACACACACACACACACACACACACACACACACACACAGGACTGCTGTTCAGAATTCTGGGCCCCGTGACCAAAATGCAGTTTTGGTCACTTATAACAGTGTCCTCTGGGGGCCCCTGTCAGAGCTCGGCCCCTGGATTCCCTCTCCTTATTCTCCCCTTTTCGGCACCCCTGCGTACACATGCAGAGGGGGCAGGTGAGGGAGAAAGAAGAATGTAAAAGTGAAACAGAAAACACAAACAGACTCCCACAGCATGAATGTGCCACAAGCTAGATTAATAAAAAAAATAGAGTCATGTATTTATTTTATGATTGTAATTATGTATGCACCATCAGGAAGGGCTATATACCACACCATCGTTGTCCTTTTCAGGTAAAGGCTATTTTGACTGGCACAAGTGCCCAAAAGTTGAGTTTGTGGGTGAACAGGCAGAGGATCATGGTGGGCCAACACGAGAATGTTTCAGGTATGACACTGATAAGGATGCCTTTGCGCTTGCACATTCTTCAGAAAATGTAACTCGAATATAAGACAGTTCATATTTTTTCTTTAGTACACTATTAGTAGGTATCTTGTTACTAACCAAAACTATATTATACTTTTTGTGTTAAAGGCTTCTGATGAAGGAGGTCAAATCCATCTTTGAGGGACAGGAAGGAAACCTCTTCTTCACATATAATCAGTCTGCCTTAGATAAGAAATTGTATCACACAGCAGGCAGACTGACTGCCTGGTCTCTTGTACATGGTGCTCCAGGTCTCAGGTCCTTACACCTCACATTGTTTAAGATGATGTGTGGGCAGGATGTTGATGTACAAAACTTCCAGTGTGAGGTATTGCCTGACAGGGATGTCCAGGAAAAACTCCTCCAGGTTTTTTTTGTTTGTTTTTTTACATCAACATTTTTCTTTAACACTTGAAATGTCACAACATCACAAAGTGTTAATGTTTGAGTTAGCTGTTTTGTTCTGATTTTCATTTTGTTACATTTTTCTAAGATCCAACAGTGCAGAACAGATCAAGACTGGATCTGTCTTCGTCCAACTTTGGAGGACTGGATAGCTGACTGTGGAGTACCAGAAGTCTATGGAGCTCATGTCCAAAATCTTCAACAAATTTTCATTTGTGAGGCACTTCATTTTCCAAAGGTACAACTGTCAGTGTAATTAGTTTGTAGATTGCAGTATATAAAAGTAAAAAGGTATTGATGAAAGGTTGGTTTGACTATTTGATGACTTTATAGAGCTATTTATGACCTCTCATGTTTCTGTGTTCATCTATCTTAAACAATTAGGTATTTCAAGGTAGGGTTACTCGTTCCTCCCTATATGTTACATCCTTCTATTCCAACTTACTGTCAGGTGAAAAAAAAATGTCTGGTGCCTTTATGTGTATTGGACATGTGATAGTTTACACCCTTTGGGAAACTGTAAGGGTTAGCAGTGTGAGGGATTACAGTGGGAGTGGATACATTGGGACAAAAAGGGACAAAATTAAACAAAGATTAGAAAAATTGTTGTGAGGAATTGTATTTACAATAACTCCCATTCACTCTAAGGTCAGCTAACATGATGAACCAGTTCATCGATGGTATGAACTCATGTGGAAGGCTATGGGACACAGTCAAGGGACACTGGAAGGCTTTCCAGAAGGTATTCACGCACGAAGAAGGACCACTGATAAGATCCACATTCAGAGAGTTGTTTTCAGTTCAATGGAGTGACGAGGGCACAAACCGCAGAGATGCTGAGGAGGACACTATGTTTTCATGGGAAAGTTTCCTCAACACAGTAGAAGGTGTGTGTTCTTTGCTATGTCACTAAAATAATCAAATATGAATTTGGGATAAATACATGTTAGACAGTTTTTTGGACAGAAAAAAAAAAACAATTTGATGGAGCAGTAATGTATGAATGGGAATATTTGTATGTATGATGTTATATTGTGTTCACAGAAAAACAAGCTTCCCTCTCTTTTGAAGACCTGCTGGCATTTGTGAGTGGAGCAGATGCAGTACCACCACTGGGTTTCCACAAGCAGTTGGAGATCCAATTTTTTGACCAGGAGGATGGTGCCAAACGCTTTCCATTTGCCTCTACTTGTGCCTTGACTATGTCCCTTCCAAGAGGTGTTCAGTCAGAAGAAGAACTGACAGACATTCTCACTGATGCAATTTGTGGGTCACAGGGCTTTGGCAAAGTTTAACTCAGATCAATGTGTGTGTATTTTTTCCAAGAAAAAATCTTCATAAGCTTTTCTTATAAAATGCTTCACCGGTTGGTACACATTGTAGTGTACCATACTTCTAGTGAAAGTATGTTTTTTCTCAGACCAAATGGGCTAAAAGGATGTATGAGTTCGAAGCAATTCAAGTTATTCATGTTGTTGTACCTGTGCTTGAACACGGGAGGAAGATCATTGATCATTCATTGTAGAATTAATTATTTTTCATGCTTTGCATGTATGTTCTACTGTGGTTCTGCCAATAGCACTTTGTGCAAATAAGCTTGACTTTGAGTTGAGCTATTTTTAGTAAATGTTATTTCAACTCGTCTGATTTGTCAAGTGTGTTAATACAATAAAATAGCACATGTCTAGTGTTTAGAGGTGTCTCCTATGAAGATAAAGTATCAAGTTGGTTAAGAGCCCTTTCCATACATTTAGAGTGTACAAATGGAACCAGTGGGCGAGGGTTACGTGTATGGAAATTACAATGTTTTATTTTTTTTTTAAGATTCTTTTTCTTTTCTAGTTATAATAGATTAGTTAAGAGAGTTGCAAGGGCATGCATATCTTCATACAAGATATATGTAAACAATTTTTTATTATATACAGTGTTTCTAAAATCACAAAATGCTTAAAAATATTATTCAAATGATTCCAGGTGAGGTATGATTGACTAGAGGGGTTCACCATTGACTACTCCTCTCTTGACAGACATGGTGGCATAGGGACCGTCTCCCTGCTGAGGGACAACAGAAGATACTACGGAAACAATTGGGAACGGATAACATCCCGTAATGACATGTAGAGATCCAGTGCCTCTGATGGGTTGTTTGGAAAGCCTAACCCTGATTCTTCCATGGTGATGGTACAGAGATCAAAAATGTCCTCGTCACATGGAATGGTTTTTAGAAACGTGCAGGTCTGCTTGGCTGTAGCCAGGTCAATGGAATTGACATGGACTATGTGGTCATCTGCACCCCACAAATGCGGTGCTGAAAACATGGTGTTTGGTATCCCGCTGGGCACAGTTGGATTATTAGAAGGTCGGATGCGATGGGTGTTCCAGACACTTCGTATGTCATTTAACTGTTCCTGAAGAAATGGAATACAAGTTATAAATGACTCTTACTGAGACAGACCAAAAGGCAGAAAAATGTCACTGTAAGGGTACATCAATCAGTCAGTATATTCAAGAATTGAAATACCTGAATGATGTTCATGAAACAAAACTGTGACAGTGCTTTGTCCAGGAAATCCCCACCAAAAAGACCTTGATCTTTTAGCTCTCCCAGAAGCTGGATCCAGTATTCAATGCCTTCCTTTCCCATGACACCCCACCAACTTTCAATTCGCTGATTTGCAGTGCTTGCTCCACCTATGTGACTTCGTTCAGCTGCTCTGCTATCCAAACCATCTCGACGCATGAATACCTAGATGAAAATGGAAAGTAGCGAAGTATTTATTCAAGCACTAATTTACAATAATTATGAGGAGCTTTTATTTTACTTGACTGTTTACATTGGTTTATAGGGTGAGAGCGGGTCTAGTTTTTCAGCATTGTACCTGGATATCACGAACAACAACGTTTTCTGTCCCTTCATCTGTCCTGACAATCCTTGGGCAGCCTCCAACTTCTTCCACAGCTTCAACAAAGTAACCTCCAATTATATGGGGATCACTGTTTGTCCGGGCTGCTTTCAGCCAGATGATCTTTCTAGAAAACCCATCAATGCACCCATTTATACAGATGCCATACGGTTTCAGCTTGTCATAGGAATCCATGTGCCAGATAAAATTAGGTCCTTCAGAAAAATACTGCCTCCTTCTTAGTCGTCGTCTCTGGCGTACTCTGCTACTCAAAGGATCAAGCTCTGACAAGATTAATCTCACATCCTCCTTTCGTACCTTGAGTCCATGTCCCAGACACTTTGTGTACATCCACCGATAACCGTTAACCGTACGTCTCCCAGGGCCTCTCAACTGCTCACTTATAAAACGAATGACATCCTGCAAGTCCGAAAACTGTCGACGGCTAAGTTTGTGTTCTCCAAGGACTCTGATAAGATGCCTCCGGCTTAAAATAAACCCATATAAGGCTAAGCTTCGCAGGATCTCTTTATGAAGCATTCCCAAATTAAAGAATAAAATGATGAGACTGTCTCGATCCATTACTCAATCCCAGTGTTCTGTTCTCACTGACCGCCTTCCTAACTCACGCGAGATAATAAGTCGTGCGCACGAGATACAGTAAGTCGCATGCGCGAGATAAAAGTCGTGCGCACGAGATAAAAAGTTGTGCGCATGAGATAAAAATAATAATTTCCATGTCACCTCCAGGGCTCCGTACATAGACACTTTAATGTGGGTAAGTAGCTGCTCAGATCCAAAATAAATACATCTCTTTGATGTTCTGGTATTTTGAGTGCCTCTGAGACCCCGACCCAGGTGTGTGAAGAGAGGGAATTTTCTCACACTTGTCCTTGTCACTGTTCTTATGTCATCTTTTTGACAAACTCACCAAAAATGAGCTCCCAAAGGGTTATAGCTGAGGAAGCTTTATCACAGATTTTGAACTGTGATAGTGTTGTAGAGGAAGAGATTTCAGAGACAGAGGACAATGTTATTGCTGATCCAAATTGTCAATTTTCCTACGATGAGGAGGATTCAGAGGACGAGTCTGCCGTTGTCCCTCCAACAGATGAAAACCAAGGAATGCAGCAATCATCATCCACAGAGGGGACATGGACATCTAAGGATGGTAATATAAAATGGTCAACATCACCTCACCAAAGCCGAGGCAGACTGTCATCTTCCAATGTGATCAAAATGACTCCCGGTCCTACAAGATTTGCTGTCACATGAGTTGATGGGATTCAATCAGTATTTCAGCTCTTCATATCCCCACCTTTAGACAGGATTATCCTGGAAATGACCAACTTGGAGGGGAGACACGTGTTTTGAGAGAAATGGAAGCCACTGGATCAGACTGACTTGCATGCTTACACTGGAGATCTGTTATTGGCTGGAGCGTACAGGCCAAAGGGAGAAGCAACTGCAGGTCTATGGAATGAAGAGAATGGAAGGACAATCTTTGGTGCAACAATGTCTCTGGAGACACTCCACATGATGTCTCGTGTGATCCGCTTTGACAACCGCAACACCAGAGCCGGTCGACGTGAAAGAGACAAACTAGCTGCGATCAGAGATGTGTGGGATAAATGGGTTGAAATTTTACCTTTGTTCTACAATCCTGGTCCCCATGTTATTGTAGATGAGCGCCTTGTTTCTTTCAGGGGGCGCTGTCCTTTCCAACAGTACATGCCCAACAAGCCTGCCAAGTATGGCATTACAATATGGGCAGCCTGTGATGCAAAATCCAGCTATGCATGAAATATGCAAGTATACACTGGAAAGCTACCTGGAGGAACATCTGAGAAGAATCAGGGGTTGCGTGTGGTCTTGGAAATGAGTGAAGGGCTGCAAGGTCATAACATTACTTGTGACAACTTCTTTACATCCTACCGCCTTGGAGATGAACTTCAGAAAAAAAAGCTGACCACGTTGGGAACATTCAGAAGAAATAAGACAGAAGCTCCCAGTGAAATTCTGAAGATGCAGGGCAGACCTCTGCATTCCTCAATATTTGCTTTCACTGAGAAAGCAAGAGTTGTTTCATACTGCCCAAAGAGAAACAAGAATGTTCTTTTAATGAGTACAATGCACACAGATGCATCTCTGAGCCCAAGAGAAGACATGAAGCCACAAATGATACTGGATTATAACTCCACCAAAGGTGGAGTTGACAATCTGGACAGAGAGAATAACCAAGCACAAGTCATCAAATTTTGACAGGTTGACCTCGGGTTGACTCCCTAGGTTGACCTGACGCTAACCTCACCCCCCCACCTCCCCACCCCCCAGCAAAAAAACACACACACACAAAACCCCTTGCCTACACCCCTCCCCTTTGTGTCCTCCCCTCCTTAACAGATATGTACAGTATTCACATCTTATTTTAAATAACTTGCAGTATACTTGCGATATACTCACCATGTCTGTTCCAATGCCTTATGATCAAATGCGGGTAATTAGCGAGACATCTGTAACAATCATACAAGAGTTTAGCTCCTTGGTATAATTCGCATATTCGCTTGCTGAAGCAGAAACCAAGAAAAATGGAAAGGAGGTAGTACTCCTGTAAATCTGTAGTTTAATAGTCTACAAAAGAGCCCTACGCAGAGCTAGAACATCTTATTATTCTTTGCTAATAGAAGAGAACAAACATAACCCACGTTTTCTGTTCAGCACTGTAGCCAGGCTGACAAAGAGTCACAACTCTGTTGGTCCATGCATTCCTGCTACTCTCAGTAGTGAAGACTTTATGAGCTTTTTTAGTGGAAAAATAACCAAAATTAGAGATGAGATTGGCCAGGCCCAGCTGTCGGCGGCTGTGAACGTCCCTGCAGCTTCGTTGATTTCTTCTGTTTCTGATTTGACTCTGGACTGTTTTTCTCCTGTGGGCCTCTCTGAGTTGACCTCAACTATCAGTAAAGCTAAACCATCTACATGTCTGTTGGATCCCATCCCAACTCGACTGCTCAAAGATGTCATGTACTTTATTGGTATGTCAATTTTGGATCAGATTAACCTATCTCTAAAATCAGGTTATGAACCACAGGATTTCTATGTCCCGAACAAATGGCTGTAATTCAAAAACAAAATAAGTTTTTAAAAAGATTCTTGAACCCGAAGCGCCACAAGGCTTTCAGAAACGCCCTGATATATTTTTTGTTTCAGAAATGTCTTCTGTTTTTAAACTAGAGCAGTTTAAAAAAGTATAAATTTATCCTCTGGAGCTGGCAGCCTGTCTATTCTGTCAAAGTCTGAATTTCTATGTCCCAAACAAACGGTTGTAATTCAAAAACTGAATAAGTTTTTGAAAAGATTCTTGAACCGTGAGTGCCACAAGGCTTTCAGGAATGCAGTGATATATTTTTTATTTGGTAAATGCCTAACGTTTTTAAATTAGAGCAGTTTAAAAAAACGAAACTTTTTCCTGTCAGATTAGAGAATTCAGAAATCTCCCCATTGGAACAAAATGAAGTCATGAAGCACCGTCTTCAAATTCTAGGTTGATTTGATGTATAATTTATGTACGACGGCCGTGGACGTCCCGGCAACTTCGCTAATTTCTTCTGTTTCTGATTTGACTCTGGACTGTTTTTCTCCTGTAGGCCTCTCTGAGTTGACCTCAACCATCTCTTGATCCAGCCATTTTGGCAAACTATAGACTAATATCCAACCTTCCATTTATCTCTAAAATTCTGGAAAAAAATAGTTGAAAATAGTTGAAAGAGGAATAAACTGGTTTGAAGTGACCTTTTCTCTCCTCGGGGTTAGAGTGTGCGATGATGTCTTTAGAGTGGAGAGAGAATTCTGAAGATTTTTTTAAAAATCATAAAACGTAAATTACGATTTCTCAAAGACTGTAAATCTCAACAATACACAGCTTCAGTATGTTATAGGTCAATGTCTTGTGACCTGTTTAAACTTTGAATGGTGTCTTTGTGATGAAATATGGCCGTGCTAGACAGGTCCAGACAGTACCGCGGGAAGTAGGGGTGCTGGGGGTGCTGCAGCACCCCCTGTTGCAGCTGCAGCACCTCAAAAATATAAAAAAAAAAAAAAAAAAAAAGAAAACAAGGGAGAAAAAAATGTGGTAGGAAAAAAAATAAAATGTTTAAAATTTACTATAAATTCTTGTGGTGTGGTTTAATGTTTATTACAGTATTATTCAGTGGCAGGTCGTGCATTTGGTACCTGGGCCAGTGCAGGTTTAAATACTTAATCCACCATGACGTTAGAATTATACAAGCCACCAATACAAAAAAGCAATATAACGAGAAGAGGGCGCTGCGTAATTTAGAGATTACCCATCAACGTATTACTTGCAGGCATTTTTATTCTCTTTAGGGCATTTGCGGTGGATGTGGGAATAGTCACGGCCAGGGTCATACAATTAAAAGGCAATACTACCAAATACTAAGAAAAGGTATGTAAACATCTGACTACAAAAAAGTAATCAAAATTCTCTGAAAAAAAAAAGCTTATTGTAAAAAAAGTACTCTCATATTTGGCAAATAGAATTCATTTTGGTAATCCTAACCGACCTAAACTAGGAAAAGTTGAGTCTGATTTAATGTCAAGCAGTAAGGGAAAAAAATGTGTCTTTTTATATTGTGTATGTGAACTTCTGGTTTCAACTGTCTATCATTGTTTTGTAAATAATGACTTGAAAGGTAAACTTATGTAAACATCACTTGAGGTCTGAAAAGTAGAAACATCCTGAATCTGGTATGAACTATTCAACACAAAAAAGTTTGGGTGCAAAGGTATTAAGGGCCCATCTTGCGCCAAACCTCCTAAAGCTGCTATTAAGGGATAGCAGGTAGCAGGAGGGGCGTTCCCCCACAAAGAACGCAATCTTCCACCTCCCAAAACCCACGATCTTACCTGCAAAAACCACTATATTATGCACACATTATGCATGGGAGTGGTTAGGGCGTTCCACCTGTTTAACCAGTCAGTGCGTCAGCAGCCATTGCCTTTAAGAGCAGGTTGCGGTACCTGCAAACTGCTATGGAGCGTCTTTTCACCCAGATCAGAGCAGCTCTCATGGGCAGCTGGTCTGGGATTCTGCTGTAGAGCTTCCTCCTCTTCCTTCCTCCTCCTCCTCTGCACTGATATATACATAACTAGCTCGAACTAATGTGGAGCAAATGATTTAATCATTTCTTTTGTACTCCAAGACGTTCCAACAAACTGCTCAGAAAAAAATAGAGCCAGTGAACTTCCAGGAAAGCATTTCTTAACTAGAAAAGCACTCAGAGAGCGCAGACCTCCGCCAAGCACAACAGTTCTCCCATACAGCGATTTACAGATTGCGATAAAATCCGCCTTCTGGATCAGATCCGGATCAACCTCTGAAATTTTATAGAGGTTTTTAGTGTCAATACCTGAGTGAAATTTAATGAGCTGTGGGCAATAATTAACGGAGATGTTGAGAAACAACATTTCTGGTCCCATTGACCGCAATGTTATCAAACATTTGAAAGTGATCCAGAATCCAGGATTTCTTTCGGATCACAGCCAAAATGAAATCAGTTCTTCCTTTTCACATTTCTGACAACTCCTGAAAATGTCATCAAAATCCATCCATAACTTTTTGAGTTACCTTGAACATATCCCCTGCGCAAAGACGCACGGCTGCGCCAAGACGCATAGCTGCTGGAAGCGGTGCTTTTTAAAATACTGCAGAACGGATCATTGGAGGATCATTGGATGAGCATTTTATCAAACTCCATCCATAACTTTTTGAGTTATGTTGTACATAGACAGGCAGACAGATAAACACTGGCAAAAACATTACCTCCTTGGTGGAGGAAAAATATTTTTTACAGACAATTCTTATTGTAGAGGTTTGAAGCGCTTGAGACTTTGCAATGGCTTACTCTACAGTCTATTTAATGAGAAGTTACGTTCCACAGGCAGTGTCAGTAGCTAGCCCAGTCATACAGTTGCACAAAAATCCCCTCCAGAAACGTTTTTTTTTTTTTTTTTTGTGGTTGAGAAAAAATATAAAAAATATCCAGATTTATTGATCCAATCCAAAGTTATTATCCACAAAAGTACAAAGAAATGTGGCTAAGCTAACACACTTGTTGTAGCTACTCACTGAAACGCAGGTAAAAAACCGTTCTCAAACACTGACTGGTTCTCCCAGGATCAACAGCACCTCTCACATATGCGTTCTTAAAGGTGAAGTACACCTTTTTAATCAACAAGTACCAAATCACATAAACAAATTCTAGTGTGCTTTTAACGTTTTGAACCATTATATGAACTTATAAATGAAATTATGAATCTATAAACCCTGTATATTTATATATATTATTAAATTGTGCAACTTCCGCAAACAAAGGTTTGCGGAAAGCGCAAAAGACACGCCCATTGCCACATCTATAATGTGAATAAGGGAGTCGGCAAAGCGGATAGCGGCTTTAGGGAAGCGCTACCCGCGGCTAGCAGGAGGTGTACGATCGGTTTGAGCCTTTTAGCATAGAGATGTTTGCATTTTAAGGTCCAAAATGCAGCCTCACAGCTGAGTCTCCTTAACTTCAGATGACTGTTCTTAATTAAACTAAATAACTGATAAGACTATATGAAGTTGTCACAGTTGAAGATCTCCTTCAACACTTTCATATGAAGACGGGATCAAATGACTCATGTGTGTTGCAGGTTGATTAGTAATTTGAGTCCTGCTGTTGCCACAAACTACTCATCGTCACCACCTGGTGGACAATAAAGATTATATGCAAAAACAAAGTTGACCACAAAAGGGTGTAATAAAAAAAAGTAAAAATTTATTATTTTCATCTTTACAAAGGCCTGTTTCACCATTTTTATAAACAAAATATAACAGCTTCTCATCAACCTAGACTGCTGCGGAGAAAAAAAAAAGTATAAAAACAGCTTGTCACTGGAAAATGGAAAGCAGGACAAGTAATAGAAATGGAAACAAAGAGCAGATCAAAGACAGCTTTTAAATGGCAGCAAAAAATAAAATCCTTAATTAATTCAGGCAGTACAGAACAACAAGTGCTTCAAATGTACAGAAGCATCCTTGGGTGAAGTGTTTTTCTTTTTCAGACTGTGGCTTAACATTTGTCAGCACATCATCAAACCCTTCAGCCCAGCTTCAAACAAAACCAAAATCCCCCCCCCTCCTCCTTTGTTAAACTGATGAGTGAAAAATGTCCATACATCCCACACAAGACAGTGTCAGTGAATGCATCAGTCACATGTTCATAAAAAGAAAAAAGAAAGAAAAACACTTTCTTAAGACAGGAGAGAACAGTTTAGTAATATGTATTCAATTGGCAAAAGAACACCCAAGACATCAAAAAGACATAAATCCAAATAAAAGGAATGTTTACAGCATCAAGTCAGTGAATCAAATTGTGTATGACAGGAGGGAGACTTGCAGCAGGGCTTTCCAGGCAAATTCCTGGAAAAAAAATGTAAGCAAAGTAACATGGGATGGACAGTTTGGCATTTTTTAGAGAAAAAGGACATTGGAGGGGTTAGAGTTGCACATCTGCAATTCACTTTAGAGCTTTTCAATGTAGTTTCAGTGTTTATAACGCAGACTTTCCAATTTGTGTCTGATGCCCACCAACTTGTTTGCCATTTAAAGATGCCAAGTTTTTGAATTTTCTTGCGATGATGACTTCTGCATGCAAGCTCATGCCACATCTTATCCATTCCACAAATGGCAAATTTCTCTTGAGTTTTTTTTTTTTTTAATTCAGGTATATGCTGAAAATAAGACTAACTGAATTGTCATGAAGGGTTTTTGGCCTCAGCTCACTGTTCACCAGCAGAGCACCACACTGACAAAAAAGCACCTTGCAAGTAGAAACTACATTCTTTGATACAAGCATGTCAAGTTTCATACATATGATGTAGGTGTAACGTACACATGTATAAACGGCGCATAGAACTTCACCTCATGTATAAATTACACCAACAAATGTACAAAGGATGGAATTGCATAAATACCAACAATGCTAATGCATAGTCACTGAAGCTGACAAACCGAGACCAGGTGACGGGTTTTTATAGAACTCCAGATACAAGAATCATCCAAATGAGTTTCAGGAAAATTTTCCACATTTTCAGATTCCAAGAGAAGTCTATATATATATATATATATATATATATATATATATATATATATATATATATATATATATATATATATATATATATATATAATGCCAGTAAACAAAAGAAAGTGCTGACAAAATGCTGCTAAATGTTTTCATGTAAAGACCCTTCTCAAGAGTAGAACCACCGTCCCAGGTGGGTGATGAATAAAGCAAACAGCTGGTTTCATGGAATTGATCTCAAAGTCTCCAGTTCCCTGTGAAAACCAGACAAACCTCCAAAATCTCAATCTTGGTATAACAAAATGTTACTTATCATCATTCAGTAACCCTGACACAAAGTAAATGTTCACATATTTGAAAAACATCAAAACGAAAAGACCAAGATGCAATTTGTAAAGCTTATTTTCCAGGGCTTATTTAGGTATAAAAAACAGCATGATTCTTCAAGTAAATCAGACAATTTCACTTAACGTGCATCTTCAAATCAAACTTTTCTTGGATTATGTAATTTAGAAATAGCTTTTGTTGTAGTTTAAGTTGCGTTTCACAGCCACAGGCACCAATGTACAGGAAAGAAAAATGGACAGACACAGAGGCTCAATATGTGGAGTCAGAACGAAGAGCTTTGCGTTTGGTGTTACATTCAACCCTCCAGCATACCAAATCTACCAGTTTGTTGTAATACTGTCAAGTGCGCAGTGACAATGAGTCATGTTGATGCTGTGACTGTATGGAGCACACACTCACACACACACACATTCACACACACAGAACAGGCTGACAGTGGATAGCTTTTTTACGTGACTAGACCCATCGCTTTTTCAAGTAGCTACAGAGCGGCTCTGACATCAAAAACAAATTCTAGAAATCCCCCAGGGTCCTCCTCTGAACGCTGACCATCTCATGTTTTCTCTACTTGGAGAATTTACAGTACAAGGCTGATGCAGAGCTTAACCACTGGATTTAGAGGTTTGGATAATGCCGAAAGGAAGTTTTTTTTTCTCCTTTTTATTTTTTTTATTTTTTTAAGTAGTCAAGTTCCTGGAGGGAATCTTACAGTGAGTTAATGTTTTTGTGTGTGTGTGTGTGTGTGTGTGAAGAGTTTATGGGATGGATCAGTTCATTGAACAGTCCTCTCCCTCTGTGTCCGTATCAGTGTCTGAACAGGCGGTGTCCATGGTGATGTGGACGGGGCCGACGATGACAGCTCTTCTCTGCTCGTCCTCAGCGCTGGCTCTCCTTTCCTGAGCGCGCTCAATGTGCTGGATGGCCTGTAAGAAGATTACATAATTATAACATATGATCAGTGGTACTAGTTGCAAAGAATTAAAATCAAGTCCACTTTAACTCTTGACTAAAAATAATTCCTGTCAAACATTCCTGTACTAGTCAACTGTACTTTGGGAACAACTGAGACTAGCCTGTATTAAATAAAATTTCTGAAGAAACCAAGTTAAAACTTGAAAAGTTGCACATTCCATAAAAAAGCTTACAATTATTGACATACAAAACTAGTATTGCCATATTATATCAAGCACATTGCTTAATTTAGCCCATGATTCAACAGCTCCAGGCAAACATTGTCGTAACATATGAACTTTGTCAATTTTAGCAGGAGGCCAAGTCTACAAAAAGACTAAGTTCTTGTTTAAGTCTTGTTGTTTGCTCGTCAGCGGTCATTTTGTTTGTCAATATGCATACTTGTCTTTACTTGTGACACCATCAGTACTGATCCAGTTCTCAAGTCTGCATCTATACAAGTACAGTGGGAATCCCTGGAAGTGTTTCAAATCTCATGGTTTCTTCCTCTTAAAGTGGAGTTTTTTCTTGCCACTGTTTGGCTTAAAGGTTTTTTTTCTCCCTATGTGGGAGTTTTTTACTTGCCATTATCCTTGATTTGGATATTATTACTATGCTACTACAGCACATGGTTCAAATTTCCATGACTTTTCCAAAATTTGTGAGTTTTATAAACTTCCCCAAATTTTCCAGGCCTGGATATTCCCATTTTCAAATTCCATGAAAAAAAAAAAACTGGAAGAAGAACTGGCCATGAACGTTTCAGTGCAACAGTCTATGTTTGTGGATAAAGGTGGATTTAGGATATTTTTTAGCAAAGGGCCAAGAAAAGTCCACTTTTCCCAGTCCAACATCCTGGCATTCAGTTAGCTACTGGCTGTGAAGGAAATTGTTAAAATCTAATTTTCAATTGCTTTATCCAAAATTCAAGTACTTCTCACACATTGAAAAACAACACTAAAATTCAAGCACTCAAGGATCCCAAGCACTAGTGCTGGGCAATATGACAATATATATCGTGGGGACAATATAAAAGTGTATATCGTGCCATTTCTCTTCTATCGTTTCTATCGTTTCTAATCTAATTTTATCAATTATTACAGCAAATATGTAATTAAATAACCTGCAGTGATAAATTTGATAGAATCATATCTACTTCTACAAAGTAGCCTTTTATGTTTGCACTTTTATTCATGGCTAATGCCTTAAACAGAGTTCTCTTCAACCCTGATGTTCACTTTAGACACTTTATATTGGTTTGCAAACTTTGCACTACAAGGTTACAGATTTCAGAAAGTTGAAAAATAATTTGTGTTTATTTTTTATAGCTGAACTTCAGTGCAAAAATGTGTTTTTCCTCTCAGAAACTGTTGTGCACTTTAAAAAAAATGTGAAAGCTACTGTACCTCTGTACCTACCTGTTTTTGCTGCACTAAAATGTATGTTTGTGACAGTTCAGCTTAAATGTCCTTTCAAAATAAAGTTGAAAAGTAAGCAATGAAATTTTTGTCAAACTTTTCAGAGAATAACTGAAAACATACTTTATTATGGTATATCGTGATATATATCGTTATCGTGATATAAAATAGTCCATATCGTGATATATGTTTTTTTCCATATCGCCCAGCACTACCAAGCACCCGTATGAACAGTGTGAAACAAGCTCAAACCTGCACAATGGTGTCCAGGTTCTGTCTGGAGGTGGACAAGGTGCTGGTGTAGGCAGATGTGCTCATGGTCACCACATTGACATGATGATGGGGGTGCTGGGTTAGTGTTGGAGCTGGGACAATGACTGTCGGGTGGTTGGTTGGAGCTGGGGGAGCGGGAGAAGGCAACGCCTGAAGGACAAAGAACAGGTATAAATTAAAATGCTATTTACTACTAACTGGGTAAAAAGCAGCATCTTCAGCAGCTTTTCCAACTTAAGAGATACACCAATGGCAATTTTTGACCTGCCAATCCTGTTTATACCTCATTTCATTTTTTTCTAAGAGATCTAATTGACAGCTTTCAACTAATTTGTCCCCATTTTCTTTTAACAGATAGTGTACTCTCAAGAAAGCACTGAATACAGCAGCACAAAGGTTTATGTTTTTTGTTTCTTTAACAGTTATATATCAATTTCAGTTTAATTTGAAGGAATATTTGCTTGCTTTTAGGAAGCTCCATCTACCTGTTGAGGTCTCCTGTTCCTACTATCAGCAAAAACCAGCCAAAGTAGCTTGTGGACTTCCATCCAGGAGGTCTCTTGTGACTACTGTGTAATACTTTTAGGGATGCACATTTTGGATTTTTTTTAATGACCGTTAACCGACGCCCTTTAATGATTAATAACTGTTAACCGATAAGTCCAGGAGGGTTGGCTGCCGCAATGTTGCCCGCGTTGTCGTGTACGCATGCCGACACTTCCCCGTGTATACTCTTGCAGCAATGTGTTGCTGTCAGCTTGTCGCAGAGATGCCGCCGTCACTTATGATTTATACTAGCGTGGTCTCTGCTATGTTATTCCACGCCACAACGCAAGAGCGACAATCACGAACTAGCTAAACTTACTAAACTTATCTCTTGTGTTTCCACTTCCTCACCGTCTCGGCCGTATCCAGACCCACATTCATCGCTATCTCCCTCCATGAATTACTAGAATATGTGCTGTCTTTGTAGTGTGGAGAACCAGAATCGTACAGATGTGGGTACTTCCTCATTTTTTTGATGATGCGCTCTTTTCTACGCGGATGTAGAATTGACCAATCAGAGGCCTGTTGCACCTGTCGACACGCCCTCATGAGTTGATTGAATTACGTAGCTTAAAAACAAAATTGACCGTTAGAATTAATCGGTTAGAGTTACTGTTATCGGTTAACCATGTGCATCCCTAATCACTATACAACACTATGTCACATATCAAAAACAAAGAAACTACCTCACAAAACTACAGTGGACATAATGGCAAAGGCAAGTAAGAGACTCGAGAATGTAATGATGGAAGACAGAATGAGAGACTGACTGATTAAGAGACCAAACAAGGGTAAAATACCAAGAAGAAAGATTTTTGCTTCATTATTCTATTATATGAACTGATTGAATATTCATTTTTAAAACTTTAATAACAGCTACTGTCAAAGGTACATGGTATGAAAAAATGTTTCATTTATTTTCTCATTATCATTGTGGTCGTGTACATTTACGTAGATCATGTGGAAAACGCAACCGATTTAGTGCAGTTTAATTTTTACAGGGCAGTTTTTATTTTGCTGTAACTGATATTTTTTTGACATATGTTGCATTCCAAATAACACAGTTGTGTTCTTTCCTTGACAATTCTACTGTGTATTACACTAGTGATGTACTCATCACTGTCAGAACATTTTATTGAACACTGGACATTTCATGTCCTCTACTGCCCGCCACTGTAGTGGAAGTGCTGTGACGCTCATGGATGGATGGATGGATGGATGGATTCAACTTTAATAATCCCCAAGGGGGAAACTTCATTGCCACCATAGCCACAACAATACAACATAAAACAAACAACAATATACATCAATAATATCTCTAACTAGGGACAGCAGTGGATCAATACAACAATAAAATAACCAGAAATGACCCCCCGCCCCCCCAAAAAAAAGGGAGATAAAAGAAAGAAAAAATAAATAAATAAAATAAAATAAAATAAAAAATGCATTAAAAAAATACAAGTCCATTTAAAAGTGCAATGTGCAAGACAATATAGCAGCAAGTTAAACAGCAAAGAATATAGCTGCGATTTAAAGTGCACTGTACCAGCAAACATGGCAGCAAGTTATGACAGCCTAGAAGAGTGGCTGCAGTTTAAAGTGCAATGTGCAGTACAAGAACTAGTGAATGACAAGACATGACATCAGCAGTCCAGATTAAAAAGTCTGGTTGCTGCAGGAACAAAGGACTTCCTAAGTCTCTCTGTGGAGCATCTGGGCAAAAGAAGCCGTCTACTTCTGCCACTTCTCACAAAAAAGCTGTACAGTGGATGATGATCTTCGGACAGGACAGCTCTGAGCTTCCTCCTAGTCCTCTGCTCTGTTATGACCTCCAGAGAAGAAGGGCTCATACCAATGACAGATCCAGCTTTTTAAATAAGTTTGTTAATCCTGTTCCTGTCCTCCAATGTCAGGCTGCCACCCCAACAAACAACCACATCAAAAAGGACACTTGCTAAAATGCCATTATAAAAAACATTTAAAAGGGATCTGCTGATGTCAAATGATCTGCGTTTGCGTAAGAAAAATAATCTGGACTGGGCCTTCTTAAAAATGGCATTGGAATTCATCTTTCAGTCCAGTTTACAGTCCACATGCACACCAAGATATTTATAAGAGGGTACAATCTCTACGGACTGTCCTTTAATCAGAATAGGCTCAGTCTCAGGTTTCTTCCTCCTCATGTCTATAACAAGTTCTTTTGTCTTGTCTACATTAAGAATAAGGTGGGCTTCCTCACACCAACTGACAAAACTGTCCACTTCCCTTTGATAGGCGGCATTGTCATTATTAAAAATATAGCCGACAAGGGCAGAATCATCAGAAAACTTTTGTAGATGACAAGAATTGCTACTGTGCCTGCAGTCAGAAGTGTACTAGGTAAATAAAAACGGAGATAAAACTGTACCCTGTGGAGCCCCAATGCTTGTGGTAACAGTTTCTGATCTGCTGCCATTAAGCCTCACATACTGAGGCCTACCTGTGAGGTAATCAGTGACCCAAGTGATAGTAGAGCTGTTAAGATTATAATTAAAGAGCTTATAGGCTAAGATCTGTGGCCTTAGTGTGTTAAAAGCTTTAGAAAAATCAAAAAACATTATTCTAATAGATGCACTACGAAGTTCCAGGTGACTATATACTCTGTGTAACAAACACAGAAGGGCATCATCCACACCTACACCTGCTCTATATGCGAACTGAAGCGGGTCCTGAAAGGCACAGAGCTGCCTCTTTAAATGCCCCAGGACAATCCTCTCAAAGCACTTCATTACATGTGAGGTTAAAACAATAGGTCTAAGATAGGTCATTCAGTGCCCTACCGTTTGGTTTCTTAGGCACTGGCACAATACATGACATTTTCCAAATATCAGGAATCTTAGACAAAGACAGAGACATAAAGAACAAATAGTACAAAACTGTGCACAGCTCATCAGCACACACTTTAAGGACACGAGGCATGATCCCATCTGGACCAGGGGCCTTATTTACATTCAGGCATTTAAGCTGGAAATGTACCTCATCAACTGTAACAGTTATGGGGGAGAAGGAGTGGGTCTCTCCTCCTCCACGGAGAGGATGGGGGGAGTTGAAGAAACCTTATGTAAGGGGTCGGAGGTTTCAAAACGGGCAAAGAATTGGTTAGCCTCATCAGGTGTAAAACTACCCTCTCTGACGTTAGAGCTAACAGGACCGTAACCAGTGATAGACTTTAACCTGATAAACTCGACGAGGACGCCGGCGTCCTCATTGTGTAATAATTTCTAGGGGTGCTCCGATCAGGGTTTTTGGGGCCGATCACCGATCACTGAAATCAATATCGGCCGATCCGATACCGATCACCGATTGTATTTATTTCCCTTTGTTTCTTGCTGTCTTAGACCTTTTCGACTTGAAAATTGTGGACATACGCCCCCTAGTGGCCCCACCATAACTGGAGTGTGCGGTGCTCCACCAACTAACCCAAACACAGCAGCGTGGAGCATCTGTTATGGATAACGCAGACATGTCTTGGATTGATGATGTTAGGCAGTGGCCTCCAGTTACAGATGAAGGTAGTTTATCGCTGTTTTTAATGATTGGTTATGGAAATAGCATGATCTATTCCCATAACCAAACACTAAAGACTGTGGAACGCTGCAACGCTGGCTATAACTAACGTCAACAAGCCATAAAGATGATGCTACTGTAACGTTAACGCTAGCGGTAAATTAGGCTATGTGTTAATGTTATATTTATTTTATCATTGTCCTAATTCATTCATTCATTCATTGATTTATAGGCTTGTGCTAGTGCCGAGGGCTACAGTAGCCTCATACTGCTGTTCTTTCAGCCAGAATCGTCCGGGACTCTCAGCGAGACTATGAGTAGTATGAGATTGAATGTTAACGAAAACTCACCCGGCTGTATTCATTTGGAACAAAGTCCTTTCTGTTGATATTTTTCACCCACGTCTTCCTAACTTCTTGTTCTGCAAACAAGGCAGTCTTCATGCAGTAAAGGCTTGTGTATTTCACATACTTTCTTCTTCCATTGTTGAATTTTTACACCATTGTTGGCACAGTTTATGACGGAACATGTATTCCCACTCGACCGACTCGACATTATAAAAATATATATTTGTAGAAAGAGAAAAACACTGGTTAATCTGCGAGCCGGTGAAAGTGTCGCTCTGTAGCACAACCCAGCAATGGTGGACGGGGTACTTCCGGGGGGCTGGCCCGAAACGGTCTATACACAATGTATGCGTACGAGAATAGAGCGTTTTTGATCGGCTCTTTTGATCGGCTTTAATGACAATTCTGACCGATCCCGATCATATGCATATCGGTCGATCCGATCAGGTCACCGATCAATTAGAGCACCCCTAATAATTTTGTCTAAAAATGACTCATACAGAACGATCACTTCATCTGTCATAGCTGTGTTTGGTATCATTGAACTCTGCAGAGTCTCCTCTTTGCAAAGATAATACCGTTTTTCTTTCATCTCTTATATATCTTGCACAAGAGGTGCCTAAAGACATAAAAGCCAAAAGTCGTGAAAGTCAGCACTTACCGGTTTTCGTCGGAAAGTCCCCGAAAACGCGGAGAAACGGTTTGAATCTGGTCCCTGTTTGTTGACAGAGGCTTAGCTTGTCAATAAACAGAAAGATGCTCACTCCAGCCATTTTTGGTTGCTGAGAAATGCCCTGAACAAGCTTGGTTCTTCATGTACGGTTGATTTCTCGTGATCATTTATTGAGATTTAGTGTCAATAAATGTTATTACTTATAAGTAAAGCACTTTTTTGCAATTCAGTACCATATTAGAAGTGTAAAAAAGTTCGAATTTCCGGTGACTCTCTTTGCAATGCATTTGATTGACAGCTACAAGGCGGACCTTAGATTCGTCATTTCCGCCTTTTAGAGCATAGATCAACCTTTCCAATAACGTATTGCATGTGTAATTCGACTCTATCTGAGCCGTTTTATGCCTGTGCGTAGCGGTGCGCCCCACCAGTCCTGCATGTGCGCATTTACACAGAGTGCTCAGCGGTGCAAGCAGCAAAATAACTCGCGTAAGATAAGATAACTTACTTCACGGTTAAATGGCTAAAAGTAAGTCAAAACCACGTTTTAGTGTCCAGGAGGCACTGGAGAAGATTTTTGAGGACTCTTCAGACAGTGAACATTATTCCTGCCTCCTCCCTGCTTGACCTTCATGCAATTGAGCCCTCATAACCTCAAAACCTTAACTGTAACATATATTTTAAAAAGTATATATGCTCCACATCTAGTCATATAGTGCTGGGCGATATGGAAAAAATCATATATCACGATATGGACTATTTTATATCACGATAACGATATATATCACGATATACCATAGTAAAGTATGTTTTCAGTTATTCTCTGAAAAGTTTGACAAAAATTTCATTACTTTTCAACTTTATTTTGAAAGGACATTTAGCTGAATTGTCACAAACATACATTTTAGTGCAGCAAAAACAGGTAGGTACAGAGGTACAGTAGCTTTCACATTTTTTTTAAAGTGCACAACTGTTTCTGAGAGGAAAAACACATTTTTGCACTGAAGTTCAGCTATAAAAATTAAACAAATTTTTTTTCAACTTTCTGAAATCTGTAACCTTGTAGTGCAAAGTTTGCAAACCAATATAAAGTGTCTCAAGTAAACATCAGGGTTGAAGAGAACTCTGTTTAAGGCATTAACCATGAATAAAAGTGCAAACATAAAAGGCTACTTTGTAGAAGTAGATATGACTCTATCAAATTTATCATTGCAGGTTATTTAATTACATATTTGCTGTAATAATTGATAAAATTAGGTTAGAAACGATAGAAACGATAGAGACGATAGAAGAGAAATGGCACGATATACACTTTTATATTGTCCCCACGATATATATTGTCATATTGCCCAGCACTATAGTCATATATATTTGTAGTCATCAAATATATTATGAATTGGTGGTTTTTACACAGTTATGTATGTTAGTATGTGGTTTATGGTAATACCAAAATTCTTCTTTCCCTGCCTTATGACCCGCTTAAGATTTTTCTGTGCCACTTTAATTTTCTCCTTATTCCTACTCATAAAAGCAGCCTTTTTGATATTAATAGCATTTTTGATTTCTTTAGTAAACCATGGCTTGATGTTGGAAAACACTTTGATGGTCTTACATGGGATGATCATAGAAGTACAAAACTGAATGTAATCAGTAAGACAATATACATCATCAATATTGTTGGAAATGACCCCATCTGTAAATACAGACCAGTCTGTGCAGTCAAAACAGGCTCTTAACTCCTCACATTTGTCCTTAGACCACACACGGACTGATTTAGTGGAAGTTGCTTTCTTATGAGCCAGTGAGTTGTATTTTGTTGTTAGGAGCACCAGGTTATGGTCCGAGCTGCCCAGTGGTGGCAGAGCAGTGGAAGAGTAGCTGTCTTTAATGTTGCAATAGAACAAATCAATAGTTCTGTCATTTCTTGTTGGACAGGTGACAAACTGCCTAAAAGAAGGCAGTGAGGAGGAGAGGGAACAGTGGTTGAAATCTCCGTTTATGATCACAAGGGCATCCGGAGTGTGACTTTGAAGATCGTGAACAACTCTAACTATTGCGTCATTTGCCCGTTTGGCATTAGCAGATGGTGGGATGTATGTAACCATGACAATGACGTTAGAGAATTCACGAGGGAGATAGTATGGTCTGCAACTCAATGCCAGCAGTTCAATGTTCTCGTCACACACATTTTCCTTCACAGTGATGTGTCCAGAGTGACACCACTGCTCGTTCACATACAGACACACCCCTCCTCCTGTCTTCTTACCCGTCTTCTCACAGTCTCTATCCAGTCGGATCACTGCAAAACCATCCATTTCCGTATATGACGCAGGAATGCTGTCATTTAGCCAAGACTCTGTGAAACAAAGCAGACTGCTTTGCTGAAACAGGCGATCATATTTCAGAAGTGCTGAAAGTTCATCAACTTTGTTCGCTAAGGAGCGCACATTGCCCATTATCACCGAGGGCAGAACGGGCTTGAATTTCCTCAGCCTGGCTCTGACGCGCAGGCCGCCTCGTCTGCCTCTTTTTCTCCGCTTCAGCTCTGGGGGTATATCCAGTGAGGGCTTACAGATCACCATAGCGTCCCGAATGTGGTACAACTCATCCAGGCTGTAGGTGTACGTGGACGCCGCTGTCGCTGTCATCACATCAGGGCATAAAATTAGAATTTTTACCAAGTCGCCCCTGGCTACCAGGTTTTTGAAGTTGGTAGCCAGCTAGCAATTTTGGTCGCCAGTGTTTTTCGTCACCCCATACGTCAGGGGTTAATATGACACCAGCAGCATTGTCATTTATGAAAAACTCCTATTATCGTCTACTATCACTACATTTCAGAAGCATTTACAAGCATGAAAGCGCATTTTATTCTGTTTCCATGATGCTTACTATGAAAACTAATATTATTTCTTTTTTGTTAACACCAGAAGCGTCAAGTAGGTTATTTTTACCTCCTAGCATTTTCAAATGTTTGTATTTCTGTTAAAATAAAACCCCTACATCTGTAAGTTCATGACTTTTTCTAAAATGGATTTATTAATCATTCTGTAAATTCTGGTGAGTATGTGATGAAAAGAAAAAAGAATATGACCATTTATACCTGGAACCACAGAGGAGGGTCATTTTCACCCCCTCATATAAACGCTGTATACAGCTGTCATTTTTTGCGCCACGCCCCTCCGCGCCCCACTGCCCGTTGCTTGGCAACGCTTAAACTTTATGGCGTTATCGGACTTTGACAGTTATTGTCATCACTAAATCTTTCAAACAAACAGAAAAATTTAATACATTAATCCAACAAAAACAACAGTCTAGCTGTTGTCCCAGGATCTGAGTGAGGGAGTCAGATAGAGCGGAGATAACGGTAGATGTGAGTGAGGAGGAATCGGGGGGGACCGATGACCCGTCATTTTTACCAGGTGATACGACATCAACTGAGGAGGTGAATTTATGAAAAAGTCCCCGGCTTCTATAAGTGAGGGGTCACCGCCACATACATTCAGTCCTCAGACACAGTGGAGGCTCGCGGAAATACTCTGACAGGTAAATTCAGAAGTCAAGTGTTTTAGTTTCCTCTGGTTCTAATCATTTGGCATTTTAGCGAGGCTACGACTCTGACTGATCTAATCATAAATATTTACATTGTTCAGAGCTCAACCTGTGTGTCAGCTACATGAGGCAGCCAAGGACAGAACCGTTTGGAGACCCATAAAGCTGGGACTGCGGACCGGGAGAGTCCAGTCCAAAAATGTCCCGGTGGAGAGAGGTGGTCCAACTGTATATGCGCGCCGCAACATTGACGACCCTATGAATGCGTTCATGTACTTGATGGACCAGGTAATACAGCACACCTGTGACTGTACGGTGGCGGAGCCACGCCGGTGGAGAGGAGGGCTGGGAATGGAGTCATGTGTGCATGAGGGGGAGCACGCAGCATTAATCCGTTTTTATTAAAATATCTGTGATTGACATCTGAAATCTGTTGTTTTGTATTATAAATAGTCTGTTATTTGATTGATGTTGTTTTCATGTTTGTGTTAACATACAGCTCCTACAGTTTGTTGATGAACGTACCGATGTATTTATTTGTGTGGCTGAGAGAGAGAGCGCAGCGTTCTACCACGTAGGAAAAAAGCTCGCAAAAATATACATTTTAAACACTTATTTTGACAAGTGTCCATCATTATTATTTCAGAAATATTCAGGAATGAGCCACGTTACAACTATTATAAATGACATGTTCGCATCACTGACGCTGTTGCAGCGATGGGGTGAAAATGAAGTTTGGAATCTTGGCGGTTCTAGTGTTAACTATTCTGTTGTGTATTTTTATGAGGTTATTTACCAAAATGATCCATTTTGCTGTGGAGTAGATTCAGTGATGGACAAAACTGAAGACCGACGAATGCAAAAGTCCACCTGTCAATCGCTGGGTTAGGCGCATGTGTAGTTATGACTTCCGGCAAACGACGTGCACCTAAAACAGGGCCACTTTCTAATATATAATATATATCTAATTATAAACTTTGTTTCTAAAGTTCTAAATAAACTTTGTTTCTAAGTTATTTAGATATGTTTACCTTGGTGACACATGACAAATGTGCAGAAATCATTAAAAAAAAAAAAAATTCCTAAGTTGATGGTGGATTTTGTGTCCCTCGCCACTGGCGACATGGCAGAAAAAAACGGTCGAAATCATTAAATTTGGATCGCATATGGTGACCAGTTGGTCACGATTTTATGCCCTGCACATGGCCTTGCACAGCCGACCAGACAAATTCCGTCCACAAAAGAAGCCACAAAAAGAATCCGAAGGCGCAATCTTTTAATCCAGGCATTTCACTCTTGTATTTAGCCACTCATCCCACAGTTACAGATAAACGAAACAAAAACGAAAGAAAAACACTAAAAACACGCACAGCACAACACCAGGTAGCGAGTCGCCAACAGGGCAGGCGCCAGGAAAAAACAAAAAAAGGAAAAAGTGTTGCTGGAATTGTATGTCATGTTTTCAGTGAAACAGAGAATAACAGTGCATCTTTGATACGAAAGACAGCTTTACTCTCTCATAAAAAGGGAAGAGATCAGACGCATAAGAAAAATTGGGTTTGCTCTGTTTGGACTTTACAATTACATGCTGACTTAGCTAAAGAAGTCAAATAAGAAAGCCATTACCTCAATTCCAGCAAGAGCACAAAGACAGTGTTTAAACTGAGACAGCACACATTAATGACACTGTTTACATGATGCATCGTGTTACAGCATGCTTTCTTAAGTACTCCGTTTGCAACATAGCCATAGCCTGTCAAATGTGGACCTCCCTTCTGTAAAGTCAATGCAATATTTTGTGTTTTGTTTTACCAATATTTTGTAAGTACACTCAGTATTCGAGTTACCAGTCATGAGTCAGATTGGTCCCAAATCGGAGCACATACAAAATGAATATAAAATTGTACTGTATAACTCATTACAGCATTACTGCAGAGCATGTTTACTGATCTTTCGAAGCCCACAGAATATTGTATTTTATGACTATGTGAACATTGAAACCGCCATAATAAAGGGTAGAGTCTTAATAGCTATCAATAGGCTAACTTAAATTGGATGATGGGACATATACGCACTCTTGCAGACCTACGATGTGTGGCTTGTACCGACACAGATAGTTACGTTTGCCTGTGTTCATTCACACTGAGACGAGGGGTTGCAACTATAAACATGGTGCAATGGACTTCATTAACTATGAAATTTTAAGTCCCATAAAGTTGACCGTTGGACGTCAATGAGTCACCTTTATAATTTGCACCTGGTGTTCATGGAAACTACAGTAGTAGGGTAACATATTTCCACTCTTTTGGTTGTACTGTACAGTAAGTGATTAAAACAAACAAACAACAACAACAGCAGCTTGCTCTTATGGCATCCTATTATACTTTCTTTTGAGCACTGTGAAGATTTTTAGCTTCAAGTGTACCCCTTAGTAAAAGCTTCCACACCCAGGATGTGCAGTCACTAGCTAATGAATAAATGCATCCTTATTTTGTGTGCGTTTCTGACCTGTGGACTGTGAGTTTTTCTGTCATTGGTGTGGATCTGCTGTAGTCGTAGCAAGGTCTGGCTCTGGAGGAGTTCCTGCTCCTCCTCCACCTGCTGGGTGATCACCTTCAAGCGCTCTGGGTGCAGCTGGGTGTCCAGAGAGCGAACCTACATACACAGAGCAAAGGCATAACTCAACTACATCATGCAAAGTTGCACTATCAATTTAAATCCAATACAAAACTCACCAATGGATTCTACTTAATAAATGCTTCAGGTGAAGCTTGACACCTCAGTAACCTTTCAAACAAAAATCTTTGTCTTTGCAAGGATCAATTAACAGATAAAAGTCCGTGTGCGCAATGTAGGCAGATAGCAACAAGGGTTTCATTTTTGTCCGAATGATAATGGATCAAACCATGTGCAACCATGTGAAAAGGTGACAAGACAATTACCTGTCTAACAGAAATACGATCACCATACCATCACTTCTGTTCCTTTAAGTTCCCTCATTTGTGCCTGAGCACCCCCCTCTCAGCCCTGACGTTTCCAGCGCCCCCCTAAAGGTTCAGAACACCCCCTGGGGGCGGTACCGCCCCATTGAGAAACCCTACTTTAAATGCTGCCATTGAGGACATGTCACAACAATATTGATTCATTTTACTTCTGACTTTCTCTCTGTTTGGCTTAAAGGTTTTTCCCCTATAGGGGAGATTTTATTACTTGCCATTGTTTCTTACATAAGGATTAAATAATATCACATGTTTTTTTCCAAATGAAATGTACTGAGCTGGAGAATTCAACATTTTCCAATTTCCTAATTTGCTGCCTCCAGCTAAAACAAACATTTATCTGTTGTTTTGGTGTGGGGTATAATCGGTCAACCATTGTTTCTTTACTTAAGATTTAATAACATTACCTATAGTTAGGGCCCGAGCACTGAGGTTGCAAGGACCCTATTGTATTTCGAATGTTTATTATTATTGCAAAATGTATGTATTTTATGGGTGCTGCACATGGGCACACAAAAATGGCTCAATAGCGGCAAAAAAGTAAGGATCATAAAAAATACGTTGAGCTGCCAGAATTATGAGAATCGGTTACCATTTGAAATTTTGAAAAATATAGAGTGGTGGACTTCTGAATTGACCATATGTTGCAGTGTATGCAATGTTTGGTTGAGTGAAAGGAACGTGATCCTTCAATCTAACCTCCTTATGACCAACATGTGATTTTCTATGAATTCATTTCATTTGTGTGCGACAAAACCATCCACTTCAAGTTTTACAATGAATAGCGCTGGCACCGTTGGACGTGCACACATGAAACTGTACATCTTGCGAGAGGACACTTCTGAGTCTAGTCTGTCCACTTTTCAGGCTAATATGATGAACAGCAATAATGGACATAATATGACCAAAATCCTATTCCTATGACCAGATGGTGGCGCTATGGAGTTCATCCAAGATTGTCATATACACTTGTTCACGGTGGAAGAATCATCATACATATAAATTTTGGGGCAGACTGGACAATGCATGTGCAAGTTATAACAACTTTTCCATTCGTGGCGAGACATCGAACTCCGCCGTCCTCTCACAGCCACGCTGCATTGCCACGCCCTTTGAAAAAAATTACAGTTTTCACTGTCAGTCATCGTCAATGTCTTTACTACTGATTTGAACTGGTTTGACATGTGTTGGCTCATCACACTCGGAGCAGGGATACCTGATGCAAAACATGACATTTCCTGTTACCAATAGGTGGCACTACAACGGTTCCTCAATATTGCAGGTTCTATTTATTCAGGATGGGACTACGATCATACTCATCCTTTTTGGACAAGATTAAACAGTGTATGGCCGAGTTACAGCCCATTTCTCTTTCATGGCGAGTCTTTGAAATGACATCAAACTTCGCAGCGTTACTACAGCCACGCCCTCTGGTAAAAAGTTATATGCTTCGCAAACTTTCATCAGCCATCTGTCTAGATTAGAACAAAATAAGTTTAGAGTCAATCTGACAAAATCTCCAGGAGAAGTTCATTTCAGTACAAGGCCTGGAAAAAAACTGCATATTCCATTAAAAATAGCGGATAGTTAGAGCAGGGGTCCATGTGACTTTTTTGTAGGTCTGAGGATGATACATCAGTCACACATAGTTCATGTCTGTAGGTCAAAGCATATCGAGGGGCTCGTCATTTAAAAAAAAACAAGGTGGCACTATTGAGCCACTTTAGTGTACCTATGCACAGCACCCATAAAATACGTAAATTTCGCAGACAATGAATGTGTGTGCAAAATCTCATGAGTTTGAATATGTTAAGGCCCCCAAAAAGGCGATTTATTTCGGAGAATAATAATAATAATAATAATAATAATAATAAACATTCGAAATCCAATAGGGTCCTTGCACCCTCTGTGCTTGGGCCCTAATAATAATAATAATATTAATAATAAACTATCGAAATACAATGGAGTCCTCGCACCCTTGGTGCTCGGGCCCTAATAATAATAATAATAATAATAATAAACATTCGAAATACAATAGGGTCCTAGCACCCTTGGTGCACGGGCCCTAATAATAATAATAATAATAATAATAATAATAATAATAATAATAATAATAAACATTCGAAATACAATAAGGTCCTTGCACCCTCGGTGCTCTGACTCTAAATATTTGCTCAGGGGTAATGCTCTGAGTTTCTGAAAAGCACCTAAAAACAATTTGTATTGTAATAAGCATTATACAAGTAAAGTTGAATTGAAATTGAATTGAATTTTAGCATGCAGTATTTATTCTTTTTTTCCTATCTTTGGGCTGTAGTCATCTCAAACACTTTCTTTTTTGATCCACACTGACTTTTGATACAGTCTTCTGTATCAACCCAACTAGCTGACATTACAAGTGGCATCTAATGGCTGCTTGGCCTCGTCCTGGTTTCACAATGAGCATGCATGAGACAAATACACATAACAGATCACAGATGTTTTTCATATTGTCAGATCGCTTCTCATTATAACATATAAACAATAAAAAAAAAGGCTTTGTAAAATGATCACCCACTCAACCTTTAAAAACACATTTAACATGCTGAATTCCCATCCAATTATTCTTTTAATCTTTAGGGGAGGGGGGCCCCACCCATTATTTACCTATTCATCCACATTATTGGGATAAATGAATAATCTGTGATGTACTTAATCTTTTGAATCTGTGCTTAATTATGTCAGTACTGGTGACAATTTCAAACCCAACAATCAGATGCCACCTAGACAACTGAAATAAATATTTTTACAGCAATCAAACCTCACCTGCTCCTCCAGGTGCATGCGAGCAGAGCGCTCTTTGTCAAGTTGTTGGCGCAGCTCTAACATCTCTCTCCTAAGCTCTTCAACCTTCTCCTCCTCCAGTGTGTCTGGAGACCCAATCCCTTCATCCTTCTCTTCTGGTCGCCTTCTTTTAGGTGATGAGCAGCTCAACTCCTGTTATGACAAGGAAGGCATGAAGTTAAATGTAAAACAGACTTTACAAAGAACCCAACCATGCAACCAACAAAATGCTGTGGTATGCAGACTGTGACTGGAATTATCTTTACAATTTAAAAACATTGTGTTTGTTTGTCTTTGTCTGCATTTACATTCAGGTTAGTGCCATTGTCTAGCAAAACCATCTAGCATATGCAATTGAATCTTATACCAGACTTTTTTTGTGTGGGAGTGTGAAGGGTGAATGTGTCCTTCAATCCTCTCTGACAGTAATTTCTAACGTCTTTATTAACATCTTAAATCCTGATTTTGTCAGAGAGGACTAAAAAACACCAGCAGTGAAACATCTAAAGACAGGACAATTAAAGAGACAGGACAGTGAGGGTGTGGTGTGTGCTGGGTTGTGTAGTGTGAGGGGTGTTGTGTAGTGGATTGTGTTGTGACAGCGACCAAACTTCAAAGATAATATGTAAGAAGCAGAAACTACTAACAAGAAAACTGGATGAACACCTTCTACCAAGCTATAGACCTGTATATGGAGAATTGTTGTAAACATTATTGATTGATTGTAATGACAGTAGAGGGGGGGGTGTTGGGGGAGGGGTGTAAAGAATAAATGTGTCCGTGCCCATATAGACCTCCCGTAGCCACGCGACACACACCTTGACGACAAAGCGCAGTCACCATATTGGAGTGAAAACAACAAGCTAGGGCTTAAGCGATCACATAGTCTTTGTGCAGGTTATGCGGTTCACAGTCTGACGCGCCCGCGGGGACGACACGAGGAAAGAGTGGCGACCGGCAAAAACGAGCCACAGATGCAACGAGCATCCCGCCGGAGGCACGCACCCCCATCCGCCCAAACCGACCCCCCAACCATCCAGCTAACCCTAACCCTTCTAACCCTAACCCCCGGACGATCCTCAATTAAAAGACCCATGCCATTCCGCAAATAACTCCGCACGATCAGCCGGGGACTGGGCGAGCGGCAACAGGGCACCCTGCCATAAGCCTGCATGTGCTGATTGTTGTCCCACATATTCCCGCCCACCCAGCCCCCGGCCGACCACGCAGAACCACCCACAAACCAACACAAGTCCTCCAACCAAAGAGCATCCAAACGCTACAAACAGCCAGCCAATCAGCCAAAACAGATGAAAACACACACCCCCAACAAAATGCCTGCCACACACACGACACGGCGCGACCCCCCCCAGCCCATCTCAAGTCCTCCCGTGGGTGAGAAAACGCCAGCTAACAGGGTTTCCTGCAGGAAAAAACTTTGGCCGGGGGGGCTGGGTTCAAGCCGAGAACGGTAGCCGAGAACCAAAAAAAAGGATAAATTACTTAATTAATTAGATTGTTCAATTATTATTTTTGCCCTCAAAATATGAAAGAAGTTGCTTAACAACAAACCCACAAACATGATGATGGAAAACACTATAAAGTGTAGGCTACCTCAGTTTCTTAACTAAAAGACTGTCTCATTTACTCTACTACTGATCAATTGCATACCAGTAAATTACATAGTAGGCGTTACCTTTTTGACTGGGCGGACTGGTCATCAATCACCTCAGAGTGACAGCTGTCAAGTGAAGCTACGTGAGCTTGGAGTCCAGATGACAGGCAGTGCGCCCATTGGTCTTTATTTATTTAGTTAGTTAGTTTAAATACCTAATGTTCTTTTTTTTCTTTTATAGACAAAGTTAAACATAATGTTGATTAGTGTGTGCGTGTGTCACTTTAATGAATTGTCGAACCAAAAAAAAAAAAAAAACGGCAGTGAGAAGTCGCACTGTCTGGTCAAAACAAAAGCACCGGGTCTATTACGAATAAAGTTTACCAGAATCTCTACTGACTATAAATAATTACGGACCGACATAAAAGCGAGCGGAGGAAAACTTGTATTGAAGTGAGACGAGACGTGAGCTGTCAAACGTGAGTGATCGACAGAGAGGTTATCACTGTGTGTGTGTGTGTGTGTGTGTGAAAGAGAGAGAGAGAGGTGGCGCAGAATACACTGCAGGCAAACAGCGCAGCACTAGAGAATCAACATTAATTCATTATAACACAAACCTATGTGCGCTGATCAGTTCTCAAGCGCTGCCGTGTCGCTTGCATGCATTGCATTTTTTTTTTTTTTGCCCGACATTTTTTTTTCCCCCGACATTGTAGCCCGGGCGCTCGAGATTTCAGGCCGGGCGGGGCGCCTGGCCAAATAAGGTCTGCAGGAAACCCTGGCTAACTCCAATCGCCCCAGGGCCAGACTGGCCCCAGACCTGAGAGGTCAGGGGGCAAATATCCCCGAGAGATACGTCCACTGACAGCAGGGCCAGGCAGGGCACCCAGAAGGCCAGAACCACGACGAGGCCAGAACCGCAACGAGGCCCTCCCACCACTCAGCCCCCACACCCACCAGGCCCCAAGCCCAGAGCAGCAGCACCGCAGAAAATGCAGACCTGGTAGCCGTCACCCTGTGCAGCCCAGGGTCAGCCGAGCTCCCCGCCCCCACCAACCGCCGGCAGGGAGCGGAAGGGGGAGACAGGCGGGACAGAGAGAGGGAAGGAGAGGGAAACCAGGGGGATGCGACCCCCCCAGGCCAGCCGAGACAGCTGCCAGAAGGTGGATGGTACCCCCGCACCCCGGCTTCTAATCCGCTTGTATGTTATGTATTTGTGGGGGGGAGATGCACCACGGCGAGGGAAGACACAAGCTTGGCACACCTATCTTTGGGCAGTTTTGCCCATTCCTCTTTGCAGCACCACTCAAGGTCCATCAGGTTGGATGGAAAGCTTCGGTGCACAGCCATTTTCAGATCTCTGTTCAATAGAACTCAAGTCTGGGCTCTGGCTGGGTGTCAGTTTGGCTGATAGTAACTTCATGTTAGAATTTTCTCCCAGTTGGACATGCCTGAAACACCTCTCCAGGGAGGCGTCCGGGGGGCATCCTAGCCAGATGCCCGAACCACCTCAACTGGCTCCTCTCGATGTGAAGGAGCAGCGGCTCTACTCTGAGTCTCTCCCGAATGACTGAATTTCTCACCCTATCTCTAAGGGAGAGTCCTTGCGGAGAAAACTCATTTCCGCCGCTTGTATCCACGATCTCATTCTTTCGGTCACTACCCACAGTTCATGACCATAGGTGAGGGTTGGAACAAAGACCGACCGGTAAACAGAGAGCCTTGCCTTTTGGCTAAAAAAAACAAGGTGGCGCTATTGAGCCACTTTTGTGTGTCCCATGACTCTTACATAATGACCTCAGACCTGATCTCATGAAGAAGCTGAATACATTTACAAAATTCTACGACTAACTCAAAACCACTGAACACTACTAATTCGAGTTTTCTTTTTACACAGGAAGAATGGCCACTCCCTCTCTCCCAATCAACACCATAGCACTGTCAGACATGCATACATTCTCATAAAACAATAAACAAACAAATTAAAAGATAATGTTCTTTGCCCATGAAACTTATTATTGTACTGCTAACTAAAAGTAATGGAACCACTGGGTCTCCATTACACTGGGCCACTCAAGGACATTCACAGAGTTGTCCTGAAACCACTTCTTTGAAATCTTAGCTGTGTGCTAGGGGTCGTTGTCCTGCTGAAAGATGAACAGTCGCCCCAGTCTAAGGTCAAGAGCGCTCTGGAGCAGGTTTTCATTCAGGATGCCTCTGTACATTGCTGTGTTCATCTTTCTCTCTATCTTGACTAGTCTCCCTGTTCCTGCCGTTGAAAAACATCCCTACATTGTGATGCTGCCAACACCATGCTTCACTGTAGGGATGGTATAGGCCTGGTGATGAGCAGTGCCTGGTTTCCTCCAAACATGACGCTTGGCATTCATGCCAAACAGTTCAATTTTTGTCTTATCAGACCAGAGATTTTTTTTTCTCATGGTCTCTGAGTCCTTTAGGTGCCTTTTGGCAAACTCTAGGCGAGCTGCCATGTGTCCTTTACTAAGGAGTGGGTTTCGCCTGCCCACTCTACCATACAGGCCTGATTGGTGGAAGGCTGCAGAGATGGTTGTCCTTCTGGCAGGTTCTCTTCGCTCCACAGAGGAACACTGGAGCTCTGAAAGGGTGACCATAGGGTTCTTGGTCACCTCCATGACTGGGAGCCTAGTCCCCCAATCAATTCAATTCAATTCAATTTTATTTATATAGCGTCTGTTACAATGACAATTGTCTCTAGGCGCTTTACAGAGACCCAGAGCATGACCCCCGAGCAAATATCATCAACTAAGATTATATAATTAAAACCAATCAATGATAATGGCAGGTAAAAAACTCCCACGTAGGGAGAAAAAAAAACCTTTATACCAAACAGTGGCAAGGAAAACTCCACTTTAAGAGGAAGAAACCTTGAGCAGGACCTGGCTCATATGGGGGGACCTTCCTGCCGAAGGCCAGCCGGGTAGAGAAAGAAAAGAGGGGAGACAGGACAGAGAGAGGATGGAGGACAGAGAGAGGAGAGACACAAATGACTAAATACAATGACCATATAAACATAAACAATGCCAATCACTCAGTTTAGATGGCCGGTCAGCTCTAGGAAGAGTCCTGGTGGTTCCAAACTTCTTCCATATATGTATGGTGGAGGCCACTGTGCTCATTGGAACCTTCAATGCTCCAGATGTCCTTTGGGGGCTCATGAAGGTGGTATGGAAAAAGCAGGAGATACCAGCATCCTGGCGCAGAGCCAGAGGAACCCTTATCCCAAAGGAAAAGGACTCCTCAGAAATCAGCCAGTTCCGCCATTTCACATTGCCAATATGTGGTGGTGTGTGTAGAATTTGGATGAGAAAAAATAACTTAATCCATCTTGGAATAAAGCTCTAACATAACAAAATGTGGAAAAAGTGAAACTGAATACTTTCCGGATGCACAGTATCATGTGTAAAGGGGCAGAACTCTCACTCATCCGGGCCTTTGCAGACATGCGTATTTCTCTCCTATGGCTTCCTCCAGTTATCCCAGTATAAACACCACTTGTCGTGCAGTCAGTGTTGATCTGTTCCTTGCCAGATTGACAGGAACGTAGCCTGGAATTTCATCCGAGATTCAGCTTATCGATATTCTTTCCTGTTTTGTCCTTACCCTTGCACTTGTACATTATTCATTCGGTCATGTTACTTTGCAGAACATGGGTTTTCCTTTTTTACAGCTGTGGGGACATAAATATACAACCACTGACCACCACAGTGCAAGACAACACACATTACTTACAATTTCATACAAAAAGGATCCTGTGTTTCTGCCTGTATTAAATAGTATATCTGGATTTCTGATAACTCTTGTGCAACATCAGATCACCCAGACTCAGAATCAAAATGAGCCTAAAATAAGTGACGTTCTTCCCAAGGACACACTAAAGTGTATACTACTGCTGTTAGAGGTGGGAATCAAGAGCTGGTTTCACCTCAGAACATTTATTTTGTCATGTACCGATGAAGTGGCAGACTGGCATTTGTGTAGATGCATTGTAGTTATAGCTGATTGAAGTGGAGATACTGCTGTAACCTCCAGGGGTGTAAAAAGATGTATTCTAGGTGCTAAAAATGTGGCAATGTACGCTTGTTTCCTCACTGAAACTAAGTCTGGGACAGATTAGGCACCATAGTCATTTTCATAATGATGTAAAAGGTTTAGACACATTAAAGGTGAAAAACAACGCAGTTACCTGAATGAAGCGTTTAAGCTGGTTGTTCTGTGCCATAAGTTGCGTCTTTTCCTGCTCTAAAGTGAAGATATAGTCTGACGTCTGCTGCAGGATGGCCGCCTGGCGGAGGTGAAACCAAAAGCACAATTTATAGACAGTGTTTGGATACATTTTAAAACAGACTTATGAGATTGTTTCTGAATCACTTAAAAAAAAAAATATATATATATATATATATCTGTAAAAACCTCGACTTACATTTCAGATAAATACAAATATAACTGATAAAAGTGCTTTGCTCAATGGTGGAAAAAAGCACCTTGCTGAGTTTTTCGCCATCTGTGTGCGGCAGGAGTGTTTTAAGGGACTGAAATCCCGCGTTGATACTCTGCATGCGGCGGCGCTCGTTGCTGTTGGCGATTTCACGGCGGATTCGTCTCTCCTGATCCTGGGCTGTTTCTGGACTGAGGGGGATGTTTGCCAGGCTGAGAGAAATCAAAAGGAGGGAAATGATCAACCACCTGTCCTAAAGTCAAAGTTCGTTAGTGGTGCACATCCTATGGTTTGTTTTTGAAACAAATTTTGTATCTGCCAAAGAAATATGTTTTTCAGTTCAATTTATTCAGTATTAACTGGATTAGTTAATTGAAAAAAGACAGATTTACAAATAATCTTAATAGAAACTAGAAATAGTTCAATTTACAAGTAATTAACCTTTGATATCTGGATCTAGGATTTTATTTTCTAGGCAGGTTTAGTGATTGCTGAGGTAGAGGTGACCGTTTCAGCAAAATTATGCAAAACCTACCCATTCACTGTGCATGAAATGCAGTAGACAGTACGGACATAGGCCATATGTTAATATCTCAGAATACACATATTAAAGTCAAATCTACAATTCTATGTCAATATGATAACATTTAAATCTCTAACTGGCTGCAATCTCTAACAATACAACTTCAAGCTTTTGATCTGGAACTTCGTCGTGACTGAGCTGACTTCTTTACATTCCTCGGCCTAGCTTCATGGAGGTATCTGAGTGTGGCCGAACCCTGTGCCCCCTCACCCACCTTCACCCCATGATGTCAGATGACACACTGGTAAAACATTGTATCATATTCACGAAGAGGAGAAACAAATATGTGAACCATTAAGGCTGTGGACATTCACAACAAACCTGAAGAACCAGATCTGGGAGGTTTATTAAGTCAAACACATGACACGGCTCATATGGGTCTAACAGTTCCTCTCTACAAAGGATGTGCAAGCAGCTAGAGATCCCAACACTGAAATTAATAAGTTGTGCATTGTTTTTTTAATATTTGGCTTTGTTCTAAACGGTTAGTATTTTAATAAAAAGAATATTCTTGAAAGCAAATGACTGGTTTAAGTGCT
Organism: Hirundichthys speculiger; assembly: GCA_018398805.1. Lineage (NCBI taxonomy): Eukaryota > Metazoa > Chordata > Actinopteri > Beloniformes > Exocoetidae > Hirundichthys > Hirundichthys speculiger. The sequence goes on along the minus strand of JAGFBZ010000385.1, from coordinate 500,533 downwards.
GACAATAAAAGGGGATGAGAGGTGGTATTAAAACTTGCGTGCTATCAAAGACCATTACGTGTTATTCATAATGTATGTTACTATCTTTGTAGACATGTAACCTCCCATACGTTCTGGTCATTTGAAATTAAATAAGTATACCGCTTACTTACACGAATCTGGGATCTGTGACCAGAACTACAGAAAAGCACTTGTCCGCGTCACTCGTATGGAGCCCCACTTGAGTCATAATTCAATGAATAAATGAGTCTATTATTATGAAATACAGGTGTTATTATTATTATGAAATACTTATCCATTATTATAAAATGTTTCCCATTACTATGAAATATGTGTATTATTATGAAATACTTCCCATTATTATGAAAAAAATTTAATTATTATGAAATGTATTTTTATTATTATTTAATCTTAATTTAACGCATAATAGTTTATTTCAGAATAGCTTTTTTACCTAAGAATCAGTTTTTACATAAATACTTCCTTTTTCATAAAAATTAGCTTTTACATAATGCCTTTGTTTTTCATAAGAATGAGCTTTTACATGATAATGACATTTTGCCAGTGGGCGGGACGAGTGGTTGACCTGCATGCTCATTGGCTGATCCTTCTCCATTCTACGCTCTGACATCGACTAGTTTTGACCGTGAGGTCCCGTTAGCAGCGGGCCGTGGCGTCGTCAAGGTGCACTCCTAGTCCGATTGTAGCTATGGCAGCTTGGACTGAACTACGGTGAGGTTAGCAGACAATATCGAAAAGGATCATTTATCAGGCGATACTATTTTGACCCGATTTGACGATTCATTATTCTGTTGCTTATGCCTGAATGAAAGAACAGCCAATCACATAAATGGCTCCGCCCTCTCTGTTGTGATTGACACACAAATCATTCTTATTAAAAACAAAGCCGTTATTATGTAAAAGCTCATTCTTATGAAAAACGAAACCATTATCATAATTATGAGAAATATTTCACAATAATAAACACCTGTATTTCATAATAATGGACTCATTTATTTATTGAATTATGACCCAAACGGGACTCCATACACTCGATGTGTGTGTGTGTGTGTGTGTGGGGGGGGGGGGGGGGGGGGGGGGGGGGGGGGGGTTATTTAGCTGATGGTTTCCATCTTGGCCGCCAGAGGGCGCTTCTGCCCGTGTGGACGGTAGCAGCAGGCCCCCGAGCACCGAAGCGAACAATGCTTTTCACCATTAGCCCCGGGTTACCGTTGTCCTATTGACTGGTAGCTGATAAATAAACGCTTGTGGTTACCGCAATTCACATTAGTAGACGCGTTTCAATTAAACAAGCTAATGCGAACGGGTCGGAAGAAGCCAAATCACGTCACGCTCAAAAAGAAAACAACTGCGCAGTGACATCTAAAGTCGTTAGCCAAGCTAAGCTAATTTTAGCACGTCGCACAAAGACGGTAGTTTAAACGCATATGTACAGAGACCAAGACCACACTCAAGGCCTCCTAAATCCATAAGGGTGTACATTATTCATTCGGTCATGTTATCAGATGAAAACGGTCAATATAGTAAAACACTACTTGTTACAAACATGATTTGTTGTGTTGCGACGGCGAACACGTTTACTACCACGTGGTTGATATCTATCTGATTTACATATTTCTAAACCACATTGTTGTTAACGTGGTGCACAGGCCACACCAACAAATCCGCTAGAAGACGCGATAAGTATTATGGATAAGCTCGTATATCATCACTGCATGGAGACTCAAAGAAAACAACAAGTAGCTACTTTCTACAACCAACCACGTTTCAGCTGCCAAGATGTGGCAGCGAAGCTAGCGACTAGCCACACACACACGCGCCACACGAGCAGCGTCCTGCTATTTAAAAAGCTGCTTTACACACCTGCAAAGCCCTCCGATCACGTCCTTCTCTGTCTTCTTGAACTGCTGAAAGGATGGTAACTTCTCCGTCGGCATCATGAAATATTCCATGCTTTCAAAGCCGCCTCCCGTAGCTCGTGTTTCTGTTTTCCCCTGCCTTCACTTCTATCTAAAATACAATTATTTGTTTTTACTGCAGAGTTCTTGTTGTAGTCGGTATTAATACATATCTTAAACCCCCGCTCCAATTTTAATCAAAGGTGGGGCGTTGGGAAAAATAGAAGTAAATGAAAGCTGTTTTGCTTTCCACAGCTGATGGGGTTCCCTCCAGTGTGTGCGGCTCCTTGACTCCGCCCACTATGTGTGTGTGTGTGTATGTGTGTGTGTGAGATCCGTGTGAGGCGGGAAACAGCTGGTTGGAATCAGAACTTGTTTTCCGGAAAACTGAACAAACAGAGCAGCAGTGACTGCCTTACTGCAGATATAACAGGAGAGAGCAGTCATAATGTCTGAATCAGACTACAGTACCAACATCTGCATCAGCATCTGGAAGGAGAAGAGAACAAAGGAAAATCGGAAGAGGATTTTCCCAAAAAAAAAAAACAAAATTAAAGCTGCAAGCAGCGTTTATCGGGCCCTCGCACCCATTGCCACCGTCCCACCCAGGTGTCCACCACCTTCCCTAGCCAGTTGGGAATAAAGACAATACAGTGATAATTCCATTTGTTTATAAAATGGAAAAGTTGTTGCTCAGCTTGAATCCAGAGGTATGAAAACAAAAAAACTGGCCTGAAATCCACTCAGAGCTGAGTTCTAACCTGCCATAACAAGGCTGTAACTGTTACAGCTGTCTATAATCTTTAGGGATGCACGATAACTGTTTTTTAAAACCGATACCGATTACCGATAACTTTCAGCTCCTAAGGACCGATAATCGATATAATATACCTAATTCAATTCAAAATTCAAAAATACTTTATTAATCCCTCAAGGGGGAAATTCAAGTTTCAGTACACCAGGAAAAATCTGGTGTACTAGAGGAGCTGCCGGCGTCCAGCGCTCCTTTTCATGCCCGGTCCCGTGGTCCGAGTGCTAACTCCAGTTAACAGCGGTTAAAACAGTTAACATCCGTTAAAACAGATAACAGCCGTTAAAACAGTTTACCTCCGTTAGAACCAGTATATCTCCAAAACGATGACAAGAGAGATATCTCCAGGTCAGAGGAGGAAACACCGATGAACCAGACCGTCTCCTCTGGGAAGACTGAGCTCCTTCAGTCCAGCGAGCGATGGAGCCGACCGTCCCAGAGCCCGGTTCATCATGCGGACCGGACCAGGCCGTTGTTGTCTCCCCCGGCGGTGCTGGGCCCCACCAGGTCACCAGACGGCCCCTGCCAGATCAGCTGACCCATCTGGCATGTAGACAGCTGGACGGGGGCAGCATGCCGCCGCTATGTCGGGGGCTCCCGTCCCGGCTCCGTGACGCTGCAGCCCGGATCCAGTGGTGGTGGTTGCCGCAGGTAGCAGTTCAGGCCTAATTAGCTTAGCTTTCCCAAACCAGCCTCCAGCGACACCGTCCATGTCCGTGGCGGCAGGTCTCCACCAGCCGCAAGAGGACCGATCCGCCCCCTGCAGACAGTATGTAGACATCCGACCGCAGATCACCACAAACCGGGCGCAAACTGGAGCGTCCAGCGTCCAGCGTCCAGTGTCGCAGAGATAAGTCCCAGAGCAGCAGCAAGAAGCATCCATGCCAGGCGTCGTCCGGGCAACAACCCTGCAAACTTGTGGAAATAATCTCAACCGCGGTTTAGTGATTTAGATCATTACATCAATACTATGAACAAAATCAAAAATAGTTTTGACTTTTTAAATGAACAGATATTTATTTTTTCCAATGAAAAACTACTGGCAAGCCTCTCAAACATTTTCTTAAAGCTATCAAACAAACCTATTTGATATCTCACATCATCTTAAATAAGGTTCATTACTGACTAATTTAAAAAAAAAGACTGATGGAAATACATGCATCAAAATTACTAACTGAAAAAGATTAACATTTAAAGGATTTTGGCTTGTGGTTCCATTTAAATAAATACCTTTAATTAAAGTAAATGAGGTTCAGTAGTTTTTATTTATTTATTTTTTAATCTCATGGAAGCTTTACATGAGAGGAATGAGGGAGAGGAGAGGCTGCTGCTGGCTTGCGCACGTTAGCATTAGCTTCTGTTAGCTCATGTTAGCACGATTTCAAAACTCCATGGAAGCGATTGTTATGTTGTAGGTGGTTGATCAGGTTTTACGTATTAAAGCTTGTGCTTCCCTCCTCGTAGAATTCACTCAGAGGATTTGCCACAAATAACCACCAAACTATCTTTTTCTGAAACTTTAACAAAGTTCCACGCCGCCATGTTTGTTGTGATCAGCGCTGTGCTGCAGGCTGCATTCAAGGTGTAATGTAAATTCCGACGTTTCCTCGTTTGCTAGTCGTTCTTTCAGCCTTTTCTATTTTCTCTTTTTTTATGTGTAACATGTGGGAAAATACTGCGAATAACAATTCAAGTCAGCAACTACTAAAATTATGACCGAGTTAACGAGTTGTTTTCTGGCATGAGGGGGTATTCTTGATTTTCTTTATTGAGTAATCGTTTTTCTGATTATGCCGATGTTACTTGAACATAACATTCACTGCTGGTCATTCAAGGCTCAGAGGGAGCGAGGCACTGCTGTGTTGAGAAATATATATGTTATCGGGGCTATTTGTCGTGATATCGGAGTTATCGGGGTGACGTCATAATTTCCTGTTATCGGCCCGATAGTTATCGTGCACCCCTAATAATCTTAAACAAATATAAAGAGTCAGAGATCTAATGTCCAGAGCAGATTTACAGAAACGTATCCAGCCTTCATCTCCAGCAGACTTGACTACCATAATGATCTTTTGTCTGATTAGACAGCTTCAGATCATGATGAACCCTGTTGCCAGAGTTCTAACAAGAACCAGGAAAACTGAACACAATACTGCCGTTGCCTCAGACTCATCCATGCACAACATTTGGATGGTGAATGAGGACTTTTATCAGTATGAGCTGTAGGAATCCAAGGCTGATCTGATAAAGCACACATAGGATACAAACACACTAAGGGCCCTATCTTGCACCTCCCAATACCCAATACCCAATACCCATTACCTGCAAATCTCAGATTTAGGAGCCTCTGCCAACCGAAATGCAATCTTCCACCTCCCAAAACCTGTTACCCATTTTGCCGTCTCCCTTAAGCACATTGTGGGCGCGGCAATGGGCGTGTCTCCTGCGCTTTCCACGAATTCGGTATCTTGCGGTACTGGTATCTCGCAGATTTTGGGTATTGGGTAATGGGTGGTCAGACCACCCATTACCCAATACCCAAAATCTGTGAGACACCAGTACCGCAAGATACCGAGTTTGTGGAAAGCGCAACTGGCATGTCGGCGCGTAAAAGAGCGCGTCCAAATCCTGTCATTGCGCGTCCACCCAGTCACATGTGGACTGCACAACCGACTCTACCTCTCGATGCATCACTGTATTACTTTCATACATTATTCTCTTAAGGGCAGGTGATTTCTGTACAGCTGTGACATGATCTCATTCAGATGTTTGCTGTGGAGGAAACGAGGAGATCACAGAACTCTGTTGTGGAGTTTCTTGTACTGTGCTCGTATCCCTCTGATCCTCTTCTTGTGCACTGGAGCACCCGAGATGCGATCACTGGTAGAAAGTAGATGTCATCATACGCGTTCATCTGGCTCAATGCTCATCCAATGATCCGTTCTGCAGTATTTTAAAAAGCACCGCTTCCAGCGGCTATGCGTCTTGGCGCAGCTGTGCGTCTTTGCGCAGGGGATATGTTCAAGATAACTCAAAAAGTTATGAGTGGATTTTGATGACATTTTCAGGAGTTGTCAGAAATGTGTAAAGGAAGTACTGATTTTAATTTGGGTGTGATCCGGAAGAAATCCTGGATTCTGGATCACTTTCAAATTTTCGATAACATTGCGCTGTTTAGTTGTTTCTTGAACCCTAAAGCAACCACAACTGCTGTGCTTGGCGGAGGTCTGCGCTCTCTGAGTGCTTTTCTAGTTAATAAATGCTTTCCTGGAAGCTCACCGGCTCTATTTTTTTCTGAGCAGTTTGTTGGAACTTCTTGGAGTACAAAAGAAATGATTAAATCATTTGCTCCACATTAGTTAAAGCTAGTTATGTATATATCAGTGCAGAGGAGGAGGAGGAAAAAGGAGGAGGAAGCTCTACAGCAGAGTCCCAGATGAGCTGCCCATGAGAGCTGCTCTGATCTGGGTGAAAAGACGCTCCATGGCAGTTTGCAGGTACCGCAACCTGCTCTTACAGGCAATGGCTACTGACGCACTGATTGGTTAAACAGGTGGAACGCCCTAACCACTCCCATGCATAATGTGTGCATAATATAGTGGTTTTTGCAGGTAAGATCGTGGGTTTTGGGAGGTGGAAGATTGCGTTCTTTGTGGGGGAACGCCCCTCCCAATACCTAATATCCCTTAATAGCAGGTTTTGGAGGTTTGGCGCAAGATAGGGCCCTAAATGTGACCAAGATCATGATCCATTGATGAGACAGTAGCACTGTCCAAGATTGTCAGATACACTCGTTCAGAGTGAAAGAATCATCAAATATATGAATGTTCAAGCAGATTGGATAATGCATGGGTAATTCAGAACAACTTGTCCCCCCCAGATTTATATTGATCCCCATCTGTACCCCCCACCACCACCGTCCGTATGTAAGGCACCAAACATAGTTAGAACTAGATCTGGAACTAGAACTAGAACTAGAAAAGCTCTCTGAGAGCGGAGACCTCCACCAGCAGCTCATCTGTCTCACAATGAAAAAAATTAAAAATTAAAAATTCCTGGATCCACAAAGTGATCCAGCGCAGCTGATCCATTTCATAGCATCGGTGTTTCTGCTACTACTAATGTTGCGTTCAGGTGTACTTGTAAATTTGAAGCTTAAAGTCGGAAAAGGATTGAAATCTAGCATCTACCAGGAGTTTTTGTTTCATTTCATTAACTGTTTGTTTTGGGTTTTTTTTTTTCATATTCCCTGTTCCATGAGGTCCCAGTTTTTAAACTGGGAAGCGCTCAGTTCTGAGGTTATGTTGTTCGACACTTCAAGTTCCGATTTCCAATGTAAATGTAACGCACCATTTCGACCCCGGGGTCTTAATGGGTGCTGGTGTCTTTGCCTGTTGCGGTTACCATGGTGATCATAAACAACTGTAATAACTGAGCTGGTGATCTTTCTAACACATTAAACCAGAGAAGAGGGAGGAGAAAAATATGTGTTTATTTCAAGAACTAAAAGATATCCCTTACCTGTTTTCCGTGGTGTGAAAAATACTTGTTTTGTAATGTTGAGTAGCTAGTCATTTGGACTGACCTGAAGTTGGCTAAATGTAAAATAACAGCATTCTATAGCTGTATATCTTTTAATGTTGTTGTTTTTATAATGGTATTTTAATAAGCAGTAATTGTTAACTGAAATGATGAGATTTAAGATGTTAACATTGTCCTCCTGGTCTGCAGCCAATCCCTGGTGGGGTCAAACAAAAAACAATTAAAGCGTTTTTTTCAAAACCCAAGCAATCTAAGTATCATGTTGTCTGTTAACTTTCCCCGATGTTCCATATTCACCGAGACAGACTTGACAAACTGGACAGAAAAGATACTGCCCAGCAATATGTTCAGGTAAATGAAAGGAGAGATGTTTTTGGGACCTACTGAGTCTGCTTATAGACGGTAAATCTGTTTGGCTGCAGAGGGATTTTATTTTTCTAGTCAATTTTGTTAATTGGAAAAAATACTTTTTATTTCTATTGTATGAATCTGTTGTTCAAGTTTTTATATTTTTGGTTGAATACATATTGTAATGTTTCTAATCATTTATATGAAGGCACAAGTGTGAATCATTTCAATTTTAATTTGTTATACATTTTTGGACATTCCCTTTCTGTTAAAAGTTACAGTTAAAGTTTCTGTAATGAGATTCTTTATCCTGCTGAGATCAGCAAATGTTTAAATAAAACATGCAGAAGACATTAAGTTTTGGAGCGTGATTAACTCATCAGACAAATAACAAGTTGATCATGTAAGGTGAGCGTTATCTAAATAGGCCTTTGTCTACCAATATTAATTCAGTTAGAAAACTCACAATTCTAATGACACCTCAGTCCCCCCAGTTTAAAAATCCTATCTGCGCCCCTGTTATGAGACAACTGCTATTTTTCAAATATCATTTTGGGAAAATAAAAATATGATGAAGACAATAAGGTTATTCATAAAAAACTTGTTATTTTACAATTACTATAGAAAAAAAATAGTGGAGAAGTCATTGAAACTATGGACTAGGGTTGGGCATCGTTTGGATTTTAACGATTCTGATACCGATTCCGATTCTCTGTTTCGATTCCTGTTCAAAACGATTCTCGATTACGATTCTTTGATGTGTAGGTCAACAGATCACGACTTATCTAACAGTAGAATTTTTTCATTAAAAAAAACTGACACATTTACACAGGCGACAGGCCATTTTCATTCTTACACATACTTGCATGCACATATACATACACAAAATTCACTTACAGCCTAAATGTTAAACAACTTACAGTTGGCAATTGGCCTCCAAAATACATTTTGCCCAACAAAAAACCAAATCAACAGTTTTTGTTTAGGAAGATGACCATCTCTGCTCTTTCAGAAACAGACAAAATATAACCTCCTTGGCGGAGGTAAAAATTGTTCGTTTACCTGGGTTGCTGGGTTACGCTCATACAGACAAGGGGCCCTCCTAGCCAATGGGATGCCAGTAAGATGCTAAGCGATAGCCAGTGGCAGAGCAGCTTGGATGCACCGCTTTCAAACCGAGATACAGAGCCGACAGCTATGTTTTCATTCTGTAAACTCTGGGAGCTGCGAGTAGCAGCGCTACTGTATTTTTGCCTTTCGTATCCTAAAATTTCTTTCGTAACTAGAGGCTATATTTTCCCGTTGATGCGTTTCGTAACCTGAAAAGAGTTTCTGGATGAAGACGGACTCTGTTGCAGTCGAAGAAGAAGAAGCGACGGGAGCAACGCAGTGAATTAAATACGGTACATTCATTTATTTTTGTGATGCCATGCAGGCGAAGGTGTTTTGCCATTTTAGTAATGCACCCTCCTTTGGCAGTAACACGCTTCCCGCAGATGTTTCACTGCGCCAGGTAGCTATCATTTCCCAGACTGAAAGGCAGCCAAACTCGAGAGCATCTCTTGGGATCCATGTTGTGGCGAGTGAAGTCCCGTCGGTGACGGACGTGATGTCACCACTAGGGCGGAGTTGAGTACGCCGAGCGGAGTAACATCAACAAACTAGTGTAGTAAATCAAAAAAAAAAAAATTAGCACGGACATTTAGGAACCGAAAAAAGGAAACGAAATTCAAAAATCTTCAAAATGATTCCAGAACCGGACGTTAGGAACCAATGATTCCAAGTAGGAACCTACTTGGAATCATTTTTCGGTGCCCAACCCTGCTATGGACCAGAGCTAATGCTTACAGAGAGATGTTTTCACTCATCACCCTCCCTGCTGCTAAATCATATTGTTACTTTTACTAAACGGTGGTTAAATCAATCATCAACTAAACAAACTAAACTTACCTTGGAGTAAATGTAGGTGTGTTTTGTAACTTTCCCCACGTTCAGTTGCTTGTGTGGACGGACACAACTTAACCCACGGCCTACAATTTTCCAGCATTTGTTTCGGCTTTGGAAAGGTAATAAAAAATGCCCCCTCCAAACGTTCTGGACACCTTGAGTCACTTTTGCAGGTCCCCAGCAGCAATATTTAATCATGGCGTTATCATAGTATAATATTAACACTGATGATACACATTGGAAAAATAGCGAATTAACACAGTCCTTAACGCAGGAGCAGAAAGTTTGTCCAACCTAGCAACAGTAACTAGGAAGGGGGCGGTGCTTTACCGATCTTCTCCGAAGCCCACAGAATATTGTATTTGATGACTATGTGAACACTAAAGCCGCCATAATAAAGGATGGAGTATCTTCTATCCTCAGGGGGAAAAAAAGTTTGATCCTACCAAGTCCCGTTGCTTCGTAACAGCAGTTGAATGCACGGCACCATCTTTTCCTCTCACTCGCAATTCCTGGGGGGAGGGGGGGTGGCGGGGATGGCACCTTTATAGAGAGTGGCGATGATGCCATCTGGTGGATAGGAGCACTGACCATGAGGTTCAAAACTCTGATATTTATTTTTGACGCTCTGCCTCGCAACCCCAGTGACACATATTAGACCCAGTTGACCCAAGTGATGTCTATAGACGTCAGTGGCAGCAAATGAGTGTTAATGATGTTAATGAATTCAACAACTGCATAACCATTACACTTGCATGCGTTCACTGTGATGCTTGATTCGCAAACTGTTTAATTAAGTGCGGGTTCTAACTAGTGGCGCAGATGTGTAACTACAATGGAAAAGTCTAGTTTTCCATTTTGACGCAATATGATTTAATTTGAGAATTACCTTCTGCCGCCACTAGATGGCGACAAAGATCGATCATTAAAAGTAAACTGTTCAAACTCAAGACCTCAACCGTTTAAAAAAAAAAGATTAAAATATTCGCAGAAATTCAGTACATGCCTCTAAAATTCTCAAATAAATCAACTATCATGCTTACATGTGCAGCTACTGCTAAGTTTGGTGACTCTTATTGAAAAATTAAGGGTCATAAAAAATAAGTTTAGCTGCCAGAATTTTGAGAATCGGTTACCATTTTACATTTTGAAAAATATAGAGTGGCGGACTTCTGAATTGACCATATATTGCAGCGTATGAAATGTTTGGTTGAGTGAAAGGAACGTGATCCTTCAATCTAACCTCCGTATGACCAACATGTGATTTTTAATGAATTCATTTCATTTGCGTGTGACAAAAACCATCCACTTCCAGTTTTACAATGAATAGCGCTGGCACCTTTGAACATCCACACATAAAATTGAACATCATGCATGAGGACACTTCTGAGTTCAGTCATTCCACTTCTCAGGCTGATATGATGAAGAGAGAGGTAGATAATGGACATAAAAAGAACAAAACCATAATTCTATGACCAGATAGTGGCACTATGGAGTTCACCCAAGATTGTCACATAGACTTGTTCAGGGTAGAAGAAACATATGAATTTTGGAGCAGATTGGACAATGCAGGTGCAAGTTAGTACAACTTTTCCATTCATGGCGAGACATCGAAATTACATCAAGTTCCCTGCATCACTGCGGTCACGCCCTCTGGTAAAAAGTTATACCCTTCGCAAACTTTCATCGGCCATGTGTCTAGATTAGAACAAAACAAATTTGGAGTCCATCGGACCAAATCTCTGGGAGGAGTTTGTTAAAGTACGAGGCCTGAAAATGGGCAAAATATTGCAAAAAGTGCATGAGTGGATGAGACCTTTTTGTAGGTCTGAGTATGATATATCAGTCACACAAAGTTTATGTCTGTAGGTGGAAGCATAATGAGGGGCTCGTCATTTAAAAAAAACAAGGCGGCACTATTGAGCCACTTTTGTGTGCCCATGCGCAGCACCCATAAAATACGTAAATTTTGCAGACAATGAATGTGTGTGCAAAATCTCATGAGTTTTCGAGTATGTTAAGGCCCCCAAAAAGGCGATTCATTTCGGAGAATAATAATAATAATAATAATAATAATAATAATAATAATAATAATTAAAGCTGCAAGCAGTGTTTATCGGGCCCTCGCACCCATTGCCAACCCCCCCAGGTGTCCACCACCTTCCCAAGCCAGTCAGGAATCAAGACAATACAGTGAAAATCCAATTTGTTTATAAAAATGGAAAGGTTGCTGCCCTGCTTGAATCCAGAGATATGAAAACAAAAAGAAGTGAAGTTGAATCTACTCAGAGCTGAGTTCTAAGTTGGCAAAACAAGGCTGTAACTGTCACAGCTTTCTATAATCTTAAGCAAATATAAAGAGTCAGAGATCTGAGCAGATTCACAGAAACTTATCCAGCCTTCATCTCCAGCAGACTTGACTACCAGGGCCGGCTCTACCCAATTTGGTGCCCTAGGCGAGATTACACCCCGGTGCCCCCCCACCCCGAGCCCACTGCAATTCAATGAGAACAACCAACTGAGCAATCACGACAGTTTAATTTGAGCATTTGAACAATGACAAACTCAACGGTAACAACAGTTACTTTCAACTAAACTTGTCTTTTAACTAAAGACTACAAGTTTACACGTCTGGACTTCCTGGCAGCAAAGGCATCTATAGTGTCATCAAATGACACCTGCCTAGACATCTCACGGTTTATACTCATCAGGGCAAGTCCATTTAAATGCTCCTGAGACATGGTGGATCTCAGGTATGTTTTGATGAGCTTCAATTGGGAGAAGCTCCTTTCTGCAGCAGCAACTGTCACAGGAATGGTGACAGCAGTCCTCAGGGCGACCCACATATTGGGGTAAACTTCCTTCAGTTTCTTCTCCTGTAGGAAACTGAGAAGTTCAAAGGTTGTCATTTTGGCTGGAAAACTCTGCAATTCCTGTACCAGTTCCTTCCAGTCCAGATCTGACTGCCCACCACAGCTTAGGGTGTTGCTGAGTGTTAGACATTGTTGTCTTGGCTCTTCATTGGGCAGGTCAGGGAAGATGACAAGTATGCCAAACTTCTTCTCAACTTCACCCAGTGACACAATGGAGACATCCACCACCGTACTGAAGAAGGAAATTTCCATTTTCTTGAGGGCGTCTGTCATTTCCTGGTCAGCAACCTCATAGGAGAACTGTCTCTTTGTTTTTCCCAATCTCTTCTGCTTAAGGACAGCCTCTACATTCATCTTCTTGCACATCTCCTTGGCACACACTTGAGCAGAAGAACACCCACTGTCTCTGTAGGCTGTAAGGGAGGCTTCAGTTCTTTTCAGAAGGTCAACTGCAACATCCATTTGCATTGTGTCTGACAGCAATAATTTGCTGACATGTTGAATCTTAGTCAGGATGTCATACCAGACCACAGTGCAGATTGAGAATCTGTAAGATCCAACCTCTTCAGCTAGAGTTTGTGCCTCAATTTTTATTGTTGGGTTTGTGGCATTGTCCCTCACCTCTATAAGTGCATCTCTGACTTCTGCAGCCTGGTATCTCACAGCCTCTACGCTGTTGATTCGACTCTCCCATCTTGTATCTGACCAGGATTTCAGGTGTTTTTTTTTAAATGGACCATCGCTGAGTAGAGGCCGAAAACAGTGTGAACATCTTCTGCAGGTAGCCAAAGTAGCAAGTGGCATCTGGAGAGCTTTTTGCGGCATCAGCTACCACCAGATTCACTGTGTGTGCTCCACATGGCACAAATAAAGCCCTTGGGTTTTTTTCCAGAAGCCTGGCTTGGACTCCTTTCCTCTTCCCTTTCATATTTGCTCCATTATCATAAGACTGCCCTCTACAGTCTTGAAATGGGATGCTGAGCTCTTCAAGTCTCTTGAGAATGAGGGTTGAAAGGCTTTCTCCAGTAGACTCCTCTGCCTCAAGGAACCCCATAAAGTGCTCTTTTATTTGTGGGGTTTCCTCAACTGCAACATGTCGAATGATGACAGAAAGTTGCTCTTTATGGCTCAAATCAGGGGTGCAATCCAAAATGATTGAGAAGTACTTGTTTTGTCGAATTTCTTTGACCATTGCCTCCACAATCTTTCCACCAATGCACTTGATGACTTCATTTTGAATATTCTTTCCCAAATAGGATGTATGGCTAAAGCGTGTTTCCACGTCAGCAACATCCTGCTTCAATACAGGATCAAAACTTTGCCATGAGCTCTACTTCTTTCAGGAAGTTGCCGTTATTTGGTTTATGAAGTTTTTCTGTGGTTCTCCTGAGAGCAATATTTCGCTCTGCCAATGACTGTATGATTAGATTAGATTAGATTCAACTTTATTGTCATTCCATGTATAAATACAGGGTAACGAAATGCAGTTTTGCATCTAATCGGAAGTGCAAGAGCCGCAAGTGCAGTATATGCAGAATATACACTATGATATACAGATAAACAGTAAGAACAGATAAGGGCAGTAGTAAGGAATTAGTATAGGATAAATTAGCAGGATATAGACTACAATAATATACAGCTGGTAAGTGTAGGGATGAATATAGATAGTATAGACAGTATGTACAATTTACAGACGAATTATTGAACAATATATACATAATGATGAATAAGTATAGGACAAATTAGCAGGATATAGACTATAATAATATACAGCAGGTAAGTGTAGAGATGAATATAGACAGTATAAACTGTATGTACAATTTACAGATGAATTATTGAACAATATATACTGGTATGAATAAACTAGTGCAATGGAACAGTTCTACAGAGTGCAATGGGACAGGGGGGGGACTAAGGGGGCATCAGCGTGGAAGAGAGTTCAGAAGGGAAACAGCTTTGGGGAAAAAGCTGTTCCTTAGCCTGCTGGTTTTGGCCTTGAGGCTCCTGTAGCGCTTTCTGGAGGGGAGGAGCTGGAAAAGACCATGGGCTGGATGGAAGGAGTCCTTCAGGATGCTGTGTGCTCGGCGCAGACAGCGCTTCCTCTGGATCTCCTCAATGGCGGGAAGTGGAGTTCTAATGATGTATTGGGTGGTTTTCACCACCCTCTGCAGTGCCTTACGGTCAGCGACAGAGCAGTTTCCATACCAGACTGTAACACAGTAGGTAAGAATACTCCCTATCGTACAGCGGTAGAAGCCGATCAAGATGTCGGCAGATAGCTGGCGCTTCATCAGTGTCCTCAAGAAGAAGAGGCGCTGATTGGCCTTCTTGATCAGGCTGGAGGTGTGAGTTGTCCATGACAGATTGTCTGAGATGTGGGTCCCCAGAAACTTGAAGCTAGAGAAACGTTCGACAGCCATACCATTGATGTGTATGGGGTCATGTGACTCGCCCTTCACCTTCCTGAAGTCCACAATCATCTCCTTAGTTTTGGTGGCATTAAGGAGAAGGTTATTATCAGCGCACCAAGCAGCCAGATGCTCAACCTCTTCCCTGTAGTCTGACTCATCGTTGTTGCTGATGAGTCCAATCACTGTGGTGTCATCTGCAAACTTTATGATGGAATTGGATCCATACAAAGGACTGCAATCATAGGTGAAGAGGGAGTAGAGGAATGGGCTGAGTACACAGCCCTGTGGTGCTCCAGTGTTGAGGGTGTATGGAGTTAGAACAGTTGCGACCTGACCTAACATGCTGAGGTCTGTCAGTCAGGAAGTCCATGATCCAGTTACAGAGGGAGGTGTTGATACCAAGATGTCCAAGTTTGCTGATTAACTTGGAGGGAATGACCATGTTGAATGCTGAGCTGAAATCAACAAACAGCATTCTTGCATATGTGTTCTTGCCTTCCAGGTGTGACAGAACACAGTGCAGTGCTGTGGACACAGCATCCTCTGTGCTTCTGTTGCAGTGGTAGGCAAATTGGTAAGGGTCCAGTGTGGGGGCAGGTAAGACTTGAGGTGTACCAAGACCAGCCACTCAAAGCATTTCATCACAATGGGCGTGAGTGCTACAGGGCGGTAGTCATTCAGGCAGGTTGGGGAGGAATGTTTTGGCACTGGTACAATGGAGGTGGTCTTGAAGCATGCTGGTACAACTGCTTGGGCAAGAGACAGATTGAAGATGTCTGCGAAGACTCCTGCCTGCTGCTCAGCACAGGCTCTGAGCACCCGGCCAGGAATGCCATCAGGGCCAGCAGCTTTGCGTGCGTTAATTTTGCTCAGTGCATTGTGGACATCCATGGGGGAGAGTGTGAGGTTCTGGAGGTCATCAGTAGGTTCAGCTTTGGTGGCTTTTCCTTGTTGTCCTTGTCAAAGCGGGCATAGAAGTCATTCAGCTCGTTGAGAAAGGACAAGTCATGTCTGCTGTTGCTGAGTTGCTGGGCTTGTAGCCAGTGATGGCCTGTATGCCTTGCCACACACGTCGGGTGTCAGAATTGACAAAGTGCTCGATAGCACTGTCCGGTATTCCATTGTGTAGCCATGTTTCTTGAGTTTCTTGTGAGTTCCATTCTTCTACTCCCTCTTCACCTATGACTGCAGCGAGTTTCTTGTGTTGGGTTATCCAGAGACATAGTTCATCCATTTTGTTCGCCAAAGGCTGTACATTAGCGAGGAAAATGCTGGGCAAAGAGAGCCGGTGTGGAGTTAGCTTTAGCTTAGCTCTTGCCACTCGACGTCTTCCCCGTCTTTGTTTACGGTCTCTGCGCCGCCTGCAAGAACTTCCAGTCGGCCTGGTAGTTCGCATAGCGTCGGGTGTTCTTCGGAGCTCTGGGATGAGGCTAAGATCGTTGATAAAAATGTCAGAGTTGCGTAATCCAATATCCAAAAGCTCTTGTCAAGTGTAGAATGTTGAAGGGAAGCTGTTCTGACCGAACAGACCCGAAATGAGCAGGAATATCACTGCCAGCTTGCAAAATCTGAAGAGACACAGAGCCTCGCGTTGTGCCATCTCAGATGAAATGTTGGCCACCAACCTGGTCAGGACTTCACGCCACCTCCTCCTTTCAGCTTCTATTAGTGCCATCTCAGCTCTGTCTATTGTTCGGCCCTTGTCAAGACGAGTTTCAAGTTCTCACCATGAGGCCATGTGCCTCAAATGATCTGGACTGTTCTCATGAGATTTTAGTATGTCGGTGCAATTTTTCCAGTCATTTAGTCCATCACTGATTAGTTTGTATGTTTTCTGTGAGAAGAGCTTACAACAGAAGCAGTATAAACTGTTGGTTTTAATGGAATATACCACCCAACTCCTCTTGATCTTCTCTCCATTGATTAATTGTCTATAGAAGTAGTTGTGATGGCAACTTCTCCCATCTTCTCTTTTTGGAAAGTCTGATGTTAGCTGATATGGGCCTCTGTGGACTAACTATACCCTCACCTTATCAGACAGGGATGGCCAGTCAGCAGGGTCTAAAGGTCTAAAGAGCCTCACCGTGTACTTCAGGTTGTGTTGACAGGGTGTCATCAGGCTGTTGAACAGTGCATGCTGTGCTTGTTCCTTCACCTGCAAGAAAATCAAACACACAAAATATAAACACACGCAAATATAAATATTAGTCCTTCAGTATCACACAATGATTTAAAAATTACAGGACATCAGGCACACATCTGAAGCAAAAATGATGAATAACAGTATTGTTCAGAAATTCATGTAATTACAGAACTCATCTGCATCAAGCTGACTTTCAGAGGTGGGTGGTGTGGTAACACTTGATGCAATAGTGCTGCTGCAGGTGAGTTCAGTAATTCATGTAATTACAGAAGTCACCTGCATCAAGCTGACTCTCAGAGGTGGGTGGTGTGGTAAAACTTGATGCAATAGTGCTGCTGCATGGCACCTGACTTCAAACGCAGAGGACATCCATACTGTAACACCACAGCATTAAGTTTGTTGTGTCATTCTACTTCACTTAATAAACACTTTATTTCATTTGACTAATAACTTCATTACTGTAATTACTATTTACATTAACAACAATAACATCAACAACAACAACAACATAGCAGTGTGTCAGAGACCACAAACAATAAACTTACATGCTTCAGGGAGCTGTGTTTGGATGTTTGATCAGAAGGCACCTCTCCAGCAGCTGTTTGGGGCATCTGCAAATATTTTCTGAGTGCATCTAGAGTAGATATATTTATGACTGTACAAGCAAAAATAAAATTTAAATAAGAAAAACAGCTGCTGCTGCAGTTTACATTTTCATCACCTGGCTACTGAATTTCAGCAATCATTAGGCACAATATCAAATGTGACAAGTACAGTAGGAGGAGGAGAGCTAAGCAGCAGCAGCGACACTGGACACACAGTTGTTAATAATAGTAATGGTAAAATTAATTTTCAATTTTATAATGATGTGATGAAACCAGGCCTGGAATTTCGTGATTTGAGGGACAAGGCCACTTGGCCTCCAAAGGGGCATTTTTTTTGAGGGCACAAAGGCCAAATGCCAGGGCAACACGGCCATAATAAAAAAACACAATATATGCTAATAAACGTCAGTTTTTGAATTCAGAACCTTGGATATTTTTAATAGGCTACCACAACTTTTTGACTTTTATCAAAGGGAAACAGACAACAAATAGGCAATGTCATTGACTTTTATCAGGTTATTACACATCCATAAATTTAATTTAAATCGCCATCTGATGATGGGGATGGAGAACCTGGGGTCTTCCTAGGCCCATTAGGAGAAACAGTTGGCCTCCACCTCTCTATGCTCCCTCTGTCTTTTTTGCACTGGTGGAAATTTTTAAAACAGTTTTATGATGAATCATAGTGGCACAACTAGTTAATATATTTCATTTCATTTCATTTTATTGATTCATTCCAGACATATCAAAACAATCTTTTAAAGCATAGACAATTTAACACTATCATGAATCTATGTATCTGAAAATAAATATAATATATTTATAAAATATATAATAATGCATAACTCAATATACACTGACACATGTGTATAACCATAACTTAGAAACATATAGAACCTCTTGTAAATAAATCTAATTATTAAATGGACATATTCCCCCCCAAAAAATAAAAAATAAACTAAATGTATATCCAATGTATACACACGGATCTATATACATACATACCAATATGCAAAACACATATCTGGTTTAACATGAAGAGCGACAGAAAAGGGGTATTAATTCTTTCCAAATGTTATTTCCTAAATGTACCACATAAACTTAGGCTAAAATAAGAAGAATCTAACAATTAACTATTCCATGATAACCTTTTGAAGTAGGTGTCCATTTTTTGTCAGTTTTTTGCTGCATCTTCGAGCTCTTTTGCGAGTAATCTCGACTCGTTCCCATCTTGGCATTCTTCTTTCTGAGGGAAAAAAGTTTAGAGTGAATATGTTAAATAATTTTTAAAAAATTATCACGTTTTCATCGCCTACTGATTATTCAAATGCTTAAACCACCCCGGAGCGTATTTCTGTAATGATTCATGTTAAACAGTTTAGGTTTCACTTTTGCGCACCTGAAGTCTCAGAACTGTATCGTGTATAGAACACTGAATGTCGGAGTTTGAATCAATCTATCTCAGCATCGTCATCCTGCCTGTAAGTTGTTGTTGATTCATATGTCAATCGTGAGTTTATGATGTGTTTTTCTAGTCACAGATGTTTTCTCTATAAACGAATTCCATTTAATGGCATCCTGATTTTGGCGATGAAATGAAGACTAACAAGCAAAGCTTCGCTAGGACTGCACACATAGAAGAGAGACAGAAAAGTCGATTTGGCGAGAAAATGATTATTTGAAGGCTTTAGTTTACGATAAAACAGCTGATTGCAGGAGACCGTTTACTTGGGTTGCCTTAACAACCATAGCTCAGAAGGCTACAGTAGCGAGACATGAAAGTCTCCATCTGATATTGAAACATTAAAAATTCTTAGTAGGCTATAGCAATAAGATATGACACGAAAGATTTACAGAAGTGTTGATTTAGCTTGTTGGATAGCTAGGTCCCCCTCAGGGAGGCTAATAGGCTACTGCTACTACCAAGTCTAGCAACTCTTTATCGATTCAAAGTTGGGAGTGATTTATTACGATTTATAGTCCTGGGTTCAATCTATAAAGTCTCGCAACAATTGAATCATAGACAACTGGACTAAGATCCAGTTGTCTATGATTCAATTGTTGCGAGAATGGAACTTACCTGGATAAATGAGAATATCCACAGACTAATCTATAAAGTCCTTATGCTTAATGACAAGCTATTTGATCCAGAAAACAGATGGCTTTTTTTTTTAACACTTACCTTTAATGTCGTCTTCGTGGTATCATTGTGCTGTTTATCCCACAGACAGAACGTTAATGGAAATAGATGCTCTGCGGTAGAGTTATGGACGGATCCCGCAGTAGGACACACCTCCGCTCCGATTGTTTAGCTTTAATACAGGTAGGCCTACCGATGGGCCCTACGGCGCAAACTTGATGATAGCTGAAGGAAGGGGAGAGGGCAGGGCACCAAGGCCACAGTGGCCGTAAGCAACCAATTTTTGGAAGGGCATCACGGCCAAGATGAAGGGCTACGACGGCCATGGCCGCCGTGGCCGCCGCGAAATTCCTGCCCTGGATGAAACTGTAATGCAGTATCAGAGCGGACACACGGGCAGGGATAATAACTGTGTAGAAACTATCCTATAACGGATGGAACAAACTAACTTTTACATTCTTCTCATCATTAGGGATGGGAATTGATAAGATTTTCACGATTCCGATTCCCTTATCAATTCTGTTAAACGATTCGATTCCTTATCGATTCTCTTATCGATTCTGTGAAACGATTCGATTCCTTATCAATTCTCTTATCGATTCTCTTATCGATTCCAATTTGGGGAATAAGGAGAACAAACAGTTTGATGATGAGCATCAACTTTGTTTAATTAACTATCACACGGCCTTACAAACTCAACAAGGTCAAGATGTCCACAACAAATGTGCAACTGGAGTAACATTTCTTTGTTTAAATAAAAAATGAATATAAGAACAAACTTAAAAACACTAGTTAAGTTGTTTAAAATACAAGAAAATTACGTTTGTTGTGTCCACAACAAATGTGCAACTGGAGTAACATTTGTCTTTGTTTAAATAAAAAACGAATATAAGAACAAACTTAAAAACACTAGATGAGTTGTTTAAAATACAAGAAAATTTACGTTTGTTGTGACAGTTACTTATTAATCTCTAATAACCAATAATGTCTAATAACAGGTGATGTGATAACTAATTAGAGTAAGCCATGGATCTTGCTGAAAATAAATGTGTGTGTGTGTGTGTGTGTACTCAAAATAGTAGTAGGGAAAATTAACAGTTCTTTTGCAGAAAGATGAGCATATCTGCTTTTTCTGGAAGGATACGGGATCTTTCGGGGCTTATGGTGTCTCCAGCCGTGGAGAACACCCTCTCAGATGGGGTGGAGGAAGCCTGCACACAGAGGTAGTTTTCAGCCAGTCCAGATAGCAAGGGCAGCGTATCCTTCTTGTTCCACCACCACTGTGTGGCACTATCCCTGCAGGGGATGGAGGGCAGGCTTTTGTAGAGCTGGATTTCCTGATCTACCCTCTGGGCTGGGGAAAGACAGGGCTGTGATTCACAAAGTGACTGCAGCTCGTTGTCGTCCTCCTCGAATAGTTCTTCCAAGGCTGTCTTTCTTGATGGTGGTGGCAGTGCCTGAATATAAATGAGCATGAAGTAAAATAATAATGAATAATAATATAATTATAAATAACTCAATAATCATGACAAAACAGAATCCAGTCATTACAAATAAATGAGCCAACTTACATAGTCCTCCTCTACTTCTTCCTCCACCTCCCCATCTTCGCAGCCTTCCCTCTGTGTCTCTCCTTCCTCAGGGAGCTTGAGAAGTGATGTAAACACATCAATAAATTTTAACACAGAGCTGTAGGATGTCTCACTCACAATGGAATCAAATGCAATCAAGACAAACAGAATTGAAACAGAAATTAATTAAAATACCTCATCTGTTGCTGCCACTGTATTTGCTTTGATTGCAGCTTCCCTGATCCTGTCCCAGACTTCATCACTTTTCACTTTATATTTAAATCTGGGATCAAGAATGGTGGCTTCCTCCAGGAATCTCTGAATATCAGCTCCCTTCAATTCCAAAAAGGAGGACAGGATGGTATTAGACTAATGGCCAAAAAAGCACTTACTTTATGTTTGTTGTACTTTATGTTTACTACTGTTCTCTCATTTCACCCTCAAATGGATAATGTCACATTACTTTTTTGACATTATACATTTAGTATGGGATTATGCAAATTAGCTTAAAGTGTCAAGATAAGATTAAATGTAGCTGTGCTTGCCTGGTAGCGTTTGGAGAGATCATTCCAAATATTCTCTTTGATGCTCCTTGTGAAAGCAGAGTCACCTTCCTGCACAGTGTACTGTTGCTCCAGCTTCTGCAAGATGGGCAAAATCTCACCGCAGGTTGGACTTTTCTCGCTGGAGACAGCCAGTGTGGAGGTGTAATGCTTCCGCATGAGCTGCACAAACGCCTCTGCTTTTCCTAAGTCCTCATTGCCGATTTTGGCCAACCTAAAAAATTAAATAAAAACAGAAAAAAGATGTTAGCATAAATAAACAACAACAAAAACAGTTTAAAACAAGTTTAAGATATATTATAATTGAAATGTACATTACCTGTCCTTCTCCATGGGCTTTCTTATGCGTGGGTCTATGGCTGCAGCCTGGAGAGCTGGGAACTGCTCACAGAATCTCTCCATCATCAAATAGAGGGAGTTCCACCTAGTTCTGACATCGAGGAGGAGCATGTGCTTTGGCAGCTCTGAGGGTTAACAACATATACACAATGTAAATATGTATTATCTAATGATTTGTGTAGACATACCTATACATCTATATTTAGAGTATCTTACTGAGCAACTCTTGTTTCTCTTTCAGAACAACTTTTGCCATGTGTGACCTCTTCATCCAAACTATCACTGCTCGAACTCGTGCTGCCCAATTTGAAATTGTGGTACAATTGTAAAGCTTCTGCGCTCCCAGATTGAGCGTATGGGCAAAGCATGGAAATTTCAGGATGTTCAGCTCTTTGATGGCTACATCCATGTTGGCTGCATTGTCCACAGTTGCTGCCACAACCTTTTCCCGTATGCCATATTCCTCCAGGATGTCATCAATCTCCTCTGCTACGGCTGAGCCTGTCTGAGCTTGGTACACAGCTTTGGTTTTTAGGACCTTTTCCTTTGCCTGGCCATTGCTCATATAGTGTAAAGTAACTGTGAGATAATGATCCTGACTAAAACTTGTCCATCCATCAGCTGTGATAGCTGCCTTCGACACAGTTTTCAGCTCAGAGATCAGATTTCCCTTTTCAACATCATACCAAGCAGGGATCAAGTGGTTGCTTAGGCTTTCTCGGCTTGGGGCTTTGTATTTTGGGTTGAGAACCTTAGTCATTTCCCTAGAAAATACATGAGAATGAATGAATGAATGATTGATATGTTTAATGTAGAGGAAAATATTTTATTTAAACAATCTGACAACAGCCTCACATTCACCTACCGAAATTCAGGGGCCTCTACTGTAGAAAATGAGTGCAAACCCTTAACAATGAATTTGGTAAGTGCCCGGTGACATTCGTCTACCTTCGCCTGGGACATTCTATTTCTGCTTGCCTCGGTGAAAACAGAAGGCACTGAACGGGAGCTGCCAGCCTCTGAGCCAGTCAGGCTACCCGTCTCGTCACGGTCATCTAAATCTAATGGAAAAGGCATTCGTTTAATGAAAAAGCATTACTGTACAATTTCGGAAAATAAACTTATCTCCCCCTGATCTAAATAAACGAGCGTCACCTTTCTCTCACTCCCTGAACTGCTGAGCAACTTCGTAGCATGTTTCGTTGCAGCCATTGCAATAGCTAGAATAATGTAAGAATTCCAGCTACTAGTAGCTCTACTTAAACATGCTAGCAATGAAGGGCTGGATGAACGAGAAAGGCATACTCCCTTAATAACCCAAAAGAGAGGTATGAAACCGGTTTATTTCCAGAAATGGCATATATTTACTTGGACCAACATTAAGCACAGCCAGTGATATAAAACTAGCTACTTACCGCCAGAGTTGCCTTCCATGCTGGTCGTAGCATTAGCTTCTGTCCGGTAGGCATCAAAAACACGGCATTCGTTAAAATGTATGCCATGTTGTGTGCGCAGGTGTTTCTGCATGTTTGATGTATTTCCTCCCGCTGCTGTAATTCCCACTTTGCAATGATTGCAAATCGGCTTGTTGACATCTTTCTCTTCCTTAAAATGAAGCCAAACTTTCGATCGCTTCGCTCGATGGGGCGCCATCTCTTCTGTTTTGCTTTTCTAGACTTACACCTGGTCACGTCGTACTTGCTTACTGAATGCCGTGTGCGTAACTTGCGTAAAAAACGTGACGTAAGTCGTGCTGCCCAGAGCCCGAGGCTCTGGTGCCATCTCTTCTGTTTTGCTTTTCTAGACTTACACCTGGTCACGTCGTACTTGCTTACTGAATGCCGTGTGCGTAACTTGCGTAAAAAACGTGACGTAAGTCGTGCTGCCCAGAGCCCGAGGCTCTGGTGCTGCCTGGAATCGATAAGAGAATCGTTAAGCGAGCTCCCAAACGGTGCCATGGAATTGGACCACACGGAACCGGTTCTGAACAGGAACCGGTTTTCGATTCCCATCCCTACTCATCATAGACATAAACGGCACCAATGCAGTGCATTTCACATTAAACAACACAGAGAACAGCCAGCAGAAAGCTGTGTTTTATTGTATTTTTAAAAAGGAAGCCAGATACAGGAGTGAACTGATCATAGCCGGCCCATCCCCAGCTGACCGGCGGCGCATGCACATAATTTGGCCTCTATTTTGATCCCTTTCATAATTTATTAATCCTTCTTAGTAGCTATCAGTGTGTTTTATTATTTTTTTAGCATGTTAAGCTGGCATTGCCCATGCCCAAAGTCCTTCTCTGGCGTTGTTTAACGTTACTTCAACATAGCTAGTTTAAATAAAAAGTCTTCATACAAAACGCCATAAAAAAAGAGAAGGCATTAATGTTACCTTTATATTGCGACTTCTTCTTCTTCTTCTCCTCTTTTCTTCTCTTTCTGTTCTGCACACCCGAGGGCTTGGACGGCTTTTTCATCTCGCAAACACCTGTCCGAGATCGTCTTCCACTTGTCCTGCCCTGACCTTTGATCCGCGCATCATGATCCGGACCCAATAACGACACGTCACGTGCTCACACATAATTTAGGAACATGTCACTGTTTATTTATTTGTAACGTTAATATTTACTTTTTTTCTAGACAGAACACACTAAGTAAGGGCGCCAGTGGGCATAGAAAAATTTTATTTTATGATTATTTTCCCTCAAGGCTAAGGTGGACTGGTGGCGTGGCAGCGCCCCTCCAGCAGATGGCGCCCTAGGCGGCCGCCTATATCGCCTATGCCAAGAGCCGGCCCTGACTCTTGCCTGATGTTTTTCTGTTTTTTTCTGTTCAAAACACATATTGCACCTTAATTCACTGCACCTTGCAGCTCATTGCACTATTTGTTGTATGTTACACTTGTTATATTGTGTGTTTTTTAAATGTGTCTTATAATTATAATTATATTGTAAATAGAATACTTTCTGTTTTTTTATATTGCTATTTAATATTGTGTTTTTTCATATCTTGCTGCTGCTACACTACAATTTCCCAGTTTCTATCTATCTATCTATCTATCTATCTATCTATCTATCTATCTATCTATCTATCTATCTATCTATCTATCTATCTATCTATCTATCTATCTATCTATCTATCTATCTATCTATCTATCTATCTATCTATCTATCTATCTATCTATCTATCTATCTATCTATCTATCTATCTATCTATCTATCTATCTATCTATCTATCTATCTATCTATCTATCTATCTCTATCTATCTATCTATCTATCTATCTATCTATCTATCTATCTATCTATCTATCTATCTATCTATCTATCTATCTATCTATCTATCTATCTGTCTGTCTGTCTGTCTGTCTGTCTATCTGTCTGTCTGGCTATCTATCTATCTATCTATCTATCTATCTATCTATCTATCTATCTATCTATCTATCTATCTATCTATCTATCTGTCTATCTGTCTATCTATCTATCTATCTATCTATCTATCTATCTATCTATCTATCTATCTATCTATCTATCTATCTATCTATCTATCTATCTATCTATCTATCTATCTATCTATCTATCTATCTATACCCATAGCAGAATGTTTAATAGCTGTAGATTTAGGTCATCTATAGGTTCATCATCTATCAACTCCTGTGACATTGTGACATACTGTAGCTTTCATACTGTCATTTAATATAAATACATGTTATTGATCCAGTCATAGCCCTATTTAAACAGTTGAGAGAATAACTAGAAAGACTGTTTACACATGACATTTTTCATCTTGTGTAGTCATCTCTGTTGCTACTGCCTGACCATCTATGACAAAGAAAGCAGCCTAAAACTGACATTAAGTCACTGCTGTGCTTTCAAATAAAATCTCTCATTACAGTTTTTCTCAATCACTTTGGTACATTTTTCCAATCATTCTTGCAATTTGCAGAAGATCAAGTGCATTTCTCAAAACAGTTTGAACAAATAGCAAAACACTGTGGATCACCTGCAAAAGCCAGTCTCTTGCTCAAAATCCTTAGTCCATCCCTCAAAAGCAAGTTTTTGTGTCAATATACTTGTCAGTGCCATCAGAATGTTTAATCATTGTGTCATTGTGTACAGATACGACAGTCAAATTCATTAGTCGTGTTGGCAATTGAATAGTGCACTTTGAAGGGACATGTTGATGTAAAATGTGGTTTAGGTGTGATGACAAGTGTTGTACATTTGACCTCATATAATGTATATGTGTAAGATTGATTGGAAAAGACAAGATTCACATTTACAGAATGACTTCTTCATTGGCAAACATTGACATTGCAGTCCGTAAAGAAAAAAAAAAGACAGCACTGCACATAACAAAGGTGAAATACAATACGTAAGTGTAAACATAGGTCAAAAATATAAACATAGGTCATACAGTAGGTAAACAAAAAAATATGAACAACTCCCCAAATTCTAATCTCAATCCTGATCTTCAGCTTCTTCCCGTTCCTGTCTGTTAGGCCACAAATTCTCATCCACGTCACACCTGATGTCCTCCCGTGCAAGGCAGCGTGGATAGTATCTTCTTGCATGCCTAATCCATGCTCTGCAGGAATCTGCAGTAATGTCTTGGCATGCTGCATCCATTGCAGCCAGAAGGGTCACTTGTGTGTGTGGCTCTCGGTCATACACCTTCCACCTCCAGGCTGAGAAAAATTCCTCAATGGGGTTGAGGAATGGGGAGTATGGTGGTAAGAACTCCATCACCATTCTGTTATGGTTTGCGTACCACTGCCTTACTCGGTTTGACTTGTGGAAGCTTACATTGTCCCATATTATGGCATATTTGGGCTGGGCCATATTCTCGGCTGGGCCACCTAGGATATGATCCCTGTACAAAGTGTCTAGGAATGCTATTAGACGTTCAGAGTTGTATGGACCCATCAGTGGAATGTGTGTCAGCACACCGTTATCTGATATTGCGGCACACATAGTTATGTTGCCACCCCTTTGGCCTGGCACATCAATGGTGGCTCGATGTCCAATAAGGTTTCGACCCGTCTTCTGCGCTTTGTCAGATTGAAGCCAGCCTCGTCCATGTAAATGAAGTGACAGGGTGGCTCACTAGCTTCCAGTTCCATCATGCGCTAAATACAGAAGACAAAATGTTATTTTTGGAATTACTGCATTACATGCATTTGCAAAAGAAGTTAGATCAAACGTATATGACATATTGCATCTTCTTTTCTACAGCCATAGCATATGTGCAAATGCCACACTTACAGTAGTGTAGTGTACATCTTTACATTACATTGCATTTGGCAGACACCTTTTACTGTAAACCCAAAGCGACTTACAAACGAGGACATATCTATATATGGTTTTGGAATAAAAGTTGTACCTGGACAAAGTGGTAGCGCAGCTCCTTCACCCTCTCACCATTTCTTTCAAATGGGACAGTGTATAGCTGTTTTCATGCGCATGTGTTGTTTTTTTTAGCACTCTGTCAATGGTAGAGATACTGACTGTTTGGATGTTTGCAAATGTGTCATTGTCCTGCAAAATAGTAGTCTGTATCCCTCTCAGTGTAATGGCGTTGTTTTCAACAACAATGTTGCAGATAGCCATCTCCTGGTGTGGTGTGAAAATCCGCCCTCTACCACCCCTGTGTACTTGTCTTGCAGTCCTATGTGGGAAATAGAAATGTAAACCAAAAAAATTTGAGGAAGACACAATGGCATTGTATAGAGCATCAGTGGTGGAATAGGCTACTGTAATTTTGTATGGGGCATTACTGTATTGACATGTAAATACAGTAAACTCCATGTAATTCAGCACATACTGTTAGATTACACACCTGTTTCTCTCTGCGGAAAGTTTGAATAATTGAGGACACAGTTGTTCTGCCAACATTTGGCTGCACCCTTCTCCCCGCTTCAGCCATAGTCAGCCCATGATTCAAAACATGGTCTACAAGTGTTGCTCTGATTTCATCAGGAACCCTCTTCCTACTCCTCCACCACGCAGCCTCACCCCTCTTCCTCTCCTTTTTCTTGGCTGTTGTCCTTCCATTGTCAGACATTGTAACTTTCTATTGTGCTCTGGTTACCTATATACTCCCCAGTAGATTGTTCATGAGATGCTCCCTTGAGCTCATTCAGAAAACTGTCAATCATTGGTTGATCAACTCTTTTCATTAGAGAAAGTCTAGATTCACCTGGGAGGAATTTACCAATTTAGATCATATTTACAGACAAATGTCTTATGGAAATGTATATATGCTTGACATGTTATGATGGCTTGGTAAATCATTTTGCATGTGAAGACTTATATGATGAACTATAGCCTAAATGTTTTGGGGAAAGAGACTATTTGATAGATTCCTATAACAAAGCATTTTGATTAGCATGACAAAAGCAATTGATAATGTACGAAAAAACTGAGAATTGTACACAATCATTTGCATGGATGGACAAAAGCATTTGCAATTTGTTCAATGCAATGAGAAACTGCCTTTTTCATCTGCACAAATGGCATGATGATGTGACAACTGAACAAGAACTTTTGAGAATTTCAATTCTGATGTGAGAAATGTACCAAACCAATTGAGAAAAACTGTAATACTCACAAACGCTTAAACAAATTAATGAACTAGCTGCTTTCAGCTGTAGCAATGAAACAGCAGATTGCTTGGATGGGGGAGGCATAGACGGTGAGTCACAAGGGGAGTATGCATGTGTTTCTTGTGAGTGTTTGAAATATTCCCGTTGCTCTGCTCCAGACATTCCTAGACAAAGTTTGCCCAGTCTTTACGTAAAGATGTTGCACGGCCTTGAGAAATGTTCCAGTGCAAAGCCGCAGGTGTTATAGGAAGGGGGAGGTGGTGGGGGGAGATCACCCGTCGTCATAACATTCCAGGAGAAATAGAGATAGCAGCTTTCAAGGCCATTCTGGGGAGCCAATTCAGAGTAGTAGGATTCAAAGTAGGAGCATTTCCACACGGACAATGCTAAGGGAACTCCAGGGATCAGGACTGAACAGCTGTGTAGCCTTAAGAAAACCACTAATCAGTGAGGCTAACTGGAAAAAAAAGGCTTCAATCTGCTAGAGAGCATAAAGATTGGACTCTGGATCAATGGAAGAAGGTCATGTGGTCTGATGAGTCCAGATTGACCCTGTTCGAGAGTGATGGGAGCATCAGGGTAAGAAGAGAGGCAGATGAAGTCATGCTCCCATCATGCCTAGTGCCTACTGTACCAGCCTGTGGGGGCAGTGTTCTGATCTGGGGTTGCTGCAGTTGGTCAGGTCCAGGTTCAGCAACAGTATGTGCTCAAAGAAGAACCTGAATATACTAAATGATGAAAAATTAATGCAACATTGGATGGAAATAAATCTTGTGACATCGCAGAAGCTTACTGAAACAATGCCACAGCGAATGTGTGCCGTAATCAAAGCTAAAGGCAGTCCAACGAAATATTAGAGTGTATGACCTTTTTTTTGGTGGTGACTTTTTTTTTTGGCCCGGCAGTGTAATTTTCAATCCACGTTGTCAAAGGGCATATTTATGAATTGAGGGTTGACCGCTCGTCAGGCTACTGAAAATAAGATGAAGGCTCAATTTGAGATGACACCTCTGAAATATGTTATCCACCCAATTTGCAGCTGACAGCAAATCAGAGGCAGACTTTTCCTAAAATACAATCCAGTAATAAAAGGGTTAGGGTTAGGGTAAGGGTTAACCCTAACTCTAACCCTTAACCCTAACCTTTAACCCTAACCCCTAACCCTAACCCCTAACTCTAACCCCTAACCCTAACCCTTAACCCTAACCCCTAACCCTAACCTAAACCTAAAAACCTAACCCTAACCCTAACCCTAACCCTAACTAACCCTAACCCTAACCCTAACCCTAACCCTAACCCTAACCCCTAACCCTAACCCCTAACCTAACCCTAACCCTAACCCTAACCCTAACCCTAACCCTAAAACCCTAACCCTAACCCTTAACCCTAACCCCTAACCCCTAACCCTAACCCTAACCCTAACCCTAACCCTAACCCTAACCTTTAACCTTAACCCCTAACCCTTAACCCTAACCCCTAACCCTAACCCTTAACCCTAACCCTAACCCTAACCCCTAACCCTATCCCTAACCCTAACAACAAATATTATAAGAAACTGGAACAATCAATTCAACCTCACACCCAACATACATTCCGTCCCATTATTCATACTCTCTACAATAAAAAATACATTTCGGCTAAACAACGTGACTTTCTACTTGGACCCAATAACCCACGACCCCGGTACTTTTATTTACTTCCTAAAATCCATAAAGATCCAAGTACCTGGACCATTCCCTTTGAAGTTCCTCCTGGCCGCCCTATAGTTTCTGATTGCAACAGCACTACTTATAATCTAGCACAATACATTGATCACTTTCTAGGACCATTATCCAGTCAACACCCCAGTTATGTCAAAGACACTTTACATTTCCTCGACATCATCCGCCCTCTTACTGTACCCCCTTCAGCATTTCTATTCACCATTGACATTGACAGTTTATACACAAACATAGACACTCAAATGGGCCTAAAATCCATACAAAATTCCTTTAAAAATAACCCGGACCCTCTTAGACCCGATCAGGAACTCCTACAACTCATTGCACTCTGTTTAAACAATAATGATTTTCTGTTCAATAACCAACACTATTTGCAGATTAGTGGCACGGCCATGGGCCAGAGATTTGCCCCCTCCTACGCAAACATTTATATGAGCGAGTGGGAAAGGGAGGCCCTTCAGAAATGTTCATTAAAACCCCTAATCTACCTCCGCTATCTGGACGACATTTTTGGTATTTGGCTACATTCCCTCCAACAGTTTTCCGTTTTTATAGACACTCTTAACAATCATCATCCATTGATCAAAGTCAAATATTCAATCGACCCGGTCCAAATTCACTTCCTTGACACTACAGTTTTTCTTCAGGCCTCACACACCTCCACCTCAAAATCAATAAAAACTAAAGTCTACTTCAAACCCACTGACACTCATGCCCTCCTCCATAAAGCCAGCTATCATCCAAAACACACATTCAAAGGCATAATAAAATCTCAAATTATTCGTTTTTATCGCATTAGTTCAGACATCACAGATTTTCATCAGGCCACATCCACACTATTCCAAGCTCTCCGCAATAGAGGATATTCTAAACGCTTTCTCAGATACATCAAAAATACTACATTGGCCTCCCTTCTCCCCACTCGCTCTCCCACCTCTAATCAAGATTCTCCACCTACCTCACCTTCCCTCCCTTCCTTTTCAGTGTATTCTCCAGCCCAGGTCTCTAGATCTTCCTCACCAGACCCCTATCCAGTTCCCCACCCTGACCCTTCTCTCAACCCCAGCCCCTTCCCATCAACCTCCCCCACCCTTCCTGACCCCTCTCCCCCTACCTCTCCTTCACCACCCTCTTTTAACCCAACCCCCTCACACCCTGTACATCGCGCCTTAACCCTACTCCCTTACCCCCCCCCCCCTACCCCTCCGCCCTAAAAGCCAACCGCGCCCGGCCCGCCGCCCCAGCGCGCCCTAGCTCTACGGCCCCGACCCTACCCCCTACCCCCGACCCCACCCGGACCCCCCCCGAACCCGAACCCACTCGACCTAACCCTAACCCACCTTACCCCCCCCCCCAAGAATAAACACCCCACCCCCTTCCCCCTCCCTTATCTCCACTCCGTAACCCTAACCCTATCCCCTTATCCCCCGGCCCATCCCAAATCCCTAACCCCAACCCTACCCGCTTACCCCCTCCCCGAACTCTACTCCCTAACCCTAACCCTACCCTCTTACCCCTTCCCCCAACTCTATCCCCTAACCCTAACCCTACCCTCTTACCCCCTTCCCCTTTTTCCTCCCCAAACCTAACCCGGCTTCCCCAACCACCCCCTCATTTCCCCCTCCTAACCCTACCCCGTATTCTCCACCCTCTTCTCCTCCTCCCCATCCAAACTCTACCCCTACCTCCTTATACCCCCCTCCCCCAACATCAACACCTCAACCCCCATCTACTCACCTTATCCCTTTTGTGTCCGCCTTTTCCCACCCTATCACCCAACTACACAAAACCATTAAACATAATTTCACTGTTATTCAATCTCTTCACCCAGTTCTTCACCATACCAGACCCATATCTGCTTTTAGAAAACACCGGAACCTTCACGATATCTTGGTCAGATCACTCTTTACAGACAATAAACCAACCCCTCCTCTCCCCTACAGTCACTTCTACAAAACAAAGAAATTCATTTACAACCCTTACACAAAAAATAAATATCCCATATTAGGTTCCTCATCTATTCAGACCACCAACACAGTTTATGCCATTATTTGTAATCTTTGCAATAAAATTTATATTGGAGAAACCAGACATTCTATTTATACACGACTTTCACAACACCTACATAACATTGGGAAGGGTCGTCTGAACACCTACTTGGTACAACACTTTCAGTTTCATTCCCTCAACCATCTTACAATAACCGGTCTAGAACAGAACGACCATTGGACGGATGGACAGAGGAAAAGGGCGGAGAGGATCTGGATCCACAGGCTGGGGACTGCTGCACCGGGGGGACTGAATGATGAATCATCCACCTAAGGAACAATCTCTTACCCCCGGTTGCACCTTGTCCCCTATGACCTTGGGGTCCGGATCCTTTCCCCCTCCCCCCTTTTTTTTTTTTTTTTTTTTTTTTTTTTTTTTTTTTCTCCCTCCCTTCTCTCCCACCTTAACCCTGGGACCTGGGACTACAGTGGAAGAGGGCAGTCTTTTTGCAGTATTTTTTGCATGTGTCTTTTTAATCTTTACTTGTTCACTTATTTTTAAGCACTTACTTTGAAGCACTTGTTTTGTATATATCATATTTGTATATTTTTTTAAATTGTTGTCTTTTTACTAATCATGGCTGCCTTCCTCCATTTTCCCACGTCCCAGGGAAAGAACCCCCTTCAACCCATCCTTCCTTTCCCCTTCCTTCCCTTTTTTTTTTTTTTATTTTTTTTTTTTTTTTTTTTTATTTTATTTCTCATCTAGTCAAACATTTAGCGGAGGAACTCCAGCCATGTTTTTATTATATATTGTATGTATTTATAGAAAACAATTTTCTAATATATTGTGCTTTTACTAATGTTTGCCCCCCTTTTTTTATAGCACTTACTAAATTTGCACTTATTTATGTTCTTAACCTTTTACTAACTCTTGGCTGCACCTCCTCCGTTATTTTAATATTTCTAAATTATCCTTTTTTTTTTTTTTTTTTTTTTTTTTTTTTTTTTTTTCCCCTCTGTCCATCCTCTGAGTCTTGCTTTGGGATTGAGTCCTGGTTCCCTACATCAAGATGACTGTGCTCCCACTGCCCCATTGTCCTTCTTCCGGTACAGTAGGCTAGTGCACCCCAATTTCATCCCAAAAAAACCCTAACCCTAACCCCAACCCTAACCCTATCCCTTAAAACCCTAACCCTTAACCCTAACCCTAACCCTAACCCTAACCCCTAACCCTAACCCTAACCCTAACCCTAAACCCTAACCCTAACCCTAACCCTAACCCTAACCCTAACCCTAACCCTTAACCCTAACCCCTAACCCTAACCCTTAACCCTAACCCCTAACCTAACCCTAACCCTAACCCTAACCCCAAACCCTAACCCCAACCCCCAGTAATATATTCTCAGAGGATGCAAAGTTTGATATTGATGGAGTAGATTAGATTAGATTAGATTAGATAGAACTTTATTAATCCCTTGGGAGGTCTCCATCAGGGAAATTGTGGTTCCAGCAGCTACAGCACCGACAAAACAGTAGAGAAAGCAAACACAGAGTAAAAAATATTATAAAATAGAATAAAAAATAGTACAGTATTAGAGTAGTCTTAAGATAGTATTGCACACCCAGAGAATAAATAAACATCGATTGCACAACCATAAATATTTATATATTCAGCTTAGTGTCCCGACTTCTCCAATCCCTCTCTCTTCCTGCTACCCCTCCCCCTCCCACCTAGTGCAGAGTTATACAGTTTGATGGCTCGGGGGACAAAGGAGTCTCTGAGTCTGTTGGTTCTGCACCTGGGGAGAAGCAGTCTGTCACTAAACAGGCTTCTCTGTGCACTGATGACAGGCTGCAGAGGGTGACTGGCGTTGTCCATAATAGCCAGCAGTTTGTTTCTATATCTCCTCTCTGCAACTGTCACCAGAGAGTCCAGCTTTGTGCCAACCACAGAGCTAGCTCGCCTGATCAATTTGTCCAACCTGTTCGAGTGCCTTGTGGATGTACTGCCACCCCAACACACCACAGCATAGAAGAGGGCACTGGCAACCACAGACTGGTAAAACATCTGCAGCAGTTTCCTGCAGATGTTGAAAGATCGCAGCCTCCTCAGGAAATACAGTCTACACTGGCCCCTCTTGTACAGGTGTTCTGTGTTACATGACCAGTCCAGCTTGTTATCCAGCCACACCCCAAGGTATTTGTAGTTACCTACAACCTCCACCTCATCACCCCTGACCAACACTGGACGTGGACATGGTCTGGACTTCCCAAAGTCCATGACCAGCTCTTTAGTCTTTGAGGTGTTGAGGTGCAGGTGGTTCCTTTGGCTCCAGACAACAAAGTCATTCACCAGACTCCTGTACTCTTCCTCTCT
Organism: Hirundichthys speculiger; assembly: GCA_018398805.1. Lineage (NCBI taxonomy): Eukaryota > Metazoa > Chordata > Actinopteri > Beloniformes > Exocoetidae > Hirundichthys > Hirundichthys speculiger. Next base: position 465,628 of record JAGFBZ010000385.1, on the reverse strand, counting down.
GTCATCCCTAATACACCCCATGATAACTGTGTCATCTGCAAACTTCTGGATTGTGACACAGCTCCGAGCTGTAGCAGAAGTCTGAGGTGTATAGGGTGAAGAGAAGGGGGCCAGCACTGTCCCCTGCGGTGCTTCTGTACTGCTGACCACAGTGTCAGATGTGATGTCCGTCAGCCTGACATACTGCGGTCTGTCGGTGAGGTAGTCAGAAATCCAGGACACCAAGCAGGGGTCCACTTGCATCCTCAGCAGTTTGTCCTGAAGCATAAGGGGCTGGATGGTATTAAAGGCACTTGAGAAAATCCAGAAAAAGGATCCTTACCGTGCCACTCCCTTATCCAGGTGCGATGTGGGCGCGATGTAGAAGATACAGGATGGCATCCTCCACCCAACACCGGCCCGATAGGCAAACTGTAGGGGTCCTGGGCATGTTGCACTTGGGGCCTGAGAAGGTTGAGGAAGAGCCGCTCCAGTGTCTTCATCAGCTGTGATGTGAGTGCCACTGGTCGGAAGTCGTTCAGCTCGCTGGGCCGGTTCTTTTTAGGAACTGGAACGATGCATGATGTTTTCCATAAAGTGGGCACTTTCCCTAGTTGTAAGCTAAGGTTGAAAACATGCTGGAGTGGCTCCCCCAGTTCAGCAGCGCAGGTCTTAAGCAGCCGGGGGGACACCTTGTCAGAGCCTGCTGCTTTCCTGGGATGAAGCTTCCTCAGTTCTCCCCTGACCTGGTCTGCAGTTATGTGGGGAGAAGGATGTGGGGAGGGGAGGGGGGGAAGGGGGACTGCATTGTTGTTGTGGAGGAGGTGCACTGGGGGAGGGGGGGAGGGGGCTGCGTGAGGGGGGGAGGGTCGTGGGCTGGTCAAACCGGTTAAAAAAGTTATTAAGTCTGTTTGCCTCCTCCACTGACCCTCTTGGTGTTCCAGTCTTTACCCTGTGGCCTGTGATGGTATTAACACCATCCCAGACCTCCCTCATGCGACTTTCATTCAGTTTCTGTTCAACTTTCCTCCTGTAGGTGTGTTTTGCCTCTTTCAGGCACTGTTTCACCTCCCGCTGTGCTGATTTAATGGCCTCCCTGTCCTTGCTCCTGAAAGCTACCTTCTTCAGTAGACAGTAGACAGTTCCTGTGAAGCTGCATGAAAGCAGGCAAATAAAAGTTGGAGCAAACAACAGTGAGTCATCCATAGGAATATTCATGCACATTGCAGCCACCTCCAATGGGCGAATGTCACTGAAGAAAAAAAAGTAAAATCTACAAAGGTTGTAGTGTGAGGGTATGTGAGTGCCTTAGTAAATCATCAGTGTCATCATGACCTGCCCACCTCAGTACATGTGAAAACTCAGACACGCCCACCCTCCCGCTGTCCTCATCTTCATGTCAAATACATCAGGTCGTCCAGTCACTGTAAGGTTGGCGGTTCAATCCCGGCTCCAACTGTCCACATGTCAAAGTGTCCCTGGGCAAGACACTGAACCCTCACCTGCCCCCGGGGGGCCTGGCAGCACCTTGCATGGCAGCAGCCGCCAACTGGCGTGTGAATATGTGTGTGAATGGGTGAATGAGAGGCCATTGTAAAGCGCTTTACCATGATGTCTAGAAAGCGCTATATAAGTGCAGTCCATTTACCATTTACATCATGCATGCATCCTGCTTAAAATGTTTGAATTGTATCAACACTTAGCCAACATGCAAGACATGGAGACTTAGAGATGAATGTGCACTCTAACCTGATGATCCATGTCCTGGAGGTTGTGTGTGTGTGCGTGCGTGCGCGTGTGTGCGCATGTGTGTGTGCGTGTGTGTGGAGAAGGATCTGCTTACGTTTAACAGCTGGTATTGTCCAATAGGTTGTCAGCAAGGACATCCACCTGATGCTATCAATGCTGTGCATTGATGTAAAAGGTAGGGAAAGTCAGACAGAGGGGGATGAGGAGACAAGATGAAACAAAGAGGGGTGCACCATGCCTAGGATATATGTAAAGAACCTAAATTTGACATATTGTTGTATAAAATAATATTGTAAAAATGGGAGTAAATATTGGGCGAGCATTCACTGTTTTTGACTGGGGCCTGCCAGTCAGAAAGTCTCGGTGCCAGTTACAGAGGGTGGGTTGCAGGCCAAGTGTGAACAACTTTGTGGGTGATGACTGTGTTAAAGGCTGTAGTCAACAGAGAGCATTCAGATGTAGGAGTTTGTTTTCCAGGTGGAAGAGGGAGTGGTGGAGACATGGACCTGCTGGGCCGGTATGTGTATTGAAGGGGGTCCAGTACGTCTGGGATGTTCCTCTAAATGTGAGGCAGTACCACTTTCTCGAAACACTTGGTGATGACTGGAATGAGTGCAACTGGCCTGTAGTCATTCAGACAGGTGGGTGGGTTTTTCTTGGGGACGGTTGTAGTCTTAAACCAGATGGGAACAGTGCTCTGTCTGAGAAAGTGGTTGAATGTGGAGGCAAGAACATTGACCAGCTCATTAGCGCATGGTCTCAGAGCCTGCCCCGGGGTATTATCAGGTCCTGCTGCCTTGTGGAAGTTGATCTTCCTCAGATCTCTGTGCAGTTGGTCTGCTGAAACTGTTTGGGGGAGGGGTGTGTGTGGATCGGTCTGGAGGGTCCAGGTGTGTGCAGGCCTCCTCTCTGTGTTGTGGCTGGAGGACTCCAACTGGGTGTAGAATGTCATCCAGCATGCTGCCGGTGGAACTGATGATTCTGCTGGGGGTCCTGCAGGCCTTGCCACATCTGTCCTGGGTCAGCAGCGTAGAAGCTGTCCAGCTTCTCTCTGCACTGCCTCTCAGCCGCTGTGATGGCTTTCCTCAGTCTGTACTTTGCAGCTTTGTACTCTTTGTTTCATTGCCAGAGTTAAAAGTACACAGCATGCATCGTACCTGACTGTTGATCCAGGGCTTCTGGTTAGGGAGCTTCCTGACTTATGTGATGGGCACGATGTTATCCACACAGGTGCTAATGTACCCAGTCACATTCTCAGCATAGTCCTGTACGCTGACAGAAAGTCTCAGTGCCAGTCAGAGAGGGTGGGTTGCAGGCCAGAGCAATGTCCTCCAGAGTGGCTGCATCTTTTTCCCAGTCCATCTGAGTGAAACACTCCTTCAGGATGCTCTCAGGGGTCCAGAGTTTGACCTGTTTGGTCGTAGGGTCGAGGCCAGGTACATGAATAGGAATATGTGGTCTGAGTGACCGTAGTGGGGGCGGGGTGCAGCCTCGTAAGCACCACATATGTTACATACAGACCAGAGAACAGATGATCAAGGCCTAGCATTGATGCATATTTTTAAACAGATAGTCACAGAAGTTGAGAAGCATTTTAATGTCTTCATGGATTGCTTTGTTTGCTCTTTGAAGAGCTCTACTTCTGTGGTGAAAAACCAAGCTGCACAATCACAAAAAGGCTTATCAAATTTTTAGGGAAATTAGTGTATCTGTAATGTAATTGATCTTTTAGTCTGTTTAACTTAAACACATTAAACGTATTTAAACTTATTTAAATTATAAAATCCTCTCTGTTTTTAGGTACAGCAAATACTCGGGAACATTCTGAAGCACATACATACATTTCTGCAAATACACATTTATAAGCATGGAGGAAAACTCTACACATGTGAAGAGTTGTACTCTTTAACGTGAAGTGCTGGGAGTACTGACTGAAATCTCCCAGAGGAACAATTACATTTATTGAGGATTGTGCAGTGCAGCTTCTTCACTCACTGCCAAAAGGAATCTATTCACGTACTCTTCCTCTGCAGGAAAGAACTACATTCTTTGCATTAAGTGCACAGATGATAGTTGGTCTTTTTTATCCACCCATTCTTCTCAACTTGATAGAGAGACCACAATAAAAAAAAAAGGAGCAGAGATTGACCAGTCAATCAGGTTCTGGTTAGACAGGCTCTGTGTCTTCATGTAATGATGCATAACACAAAACGTTAAATGAACCATTACTTCTTTACCTCCTTGTTTCTTGCAATACAGCAACAAAGTTAATTCATAACCTGCCTGAAATCTGAGGCAAACACTTGGCACACTTGGAGGGGGAAGAAGAAAGACCAAAATGTAATTTAATTTGGGATTTCCATCACAGATAAAAGATCCCCGTTTAATCTCAAATGCGACTAATCCTGGGACCAAAAGCACACTGGAACATTTTCTGTTCAGACTGATTTGGAGCTGAACTGCTTGTTCACCTCATGCAATAGCCAAATTTAACAGACCAATATGCTTCTTTTTCTAAACTTTGTGTCATGGTCTGGGGAGACCATGACAGCCATTTTGGGTTCTTTTATGGTCTGTGTTAAATTGGCGTCAATCCCTGTCTTTTGTGTTAACTGTTTCCTGTTTTACTTTGAAGGTCTGTTTTGTCTCCGTTGTTTTAAGCTTTGCTTCCTTCCCTCTTGTTATCCTGATTGTCTGCACCTGCCTCTCGTTGGGTTCCCTGTGTATTTAAGTCATCTCATCTCCCCTGTCTGTGCAGGCCCGTTGTCTTCTGTTCCATGGGTTTCCCTGCCGGTTTGTTTTCTGTCTTTCGTTTTGCGTCTGAAGTCAGTAGATCTTTGTTCCGTACCCTGTACGTCTTGCCTCGTGTCCTGTAAAGTTTTTTTTTCTGTTTTTCAGCCTGGGTTTTTTGTTTGGATTACTTTTCTGGAGTTTTGGACTTTGTGTTTTTTCCTGTCCATGTGGATTACCTTTGTGGATTTTGTAGTTTTCTTGGACTTTTGTTTTTTGTTTTTGTCAAATAAATACTTTATATTTTTGCAATCCTGCGCCTGGGTCCTCCATCTTGCCTCCAAACCTGACAGAACGGACCAGCCAACATGGACCCAGCAGGAGGGGAGCTGATCTCCCTGCTGGCCTTTTTTAGCAGGGAGGCAGCAAAAAATGCCCCCCATATGATGGATTCTGGGGAGGAGGAAGTTTCCCCATTCAGGGGCACAAGGCTGGCACTCGGGGACCGAGGAGCCAGCAGAGGAGGAGACCTCCTAGAAGGAGGCAATAGAGACGCTCCTCCTCCGCCACAGGGACTCTTTCCTCCGAGGTGGCCCGAGAAGAGGCCCCTACCCCAGCTCTCGTTCTGGAGGGTGTCCAGGAGGACACCTCACCTTCTTCCCCACTCCCATGGATATCCGGGAGGACATCCCATCTTCGGCTCCCGACCCTGTCTCCACGGTGGCCTGTGGGGGTCTTGAATTTTTTCGAGGACATCTACCACTGACTCACGTCGTCCCTGAAGCGGTCAACTGACGTGAGTCAGTGGATCTTTGTGTAGGACCTCCTCCTGAGGCACCGACCCTCCGGCCCCAGCTCCTTCACTTGCCCGAGTTACAGACCATATACGGAAACCTTAATATGCTAAGAAAGGAGCTGGTGGTCCTTAATCCCGTTTCTGAGGAGGTCGACGCAAACGCTCCTCAGCCCAATCCCGTTTCCTGGGGAGGTCGACGCCGATGCTCTTCAGCCCGATTCCGTTTCCGGTGAGGTCGACGCCGATGCTCTTCAGCCCGATTCCATTTCCGGGGAGGCCACGCAGATGCTCCTCAGCCCGATTCCGTTTGCGGGGGAGGTCGACGCCGACGCTACTCAGCACGATCCCGTTCTTGAGGTGGTCGACGCACCTCAGCCCGGTCTTGTTCCCGAGGTGGTCGATGCATCTCAGCCATATCCGGTGGTGGTCGACGCACCTCAGCCTGGTCTTGTTCCCGAGGTGGTCGATGCACCTCAGCCCAATCCTGAGCTGGTTGACTCACACTCGCCCAGTCCCATTTCCAAGGTGGTTGACGCACCTTTGCCCAGTCCCATTTTCGAGGTGGTCGACGCACCTTTACCTGGTCCCGTTCCCGAGGTGGTCGACGCACCTCACCTTGCCTCCGTGGCGGTCAACGTGCCTCACCTCGCCTCCATGGCAGTCGAAGCGCCTCACCTCCCTTCTGTGGTGGTAGACGCACGGTGGTTCCTGTGTCCCCGAGGCAGTCTCGGGTGAGGTAGGGGTCGAGTCGTCTCAGCCTCTGCCTTGGCCTTGCTTCCCGCCGTTGCAGCAGGAGCTGCAGACGGCCGAGACTCTGCCCAAACCCCTGCAGCAGGAGCTCCAGGTGCCGGAGCTGCAGCAGGAGCTGCAGCCAGCCAAGACTTTTCCGGCGCCTCGTCGCCTCCAGGTTCCCGTCTGCCCACCTCGTCCGCTCCGGGTTCCAGTTCGCCGCCGCTGAGGCCGTCTGCCTTGTCAGTTCCTGGTTCCAGTCCGCCATGGCCATCCGACTCACCAGTTCCTGGTTCCAGTTTGCTGCCCCGGCCGTCTGCCTCACCAACTCCTGGTTCCAGGCTGCCCCTGCCTCGGCCGTCCGCCTCGCCAGCTCCTGGTTCCAGGCTTCTGTGGCTGCCCGCCTCGTCAGCCCCTGGTTCCAGTCCACCGCCTGCCTCGTCAGTCCCTGGTTCCAGTCCACCGCCGCTGAGGCCGTTCGCCTGAACTGTTTCTGCCGTCTGCCCGGCGCCGAGGCCTTCTGCCTGGACTTTTGCTCGCGGGCCTTGGGGCCTAGTGACTGTCTTTTTTTAAATTTATTTTTGGTTCCCTGCCTTCTGGCCCCCTCCGCCCCACCCTGGTCTGCTCCCCTCTCTAGGTTTCTTTGTTTGTTTTTTCGTTTTTGTTAGGACCGTCTGGGAGCTGGTCCTTTTGAGGGGGTGGGGGTGGGGGGGGTTCGTTCGTGGTCTGGGGCGGCCATGATGGCCATTTTGGGTTCTTTTATGTTATGTGTTAAGTTGGCATCAATCCTTGTCTTTTGTGTTACCTGTTCTTGTAAGTCTTGCCTCGTGTCCTGTGAAGGTTTTTTCTGTTTTTCAGCCTGGGTTTTAGTTTGGATTACTTTTGTGGAGTTTTGGGATTGTTTCGGACTTTTTGTTTTTTCCTGCCCGTGTGGATTACCTTTGTGGATTTTTCAGTTTTCTTGGACATTTGGTTTTGGTTTTTGTCAAATAAATACTTTAATTTGTTGCACTCCTGAGCCTGGGTCCTCCATCTTGCCTCCAAACCTGACACTTTGAAGACTTTGGTTTACTAAGAGGACACTGTTACTCTCTGACACTGTTACTCTCTTTGCTGTTCTCTGACAACAAGAGAAAATTGTGATGTTACTGCCAGTATCTCAACAACTGACATTTCCCCAGTGCCTTGTGTGTGTATACAAATGTTTGAATTTGTGCTATCAAATGTCAAACACTTTTGATAGCACAAAGATGAGATGATATCAGTAATCTGATCATTCACATGGATCCTTGGGATCATTTCAGAAAATGTGGTTTCTTTATTCCTTTAGAGAGTCTGCATTTTTAGCACAAGTTATCATCACATCATCTTCTTAGTCATCATTTTCTTCACATAGTAATGGCACAATACTATGCATAACAATGAAGATAGACAAATAGATCATTTTGCACAACATACAAATTCAATATATATTACTGATGTTAACTATGCTAACTTCTTTTATAAAAAAACAAAATATAAGAATAAAAATTGTATTTACAATAAACACATGTTCTCACTGTGATATTCTGTGCAATCTTGGTCAGTTTTGAAGCTGTGACTGGTCTACGCTTTGAAAGAAGGATGCTGCATGTCAGTGGCGGCTAGTTATTGAAGCAGAGAACAAATCTTAAAACTGTGATCTGAATAAGCTTGAAATGTCAGGAATCCTACTTATGGATATTTTTTAATTTTTGTCTTTTTAAATAAACCCTTAGGTTAAGATTTGTGGTGAATTCTGGGAAAACAGACAGCCTGCAAGAATAGCATCAAATTAATTTCTTTTGACTAAATATGGCACTAAATACGTGCTGTATTTAGTGCCATATTTAGTCAAAAGAAATTAATTTGAGTGCAACTCTGACTATACTGTATTTCTTTGCCTCACTTCATTTATCTGACAACTTTGGTAACACGGTACTTTACAAAAGAAGATTTACCTTACAAAATATCTGGAGCCTATAAAATATTGTACAATGGTTTGGTTAACATTAAATATTAACCAGAAGTAGAGCTGAATTGTTTGGTTTTATTTCACTGAATTAGAAATAGTTTTTGATAATCACTGAATTACTTTTTCAAATGAATGTGCCAAAATGTCAGTTCTGCAGCTAAGAATTTGTTGCGATTTTTGTCATGGACTAGGTAACCATTATTGTAGGGTTTTTGAGTTTGGAGACTATTTTCTGAGATCCCACAATGAATCAGCTAATAAAACAATTGGAAAATTAGTGACAGTAAACAATAGTTTCAATCTGACCATTTCACAACAAAGTAATTTCAAGGCACAGAAAACAAGTTCAGTACAGTCAAATCATGGACAATACCGTTCACTTCAGTTATATTCCAGTTCATTGTAATTTGGTTAATACAATTCATTCCAATATAGTCCAGATTCAAAGTTCATGTAATGCCAAGACAAGAGATTAGGAACACCTTGAACAGGCCACCAGTCCTCAGCTACAACAGTGTTATACTTATTTCATTATATGCATTATATAATGATCAGTGTCTTATAATAAGAGCAATGAGGGGCATTTTCTTTGCAAAATAGTGACAGTGTTACTAGTTTTGCTTTAGTAAAGCAGAAGTATTTTAGAAAATACTTCCACCACTGATAAATTTGGTTTTGAAGTTATGACCCTGATCTGACAAACCACCACTGATCATTTTCTTTGCCTGCTGACTGTTTACAGTCTATGGACACTTTTGCTACTGGGAAAAACGATGTATCCCTTTAAGATCAGACAATATGATGATGTGAAGATCCTGTGTCATTCAAATCCAAGGAATTATTCTACTATTATTTGTACAACTTACTGTATGTTTATGTGAACAATATTTAGTCATAACCAATGTAACAGATGCACACCGTTTGAACACATGTGATTATTTGTTTAGGTTTTTTAAGGCTCTTCATCTGCTTAACTACACTAGGCACCACTGCTGCACATAGAGGGGCAGTTACACTTAGAGCATTCACTAACTGTTGGTCCATGCACAATGGGAAATATGTTTTACAATGCTACAGTATGTACAATATACAGTTGACAAAAAAGTATACGAAGTTATAAGTATCTTCTTGTGTCCCTCCTGTACAGTATCTTTTTGAATGACCTTCGAAAGTCATTGTTGAAGATGGTGTAAATGATGGGGTTCAGGGCACTGTTGCAATAGCCAAACCAGAAAAAGAACTTGAACAGGGTCATCGGTACAGGACAGGATTCACACAAAGTCATCAACATGTATGTAAAGAAAAAGGGAAACCAGCAGACGACAAACACTCCGATGACTACAGCTAAGACGAAGGTGAAGCGCTTCTCTCGGTTCTGCCGGCCCTTCCAGTGGCTGCCCTTGTTGCTCTCAACCTGCTTTTGAATATCAGTATCCCCTGGTTTTATTTGGCTCAATCTAGTTTTCCCCTTGGTTGCTTTCTTTTTAATGGAGCATGAAATGTTCACTTTGTGGTCAGATGAGGATGACTCCTCAACATCTACACCACTGACTTGACCTTTCCCCTTATCTGCTCCCCTTCCTCTTCTCAGCTCGATGTCCTGCTTGTAGTTCACCTTCTCTTGACAGAGATCCTCTGCATCACCCATGCCGTTCTCTTTCAGATTGGCACCTTCAGTGGTGGCTGGCTTTGACATTACTTTATGTTTCCGGTCTCCTGGTGGTGCACGCGTCCTCTTTTTGGCAATTTGATAGATCCGTACGTAGACCAGCACCATGATGATGCAGGGGAGGAAGAAGGAGCCAATGCAAGAAGAGATGACGTACCATTTGTCATTGTTGATCTTGCATACAGGGATTTTCTCGCTGTTCTCTTTCTCCATGGTGATCAGAGGTGGGAAAGAGATAACTGCAGCAATGACCCACACAATGAAGATGATGCACTTGATACGGCATGGCGTTCTCTTCAGGTTATACTCAATAGCCTGTGTGATAGACCAGTAGCGGTCCAAGCTGATAGCACAGAGGTGAGCAATGGAGGCAGTGCAGAAAAGAACATCAAGAGCAAGATATATCTCACACCAGACCTCACCAAAGTACCAGTATCCCATGAGCTCATTGGCCAAAGAGAAAGGCATAACAAGGGTCGCCACTAAAATGTCAGCTGATGCCAGAGACACCAGGAATAAGTGCTGTGGTGCCTGAAGGGCCCGGCTTGTAAACACAGCTATGACCACAAGCACATTACCAAAAACTATCAGCAGAATCATGATCCCCACCAATACAGTGAGTGGCAGGGCTACCTGGAGGCTGTACGGGACCACACTTGAAAGAGTCTGGTTGGTATAGTTATCAGATTCCATTGGAGTAAATTGGCCTACTTCTTGTGTGAGTTCACCTCAGGTTAATAACTTTCATCCACCAGAAAATACAGAACTAGGAGCTCGCAGCAGGTCTGATAAGGAAGAGATCCAATAACTCCTCTAGTTCTTTCCTAGATCTTTTTTTTTCATCCTGATCTGGTTCTTGCAGATTATTTTTAAGGCAGTCAATTCACCTGAAAATATGGCAACAAGAAAAGAAAACATTCTTCAGTGCTTATATTATCAACCAAGTGTAATATATATTTGGTATCCCTACTAGTATAATCAGCTCAGGATTTGTGTAAGCACTTCAATTTAGATTAATTAAAAAAGAGGAACAAATATAAAAGAATAGATTATCCTACCTGAAATAACGAGCAGTGTCACAACCTCTTCGGAGACGCACAAAAACAAAACAAAACAAAACAAAAAACTATGAGCTACGAACTTCTTTAGACAAATCAAGAGGAAAAAGAGATGATCCATGTGGTGGATGAAGCGTTTTCTCTGCGTCTCCTTTTCCTCCTCTCACTATGGTCTCTGTGGTGCATTTAGTTGTGCCCAGCAGTGGACTTAATAGAGCATTAATCACGTTATCCAGGGTGCTGCCGTGCCTCTGTCTGCGTGTGGAGTTTCTCTCCTCACTGTTAAACCACTCCCTCTCCTTCTAACCCGCACGCTGTAAGACGTGTCCCACTTCCCGGGTCACCGTGTGCGTCCACGCTGCACGCTGGCATTTGCCTACCATGTTTGTAACAACAACAACAGCTGTGAAATGTGTTGCAGTCAGGAATTGTGGCAATGAGCTTCAGTGGTGGATCTAGTATTTCTCCATGTAAAGAGGATCCATATTTCTCACAGAGTGGCAACTTATTTGTACAACATTCTTGCACACAATTCCTGTCCACTATATCTTAAAAAAAATAAGCTTAGACTGTAAAACTCCTTCCTGTTTTAACATTTCTTATGTATATTCAAAAATATTATGCATATTCAAAATATTTTCTCACACACAGTCATCACAAGGAGCACGTGGATAAGCATTAGATTTATTAGCAAGAGTGGAATGCTAACATTCATGTCTAAACAATAACAAGCGGCTGCTTCTTCATTTCATGCTCGTTTGATTTGTGTGTGTGACAGCAGTAAATATGTTGTTTTACATATTAATCATGGGTTCTACATAGCAACTACACATGTAACCTACATATGGAGCCGACATGTATTCGACTTTTATACTTGTTCTGCTGCTACACCACCAAAAGTTGGAAGGCAGTGCGGGTTCTTTTCTCCAGAAATGTACCTTGCAGTGTTGAACTTCATTTTTTTACTTCCTTGATGTAGCTCAGACATGTCAATGGAGCAAATAAAGAATATTTGCTATGTGGGTTGGAACTGATGAATGTTAAGCATCAGTGATTTTTATTGACATTGCAGCAAATCTACCCAGCTTGAAAATGACAAAGAAAAAGGGGAAGCAGGAAATAATTCCATTTAATTCAATTGTATTTGTATAGCATCTATTACAATGCAAATTGTCTCTAGGCGCTTTACAGAGACCCAGAGCAGGACCCCCGAGCAGATATCATTAACTAAAATTATGATATCAAATCCCAATCAAAGAAAATGGTAAGGAGAAAAAAACCTTTAAGCCAAACAGTGACAAGGAAAAACCCTACTGTAATAGGAAGAAACCTCAAGCAGGAGCTGGCTCATAAGGGGGGACCTTCCTACCGAAGGCCAGCCGGGTAGAGAAAGAAAAAGAGAAGGGAGACAGGACAGAGAGAGGATGTAGGACAGAGAAAGAAAAGCACATACACCCTGGCAATACTATATTAGACAAAATGTATAAATAATAATTATCTATTAACTTTAGGACTAAGAATTCCATTCCACTTATATTCTGACATTATTAGTACATGAACTACGGAGATGACTATATAAACGGATAGGCAGCAACACTGAGGTGGTCAGAGGATTAGACTGCTGGTCAGCAGCGATGGAGGTAAACGCTGGGATGGTCAGAGGATGGAATTGCAGGTTAGTATGTTACTCTGGAAACTCTAGCCTGCAAACATACAGAAAGAAAAAAGGGTAAAACAGGACAAAAAACAACAGGAACAATGGAGCAAAGTTAGGTTTATGAGGTGCTCCTAATTAACTATGGATTGAGCTGAAGGAAGAAGAGGAAAGGAGGGAAGAGAAGAGAGGTGGAGACACTGCTCAGCAGATCATGTTGTTGTCTCCCTACAGCATAGGCCTATAGCAGCATAACTATGACGACGCTATGATTAAGCTGTAGCTGTGACTATTGGCCCGAACACACTATTGTTTAGACTAACTATAGGCTTTACTAAACAGAAATGTTCTCATCCATCCATCCATTAGCTCCCGCTTGTCGGGTCGTGGGGGCAGCAGCTTATCTTGAAGGCAGAGTCCAGCCACCCTGCGGAGAAAACTCATTTCCACCGCTTAAATCCACGATCTCATTCTTTTGGTCACAGGGTTGTCAACAGGGACACTCTTCTCACTCTAAGTTTTTTCTCACTTCCAGCGTTAAAAGTCTCGTTCGTTCACAGTGAAAACAAAAAGAAAAAGAGAAAATGTAAATTTATGGTCACAAGACAACAGTTCAGTTCATTAAACAGTCAGAACAACTTCCAACACAGGAAACTAAAAACTGCCAGTATAACATTATTTAACTGTCAGTATTTATTTTTCTCAATTATTCTATCATATTTCTGTCAGTATTTTTTATCTTAGGTTTACATACAGTGTGAATAAAAAAACATTAAATGGTCTTATTCCAAAATCATCTTCTCCTGCCGCCCCCTTTTCTCTCCAAGGGGTGTACACAAACACTAATCTCCTCCTCAAAAATGAAGGAGCATAACAAATAGATCCTCCTCTTTTCTCGGCATAAGGCTATTGGCGGATTCTCTACACACTTGTCTAGCTTCGCCCTTAAAAATTCAACCCAGAGTCAGTCTTGCTGTAACTGTTAAAGAACACACATCTGAGCACACTGAAACCCCTTGCCACGCCCTCAAGACGGACAGAGTTACATACACAACCATCTAACCCAGGGGTGGGCAGCTCCAGTCCTCGAGGGCGGCTGTCCTGCAGGTCTTAGAAGTTTCTCTGCTTCAGCACACCTGATTCTAATGAATGAAACAACATTCCAGGTCTGCACAGGACCATTAACGACCCATTGATTAGAATCAGGTGTGCTGAAGCAGGGAAACTTTTAGGACCTGCAGGACAGCAGCCCTCGAGGACTGCAGCTGCCCACCCCTGATCTAACCCAAACCACCAACAACACAATATGCATCTTTCCACTTCCACATTACCACATCCCATTCCAGAAAAAGTCCACTCTGTTGCTCATGAATTTTTTTTCTCTTTAACAGAAAGTTTCCTGTCAAACACCAAAACAGTGTTTTCCAGAAGAAGCTCATAAGTTCATTATCTTTATTTATGTTTTACTTATTTCTTTACAAATAACAAGGTCTTCTCTCATCAGAAGCTCATTTCTCATTTTTTCGTAACAAACGTCAACAGAGAGGCTGATAAATAAGTATCAAACTTCACACAGCCTTTCGTGAATGTGCAGCGCCTCTGCTCCTAACACAGCCGGGCTTCGCGTGTCCGCACACACAGTCAGTCAGAGAAAAAGTTAGGCTGCTGCGCCTGCAGCCAGACCTCCACTCATTCACTCAGAGGTTCAGAACAATTTTCATAGTTTCATACAATCTCAGCCAAATACACACAAAATAATCACTCGTGCAGTTACAAAACCAGAAAAACTGATCGGGGGGCGTGCACTCACCTCGCTGCTTAGACACACATTAACAACAGTTATCTATTCAAATACAATACACCCTACTTTATCTCTCTAATTTAATATCTTCCTACTCCACTCTTATTCCACTTTCATTTAATAGATGCACACACATTCTCTGTGAACCTACATATCCAGTCAGGTCACAGACCGACTTCTCCGCTCGCCTCAGCTCTCAGCTGCAGAGGCTGCCGCGTGTGAACGCGCTTTCACACACACCTACAGTCAGAGCGCTCAGGCTGCCGCGTGTGAACGCGCTTTCACAGGCACCTACAGTCAGCGCTCAGGCTGCCGCGTGTGAACGCGCTTTCACAGTCAGCGCTCAGCTGCCGCGTGTGAACGCGCTTTCACAGACACCTACAGTCAGAGCGCTCAGGCTGCCGCGTGTGAACGCGCTTTCACAGACACCTACAGTCAGAGCGCTCAGGCTGCCGCGTGTGAACGCGCTTTCACAGACACCTACAGTCAGAGCGCTCAGGCTGCCGCGTGTGAACGCGCTTTCACAGACACTACAGTCAGAGCGCTCAGGCTGCCGCGTGTGAACGCGCTTTCACAGACACCTACAGTCAGAGCGCTCAGGCTGCCGCGTGTGAACGCGCTTTCACAGACACCTACAGTCAGAGCGCTCAGGCTGCCGCGTGTGAACGCGCTTTCACAGACACCTACAGTCAGAGCGCTCAGGCTGCCGCGTGTGAACGCGCTTTCACAGACACCTACAGTCAGAGCGCTCAGGCTGCCGCGTGTGAACGCGCTTTCACGACACCTACAGTCAGAGCGCTTAGGCTGCCGCGTGTAACGCGCTTTCGACACTACAGTCAGAGCGCTCAGGCTGCCGCGTGTGAACGCGCTTTCACAGACACCTACAGTCAGAGCGCTCAGGCTGCCGCGTGTGAACGCGCTTCACGACACCTACAGTCGAGCGCTCAGGCTGCCGCGTGTGAACGCGCTTTCACAGACACCTACAGTCAGAGCGCTCAGGCTGCCGCGTGTGAACGCGCTTTCACAGACACCTACAGTCAGAGCGCTCAGGCTGCCGCGTGTGAACGCGCTTTCACAGACACCTACAGTCAGAGCGCTCAGGCTGCCGCGTGTGAACGCGCTTTCACAGACACCTACAGTCAGAGCGCTCAGGCTGCGCGTGTGAACGCGCTTCACAGACACCTACAGTCAGAGCGCTAGGCTGCCGCACGCGCTTTCACAGACACCTACAGTCAGAGCGCAGGCTCGTGTGAACGCGCTTTAGACACCTACAGTCAGAGCGCTCAGGCTGCCGCGTGTGAACGCGCTTTCACAGACCTACAGTCAGAGCGCTCAGGCTGCCGCGTGTGAACGCGCTTTCACAGACACCTACAGTCAGAGCGCCAGGCGCCGTGTGACGCGCTTTCACAGACACTACAGTCAAGCGCTGCTGCCGCGTGTGAACGCGCTTTCACAGACACCTACAGTCAGAGCGCTCAGGCTGCGCGTGTGAACGCGCTTTCACAGACACTACAGTCAGAGCGCTCAGGCTGCCGCGTTGTGAACGCGCTTTCACAGACACCTACAGTCAGAGCGCTCAGGCTGCCGCGTGTGAACGCGCTTTCACAGGACACCTACAGTCAGAGCGCTCAGGCTGCCGCGTGTGAACGCGCTTTCACAGACACCTACAGTCAGAGCGCTCAGGCTGCCGCGTGTGAACGCGCTTTCACAGACACCTACAGTCAGAGCGCTCAGGCTGCCGCGTGTGAACGCGCTTTCACAGACACCTACAGTCAGAGCGCTCAGGCTGCCGCG
Source organism: Hirundichthys speculiger (assembly GCA_018398805.1). Taxonomy (NCBI): domain Eukaryota; kingdom Metazoa; phylum Chordata; class Actinopteri; order Beloniformes; family Exocoetidae; genus Hirundichthys; species Hirundichthys speculiger. The sequence continues at coordinate 449,676 of JAGFBZ010000385.1, read as the reverse complement.
TGTGAACGCGCTTTCACAGACACCTACAGTCAGAGCGCTCAGGCTGCCGCGTGTGAACGCGCTTTCACAGACACCTACAGTCAGAGCGCTCAGGCTGCCGCGTGTGAACGCGCTTTCACAGACACCTACAGTCAGAGCGCTCAGGCTGCGTGTGAACGCGCTTTCACAGACACCTACAGTCAGAGCTCAGGCTGCCGCGTGTGAACGCGCTTTCACAGACACCTACAGTCAGAGCGCTCAGGCTGCCGCGGTGAACGCGCTTTCACAGACACCTACAGTCAGAGCGCTTAGGCTGCCGCGTGTGAAAGCGCTTTCACAGACACCTACAGTCAGAGCGCTTAGGCTGCCGCGTGTGAACGCGCTTTCACAGACACCTACAGTCAGAGCGCTTGGGCTGCCGCGTGTGAACGCGCTTTCACAGACACTACAGTCAGAGCGCTTCAGGCTGCCGCTGTGTGAACGCGCTTTCACAGACACCTACAGTCAGAGCGCTTGGGCTGCCGCGTGTGAACGCGCTTTCACAGACACCTACAGTCAGAGCGCCGAGGCTGCCGCGTGTGAACGCGCTTTCACAGACACCTACAGTCAGAGCGCTCAGGCTGCCGCGTGTGAACGCGCTTTCACAGACACCTACAGTCAGAGCGCTCAGGCTGCCGCGGTGAACGCGCTTTCACAGACACCTACAGTCAGAGCGCTCAGGCTGCCGCGTGTGAACGCGCTTTCACAGACACCTACAGTCAGAGCGCTCAGGCTGCCGCGTGTGAACGCGCTTTCACAGGACACCTACAGTCAGAGCGCTCAGGCTGCCGGTGTGAACGCGCTTTCACAGACACCTACAGTCAGAGCGCTCAGGCTGCCGCGTGTGAACGCGCTTTCACAGACACCTACAGTCAGAGCGCTCAGGCTGCCGCGTGTGAACGCGCTTTCACAGACACCTACAGTCAGAGCGCTCAGGCTGCCGCGTGTGAACGCGCTTTCACAGGACACCTACAGTCAGAGCGCTCAGGCTGCCGCGTGTGAACGCGCTTTCACAGACACCTACAGTCAGAGCGCTCAGGCTGCCGCGTGTGAACGCGCTTTCACAGACACCTACAGTCAGAGCGCTCAGGCTGCCGCGTGTGTGAACGCGCTTTCACAGACACCTACAGAGCTCAGCGCTACAGTCTGCCGCGTGTGAACGCGCTTTCACAGACACCTACAGTCAGAGCGCAGGCTGCCGCGTGTGAACGCGCTTTCACAAGACACCTACACAGAGCGCTCAGGCTGCCGCGTGTGAACGCGCTTTCAACAGACACCTACAGTCAGAGCGCGAGGCTGCCGCGTGTGAACGCGCTTTCACAGACACCTACAGTCAGAGCGCTCAGGCTGCCGCGTGTGAACGCGCTTCACAGACACCTACAGTCAGAGCGCTTCAGGCTGCCGCGTGTGAACGCGCTTTCACAGACACCTACAGTCAGAGCGCTCAGGCTGCCGCGGTGTGAACGCGCTTTCACAGACACCTACAGTCAGAGCGCTTAGGCTGCCGCGTGTGTGAACGCGCTTTCACAGACACTACAGTCAGCGCTCAGGCTGCCGCGTGTGAACGCGCTTTCACAGACACCTACAGTCAGAGCGCTTAGGCTGCCGCGTGTGGAACGCGCTTTCACAGACACCTACAGTCAGAGCGCTCAGGCTGCCGCGTGTGAACGCGCTTTCACAGACACCTACAGTCAGAGCGCTCAGGCTGCCGCGTGTGAACGCGCTTTCACAGACACCTACAGTCAGAGCGCTCAGGCTGCCGCGTGTGAACGCGCTTTCACAGACACCTACAGTCAGAGCGCAGGCTGCCGCGTGTGAACGCGCTTTCACAGACACCTACAGTCAGAGCGCTCAGGCTGCGCGTGTGAACGCGCTTTCACAGACACCTACAGTCAGAGCGCTCAGGCTGCCGCGTGTGAACGCGCTTTCACAGACACCTACAGTCAGAGCGCTCAGGCTGCCGCGTGTGAACGCGCTTTCACAGACACTACAGTCAGAGCGCTCAGGCTGCCGCGTGTGAACGCGCTTTCACAGACACCTACAGTCAGAGCGCTCAGGCTGCCGCGTGTGAACGCGCTTTCACAGACACCTACAGTCAGAGCGCTCAGGCTGCCGCGTGTGAACGCGCTTTCACAGACACCTACAGTCAGAGCGCTCAGGCTGCCGCGTGTGAACGCGCTTTCACAGACACCTACAGTCAGAGCGCTCAGGCTGCCGCGTGTGAACGCGCTTTCACAGAGACCTACAGTCAGAGCGCTTAGGCTGCCGCGTGTGAACGCGCTTTCAAAGACACCTACAGTCAGAGCGCTCAGGCTGCCGGGTGTGAACGCGCTTTCACAGACACCTACAGTCAGAGCGCCGAGGCTGCCGCGTGTGAACGCGCTTTCACAGACACCTACAGTCAGAGCGCTCAGGCTGCGCGCGTGTGAACGCGCTTTCACAGACACCTACAGTCAGAGCGCTCAGGCTGCCGCGTGTGAACGCGCTTTCACAGACACCTACAGTCAGAGCGCTCAGGCTGCCGCGTGTGAACGCGCTTTCACAGACACCTACAGTCAGAGCGCTTAGGCTGCCGCGTGTGAACGCGCTTTCACAGAGACCTACAGTCAGAGCGCTTAGGCTGCCGCGTGTGAACGCGCTTTCACAGACACCTACAGTCAGAGCGCTTGGGCTGCCGCTTGTGTACGCGCTTTCACAGACACCTACAGTCAGAGCGCTTGGGCTGCCGCTTGTGAACGCGCTTTCACAGACACCTACAGTCAGAGCGCTTAGGCTGCCGCGTGTGAACGCGCTTTCACAGACACCTACAGTCAGAGCGCCGAGGCTGCCGCGTGTGAACGCGCTTTCACAGACACCTACAGTCAGAGCGCTCAGGCTGCCGCGTGTGAACGCGCTTTCACAGACACCTACAGTCAGAGCGCTCAGGCTGCCGCGTGTGAACGCGCTTTCACAGACACCTACAGTCAGAGCGCTCAGGCTGCCGCGTGTGAACGCGCTTTCACAGACACCTACAGTCAGAGCGCTCAGGCTGCCGCGTGTGAACGCGCTTTCACAGACACCTACAGTCAGAGCGCTCAGGCTGCCGCGTGTGAACGCGCTTTCACAGACACCTACAGTCAGAGCGCTCAGGCTGCCGCGTGTGAACGCGCTTTCACAGACACCTACAGTCAGAGCGCTCAGGCTGCCGCGTGTGAACGCGCTTTCACAGACACCTACAGTCAGAGAGCTCAGGCTGCCGCGTGTGAACGCGCTTTCACAGACACCTACAGTCAGAGCGCTCAGGCTGCCGCGTGTGAACGCGCTTTCACAGACACCTACAGTCAGAGCGCTCAGGCTGCCGCGTGTGAACGCGCTTTCACAGACACCTACAGTCAGAGCGCTCAGGCTGCCGCGTGTGAACGCGCTTTCACAGACACCTACAGTCAGAGCGCTCAGGCTGCCGCGTGTGAACGCGCTTTCACAGAGACCTACAGTCAGAGCGCTTAGGCTGCCGCGTGTGAACGCGCTTTCAAAGACACCTACAGTCAGAGCGCTCAGGCTGCCGGGTGTGAACGCGCTTTCACAGACACCTACAGTCAGAGCGCTGAGGCTGCCGCGTGTGAACGCGCTTTCACAGACACCTACAGTCAGAGCGCTCAGGCTGCCGCGTGTGAACGCGCTTTCACAGACACCTACAGTCAGAGCGCTCAGGCTGCCGCGTGTGAACGCGCTTTCACAGACACCTACAGACAGAGCGCTCAGGCTGCCGCGTGTGAACGCGCTTTCACAGACACCTACAGTCAGAACGCTTAGGCTGCCGCATGTCAACGCGCTTTCACAGACACCTACAGTCAGAGTGCTTAGGCTGCAGGAACGCGCAGCTGGACTGTCTCCCTTTCTCACAGATATTCCTCACTTTTCAAAAAACAGAACAGAACAGAACAGGCATCCCTCTTAATTTTCACATTTGATCTCAAAAACACATTCATACAATCCTATTTAGTATGCTTTTGCCATTTTTCGTCACTCCCTAAATTTCATGTGGATCACTGTCCACATTCATAACCTTACTGCTAAATCCAACGGCTTGTCTTAAACTTCTATTTCCGCATCTTAAAACTTCTCATATAGCTTCCATATGCCCACCGTTTAGTGGCCGATCATCACTAAGATCTAGCAAACCAGCTCTTAATCATCTTAATCATCTAATCACCCAATTGCACCCAATTTAACCAGTGCTCTGGTGAAAGTACCATCTGCGGCCATGGTTAAAGGTATGTACGTACAACATTGTTCACCGAACATTTCACAGACTCCTCCTTTTTTTGGCAAGTAGCCAATCTAACGTTTGGTGATTTTTTTTATAGTCACCCTAGTGGTCTCGTGCAATTGCGTTCCCAATTCTATTAGGGCCTCAATCATATAATTAATAAACCTCTGTTGATTATAATAGATGAAATTTAGCCATTCAGTGTTTTTGTTTGAAGTAACCCACAGATATATTGATTCTATCCCTGATTGTATCTCATTCCTCGCCTTGAACTCCTCTGGAATACCTCGAGGGTGCCCTATAGCGTCAAGGTAAACACGTGGATCTGGCACATAAGATCTCTTAACTCTAGTTCCATTCCTAGACTTATGTTGGTTGTTGTTCTGGGTATCACCATTATTGAGTAACTCCTTCACTCCCCTGTATACTACCTGGACTGGAATTTTCATTCTCACTAAAGTATACAACCCAATCCACATTGGTGGCAGAGTGTTTTGCAGAACATCTCCCCCACACATCCAGTAACTGTCAGCCACTGCTGTAGTCTGTTCTGACAAAAACTGATTAACTGGAATTGCCATTGTTATGTTTTTACATGATTGATCATTTGGACCTGGATTTTTCATACCACACTGGTACAGTAACAATTATTGGTGTCATATTTGCATGAGGAAACCATGACAATACCCAAGTTACTGCAAAACATTCATACTCTGCAGGGCAGTCTACTTTGTAATCTGTTGAGGGAACCCCTAAATTCGTGCTCAGGCCAAATTCAGTACACCATTTGCTTTCCCGGGCAGGCAAAGGACTAATCAAATTATGCGCTCTTTGTGATCCATAAATCAACCTGCACTGAATAGAACACATTGGTAAGGAAAAAAGCCTTATATTAGGTTTAAGAGGTACATATCCATTCTCCCTACATTCTGTTCGTTGCTCTTCTGCACATGTGCAGAAACTATGTCTTTCTGGAACTACTACCGGAATTGCTGTTGGTGCATTTGTACATACTATACATTCTTCGTTGGAATATTTTCTCTCGCTATTTCCCACTTATCTTCTTCACCATACCTAAAACTTCTAGGGAATGCACCTGTTGGTATGATTGGTTCTCCCAAAAGAATGCTCATCATTATCAGAATCATCAGAATCTTCAAGATCTTCAAGATCATCACAATCATCGGGAATCTCTGGCACATTAGGTACAGCGGGTATATTGGGCTCATTAGGAATGTTGGGCTCTTTGGGTGCAACAGGAATGTTGGGCTCAGCCACAGCAACCTTAACATGGTCAGTAACATTTCCAGTAACATTAACCTTTCCGTCTGGTGTTACTACCTCTGAATCCTGTGCTTCCCCATTATTAACCCACTGAACCTGCCATTCTCCATTCTCCATTCTCCCCCCTTTGTGAGTTCAATGGTTGCGAGGAGTTGGTTGAATCTGTTGTGTCATTATTCCCTTTTGAAACCGGCCCCTCAGATTTCTCCGGAGCTGTCTCTTTCACCTCCTGGGCTACTGTTATCAGAGCCATACTTTTAAGAAATCACAAAAGAACTCGCTGCCAGTAGTTTATAAACCAACTATAACATCCCTTGTCATATTACTTAAGAGTTATAAATCAAATCAATTCAATCAATAGAATTCACAATTTTATTCACCGTAATAGATAAAAGCAGTGATTCCCAACATGTGGGCCTTCATGATACTGCAGGTGGGCCATGAGAGGTCATTAAAATAAACAAATATGTTTTAAAACCTCTTTTTTGTTTTTGGTTTTATTTTTAATGTTTTTAATGACGGCAAAATGTTTGTTTTTAAAAAATATTTAGAAATAATAAAACAACCCAATTGAGTTATTCTACTGTAATCTTGATTTAACCCGACAAATGTCACCTTATTTGTCAACCCCTTACATTAATATTGAAATGTAGCTTTCAGTCTTGTATGTTGATCAGTGTGACGGTGTGGTACGGCAGCTGCACGTCACAGGACAAAAAGGACCTAGCCCGGGTGGTGAGAACAGCCCAGGGGATTGTGGGCTGCCGTCTACCAGATCTGGACTCCGTCTACACTGCACGAGTCCAGAAGAGGGCCAGACGCATGGCAGCCGATCCCACCCACCCGGGCAATGCACTGTTTGTAGCGCTTCCATCGGGGAAGCGGTACAGAAACATCAGAGCCACAACAAAAAGACTGAGGGACAGCTTCTTCCCCAGAGCTGTGAAAGCCATAGCCCCCCTGTAGTGAACCACTGTACCCCACCCCCCTACAGAGCTTTAAACATGGACCCTCCCCCCCACAGCCACACACAATCACCTACCTCTCACACAGATTCACACCTCTGTGTCACTTGCACTTTATCTCCCATTCTCATTCCCACCCACCTCTCCCATCAACCCCCGCACAGCCAGTTCTCTGTAAATAAACACTGACAATCTGTAAATATCACCTACAAGAATGTATATATTTTTCATCTATTTATCTGTGTGATTTATTTATGTGTGTATTTATGTGTGTGCCTGCCGGGTGTCGTGCAAAATTTCGTTATGCCTGCATAATGACAATAAAGAGACTTGAATCTTGAATCTTGAATCTTGATCAAAGTGGTGTTTAAAGGTTTGCATGGACTAAAGAGATTTTCCACATTTCAATGTGGGCCTTAGTATTCTGAAGATTGGGAAATGGCTGGATAAAGAATATAGATTAACAGCCTAAACAATACTGATCAGTCAATTTATATTAGTCAGAATCAATGTAATTCAATTCAATTCAATTTTATTTGTATAGCGTCTGTTACAATGACAATTGTCTCTAGGCGCTTTACAGAGACCCAGAGCATGACCCCCGAGCAAATATCATTAACTAAGATTATAATATTAAATCCAATCAGTGATAATGGCAGGTAAAAAACTCCCACGTAGGGAGAAAAAAAACCTTAATGCCAAACAATGGCAAGGAAAAAAACTCCACTTTAAGAGGAAGAAACCTTGAGCAGGACCTGGCTCATATGGGGGGACCCTCCTGCCGAAGGCCAGCCGGGTAGAGAAAGAAAAGAGGGGAGACAGGACAGAGAGAGGATGGAGGACGGAGAGAAGATGGAGGACAGAAAGAGGAGAGCACACAAATGACTAATACAATGGCCATATAAACATAAACAGATGGAGGTAGCAGCACTGGGATGAGATGGCCAGAGGACCAGGTCGCCGATCACCACGTCAGTCGGCACCCAAACACAAGTGGAGGTGAACCCCGGGATGGACAGAGGATGGAACTGCAAGTCAGCATGAAACCCAGGACACTCTGGCCTGCAAATACACAAAAAGAAAAAGGAGGCAAAACCAGCACAACAAACCAGAGGAAAGCAAAGAATATGGGGCACAGTTTCAGTAAACAGGTGCTCCCAAATAATTATGAGCTGGAGGAGGAGGAAGGGAGGAGGAAAAGGGAAGACAAAGGAGAAAAGCAGTGGAGACACCACTCAGCAGATCATGCTGGTGTCCCCCTGTAGCGTAGGCCTATAGCAGCATAGCTATGACGAAGCTGTGATTAAGACGAGCTACTCTAGTCTGAGCTACTACAACTATAGTTATAACTATTAGCCCCTACACACTATAGATTAGACTAATTGTAGGCTTTACTAAACAAAAATGTTTTCAATTTAGTTTTAAAAGTGGAGGTGGTGTCAGCCTCCTTAACCCAAAATGGTAGCTGGTTCCATAAAAAAGGTGCCTGGTAGCAGAAGGCCCGTCCTCCAAATCTACTTTTAGATATTCTAGGAACGACGAGTAACCCTGCACTCTGAGAGCGGAGAGCTCTATTAGGAGCATAACATGCTATCAAGTCTTGTAAATAGCATGGAGCTAGGCCATTAAGGGCTTTATATGCAAGAAGCAGAATTTTAAACTCAATTCGAAATTTCACGGGAAGCCAATGGAGGGAGGCTAACACGGGAGAGATGTGATCTCGCTTACGGGTTCCTGTCAGCACCCTCGCTGCTGCGTTCTGGATCAATTGAAGGCTATTCAGCGAGCTTTTCGGACATCCTGCTAACAACGCATTACAATAATCCAGTCTAGAACTGACAAAAGCGTGGATTAATTTTTCGGCATCACCCTGGGAGAGGATGCTCCTAATTTTGGCAATATTTCGGAGATGAAAAAAGGCAGTCTTGCAAACCTGATTAATATGCTGCTTAAATGACATATCCTGATCAAAAATGACTCCAATGTAAGCGGGAGAATCTGCATAAGGTTAAACGCACCACATCTATTAGATTAGATGTTACCTGATTTTAAACAAGGGGGTACTTAGGATGCCCTGCAAAAATTCCACCCCTGCAGCCGCCCTCCTTTTCTGCTCCTTCTCTCTCCCTCTGACAGACACTCACACTCCTGACATCCTGTAGTCTCCACCCTCCTAGGCCTACTCTACAACTTCCTTTCTGTTCATTTGTTCTGTTACTGTCAGCAGAGATAGCAGCTCAGTTTTATGAGTTATGTTCGCAATGAGAGCACCACAGTCCAAAACACATGGTAAATTACAACCGCGTCAACTCAAAGACACAGCCCGTGATATCACACCCGACACAATTATCCATTCAAACACAACAGACACACGCAGAAAAATACAGACCTCTTCACAGTATGTAAACTCATTCAAACACACTGTTAGATCACATAGTAACACAAAACACATTATATTCTATAACTCAGGTTGTTATTATTATTATTATATTTTGCCAGTAATCGTCACTTTTTAATTCTCTATCTTTGCAAATGTATTGCATGTTGTCTGACGATTACTCTTTTCCTCTTAAAGATTGCTTTTCTTTTAACAATCTTCTGAGGCTTGACAATTTAACAGATTTCCTACTAATTAGACTTAGGATTCATAATTTAGCTCTAGCCAATGCAGAATTCAATTAAACAGGTTTCTGCTTACCTTTTAATCATGGGTCGACCTGTGTCCACTGTCTATTTGTGTTTCGTCCGATTTTTGAGGCCAGATCAGAAGTTACTTGCTCATCATCTGGGCTAATGGGCTGCAAATCTATCCAATAAGTGCGTCCCTCACGCGTGGTGGCCATTCTTCAGTGTCTCAGTGCCTTTATAGTTGTTAAAAAATAAATCTATAAAACTCTTGGATTGAACTCTTGGTAGACTATTGGCTTACTATTGTATATGATCTGACTATTATAACTAATTGTAAACCTAATTCTCAACTTTCACAATTTTGTTTTTGTTATTTTAGTTTGTTTATCCTTAAGATTGAGTTTAAATTAAAATGGATTTAACCTTAAAATTTAGTTGTATGCAAAATTAAAACCTAGTCGTATGCTTCTTAGTGTCTTTTCATAGTCCTGCTGTTTTGGCTATACTTAGATTGCCCACTTTTTCCTTCTCCCTTTTTTTTTTTTGAATCTCTTCTAAAATTTTGAAAGGAGGGGGTGAGCAAGTCTGTCTTGTGCCATCCCAGGCCATTTCCTTTGACCGCCTCCCGGACTGCCTCTGACTACCGTTCCTCACGGTGTCATTAAACTTCCGACTGTGTCTGCGGTCTGAGCTGTGATCCGCAGTGATCAGTCAGTTGTACCACTTCACACTTAACCACTTCACACTTTCCAAAATCTTACAATGCCGACAAGACAAAGTAATTTTTGTCTTCTCCCGACTACACAGTCTAATACAGTTTTACCAAGTTACAAAAATATGTTTGCTGTGCTGTGCATACACACACACAGGATCGCACACACCCATTCACTTGTACACGCCTCAACTGCTCACAGGCACCGTCGTATCAGCACACACACACACACACGCACACATCTCTGCTCACAGGCGCACTCACTCACGCACTCAAAATGAACTCAGCACTGTGGCAAGCCGTTTGAGCATTTATTACATATCCTTGATATCAGACCTCAGTTCTCTTTACTAGTTTGCACTTTACCTACACTAGTTGAACACTTTTAGCACTAGTTCAGTCTTATGTTGCGCTAGTTGAACAAAAGGTTATACTAGTCACAATTTTCAAGCAACTTATAACACTTTTTTCCAGCTAGTTTAAGCAGAGGCTGTACTAGTGAAGCCATGTCTTGCACTAGTAGTGTCAAAGTTAATGCTAGTCACCTTTTTAACACACTAGTGGGCCATCAGGCCAAACTAGTTAACTAGTACATTATACTAGTTAACTAGTTGGCTTTAAAATATAAGACATGTTAACTAGATCACATAGGATTGTGTTTACAGGTTAACTAGCGCCAATCAAACATCTTCACTTGTTTACTAGTAGGAGTGAGAAATGTTCACTTGTGAAAAAAAAAGATCATAATACTGTCACTTGAGAGGATAGAAACCTCTCTGAGTATTACTAGTGAACTAGTTTGGCTAAGAATCTGTTCTAGCAATCTAGTGAGGTCCAAAATGCCCATGTGTTGCACTAGTTAGAAACATTCTACTTAACTTGTGAACTAGTGACTGTCAAAATCTTAGCTTGTAAACTAGTTCAAAACCAACGTGCTTACTAGTTAACTAGTTGAATGGCATTCTAATAAGGAGGTGGATAAAAGTATGCACAGGGCCTCCCTATTGGTTCTTTGAGTCAGAATTTAAAATGCCAGCCAATCTTGACTCTGGGTTTTACTAGCATCCCGCCCATTTCATTTGCATGTTGCACACTAGATAACATGTAGGCCTGTAAAACTGCAACTGGTAAGCAAGTTGCTATATGATGTAACTTAAATGTTAACCTGTCAAGGCAAGTTTTTTAACTAGTTACCTAGCTGGGGTCCATTTCGAGTTTGCTAGTTAACTACTGTGGCTAAACAAAATTACTAGTTGACTAGTGAGATACACAATGCTCACATGTTACACTGGTTGGAAACCAGTTGATACCACCAATAGACAAGTAAGACATACAGTCATGGAAAAAATTATTAGACCACCCTTGTTTTCTTCAGTTTCTTGTTCATTTTAATGCCTGCTACAACTAAAGGTACATTTGTTTGGACAAACATAACGATAACCACAAAGATTGCTCATAAGAGTTTTATTTAAGAACTGATATCTTACCATTTTCCATGGTTTTCTTGATTATAACCTAAATCACTTAAGTTTTTACATCAATAGCTATGGCGTTGTACTGCCAAAAACACTGCTTTTATGCATTCAGTGTTTTCTTTTCTGTCTGTTTTAGTCACATGATGACGTTTAGTGGTACCAGGTATTAAAATGAACAAGAAAGTGAAGAAAAAATGGTGGTCTAATAATTTTTTCCATGACTGTATGTTGTTTTACTAGTCAGCTAGTTAGATCTAAAGAGAGTGACAAGGTAATGAGTGACACTGATATCTTTCTCACAAGTTAACTAGTGGAGGAGACTTTTTCCCACTATTCAGACTACTTGTCAAACAAGTAAGCGCCTAGTACAAACATGTTAGATATTTTTCTTACATGAAGGAGATTTTCATTATCTATTTGAACTTTCCTCAACACAAGTAAACAACTGTGTCTAACCAGTGAGGCATTTACTTGACATGTCAGAGTTCTTACCATACTGGTTGAAACATTTAGTGCACCAGTTAACATTTGCATCTTACTAGTAAAACAAAAGTATACACTTGTTAAAATTATTTGCAAATAGATCACTAGTTTAGGTAATAATATTAAACTAGTTATTATGTATTACAGGTGGAGCCCTTTTCTAGTTAACTTGTTGTGGGTATACGTTGACTAGTCAGATGTTTCACTGTACTAGTAAGATGCAAATGTTGACTAGTGCAAGTACACTGTTAACTAGAGTGAGAAAAAAATTAAACTTGTTAAACAAATGTCACACTTGTTGCTTCAAATTGCACACTAGTGCTGAGCAAGGGTCAACTAGTTATAAGAAAGGACTAACATGTAAAAGAAAATGTAAAAAGTTATGACAAATAGGCTGGCTAGTGGAAGTTAATGTTTTCCACTAGTTAACTTGTTAGTGACAAAATATTGTCACTAGCTTCCAAGTTCATCTTTTGGAAAAAAAAATAGTTAAGTAGTCAGGAAATATGTGTCTTACTTGTTAACTAATGCAAAGTACATTCAAACTAGTAAACTAGCTGAAATTTTGTTTTAAAAAAATCAACTAGTCACATTTTTTAACTTCACTAGGTAACTAGTAAGATGTAAGAGTCAATGACTAACAACCTAGTTGCTATTATTTTCTCAACTAGTCAAGTAGTAACCTTTTTGTTCCTTATTAGGTAACTAGGGAGGTCACAGAATTTTTCTAGGGTCACTAGTGAAAATTTTGTCTCTAAAGGATAACATTTCAACAGCAACAAGCAACCACTAGTTTACTAGTGCCATTCTAAAATCAACATGCTCACTAGTGGACTGCATGCAAATAAAGAAGGAGGGACAACAATTTGATTGGACAGTGATCAAACCATTGAAATGCCCCTTAAAGGATCCACAGTGAAAAGTTATTTTTTAATAACTTTTCAGGAAAAGTACTTTATTTTCATTATTGTCATTATAGAAAGAATTGAAAGCAAACATGAAAAATGAATGAAAAAATATACAAAAAATAATTTATTTAATGTGAAGAATTGAATTATAATTGAATTATACAGAAAAAGAAGCATTTTTCTGCCTTGATAGATAGATTTTCATATGTGAGGTTGTATTTTTTAAAAAAAACTATACTCAGCATTCTAAATTATTTGCTATATATACGTTTTAGGAATGAAAAGAAGTGTGATATTGAAATCTATTTTCTTTCAAAATTAGACATACCAGTAGGCTATGTTTTATAACTAAAGGACCAGGAATACCTCATTATTGAGCAAGATGCAGCTATAATCCCGATTTTATTATTCAGGTAGATCGGTGTGTCTTGCTCAAGAACAAACTACAGATTTGAAATACTTGTGATCTCGGAATGTGCATCTTCAGTGAGTGTTTTACACGATCTAACATAACCACTAGGTGGCAGCAAGCATGACGGAGTCATGTCAGTGTCTTAACAGCATGTGCCATGACACAAACTTCACAAGAAGCGGCCACAGAAAGTGGTTTTAAGGAAGTGATTGATCGCGTTTGGAATGCACTTAGGGTTGCCACCTTCCAGACATGAAAATAAAGGATGATTCCGGGCAGGCACTGAGAGTGACAAGATGACTGGCACACACATATAAAGATATGGGTACAGAGCGCAGCAGGTCCTGTTGTCCCGCCACAAAGATTTTGCTGGCCTTAATGTTTCCTGTATTTTATTTTGTTCATTATTGTTAAATTTAGTGTTGATGTGTGTGTGACAGACGTGTGTATGGGGCGTTAATGAAAATACGGGACAAATCGCGTCCCGTATTAGTTCAATACGGGACGCAACATTTTTTTTTCTGAAATAAAGGACAATTCCGTATTTTACGGGACGGGTGGCAACCCTAAATGCACTTGATGTTCCTAGAAGGGAACTGGCATCAAACAGTGACGAAGGACTGAATATTCTCAGATCAACAAGAAATACATTTCGAAGACGAAGAAGAGGAGCTCCTCCGACAACAGGTATATGCTACCTAGCATTGCAAATCAGTATAGCGTTAAATGTATTGTAAACTTTGGAGTATTTTCAGCTGTTGTTGTTTTCTATTTGCTAGTTTCCAAATTTATATGGTGTATTTTTACTTTAAGATGGAGCCAGGGATATCTAGCTAGATGTAGTTAATTCCTGTGAATACAGAGAACATACAATACTCTTAGCAAAACAAAGGATGTATTATTCAACCATTATATTAATATTACTAACTTTTAAGTTTAAGAAAATATGATTGGTATGCTGAAACAAGAAAGGTTTAACGATATGTTGCATACAGATTACCGCGCTTTTAGTCTATTCTGTCCAAATGTCCATAATGTGATGTCTATTTTTAAAGGTGCATATTTATGCGATTTTGTTAAGTTTTTTCACGTATAAGTTTTAAAATGGCCAGATTCCGGTGTTACTGATCAGTTATTGATCACTCAAAGTGTGAAACACGCTTTCACAAAATGTGTCCAACACAGCAGCATTATCTGTGTTAAGCTGAAGAGGCCCAGATGTCTCCATGATGTCTCCATGATGTCTCCATGATGTCTCCATTATGTCTCCATGATGTCCATGCAGCCCTCTGATCCTCCAGCTGATAACCAACACCGGACTTATTAGACTTTTATCAAAATTGTGCAAGTTTGAAATCCTTGGTATTCTTGTACTTGTCAATATCCTATTACATTCACTTTCCATCAAAATCAACACAAAGAATTATTGTAAAAGTTATTATGTAATTAATAGTGACATAATTGTATTTAAGTTCTGTTCTGAATGAACGGTGAGTTACTGGGAGTAGTACTAACTGTTCCACCAGTGCTGGTTCAATGAGATACTGCTGGTTTCAGAGTCAATGTGTTTTGAATAGCATGAGGTAGAAAGCAAAAAGGTATATAAAGAAAATGGTAATTTAAAAGCCTTCTTCCCTTTAGCTAAACCTTTCTCACTAAAGAGACTGAAATTAAAATCTCAAATTTGCTAAAGGTGCTATTGCCTCATGTATTTCAATAAATAACAAGCTATGCACTCTTTGTTTCTAACACAAGTGTCTGGAAATGCAGCAGTTGGAGTTTGGAGAGTGAGACTCTTCCTCTTGCTCAATGCAGATCAAGTTGTTCTTCCACCTCATACAGAATGCTGCAGGCTGACCAGAATTGGTTTAGGTAATTTAACATTTTTAGACTCCTCATGCTTTTTTTTTTTTACATCAAAATCTTGAAAAGGTTAGTACTTAGACCACAACTTCTTCAATATGCCAGGATTTCCTCCAGTAAATATCCTTGAAATCCAAACATCATATTTGTCATATACCACAAATGTTATGTGCTCAAAATGCCAACAGTGGATGTTGATCATGACTTATAGTCACTATATTTAAAAAAAGATCTTAACAATTAAATCAAAATAAATAGGTCATAACATTAAATAATACTGACAGCATTTCATCAGTTGATTTATTTTTCTTTTCCCCAGGGACCCTAAGTCATGATTTGCCAGGGACGGTCTCAAAGATAAATTATGTACAACTTTCTTGGTCTCTTCAAGAGTTCAATAACTTCATCTGCCAAAGCTATCCTGCAGTTAGCCTAAATGTGATTGGATTTAACCTTGCAAGAGCAG
This sequence comes from Hirundichthys speculiger, assembly GCA_018398805.1. Lineage (NCBI taxonomy): Eukaryota > Metazoa > Chordata > Actinopteri > Beloniformes > Exocoetidae > Hirundichthys > Hirundichthys speculiger. Next base: position 434,213 of record JAGFBZ010000385.1, on the reverse strand, counting down.
ATAAGTCAAGGATCCTGATTAAACTTCAGGCAAACACACTCAAGGAGCTGAAAAAAGCTGTTGGCAGAAGCAGGGTTTATATCATTCCCCAGACAAATATTACACTGCCTTTAGAGGTGCGTTTTTTGTTTTGTCATGGCTAATATATATGGCTAACATATGTAATAATATATATATTATAATCTTAAAAAGCTTGACAATTTTTTTAATAGTCATTAATTATGCTGTTTGTTTTGAACATCAAGATCTCAGAGGCTGAGGGACATCATTGTCAACCAGAAACATCTTTAACACCTTGTGAAGCTGTGCCAGGTCCATCCTCACATGCCTCTTCATCATCCATGCAACTACTTTATCAGAAGTTATTAGACCTGCAGCCTCACCAACTGTACCTGTAGCAGTTGAGGGAGGTCCAACACCACCCCCTGCACCAACAGCCATAATACCTGCAGCCTCACCATCCTCTGATGGAGGTCCAACACAACCCTCGGTACCGTCAGCCATCAGACCTGCAGCTTCACCTATTATCCACCACGTCACAACCCATGTTTCTATCGTACCTAAGATCACACCAGCAGATACAATTGATTCTCATCCGGGTTCCCCCGTCAGTTCTCCTTGATACTATTTCCTCTACAATGATGGACAGTGATCCAAGTCCACAGGGAAAAGACCTACATCCATCACTGGTGAGTTAATGACAAAAATAGATTTTGTATTACCCCCTTTCTAAAAAGTTGTGATACTGTTTAAAATGTCAAACATTTGTAAAACTAAATTACAGTTGGACAAAGACTAAATGCAATTGAAATGCAATTCATTTTAGAAATATTGCTCATTTGTAATTTTAAAACTAGAAAGCAGTTTGAATAAACGCGTGAACAGTGAGATTACTCACATTTTTTAATTTTGTCAAAGCCAAAACGACACTTGAAACTGGAGATTAATTTTCCTTGCTTATAGTTATTGACGCCACACTTGAGCAAGAAAGAAAAATCATTCAAAAGAAAAACATATTTTTCGATTATGGAAAACTACAAGGACAACAGCAAAATATCCCATCTAAGTTCATTGCGAACACAGACAGCAGGACTCTAAGGCTGTGAAGTTCAAATTTGTGATCAACATGTACAATGGAAGAGGAGGCAAATAGTCAGAAAGATCAATGACCATTAGAGGGCAAAATTGATGTTAAAATCTTTAGGTATTATTTTTCATTTCAATTTTGTCATTTAACAGGAGACCACTTTGGATCCTAAAGAGTGGCTGAATGCTGGAACACCTGAGGTTTACATGTTACATTTTCAGTATTTCTTTATAAGGTTTTTTATATTAGAAAATATTTAAATTACCTCATCATTTGATACAGTGTTTGTACCTTTAAAGGTCTTTTACAGAAGAGCATGTATGGAACCAACAAATAGGTATTGTATTAAAACACTATCATGCAGGGTACTTCATTCACCCATCACTAATAGCTGTAGTATTCATCAGTTACAAATGTTTAACAGACCATAATATGGGAATATGCCACTCGATTAAACCAAATACATACCAATCTCATGCAAAGAGCATTTAATAAAGCAAAGTTTTTGAAGGGTATGCAATATTGATGCAAAATATATAAAATATTGCTCTTTTAGGACTGATATCAATGACTTCCTCATTGACTATTCTGAGGATGAGGATGAGGTCATTGTTTCTGATTCATTTGAAAATGACAGTCCATTGGTAAGTTTTATTTCTCAGCCAAAAGGCTGTGTGTTTTTGTTCCTAATTATTCATTTCTAGGCTGTCTCTCTCTCTCTCTCTCTTTACCTGTTTATATTCTTATTATGACATGTCTTTTTAATGTTACTTATGCTGTATGTTTGATCAATTTTAGGAAGAAGTGGATCTTCAAACTCTTTTGAGAAATTTTCAGAAGCAACACTTTTCTGATGGCCAGGCCACAATTTGTGTCAGGAGAAAAAAGCTTCTGGACAGTGCTATTAAAGCACTGTCCAGAATTAGTTTTTGTTGGATGCAATCCCCAAACATTGAGTTTGTAGGAGAAGAAGCTGATGACATGGGGGGGCCACAGCGAGAGTTTTTCAGGTATGATATGCTTAAGTAATTTATTAAATGTTTTATCAGTGTATTTCTTTCCCCAAGTAAATTCCAAGGTAATTTAAACTGTTAAAAGTGTTCTCTTGTGTTAATACTTATTTCTAGACTCTTAATGATAGAGGTCCAGAGCTCTCTGGGGATTTTTGAAGGAAAGACTGGCCAGGTCTTTCTCACTTATGACCAAACAGCATTAGACCAACGCAAGTATTATAAAGGAGGCAACCTTATTGCTTGGTCAATTGCACACGGAGGTCCGTGTATCAAAGCTCTGGATCCCAGCCTTTTCCAGCTGATGTGTGGCCAGGACCCTCCTTTGGAGCAGTTTGACTGGAATGTACTGCCTGACCCAGAAGTGCAAAGCAATGCCAAAAGGGTGCTTCCATATTACCATATTAATCTTTATAGTGATTTTATAGATTCATTTGGCTGCTATTGACACAATGACAATGAGCGTTTGCATTGGAATTGATGTCAATGGCAGCCAATGAGTTTTAGTTTTACATCATGACAAAATTGAGGAATTTATTAAACAGCACTTCATTTATATCAGAATACAAGTAATAATGTCTCAATTTGTGGATTTTTCTGTGAAGATCCTACAGGTCAAGACTGAAGCAGAGCTGATTGAACTCCAAAAAGACTTGGGGGACTGGATTGCTGAATGCGGTGTGCCAGGAATATTTAATGCCACTGTAGGAGACATGCCAAAAATGTATGCATATGTTGTGAAGCACTACATCTTTCTCAGGTAATTACATGTACAAATGAAATAAACCCTGGAGCTGTAATGACAAGGGAACATTGCTAATGTTAGTTGATTGTATTCTACATTCTTTAGTCTTAAAGCTATAGTCACAGTAATAATTTGCAATCACAATGTTTGTAATTACAATGATTTTATGTATTTGTAAGTTCTTTTATACAGCTTTGTCTTTCAAACAAATACAGCAATAATGGCAATGTCTCAAATTAACACAGAAAAAGAATTTGCCAGCTTCTGATTTTCAAACTGGAGATAGATGTGCTAATTTCAATATTTGGGTGAATATATAATTAAGAACCTGAACTAATTTTGTAACACAACTTCTTTTTTAAATTATAACGACTAATGTATCCATTCAGTTATTGTCTCCTGAAATCATATGTAGCTTATGATGAATATTTGTGACTCTTGACTATGAACCACAATATACATTTGATCTGTTTTGGGTTATAGAACAGCAAAGATGATACACCAGTTCACAGAGGGAATAAATGCATGTGGCGAGCTCTGGGACTTGGTGATGAAGAACTGGATTGCCTTCCTGCCATTGTTCACCAATATGCAGGAACCACTGTCAAAGCCAGCCTTCAAAGCCATCTTCACTTATAATTACAGCAGGAGAGGCACCAATCACCGTGAGGCAGAGGAGGACACCATCTACTGCTGGGAGATGGTCCTTAACATGATTGAAGGTAGAAATGTTTACTTAATGATAATTCTGAAAAACTTGTTTTTTTTTTTTTTAAATCATGATATTTCATTTAATTAAAATGTAGTGTGATTGAACGATAATATAAAAATGCTATTGTGGGATGTTTCACTTTTTTAGAATAATATAAATTGTCTTTAGCCAGGAGTCAAATTTATTAGGGTACAGGGCAAATAAATATTTTACTGTAATCTAGTGTACATTTTGTCTCAAAGTGCACTATAAAATAATTTATACATGACCATTTTTAATAAATGTAAGGCATGACACAATTAATGTCTCCAACTTTTAAAGCTTGACAAAATAAATTAATAAAAATTAAATATGAATGCAAATGTAACATAGATTCATTTTCTTCCTCTCAGACAAAGTGACTGAACTAAGATATGAAGATCTTCTCATTTTCATTACTGGAGCAGACGAGATTCCAGCCCTTGGATTTCCCACCAAGCCATGCATTGACTTCTATGAACAGGAGTCAGGGCAGCGTCGCTTGCCCTACGCATCAACCTGCAGCATGACCTTGTACCTTCCAAGAGGTGTGACGCAGGAAGACGACCTGCATCAGATGCTTTCTATGGCCATAAGAGAATCTTTGGGATTTGGAAAGGTTTAGTTTTTCCCAGGCAGTTATAAATAGTAATACTATGCAATCATTTTATTAGCACATATTTGAGTTTAGTCTTCACTTCATAATATTCAGGTTTGGATTTTCTTTCCATTACTGTGCAGGGTATATGTAACACCCATCAGTTTCATTTTCTACTTTTTCGTGATTTTGAAATATTGATCGAGTTGCATTTTCCTAAAATGAAAAACACTTGATTCAAGAACTATGTTTACTTTTTCTACCACTTACCAGTTTGTGATTTAAAAATGTTGCTAAGCGTGTTACACATAGTACCTTTACTGTTGTGTACATTGTTACACTTTAAGTACATAAAGTTACTCGCATGTTTTGAAGCTCTCTAACACACACCAGGTACTTTTCCTTCAAGTCTGTTATTCCCTCCATTACATTTTGAAGAACTTGCTGTTGTTCAGTATTCAGGTTATCTAACGGTTGCAAAACAATCACTGCTCGTTCAAGATCTTCAGTATTGGCTTGTAACTGAGTAAACTGAATCCCATGTCTTTTTAGGCAAGCTTCCAGATTTTCTTGGCTGTATGGGTCATCACCAAAAACATTGTTGATGGCTGTTGAGTCCTGACTGCTGTTGGCTAGTGTACCCTCCATCCAAATTTGTGTAGGGGTACGGTTGTTTGCTGTTCTGATCCTGTGGTTATTCCAAGCATGTCTGAATAAATCAAATTGTTTTTGGATTTCAGGCTTGTACATTTTTTGAAGTGCCATTTTCTGAGTGTTATCTTCAGGATTCAGTATTTGTTTGTCTTCAAATGAATAGAAAAGTCTGTAGAAGTGATGCACAACCTGCTGGAAAACATCACGCCAAAGACGTTCAATACGTTGATTGTGTACTGATTGACCTGTGATGTGTCTTTCATGTCCTTCTCCATGCAGTAGATTCATTAAAAGGGCAACTAGAGTGTTCTCCCCTCCATAGTCTGATCTGACTCTAGAAGGTACACCATATAGACAAGTGGCTCGAACAAAATGAGTCAACACTGTCAGAGCTGTGTTGTCTGTGCTGCAGTTCAGGTAGGTTATTAGTCTGGAGTTCCCATCAATACCAGCATGCGTCACAAATCCCCATCTGCAAAATATTTTAGAAACAAATAATGGATTAATTTATTTTTATATGCAGTGTTGTAGATTACAATAGAAGGCAAGAGTCTTGAGTCATTCTCTCATTTTTGCATATTTTGCTTGTAAGGGGACAGTTGTATAGTCTTCAAACTATCTTGAACAAGAACTCTTCTGCAGGCAGTGTTTTGTTTTTGTGCAGGCAGCACTGGAAGAGTGCAAATGTTCACATCAATTATGTATTGTTGATCTTAGAATGTTACTTTGTTTTAGCTTTATATACTGTATTCCTATTTGTGTTTGCTCATGTTTCAATACAGCTCTGCACATATTTCTAGTTTGCCTAGCAATACATAAAGAAATCGGGTACCTCACAACATTTCCAACAGTACAAATATATTCAATTTCCACCAATAGATTTATCACATAAATTATTTGGATAAAATCATTTAAAAAATAAAATTAAAAAATGAAAACTTTGTAATGCCCAAACAATGTAACTACCATTTTTTCCCCCAGCAGTATATTCAGTTCAGTTAAAAAATACTTTATCATTGATATCTGAAGGGAAAATTAAATAATGAAAGAGCCGATTACCGAATCAGGCGCATGTGACCATCTATGTGCCACAAGCTATTGGGGTGTGGCACATAATATGTTCTCCTGGCCACAGTCTGACTCCATCTTTGAGCAGCACCAACTGGATCAACCTGGCTCAGAGTCTCCCGAACTCTTCTCCTTGGCACTACGATCCTGTCAGCCAAGAGGTATGCTCTCATCATCTGAAAGGAGTTATTAATTAAATGCAGTAAAAATAAAAAGCACATGTTTATGTAAAATACAAATTGGACAGGAATCTGTTGTATGCTCACTTCAGAGCCTGCATTTGGGAACTGGTTGTGAAGTCTCCTCACATGGTCCTCTAATACTGCGTCACTAATGGGTGTGAATCTATTTCTTGCAGAGATATGAAAGGACTTCATTTTTTTATGCAGGTATGAGGAGGAGCAGCCCAGGATCCTTGCCATGGCTCTCACTGTGAACCCTTGACCGAAGAGCAGCTCAATTTGGTCTCTTGAAATATCAAGACAGGGCCTTCCTTGTCTTCCTAAAATATGAAATATAATATTTGAAGAATGTCACTGAATAAATAACAATACAGGGTAATTTATGAAAATATCATGACACATACATATTAAATGAAAGATCTTCAGTTTGTGGATAAATTCAATTTTCATTGTCATATTCCTTTCCACTGGGATGAATTGGTGATGGTTAAAACAGTTTTAAAGCTGTTTTAACAAAGTATTTAACAAATCAAGGCATGAGTTTAAGTACGTTGAATTATCTTAGGAATAATTATTATAAAAGTTATATATTTTCTGTAACCGTATAAACTTGCAATTGAATGTCGTCTTAACTAAACTTATTTGAAAGCTACGTGAACTGCACTTACTCTGTGATTTACTAGGTAACTGTGGCTACAAAGAAGAGAAAATGGAAAGTGCCATGTCTTATATTGATGTACCGTACCGTCTTCTTCCGCTTATCCGAGGTCGGGTCGCGGGGGCATCAGCCGGAGTAAGGAAGCCCAGACCCCCCTCTCCCCGGCCACTTCTTCCAGCTCCTCTGGGGGGATCCCAAGGCGTTCCCAGGCCAGCCGAGAGACATAGTCCCTCCAGCGTGTCCTGGGTCTTCCCCGGGGTCTCCTCCCAGTGGGACGTGCCCGGAATACCTCACCAGGGAGGCGTCCAGGAGGCATCCTAACCAGATGCCCGAGCCACCTCATCTGGCTCCTCTCGATGCGGAGGAGCAGCAGTTCTACTCTGAGCCCCTCCCGGATGACCGAGCTTCTCACCCTATCTCTAAGGGAGAGCCCGGCCACCCTGCGAAGGAAGCTCATTTCAGCCGCTTGTAAGATCTTGTTCTTTCGGTCACTACCCAAAGCTCATGACCATAGGTGAGGGTGGGAACATAGATCGACCAGTAAATCGAGAGCTTCGCCTTCCGACTCAGCTCTCTCTTCACCACAACAGACCGGCGCAGCACCCGCATCACTGCAGATGCCGCACCGATCCGTCTGTCGATCTCCCGCTCCATCCTTCCCTCACTCGTGAACAAGATCCCGAGATACTTAAACTCCTCCACTTGGGGAAGGACCTCATCCCCAACCTGGAGAGGGCACTCCACCCTTTTCCGGCTGAGGACCATGGTCTCGGATTTGGAGGCGCTGATTCTCATGCCAGCCGCTTCACAAGCGGTTGCGAATCGCTCCAGCGAGAGTTGTAGATCACAGCTCGATGAAGCCAACAGAACCACATCATCTGCAAAAAGCAGAGACCCAATCCTGAGGCCAACGAACCGGATCCCCTCAACACCTCGACTGCACCTAGAAATTCTGTCCATAAAAGTAATGAACAGAATCGGTGACAAAGCGCAGCCTTGGCGAAGTCCAACCCTCACTGGAAATGAATCTGACTTACTGCCGGCAATGCGGACCAAACTCTGGCACCGGTCATACAGGGACCGGACAGCCCGTACAAGGGAGTCCGGCACCCCATACTCCCGGAGCACCCCCCACAGGAATCCCCGGGGAACACGGTCGAACGCCTTTTCCAAGTCCACAAAACACATGTAGACTGGTTGGGCGAACTCCCATGCCCCCTCCAAGACCCTGAAGAGGGTGTAGAGCTGGTCCACCGTTCCACAGCAGGGACGAAAACCACACTGCTCCTCCTCAAACCGAGATTCGACTATCCGACGGACCCTCCTCTCCAGGACCCCTGAATAGACCTTCCCAGGGAGGCTGAGGAGTGTGATCCCCCTGTAGTTGGAACACACCCTCCGGTCCCCCTTTTTAAAGAGGGGGACCACCACCCCAGTCTGCCAATCCAGCGGTACTGTCCCCGACGTCCACGCGATGCTTCAGAGGCGTGTCAACCAAGACAGCCCCTCAGCATCCAGAGCCTTGAGGAACTCCGGGCGGATCTCATCCACACCCGGGGCCCTGCCACGAGGAGCTTTTTAACCACCTCGGCAACCTCAGCCTCAGAGATAGGAGAGTCCACCCCTGAGTCCCCAGACTCTGCTTCCTCATTGGAAGACGCATCGGCGGGATTGAGGAGGTCTTCGAAGTATTCCCTCCACCGATCCACAACGTCCCGAGTCGAGGTCAACAGCTCCCCATCCCCACTGTATACAGTGTTGATGGAGCACTGCTTCCCCCTCCTGAGACGCCGGATGGTGGACCAGAATCTCTTCGAAGCCGTTCGAAAGTCGTTCTCCATGGCCTCTCCAAACTCCTCCCATGTCCGAGTTTTTGCCTCAGCAACCGCCGATGCCGCGTTCAGCTGCCTCCGGAGTCCAACATGCCAAAAAGGCCTGATAGGACTCCTTCTTCAGCTTGACGGCATCCCTCACTGCTGGTGTCCACCAACGAGTTCTGGGATTGCCGCCACGACAGGCACCGACGACCTTACGGCCACAGCTCTGGTCGGCCGCCTCAACAATAGAGGCCCAGAACATAGCCCACTCGGACTCAATGTCCCCTGCCTCACTCAAAACATGGTCAAAGTTCTGCCTGAGGTGTGAGTTAAAGCTCCTTCTGACAGGAGACTCCGCCAGACGTTCCCAGCAGACCCTCACAACACGTTTGGGCCTGCCAGGTCTGACCGGCATCCTCCCCCATCATCTGAGCCAACCCACCACCAGGTGGTGATCAGTTGACAGCTCTGCCCCTCTCTTCGCCCGAGTGTCCAAGACATGCGGCCGCAAGTCCAACTATACGATTATAAAGTCGATCATTGAACTGCGGCCTAGAGTGTCCTGGTGCCAAGTGGACATGTGGACACTCCTATGCTTGAACATTGTGTTCGTTATGGACAGTCCATGACGAGCACAGAAGTCCAACAACGAAACATCACTCTGGTTCAGATCAGGGGGGCCCTGCCTCCCAACCACACCCCTCCAGGTCTCACTGTCATTGCCCACGTGAGCATTGAAGACCCCCAGCAGAACGAGGGAGTCCCCAGATGGAACATTCTCCAATACTCCATTCAAGGACTCCAAAAAGGGTGGGTACTCTGAACTGCTATTTGGTGCGTAAGCACAAACAACAGTCAGGACCCGTCCCCCCACCTGGAGAGAGGCTACCCTTTCGTCCACCGGGGTAAACCCCAATGTACAGGCACCAAGTCGGGGGGCAATAAGTATGCCCACACCAGCTCGGCGCCTCTCACCCGGAGCAACTCCAGAGTGGAAGAGAGTCCAACCCCTCTCGAGGATACTGGTTCCAGAGCCCAAGCCGTGTGTCGAGGTGAGTCCAACTATATCTAGTTGGAACCGCTCGACCTCACACACCAGCTCAGGCTCCTTCCCTGCCAGAAAGGTGACATTCCACGTCCCTAGAGCTAGCTTCTGCAGCCAAGGATCGGACCGCCAGGGTCCCCGCATCCGGCCACTGCCCAGCTCACTATGCACCCGACCTTTATGGCCCCTCCTGCAGGTGGTGAGCCCACGGGAGTGGGGGCCCATGTTTCCCTTTCGGGCTGAGCCCGGCCGGGCCCCATGGGCAAAGGCCCGGCCACCAGGCGCTCGCTTCCGAGCCCCACCTCCAGGCCTGGCTCCAGAGGGGGGCCCCGGTGACCCGCGTCCGGGCAAGGGAACCCTTGGTCCTCGGTTCTTCTCCATCATAAAGGTCTTTATGAGCCACACTTTGTCTGGTCCCTCACCTAGAGACCTGTTTGCCATGGGAGACCCTTCCAGGGGCATAAAGCCCCCGACAACATAGCTCCTAGGATCACTGGGACACGCAAACCCCTCCACCACGATAAGGTGGTGACTCATGGAGGAGGATGTGTGTAATTTAAGGATTGTGATATATGCTCTGAAAAAGCCCACTCGGACTCAAGGTTTTTAAGTATTATGGTGTTGACTCCATGTTTAAATTCTGACTATTCTTGACCTGTTTGTTTTCACATTTGCACCACGCACCAAAGTTGTCATGAAAACCAGTTTTCCATTAGAAAGCATTATGAGATTGATTTATATTAAATACTATGGATACTTTGCACATTAAAAAAAATAATACTTTGATAGGAGACACTGCAGTTTAATTGGATAACAGTCTTGCATAACAGACATCGCAGTAAATTTTTTCCCATTCAACTGTAGCAAGACATTCAGAAAGGTAATCATATTTAAATATGACATCATCCTACTTTATATGATGCACTATACTGAGTTAATAACAACATAGGTCTAATTTGACACATTAGCAAAGCTACCCTGTTTGAAAGCCATTACTGATTTGTTATATGTTTTAATGTCACCAATGCCATGGCCCTCTACTTTGAATTAGGGAATGAGTTCTTCCTCTCTAGATATTTCTGTTGAAATGTGAAGATGTGGCCAAGTTAAGAGTAGCCAAAGAAAAAGGAAAACAGATAATCCATTTCTGTTTACATGCACATAACTGGGAATGATTATATAGCTTCGATTAAGAGTTGATTAGAAAATGTATTTTGCAGAGCCTATATTAATTGAAGAAGAAGAGGAAACGTGTGACATATAATTTTACAAATAAAATAAAACAGGAGCTTATTGGTATTTTTGTTTTTGTATGTTTTGGGGTGGTTTTGCAGCCAGTTAGGCATTATAGGGTTAAATTTTCACTGGGTGGAACCCCTGCTGGAGAACCAATAGAACAGTTTGGTTTTTGCCCCCTCCCTCCCTCATCATTAACATTTCCTCCAACTAGTGGTAGCAGTGACAATCTTCACCTTCAGTTGTCAAAGTAAGCATTTTTGGTTTTATTAGATCACTAGCAGGAACAAAAGATACTTTAACTTGTAAACAAGTCAGCCCGCTGGACATCACAAGTTTACTGGTAATGTAATTTTTTTTTTTTTACTATTGTAATTTGTTAATTTGTGGACCTTACTAGTTAACAAGTACATATTTTAGTTTAACTAGTTAACCAGTACAAGGACAGAGACTAACTAGTAAAACATTTGGCCTGTACAAGTTAACTAGTAAACATTTTGGCATTTACTAGTTCACTAGTGAAGATTTCTACATTTACTTGTTAACTAGCACAGAGAAATATATTTTATTAGTGTACAGGTAAGCTTCATTTGCTTTACTAGTTAACATGTCAGCTATTATGAGGGCCACTAGTTCACTAGTACATTATACTAGTGAACTAGTGGCCCACTAGTGTGTTAAAAAGGTGACTAGCATAAACTTTGACACTACTAGTGCAAGACATGGCTTCACTAGTGCAGCCTCTGCCTAAACTAGCTGAACAAAGGTCTTACTAGTTACTTGAAAATTGTGACTTGTATAACCTTTTGTTCAACTAGTGCAACGCAATACTGAACTAGTGCTAAAAATGTTCAACTAGTGCAGTCGAAGTGTAAACTAGTAAAGAGAACTGAGGTCTGATATCAAGGATATGGAATAAATGCTAAAAAGGCTTGCCATACAGCACACACACCTACACATACACACACATACACGCACGGTATTCTCTCCAACAGCTCGATTGCGCAATCCCTACACACACAGAGCCACACACAGGCCTGGAATTTCGTGATTTGAGGGACAAGGCCACTTGGCCTCCAAAGGGGCATTTTTTTTGAGGGCACAAAGGCCAAAAAAAAAACAATATATGCTAATAAACGGCAGTTTTTGAATTCAGAACCTTGGATATTTTTAATAGGCTACCACAACTTTTTGACTTTTATCAAAGGGAAACAGACAACAAAAAGGCAATGTCATTGACTTTTATCAGGTTATTACACATCCATAAATTTAATTTAAATCATCATCTGATGATGGGGATGGAGAACCTGGGGTCTTCCTAGGCACATAAGGAGAAACAGTTGGCCTCCACCTCTCTATGCTCCCTCTGTCTTTTTTGCACTGGCTGAAAATTTTAAAACAGTTTTATGATGAATCATAGTGGCACAACTAGTTAATATATTTCATTTCATTTCATTTTATTGATTCATTCCAGACATGTCAAAACAATCTTTTAAAGCATAGACAATTTTAACACTATCATGAATCTATGTATCTGAAAATAAATATAATATATTTATAAAATATATAATAATGCATAACTCAATATACACTGACACATGTGCATAACCATAACTTAGAAACATATAGAACCTTTTGTAAATAAATCTAAATATTAAATGGACATATTCTCCCCAAAAATATAAAAAATAAACAAAATTTATATCCAATGTATACACATGGATCTATATACATACATACGCAAAACACATATCTGGTTTAACATGAAGAGTGACAGAAAAGGGGTATTAATTCCTTCCAAATGTTATTTCCTAAATGTACCACATAAACTTAGGCTAAAATAAGAAGAATCTAACAATTAACTATTCCATGATAACCTTTTGAAGTAGGTGTCCATTTTTTGTCAGTTGTTTGCTGCATCTTCGAGCTCTTTTGCGGGTAATCTCGACTCGTTCCCATCTTGGCATTCTTCTTTCTGAGGGAAAAAAGTTTGTGAATATGTTAAATAATTTTTAAAAAATTATCACGTTTTCATCGCCTACTGATTATTCAAATGCTTAAACCACCCCGGAGCGTATTTCTGTAATGATTCGTGTTAAACAGTTTAGGTTTCACTTTTGCGCACCTGAAGTCTCAGAAGCATATCGTGTATAGAAGAATGAATGTCGGAATTTGAATCAATCTATCTCAGCATCGTCATCCTGCCTGTAAGTTGTTGTTGATTCATATGTCAATCGTGAGTTTATGACGTCTAATTGAGTCACAGATGTTTTCTTTATAATCGAATTTGATTTAATGGCATCCTGATTTTGGCGATGAAATGAAGACTAACAAGCAAAGCTTCGCTGCACACATAGAAGAGAGACAGAAAAGTTGATTTGGCGAGAAAATTATTATTTAAAGGCTTTAGTTTACGATAAAACAGCTGATTGCAGGAGACCGTTTACTTGGGTTGCCTTAACAACCATAGGTCAGAAGGCTACAGTAGCGAGACATGACAGTCTCCGTCTGATACTGAAACATTAAAAATTCTTAGTAGGCTATAGCAATAAGATATGACACGAAAGATTTACAGAAGTGTTGATTTAACTTGTTGGATAGCTAGGTCCCCCTCAGGGAGGCTAATAGGCTACTGCTACAACCAAGTCTAGCAACTCTTTATAAATTCAAAGTTGGGAGCGATTTATTACGATTTATAGTCCTGGGTTCAATCTTTAAAGTCCTTATGCTCAATGACAAGCTATTTGATCCAGAAAACAGATGGCTTTTTTTAACACTTACCTTTAATGTCGTCTTCGTGGTATCGTTGTGCTGTTTATCCCACAGACAAAACGTTAATGGAAATAGATGCTGTGCGGTAGAGTTATGGACGGATCCTGCAGTAGGACACACCTCCGCTCCGATTGTTTAGCTTTAATACAGGTAGGCCTACCGATGGGCACTATGGCGCAAACTTGATGATAGCCGAAGGAAGGGGAGAGGGCACGGCACCAAGGCCACAGTGGCCGTAAGCAACCAATTTTTGAAAGGGCATCACGGCCAAGATGAAGGGCTACGATGGCCGTGAAATTCCTGCCCTGGCCATACATACTCACAGAGAGGAGAAAAGGAGAGAAGGAAGGAGAGATGCAGCAGCAGAGGTTTTTTAGAGGTGAAAATACATGAATTTATATATATTTACATATATATCTTAACTGCTCGAGCCTTTATATTTTATTCAGCATCATCTGCGCTACTTTTTAATTTTTTAGGCTGTCTCAAAACAGGACAACGTCACGACTATCCTTAGTCGTATATAAACCAGCGTCAAAACTGCGCTTCTTGGCTGCCATATAACAAGGTCAGCTGCACACGACTTTTCCTAGTCATTTAAACCAGCCACAGTCTGCACTGCTCTGCTGTCATATAACCAGGTCAGCTACACACAACTTTATTTTCCTTTTTTTCTTCCGACTTTCCTAGTCGTTTAAACCAGCGTCAAATTGTGCTTTCTGGCTGTCATACAGGGCCACCAAGCAGATTCAATTTTCAATCAATACTAAAACAGCAATACACCATACTATATAGCACTATATAACAATACCCGGGTATAATTTGTTTAAAACACACAAAAACTGCTTATTTTCTGTGTGAGTGTTCCTCACATTTTCCAGCTTAAATATATACATTTACAATTAATTTCCCTGGAGAGAGAGAAAGGATGGGGCCACCCCACGCTGCGTGAGACTGCAAGTTTTGGCAAGAAATCTCTTATCTGTTTTTAAAGAGCTGGCTTTTCTTGCAGTCTTCCGCAGAGCAGAAAGGCACCACGCATGAATCCCTCTTCTCTTCTCCTGGCTAGCTCGCCAATTATGTTGTGGTTCAAAAAAAAGACTCGACAAGCTTTTGGAAATGCGAAGACCCCTTTATTTCTGAGTCGGACACATTTATACTCTCACAAAAACAACACATTTCATAACACACGTATTACCACATCAAATACTCTTGGCTGGACATCTCGCTTTCCAGAACATTCTAAGATAACATCTCTTCCCGAAACAGAGCACATTGTTCCAAAACACTTAAGGTTACTTGTGGTTAAGTTTAACTAGAGAGCAATTTCTCAACACGTGGACACCAACAGTGGCATTTTGTTACTTTGTCTAAAATGCAATCATTTAGTCCCTTTTTTGACTTTGGTATTCACAACTGTGAGTTGGGAGCAGTGGATTGGGCAGGTGCAAGAGCTCAGTAATCATCAGTCTGTAGCCCAATATTAAGATATGTAGCAACACCTAACAGGGAGTCTGACAAGGTATCTATTGTGTATTTTTTATATATTCTGCATGACAGTCAACCTGATGTCTGAAGTCAAATATTTGACTAGACATGATGCCTGCCTAAACCTGCCTACTGATGTTCATTGAGATCATATGTAGCTGTCAAACATTTAATCTTGTTTACTTTGTTCACAAGATGAAGACATGGCAGGTGTTTCTCATGTGACAGCTTAGTGAATTATCTTGTTTCCTTTTTGTATGACATAAACAAATATAAGAAAGACAATGAGCAAAAGTTCTCAACATGTTATTTAATACATAACTGAGACTGAGAGGATGTAAAACTTAAATACATATGAAAATACAACAAATTGTTTTTATTAAGTATTACAAACATAATACAGATAGGCTTATATTTCAAGAAATGTTAAATATATAATATATGTAATTTCAACAACAGACTCAACCGTGGTGGGGAAAACTCCATGAAATTTTATTTTTGTCTAGTAGAAAAGTCACATGACTTTACAAAATGTACAAACACCAATTTCACTCCTTCTCATTAAGATTCATGAATGATTGATATATGGTGATAAACTATCCATTTGGATATTAGTCGTTGTCTAGTCTTCCAGATTCTCCTTAAAACTGGAACCCCTTTCTAACCACAAAAAAATCCCGCTTCTCATGGTTCCCTTCTGTGTTAAATTTAAAATGACTCTAGAAAGGTGATTGGCAGGAGGATATTTTTGAAGTTAATTAGACTCAGCATCATGAAAATGCCACGACAATTTTGACTCCACTTGTGACTGATGCCACGTAAAAGCTGCTAGTCTCACATATATTTTGGCTGTGTCCTGAAAGTTTTAAAATGTAATATTAGATTCATAGCCTTTGTTAAAGGTGTATATGGGTCAAGGATATACTACCTTCCTTTTGGATGCTTCTGTATACCCCACGTACGCCACGTTGATTTAGTTTTTTTTTTTTAAAGTGTTGCTGAATACAATTTGTATCTCAAAAATAGTGTTATTTTATTTAACAAGTCTGCACTAGCCCTGTGATGGACTGGTGACCTGTCCAGGGTGTACCCCTGCCCTTCGCCTGAAGATAGCAGGGATAGGCTCCAGCAGATCCCTGTTACTCTGTATAGGACTAAACAGGGATGGATGGATGGATGGATGGATGGATGGATGATTTCCTTTTTTTGTCATACCTCAAAAAGATCCACAAAATTTCATTCAAAAATAAATTAATAAAAAATAAATAAAAATGATAAGTGAGAACATAACTCAGTTTGTATTTTATTCAGCGCAAAACAGTCAAAACCTATTGAAGAGCGCCAGTTTCAATCACAACTACTTACTCTTTTGACACAATTTTTGTGTGTGAACAGAATTAGTATCTAATCCCTGTAGGGGACATCACTGAAACCTATTCCCACGGAAAGTGTGTCACACAGTGATCCCGTCCTCAGAACGAAAAAAAAACTGACAGCATGCAGTTTGACCAAAAAAAAAACCAGCTTAGACTGGCGACCTGTCCAGGGTGGACCCCTGCCTTTCGCCCGTAGACGGCTGGGATAGACTTCAGCAGATCCCCGTGACCCTTCGGAGGATGAAACGGGTATAGATAATGGATGGATGGATGGAAAACCAGCTTAATGGGTTGTTAGAGATTCAATTACCCGTGTGACGTACTGCTGAAGCGATAAGCGTATTTCACAAATGTGTAAAAGCTTTTAACTGGAACACACTGAACATTGGAAGTGCCCACCTGTGAGGCAGTCCGTACACGCTCCTTCCAGCCTGACAACCCTGTCTGTCTGTCCAGGATGGTGGTGGAACAGCAGCAGGCGTACCAACGGCGCTGTGGTTCTTATTGATACATAAGGGCGCAGGGAACACAAGGATACAGTGACACCTGTTGTCTGACAAGACTGTAGACAACTCTTCTGGTACCAGAGCTGCATCAGGACGATTCTGCTGAAAAAAAATAATTTAAAAAAAATACTAGAGTTTGAACAACTAAAGGTCAGTGCAAGCGAAAGTAATGTATCTCTCAAATTAACATAATTCCCATTAATTTAGGATGTTTCCTAAGAATGAAAATGATCAGAATGTATGCAGAACTAATATGATTGTTAAAAAAAATAGAAAAGTGGTAAAGTGTCTCATATTACCCCAGCTAGACAGAGTCCAGATTTCAAGGGGGTAAAATGATCCACTTACTTTTCCCCACTCTGAATCATACCTAACAATACTTGTTGTAAAAGTTAGAATCTTACAACTGGTTAGACAACCACTGATTCTAGAACTAATGTTGGAGTGATTTAAAAATCATGGAGACTGTTCAATTAAGATCATTTTTCTCTAAACACTTGAAGGTAACAAACACAAATACAACAAATTATTATTTAAAGTGTTTCATTTTCCATTCGGATGAGAGAAAGAACCATTTTCACAGGAGGGATCAGAACTGCCGCTGAATTCTCTTCTCTCAGATCACTATTCAATCACATTTGAGTTCAGCATTTGTGGCGTTAAAACAGAAAATTAAACGTGTCATTACAGCAGATGTCTTTCTGAAGATGCTGTGAATAAATTTAAGGAGGTCATTCTCTCTCATCTCCCTTTGGTGGAATATGATAGAATAGCTGAGGGCAACGACCTGAATTTTACTCCGGCAGACATTGATCACCTTGTCAACGATACTGCCGATATGTTATATTCAACCCTGGATGCTGTTGCTCCTCTGAGGAAGAGGGTTTCTTATCTTAGGAGCTCAGCTCCCTGGTATAATTCCCATATTCGCATGCTGAAGCAGAATGCACGTAAAATGGAAAGGAGGTGGTACTCCTGTAAATCTGTGGACTCCCATCGTGCCTGGAAAGATAGTTTAAAAGTCTACAAAAGAGCCATACGCAGAGCTAGAACATCTTATTATTTTTCATTACTAGAAGAAAACAAACATAATCCACGTTTCCTGTTCAGCACTGTAGCCAGGCTGACAAAGAGTCACAACTCTGTTGGTCCATGCATTCCTGCTACTCTCAGTAGTGAAGACTTTATGAGCTTTTTTAGTGGAAAAATAATCAAAATTAGGGAAGAGATTGGCCAGGCCCAGCTGTCGACGGCTGTGGACGTCCCTGCAGCTTCGTTGATTTCTTTTGGTTCTGATTTGACTGTTTTTCTCCTGTGGGCCTCTCTGAGTTGACTTCAGCTATCAGTAAAGCTAAACCATCTACATGCCTGTTGGATCCCATCCCAACTCAGATCCTGAAAGATGTTCTGTCCTCTATTGGTATATCAATTTTGAATCAGATTAACCTATCTCTACAATCAGGATATGTACCACTGGTTTATAAAGTTGCAGTTATAAAACCTTTGCTTAAGAAACCATCTCTTGATCCGGACATTTGGGCAAACTATATACTAGGGTTTCTCCACGGGGGGTGGTACCGCCCCCCAGGGGGCGTTCTGAACCTTTAGGGGGGCGCTGGAAACGTCAGGGCTGAGAGGGGGGCGCCACGCCTTGGGAACTCTATTTTAAACTTTCATGGTTTCCCCAAGGTTTTTTCAGAGTGCAAATCTATTTATTTTTCAATAAAACGTTGTGCTCAGATTTCCTTTCAAAAAATAAAGCTTCTGTCTGAGACCAAAACCCCGAGTCTGTTGCTTCCATGACCCGGTAAAATCTCCTTTTCTCTCTCAGACGAGCCGGCCAGGATCGGTCGCCATAGTAACGCCCGTAAACACAGCAACAGAGAAACCTCTTCCCAACTTATTTCGCAGGCTTCATTCAACAACCCATGAAAACATACACAATCAAGACCATGTAGGGATGCACAATAATTATCTTGATAACAGGAAATGATGATGTCATTTCGATAAGTCCGATATCATGATGAACAGCCTCTATAATATAAATATTTTTGTCAACGCGGCAGTGCCACGCTCCCACTGAAGCCCGAATAAGCAGCAGTGAATGTTATATTCAAGTGACGTCGGCATAATCAGAAAAACGATTTCTCAGTAAGAAAAATCAAGAATACCCCCCATGACAGAAAACAACTTAACTCGGTCATAATTTTGGTAGTTGCTGACTTGAATTGATATTCACAGTATTTTCCCACATGATATTCACATGTATTTTTCCACAAAGAACGACAAGCAAATGAGAATTTACGTTACACCTTGAATGCAGCCTGCAGCACAGCGTGCTGATGAAAACAAACAACATGGCGGCGATCTTATATAACTTCTTTAAAGTTTACAAAGAAGATAATTCGCTGGTTATTTGTGACAAATGCTCCAAGCGAATTCCACGAGGAGAGGAAAATAAGTCAAAGTCAAAGTCAAAGTGAGCTTTATTGTCAATCAGACCATGTAACAGTAATTACACAGAGGATTGAAACTGCGTTTCTCCAAAACTCCAAATGTGCAAAGTAAAAATAGCAAACAACATAAACATAGTAAACACAACATAAACATACTATTCACAAGAGGTGTAGTCAGTTTTGTGTTTTTTTTTTTGAGGTCAGTTTGAGGTATGTTGCTGATGTGCAATAATGCAAGGTGTGATAATACAGGTGCATATGGTAAAGTGCAAAGTGCTGAATAGCAATATCAGCATGGAGATAGGAGTATTGTAATAAATATATTATTTTGTATACAAAGAATATTTGGCAGACTTTTTTTTTAAGAGTATTGTGCAGACATTCAGTTATTTAAGTAATAGTTATTTAAACAGTTGGCTGGTCTTGTGGGTCCAGTTTTCTAGAATGAGTTGAGAAGTCTGATGGCTTGTGGAAAAAAGCTGTTGTTCAGTCTGGAGGTCTTGCACCGCATACTGCGGTAGCGCTTGCCAGATGGTAGGAGGGTAAACAGTTTGTGTGCAGGGTGGGTGAGGTCTTTGATAATGTTAATGGTCCTTTTTTGGAAGCGGGATAGATATAGGTCCAGGATGGATGGTTGGGCTGATCTGGTGATCTTCTCTGCTGTCCTCACCACCCTTTGTAGGGCCTTCTGGTCAGCAACAGGGCAGCTGCCATACCAGACAGAGATACAGCTGGTGAGGATGCTCTCGATGGCACCACTGTAAAAGGTGTTGAGGGCAGGGGGGGGGAGGTTCACTCTCCTCATCCTGCGAAGGAAGTGGAGGCGTTGCTGTGCTTTTTTGACGAGGGAGGTGGTATTTGTTGTCCATGTCAGGTCGTCTGTGATATGCACTCCCAGGAACTTGGTGCTTTTCACAGACTCCACGGCGCTGCCATTGATGGTGGGGGGGGGTGTGACATGTGGCTCCTCCTGAAGTCCACAGTTATTTCCTTAGTTTTGTTGATGTTAAGATGCAGGTTGTTGATGTCACACCAGTTGATGAGATGATGTACCTCCTCTCTGTAGGCTGAGTCGTCGTTGCTGATGAGGCCCACCACTGTTGTGTCATCTGCGAACTTGATGATGTGGTTTTAGTTGTGCCTGGCACAACAGTCGTGGGTCATCAGTGTGAACAGCAGGGGGCTCAGCACACATCCCTGGGGGACCCAGGTGTTCATGACAGTGGTCTCTGAGGACTTTTTGCCGACTCTCTGTCTGTGGTCTGTCGGTGAGGAAGTCCAGTAGCCAGTTGCATAGTCGGGTGCTGATGCCTATAGCGCTGAGTTTATTAGCACAAGCTTTAATACACCAAGCCCGATCAGCCATCTGAAATGTAACCATCGCTTTTG
Source organism: Hirundichthys speculiger (assembly GCA_018398805.1). Taxonomy (NCBI): domain Eukaryota; kingdom Metazoa; phylum Chordata; class Actinopteri; order Beloniformes; family Exocoetidae; genus Hirundichthys; species Hirundichthys speculiger. The sequence continues at coordinate 413,396 of JAGFBZ010000385.1, read as the reverse complement.
AAAGTTTGGAAATCACGCTGACGTGAGCTAACATGAGCTAACGTGAGCTAACGTGCTAATGTGAGCAATCCAGCAGCAAAGAATTCACCGGGACACATCGCAAGGCTTTTGAAAAATCCAAGAAATTTGCCAAAGATGACCCACAGGCAAAGGTGAAATGGGTAGAAGGGAGAAATGTTGAATCTAACTTGTATCAGTGCATTAATTTCGATGCATGTATTTCCATCAGTTTAAGGAGCCTTTATTTTTTATATCAGTTTATGCACCTTATTTAAGTTGATGTGAGATATTAAATAGGTTTTTTGATAGCTTTACAAAAATGGTTGAGAGGCTTGCCAGTAGTTTTTTGTTGGAAAAAATAAATATCTGTTCATTTTAAGAGTCATAACTGTTTTTGGTTTTGTTCATAGTATTGATGTAATGATCTTAGGTATGTGTGTATTATCGGTTATCGGTATAGGTTTTAAAAAAAAACAATTATCGTGCATCCCTAAGACCACGTAATCACGTTTAATCACAAACATTTACAGTACAATCAAAAATGGCTGAAAACAAGAAAAAGTGCCGGCAGACGTACATCTGCAGATGTGCTGCTATGTGAGCAGATGTTCTCCAATGAAGCCATGAAGCCGTCGAGATTACAGGAGCATCTTTCTAAAAAACATCCAGACAAGACATCTAAAGACTCTTACTGAACAGGGATTCAGCCAAACTCTCCACATGCAGACAAAATACTGAAACCGTCTGGACCTCGTGAGCTCTGGTCCACTCAGGCTGAAGCTCACAGTGATGTGTCCAGACGTGAAAAAGCTGGCAGCAGCCCACCAAGATCAGGGCTCCCAGTAAAAATGAAGAGCAGCAGTCGTTCCCTTTTGTAAAATAGTTTATTCTTTTTTTCCTCATTGCCAGGCCAGGCCTTGTCAGTAGCCTACTCCGAAAATGACAGTTTCAAATGTTGAAGGTGCATTAATTGACGCACGAGTGGTTCCAGGTTTTGATTGGTTAATTCAACGCTGTTCACGTGAAGTGTGCATGATGCTGTTGGCATCTTCAGTTACCCTACACATAAAACAGATTTACAACTAATTCTGCTGTGGTGGTATTTTTTCGTAGTTCCAAGAATTTATTTACAAATGTGATAAATTAATTTCTCTCTGTAAAAAGATCAATTTGATTTAAATTCAGTTTTGCAGTTCAATCTCAGAAATTCAACCTCACAGTCCAGAAGATTAACTGAAGAGGTTTCGGTCCCAGTGCAACTACAGTATTATAGTATTATTTCCACATTATTTCCACATTATTTCCATTATTTCCATTTCCACAAATTAAAATCCATGCTTACACACGTGCACTTTTTTTTTTTTTTTTTTTTTTTTGGGGGGGGGGGGGGGGGGGGGGCATTAAGAAAATATTGGTGGCTCAGGGGGGCGTTCGTTCAAAAAAGGTTGAGAACCACTGCTATAGACCAATATCTAATCTTCCATTTATCTCTAAAATTCTGGAAAAGAATCATTGCTAGCCAGTTAGGAGAACACCTGCATAGAAATGATCTATTTGAAGTTTTTCAGGCAGGGTTCAGAACACATCATAGCATGGAAACGGTGCTGATTTTAGTCACCAATGACCTCCTCATGGCCTTAGCTGTTCTGTTGCTGTTTGGCCTATAGTTGTCAGTGATGAACCGAAGCTTCATCTTGTAATGTCGCGGCTGCCTATTGGACCGCTTTGAGTTCTCGATGGGTCGCTTTACACACCTCATCTACCACCTCCAGGAGCGCACTTTGAGAAGTAATTGCTCGGTCTCGATCGTCTCTTTCGGTTTGCAATTCTCTTACTTCCCTTTTTACCTCCTCCAAATTAGTAGTAAGTCAGCGGTTTTAGATTTCGCCTTGCTTATCTCGGCTTTGTGCTGTTCAACTTGGGCTTCGAGGAACACGTTGTTTTGCTGTAATTGAGTTATCTTCTGTGAACGTGTCTCGAGTGCTACAAGTGCCTTATCTAACAGTGATTGCGCCGTCTGAAACCCGGAGGTTAACAGGACGGCCATGGTGCCTAACACCTTTGTCAAAGTCTTGTCCTTAGGAGGGTCAGTGAGTACCTCAGCTATTAGGTCTGACAGGGTTGATTCTACTTGAGTCGCTACCAATCCCTGTACGTGCTCACGGTAGTCGGGAATTAGCTTTCTGTCACAGCTGATTCTAGGCTATCGAAAGTTCCCTCGTGGCTAGAGCCTTCGGAGAGGGCTGCACCTGCCATGTTGCCTATGTCTGGTCTGTGTTGGTAGCTTCTCTAACTCTTACTAACTCTAACCCTTACTAACTCTTTAGTAACACCTAGCTCACCTAACGTTGGTTCCGGCTTAGCCTAATCAGTTTCACTTAGCTTGCCTTAACCTTGAAATCAATATACCTAGTTTCTGTTAGCGCTTAGCATCCTAGCCTAGCCACTTAGCTTGACCTAGCTTAACTAGCCTCCAAAACCAATCCAATCAGCTACAGTTAGCACTTAGCCACCTAGCTTAGCCTATCCTACCTTAATTAGTGACAGAACTAGCCTAGTTAGCTTCAGTTAGCACTTAGCCTCCTAGCTTAGCCTAACCTAGCTTAGTTAGCGATGAAATTAGCTTAGTTAACTTTGGTTAGCACTTAGCTTCCTAGCTTAGCCACTTAGCTTAGCCTAAGCTAGCTTAGTTAGCAATGACACTAGCTTAGTTAGCTTCAGTTAGTGCTTAGCCACCTAGCTTAGCCTGACCTAGCTTAGCTTAACCTAACTTAAATAGCTACAATCGGCCTAGCTAGCTTCTGTTAGCACTTAGCTTGGAGTTGAGAGCTACCTGAGCTTCTCCGACTAAACTTTGGCCTATACTGACCCCTGGTGATCACACCACAGTCCTGCAGCTCACTATGGGTTTTAAATGATCACTCCTGTTAGGTGGGCTTCTTATAGATTTTTGTCGGATCTTTGATTGGAATAGCCTTATTGAAAATAATTTATTCGACAGATAAGGGAAGATCTGTTGTCTTCTCAGCTCCCCAATGTTAATCTCATTCAATGTTCTTCATCTGATGAGACGTTCATCCACGTGGTTCTATTTCAAACACATATGATGATCATACTATATAGAATCCCTTCATAAGCACACAAAAGTATATCAATTTCTCAGCAGTAAGCTTTATTCTCTGCACACTATCTCACTAGTCTCCTACTCTCCTTCAATACACATAAACTGTCTGCAGAGCAGTCTCTGGTGGTTCTCAAACACATCCACCAGAGGGCGGCAGTTTGCCACCTCCAATTTCACTGTCACAGAGGGTCGGCCACTCGCGTGATGACGTCGTCACGTCAGGACGCTGACTCCGACCCCCGGTATGTTGTTCCAAACTCAGTGAGCCCTGGATTAATTCAACTTTGGCCAGCGGCCAGTAACTTTCACACAGAGCTCACGCGTTGCTTATCGCGCGCAGCTCTTCACAAAAGTGGTCTCACGTTACACAAATCCCAACTTTCCAAAAGAACGTTCGTTATTTCAAATAACTCCTGACAAAATTTCGAGACACTAGTGGGATTCTCAATTTAAAACTTTCACTTCAGAAGTTTTAACAAAATCAGCAGCACAGAGCGAACTTCCAGCTGCTGGCTGGGAATACAATGTTACGCTTCTGCGCGTGCAGCCTGCAGAACCAAGGTGAAAACTGTTCAGGGCTCCTATCTCGGATTTCTCTGGGCTCCGATCCCTTCTCACTATTGTGGGGCGGATGAATAAATAATTTCTTTTCTGACGTTAGTCAGGGCCGTAGCCAGGAATTTTACAGGGGGGGGGCACAAATGGCGCATATGACAATTTCGCGCGCGAAATGTTTACGTTTATGGGCTACCAGACCTGCTCCACAAGAGCTGCTCACCTGACTCTGGGCCCCAGGGAGGGAGGGGGAGTCTACTTCACACCTTGGGTGACTGACTGAAGCCCACTTGACACCTTTGCCAGGTGGTGTCAGACTGGTGAGGGGAAGGAAGGGGGCACAGATTTCAGGGGGGGGGCACAGATTTGGCTGAGAAAGGTTTTTTCTTTAAAAAAGACATTTAAAAAAAACTCGACTTGATTTTGGTGGGGGGGGGGGGGGGCACGGGCCCCCTGTGATTAAGTAATTAATAAAACCACCTCCCTAAGAAGGAGGAAAGCCGGGAGGAAGATTTATTATCAATCTGATCAGAATGTAAATTCTTTTCGGCTGGATTGGCTGGTTTTACATCAAAACAGACATCAAACGGTTTTAAGGACATTTATTGAGACACAGACATAAAGCACAGACACATATAAGGCGTTTATGTATAGGATATAACCAGAGTGTGAATTATACAATGACAATTGGGGGGGGGGGGGGGGGGGGGGGGGGGTCAACATTTTTTAGAGATGACAAAAATGACAATTTGTCCCTTACTTTGGGGGGGGGGTTGAAGTTGTAATTGGGGGGGTCAAACCTTCCCAAACCCCCCCGTAATTCGCACTATGGATATAACATTAATATGAATGGTCTCTTAATTCTCACCTCAGTGCTGCTACCTGCATCTGTTTATAGTCAGTTCATTCAGTCATTTGTGTCTCTCCTCTCTGTCCTCCATCCTCTCTCTGTCCTCCATCCTCTCTGTCCTCCCTCCTCTCTCTGTCCTCCGTCCTCTCTCTGTCCTCCATCCTCTCTCTGTCCTCCATCCTCTCTGTCCTCCATCCTCACTCTGTCCTCCTCCTCTCTCTGTCCTCCCTCCTCTCTCTGTCCTCCATCATCTCTCTGTCCTCCGTCCTCTCTGTGTCCTCCATCCTCTCTCTGTCCTCCATCCTCTCTCTATCCTCCGTCCTCTCTCTATCCTCCATCCTCTCTGTGTCCTCCATCCTCTCTGTCCTCCATCCTCTCTGTCCTCCATCCTCTCTCTCCTCCATCCTCTCTCTGTCCTTTAACCTCTCTCTGTCCTCCATCCTCTCTGTCCTCCATCCTCTCTGTCCTCCATCTTCTCTCTTTCCTCCATCCTCTCTCTGTCCTCCATCCTCTCTCTCCCCTACATCCTCTCTCTGTCCTACATCCTCTCTCTGTCCTCTGTCCTCCATCCTCTCTGTCCTCCATCCTCTCTGTCCTCCATCCTCTCTCTGTCCTCCATCATCTCTCTGTCCTCCGTCCTCTCTGTGTCCTCCATCCTCTCTCTATCCTCCGTCCTCTCTCTATCCTCCATCCTCTCTGTGTCCTCCATCCTTCTCTCTGTCCTCCATCCTCTCTGTGTCCTCCATCCTCTCTCTGTCCTCCATCCTCTCTGTCCTCCATCCTCTCTCTGTACGCCGTCCTCTCTGTGTCCTCCATCCTCTCTGTCCTCCATCCTCTCTGTCCTCCATCCTCTCTGTCCTCCATCCTCTCTCTGTCCTCCATCTTCTCTGTCCTCCATCCTCTCTCTGTCCTCCATCCTCTATTTGTCCTCCATCCTCTCTCTGTCCTCTATCCTCTCTCTGTTTTCTTTCCTCTCTCTGTCCTCCATCCTCTCTCTGTTTTCCATCCTCTCTCTGTCCTCCATCCTTTCTCTGTCCTCTGTCCTCTCTCTGTCCTCTATCCTCTCTCTGTCCTCCATCCTCTCTCTGTCCTCCATCCCCTCTCTGTCCTCCATCCTCTCTGTCCTTTCCATCCTCTCTCTGTCCTCCCTCCTCTCTCTGTCCTCCATCCTCTCTGTCCTCCATCCTCTCTGTCATCCATGCTCTCTGTCCTCCATCTTTTCTGTCCTCTCTCTGTCCTCCATCCTCTCTGTCCTCCATCCTCTCTCTGGCCTCCATCCTCTCTCTGTCCTCCATCCTCTCCCTGTCCTCTGTCCTCTCTCTCCTCATGCTCTCTGTGTCTCCATCCTCCTCTCTGTCCTCCATCCTCTCTCTGTCCTCCATCCTCTCTCTGTCCTCCATCCTCTCTGTCCTCCATCCTCTCTCTGTCTGTCCTCCATCCTCTCCTTCTCTCTCCTCCTCTCTCTGTCCTCCATCCTCTCTGTCCTCCTCCTCTCTCTGTCCTCCATCCTCTCTCTGTCCTCCATCCTCTCTCTGTCCTCCTATCCTCTCTCTGTCCTCCCTCCTCTCTCTGTCCTCCATCCTCTCTCTGTCCTCCCCCTCTCTGTCCTCTATCCTCTCTCTGTCCTCCATCCTCTCTGTCCTCCATCCTCTCTCTGTCCTCCTTCCTCTGTCTGTCCTTGATCCTCTTTGTTGTCCATCCTCGCTCTGTCCTCCCTCCTCCTCTCTGTCCTCCATCCTCTCTGTCCTCCATCCTCTCTCTGTCCTCCATCCTCTCTCTGTCCTCCATCCTCTCTGTCCTCCATCCTCTCTCTGTCCTCCTCCTCCTCTCTCTGTCCTCCATCCTCTCTGTCCTCCATCCTCTCTCTCCTCCCTCTTCCTCTCTTGTCCTCCATCCTCTCTCTCTGTCCTCCATCCTCTCTCTGCCCTCCCTCCTCTCTCTGTCCTCCATCCTCTCTCTGTCCTCTGTCCTCCATCCTCTCTGTCCTCAATCCTCTCTCTCCTCCATCCTCTCTCTGTCCTCCATCCTCTCTCTGTCCCTCATCCTCTCTATCCTCCATCCTCTCTCTGTCCTCCATCCTCTCTGTCCTCCATCGTCTCTCTCTCCTCCATCCTCTCTGTCCTTCATCCTTTCTGTCCTCCTTACTCTCTGTCCTCCATCCTCTCTTCCCTCCATCCTCTCTGTCCTCCTTCCCCTCTCTCTCCTCCATCCTCTCTGTCCTCCATCCTCTCTCTGTCCTCCCTCCTCTCTCTGTCCTCCATCCTCTGTCCTCTCTCTGTCTCCATCCTCTCTGTCCTCCATCCTCTCTGTCCTCCATCCTCTCTCTGTCCTCCATCCTCTCTGTCCTCCTATCTCTCTCTGTCCTCCTCCATCCATCTCTGTCCTCCATCCTCTCTGTCCTCCATCCTCTCTCTGTCCTCCATCCATCCTCTCTCTGTCCTCCATCCTCTCTCTGTCCTCCATCCTCTCTCTGTCCTCTCCATCTCTCTGTCCTCCCTCCTCTCTCTGTCCTCCATCCTCTCTCTGTCCTCCTCCATCCTCTCTCTGTCCTCTCCTCCATCCTCTCTGTCCTCCATCCTCTCTGTCCTCCATCCTCTCTCTGTCCTCCATCCTCTCTGTCCTCCATCCTCTCTCTGTCTCTCCTCCTCTCTCTATCCTCATCCTCTCTGTTCTCCATTATCTCTGTCCTCCATCATCTCTGTCCTCCATCCCTCTCTGTCCTCCATTCTCTCTGTCCTCCATCCTCTCTGTCCTCCATCCCCTCTCTGTCCTCCATCCTCTCTCTGTCCTCCATCCTCTCTCTGTCCTCCCTCCTCTCTCTGTCCTCCATCCTCTCTCTCTGTCCTCTCCTCCCCTCTCTGTCCTCCATCCCTCTCTGTCTCCATCCTCTCTGTCCTCTCCTCCATCCTCTCTCTGTCCTCCATCCTCTCTCTGTCTCTGTCCTCCATCCTCTCTGTCCTCCATCCTCTCTCTGTCCATCTGTCCTCTCTCTGTCCTCCATCCTCTCTCTGTCCTCCTCTCTCTGTCCTCCATCCTCTCTGTCCTCCATCCTCTCTCTGTCCTCCATCCTCTCTCTGTCCTCCATCCTCTCCCTGTCCTCTGTCCTCTCTCTGTCCTCAATGCTATCTGTTCTCCATCCTCTCTCTGTCCTCCATCCTCTCTCTGTCCTCCATCCTCTCTCTGTCCTCCATCCTCTCTGTCCTCACCATCCTCTCTGTCCTCCATCCTCCTCTCTGTCCTCCATCCTCTCTCTCTGTCCTCTCCATCCTCTCTGTCTCCTCTCCTCCTCTCTGTCCTCCATCCTCTCTCTGTCCTCCATCCTCTCTCTGTCCTCTCTCTGTCCTCTCTCTGTCCTCCCTCCTCTCTCTGTCCTCCATCCTCTCTCTGTCCTCCATCCATCCTCTCTGTCCTCCATCCTCTCTCTGTCCTCCATCCTCTCTCTGTCCTCCATCCTCTCTCTGTCCTCTCCTCTCTGTCCTGTCCTGCCATCCTCTCTCTGTCTGTCCTCCATCCTCTCTCTGTCCTCCTCCTCTCTCTGTCCTCCATCCTCTCTGTCCTCTCTGTCCTCCATCCTCCTCTCTGTCCTCCATGTCTCCTCCTCTCTCTGTCCTCCATCCTCTCTGTCCTCCATCCTCCTCTCTCTGTCCTCCATCCTCCTCTCTCTGTCCTCCATCCTCTCTGTCCTCCATCTCTCTCCTCTCCTGTCCTCCATCCTCTCTCTGTCCTCCCTCCTCTCTCTGTCCTCCATCCTCTCTCTGTCCTCCATCCCTCTCTCTGTCCTCCATCCTCTCTCTCTGTCCTCCATCCATCCTCTCTGTCCTCCATCTCTGTCCTCCTCCTGTCCTCCATCCTCCATCTCTCTGTCCTCCATCCTCTCTCTTCTCCTCCTGTCCTCCTCCTCTCTCTGTCCTCCATCCTCCTCTCTGTCCTCCATCCTCTCTCTCCTCTCCTCCATCCTCTCTCTCTCTCCCATCTCTGTCCTCCTGTCCTTCCTCCTCCTCCTCCTTTCTCCTCCTCCCTCCTCTCTCTCCTCTCTCCTCTCTCTGTCCCTCCTCTCTGTCCTCTCTTCCTCTCTCTCCTCCTCTCCATCCTCTCTCTCCTCCTCTCCTCTCTCTGTCTCTCTCCTCCTCTCTGTCCTCCATCCTCCTCTCTCCTGTCCTCCTCTCTCTCTCTCTGTCCTCCATCCTCCTCTGTCCTCCTCCTCTCTGTCCTCCATCCTCTCTGTCCTGTCCTCTCCTCCTCTCTCCTCCTCTCTCTCTCTCTCTCTGTCCCTCTCATCCCTCTCTCTCTCTTCCTCCTCTCCTCCTCTCTCTCTGTCCTCCATCTCTCTCTGTCCTCTCTGTCCTCTCTTGTCCTCCATCCTATCCTCTCTGTCCTCCATCCTCTCTCTGTCCTCCTCTCTCTGTCCTCCATCCTCTCTCTGTCCTCCCTCCTCTCTCTGTCCTCCATCCTCTCTGTCCTCCATCCTCTCTCTGTCCTCTCTCTGTCCTCCATCCTCTCTCCTCCATCCTCTATCCTCTCTCTGTCCTCTCATTTCTCTGTCCTCCATCTCTCTCTCCATCCTCCATCCTCTCTGTCCTCCATTCTCTCTGTCCTCCATCCTCTCTCCTCCTCCTTCCTCCTCTATCTCCCTCTCCTCCTCCTCTCTCTCTCTCCTCCTCTCCTCTCTGTCCTCCCTCTCTCTCCTCTCTCTCTGTCCTCCATCCTCTCTGTCTCTCCTCCTCTCCTGTCCTCCATCCTCTCTCTGTCCTCTCCTCCTCCATCTCTCTGTCCTCCATCCTCTCTGTCCTCTCCTCCTCTCTCTCCTCCCCTCTCTGTCCTCCATCCTCTCTCTGTCCCTCCTCTCTGTGTCCTTCCTCTCTATCCTCCATCCCTCTCTGTCCTCCCTCCTCCTCTCTGTCCTCATCCTCTCTCTGTCCTCCATCCTCTCTGTCCTCCTCTCTCCTCTCCTCTGTGTCCTCCATCCTCTCTGTCCTCCCTCTCTGTCCTCATCTCTCTGTCCTCCATCCTCTCTGTCCTCCATCCTCTCTCTGTCCTCCATCCTCTCTCTGTCTCCTCATCTCCTGTCCTCCAGCCTCTCTGTCCTCTCCATTCTCTCTGTCCTCCATCCTCTCTCTGTCCTCCATCTCCCTTCCTCTCTGTCCTCCTCTCTGTCCTCCATCCTCTCTCTGTCCTCCATCCCCTCTCTGTCCTCATCTCCTCCTCTCCTGTCCTCCATCCTCTCTCTGTCCTCCATCCTCTCTGTCCTCCATCCTCTCTCTCCTCCTCTCTCTGTCCTCCATCCTCTCTCTGTCCTCTGTCCTCTCTCTGTCCTGAATCCTCTCCTGTCCTCCATCCTCTCTCTGTCCTCCATCCTCTCTGTCCTCCATCCTCTCTGTCCTCCATCCTCTCTGTCCTCCATCCTCTCTCTGTCCTCCATCCTCTCTCTGTCCTCCATCCTCTCTGTGTCCTCCATCTCTCTCTGTCCTCTGTCCTCTCTCTGTCCTGAATCCTCTCTGTCCTCCATCCTCTCTCTGTCCTCCATCCTCTCTGTCCTCCATCCTCTCTCTGTCCTCCATCCTCTCTGTCCTCCATCCTCTCTCTGTCCTCCATCCTCTCTCTGTCCTCCATCCTCTCTCTCTCCTCCATCCTCTCTCTGTCCTACATCCTCTCTCTGTCCTCAATCCTCTCTATCCTCCATCCTCTCTCTGTCCTCCATCCTCTCTGTCCTCCATCGTCTCTCTCTCCTCCATCCTCTCTGTCCTTCATCCTTTCTGTCCTCCTTCCCCTCTCTCTCCTCCATCCTCTCTGTCCTCCATCCTCTCTCTGTCCTCCCTCCTCTCTCTGTCCTCCATCCTCTCTCTGTCCTCCATCCTCTCTCTGTCCTCCATCCTCTCTGTCCTCCATCCTCTCTCTGTCCTCCATCCTCTCTCTGTCCTCTATCTTCTCTCTGTACTCCATCATCTCTGTCCTCCATCCTCTCTGTCCTCCATCCTCTCTCTGTCCTCCATCCTCTCTCTGTCCTCCATTCTCTCTCTGTCCTCCATCCTCTGCCTGTCCTCTATCCTCTCTCTGTCCTCCCTCCTCTCTCTGTCCTCCATCCTCTCTCTGTCCTCCTCCATCCTCTCTGTCCTCCATCCTCTCTGTCCTCCATCCTCTCTCTGTCCTCCATCCTCCTCTCTGTCCTCCATCCTCTCTCTGTCCTCCATCCTCTCTCTGTCCTCCATCCTCTCTCTGTTCTCTATCTTCTCTCTGTCCTCCATTCTCTCTGTCCTCCATTCTCTCTGTCCTCCATCCTCTCTGTCCTCCATTCTCTCTGTCCTCCATCCTCTCTGTCCTCCATCCTCTCTCTGTCCTCCATCCTCTCTCTGTCCTCCCTCCCCTCTCTGTCCTCTATCCTCTCTCTGTCCTCCATCCTCTCTGTCCTCCATCCTCTCTCTGTCCTCGTTCCTCTGTCTGTCCTCGATCCTCTCTGTTGTCCATCCTCTCTGTCCTCAATCATCTCTGTCCTCCATCCTCTCTCTGTCCTCCATCCTCTCTCTGTCCTACATCCTCTCTCTGTACTCCATCATCTCTGTCCTCCAGCTTCTCTGTCCTCTATTCTCTCTGTCCTCCATCCTCTCTCTGTCCTCCATCCTCCCTGTCCTCCCTCCTCTCTGTCCTCAATGCTCTCTGTCCTTCATCCTTTCTGTCCTCCATCCCCTCTCTCTCCTCCATCCTCTCTGTCCTCCATCCTCTCTCTGTTCTCCCTCCTCTCTCTGTCCTCCATCCTCTCTCTGTCCTCTATCCTCTCTGTCCTCCATCCTTTCTGTCCTCCATCCTCTCTCTGTCCTCGTTCCTCTGTCTGTCCTCGATCCTCTCTGTTGTCCATCCTCTCTGTCCTCAATCATCTCTGTCCTCCATCCTCTCTCTGTCCTCCATCCTCTCTCTGTCCTACGTCCTCTCTCTGTACTCCATCCTCTCTCTGTCCTCCATCCCCTCTCTGTCCTCTATCCTCTCTCTGTCCTCCATCCTCTCTGTCCTCCATCCTCTCTCTGTCCTCCTTCCTCTGTCTGTCCTTGATCCTCTTTGTTGTCCATCCTCGCTCTGTCCTCCCTCCTCTCTCTGTCCTCCATCCTCTCTGTCCTCCATCCTCTCTGTCCTCCATCCTCTCTCTGTCCTCCATCCTCTCTTTCCTCCATCCTCTCTCTGTCCTCCATCCTCTCTGTCCTCAATCTTCTCTGTCCTCCATCCCCTCTCTGTCCTCTGTCCTCTCTCTGTCCTCCATCCTCTCTCTGTCCTCCATCCTCTCTGTCCTCCATCCTCTCTGTCCTGCATCCTCTCTCTGTCCTCCATCCCTCTCTGTCCTCTGTCCTCTCTCTGTCCTCCATCCTCTCTGTCCTCCATCCTCTCTCTGTCCCTCCATCCTCTCTGTCCTCCATCCTCTCTCTGTCCTCCATCCTCTCTGTCCTCCATCCTCTCTCTGTCCTCCATTCTCTCTGTCCTCCATCCTCTATATCCTCCCTCCCCTCTCTGTCCTCCATCCTCTCTCTGTCCTCCATGCTCTCTGTCCTCCATGCTCTCTGTCCTCCATCCTCTCTGTCCTCCATCCTCTCTGTCCTCCATGCTCTCTGTCCTCCATCCTCTCTCTGTCCTCCATCCTCTCTGTCTTCCATCCTCTCTCTGTCCTCCATCCTCTCATTCCTCCATGCTCTTTGTCCCCCATCCTCTCTCTGTCATCCATCCTCTCTCTGCCCTCCATTCTCTCGGTCCTCAATCCTCTCTCTGTCCTTTATCCTCTCTTTTCTCCATCCTCTCTCTGTCCTCCATCCTCTCTGTCCTCCATCCTCTCTTTGTCCTCAATCCTCTCTATCCTCCATCCTCTCTCTGTCCTCCATCCTCTCTGTCCTCCATCCTCTCTGTCCTCTATCCTCTCTCTGTCTTCCATCCTCTCTCTGTCCTCTATCCTCTCTCTGTCCTCCCTCCTCTCTCTGTCCTCCATCCTCTCTTTCCTCCATCCTCTCTCTGTCCTCCATCCTCTCTGTCCTCACTCTTCTCTGTCCTCCATCCTCTCTCTGTCCTCTATCCTCTCTCTGTCCTCCCTCCTCTCTGTCCTCCATCCTCTCTCTGTCCTCTATCCTCTCTCTGTCCTCCATCCTCTCTCTGTCCTCCATCCTCTCTCTGTCCTCCATCCTCTCTCCTGTCCTCCATCCTCTCTGTCCTCCCTCCTTTCTCTGTCCTCCATCCTCTCTCTGTCCTCCATCCTCTCTGTCCTCCATCCTCCTCTCTGTCCTCATCCTCTCTGTCCTCCATCCTCTCTCTGTCCTCCATCCTCTCTGTCCTCCATGCTCTCTGTCCTCCATCCTCTCTGTCCTCCATGCTCTCTGTCCTCCATCCTCTCTCTGTCCTCCATCCTCTCTCTGTCTCCATCCTCTCTCTGTCCTCCATCCTCTCTGTCCTCCATCCTCTCATTCCTCCATGCTCTCTGTCCTCCATCCTCTCTGTCCTCCATCCTCTCTCTGTCCTCCATGCTCTCTGTCCTCCATCCTCTCTCTGTCCTTTATCCTCTCTGTCCTCCATCCTCTCTCTGTCCTCCATCCTCTCTGTCCTCCATCCTCTCTTTGTCCTTAATCCTCTCTATCCTCCATCCTCTCTCTGTCCTCCATCCTCTCTGTCCTCCATCCTCTCTGTCCTCTATCCTCTCTGTCCTCCATCCTCTCTCTGTCTTCCATCCTCTCTCTGTCCTCTATCCTCTCTCTGTCCTCCTTCCTCTCTATATCCTCTATCCTCTCTCTGTCCTCCATCCTCTCTGTCCTCCATCCTCTCTCTGTCCTCCATCCTCTCTGTCCTCCATTCTCTCTGTCCTCATTGCTCTCTGTCCTCCATCCTCTCTTTCCTCCATCCTCTTTCTGTCCTCCATCCTCTCTGTCCTCCATCCTCTCTCTTTTCTCCATCCTCTCTCTGTCCTCCATCCTCTCTGTCCTCCATCCTCTTCTCTGTCCTCCATCCTCTCTGTCCTCCATCCTCTCTTTCCTTCCTCCTCTCCTCTCTCTGTCCTCCATCCTCCTCCCTCCATTCTCCTGTCCTCCATCTCTCTGTCCTCCATCCTCTTTCTGTCCTCCATCCTCTCTCTGTCCTCCATCCCCTCTCTGTCCTCCATCCTCTCTCTGTCCTCCATCCTCTCTTTCCTCCATCCTCTCTCTTTCCTCCATCCCCTCTCTGTCCTCCACCCTCTCTGTCCTTTATCCTCTCTCTGTCCTCCATCCTCTCTCTGTCCTCTGTCCTCTCTCTATCCTCAATCCTCTCTGTCCTCCATCCTCTCTCTGTTCTCCATTCTCTCTGTCCTCCATCCTCTATGTCCTCCATCCTCTCTCTGTCCTCCATCCTCACTCTGTCACCCATCCTCTCTCTCTGTCCTCCATCCTCTCTCTGTCCTCCATCCTCTCTCCGTCCTCCATCCTCTCTGTCCTCAATGCTCTCTGTCCTCCATCCTCTCTTTCCTCCATCCTCTCTCTGTCCTCCATCCTCTCTGTCATCCCTCCTCTCTGTCCTCCATCCTCTCTCTGTCCTCCATCCTCCTCCTCATCCCTCTCTGGTCCTCCCTCCCCTCTCTGTCCTCCTCCCTCTCTGTCCCTCTCCTCTCTCTGTCCCTCCACCCTCTCTGTCCTCCATCCTCTCTCTGTCCTCCATCCTCTCTGTCCTCCATCCTCTCTGTCCTTAATCCTCTCTGTCCTCCCTCCTCTCTCTGTCCTCCATCCTCTCTCTGTCCTCCATCCTCTCTCTGTCCTCCATCCTCTCTCTGTCCTACATCCTCTCTCTGTACTCCATCATCTCTGTCCTCCAGCCTCTCTGTCCTCTATTTTCTCTGTCCTCCATCCTCTCTCTGTCCTCCTTCCCCCCTGTCCTCCCTCCTCTCTGTCCTCCATCCTCTCTGTCCTCCATCCCCTCTCTGTCCTCTATCCTCTCTCTGTCCTCCATCCTCTCTCTGTCCTCCATCCTCTCTGTCCTCCATGCTCTCTGTCCTCCATCCTCTCTGTCCTCCATCCTCTCTGTCCTCCATCCTCTCTCTGTCCTCCATCCTCTCTGTCCTCAATCCTCTCTGTCCTCCATCCTCTCTCTGTCCTCCATCCTCTCTCTGTCCTCTGTCCTCTCTCTGTCCTCAATCCTCTCTGTCCTCCATCCTCTCTCTGTCCTCCATTCTCTCTGTCCTCCATCCTCTATGTCCTCCATCCTCTCTCTGTCCTCCATCCTCTCTCAGTCCTCCATCCTCTCTGTCCTCATTGCTCTCTGTCCTCCATCCTCTCTTTCCTCCATCCTCTCTCTGTCCTCCATCCTCTGTCTGTCCTCAATCCTCTCTGTCCTTAATCCTTTCTCTGTCCTCCATCCTCTCTCTGTCCTCCATCCTCTCTCTGTCCTCCATCCTCTCTTTGTCCTCCATCCTCTCTGTCCTCCGTCCTCTCTCTTTCCTCTGTCCTCTCTCTGTCCTCTGTCCTCCATCCTCTCTGTCCCATCCTCTCTGTCCTCCATCCTCTCTGTCCTCCATCCTCTCTCTGTCCTCCATCCTTTCTCTGTCCTCCATCCTCTCTGTCCTCCATCCTCTCTCTGTCCTCCATCCTTTCTCTGTCCTCCATCCTCCTCCATCCTCTCTGTCCTCCATCCTCTCTCTGTCCTCCATCCTCTCTCTGTCCTCCATCATCTCTCTGTCCTCCATCCTCTCTGTCCTCCATTCTCTCTGTCCTCCATCCTCTATGTCCTACATCCTTTCTTTGTCCCCCATCCTCTCTCTGTCATCCATCCTCTCTGTCCGCCATCCTCTCTCTGTCCTCCATCCTCTCTGTGTCCTCCATCCTCTCTGTCCTCCATCTTCTCTCTTTCCTCCACCCTCTCTTTGTCCTCCATCCTCTTTGTCCTCCGTCCTCTCTCTGTCCTCCATCCTCTCTGTCCTCCATCCTCTCTCTGTCCTCCATCCTGTCTCTGTCCTCTGTCCTCTCTCTGTCCTCCATCCTCTCTCTGTCCTCCATCCTCTCTGTCCTCCATCCTCTCATTCCTCCATGCTCTCTGTCCTCCATCCTCTCTCTGTCCTCCATTTTCTCGCTCCTCCATCCTCTCTCTGTCCCCTGTCCTCTCTTTGTCCTCAATCCTCTATGTCCTCCATCCTCTCTCTGTCCTCCATCCTCTCTGTCCTCCATCCTCTCTCAAATAAAACTGAATTGAATTGAAATATAGCACGAGAGTTGATTATGTCGAATGCGAAAATAATTACTTTTACATCCCAAAAATATATTTTTGTACAAAATACACGCACAGCACAATGAAGTCCTGTTCTTCATGGCCCAGGTGAAATGGGATGGGCCTTGAAAATGAATTGCTCAAATGACCACAGATGTGTTCTATTACTTAGATACAGGGGGTGTCTCACATTATCCACTACCTACAGAAAACATACAGATAAGATAAACTCCCTGGAACACAGTTGAAAAGATTACAGCTGTGGAGTCATTTGTTGTTACTGTTGTTGTTCTGTTCCTGTAAAGTTGTATCCAGAAGACAAAAGCTATGTTCGTGATCATCCTCTACTCACTATATGCAGCGTGACATAGCGTGTTTACCATTATCTAGAGCTGTAGTGAAACATTGTGACATCCTGTATACCAGTCTGACAGCCCTGATGTAGAGAAGCTCTGCAGAAACACATCACATTAAGCAGGTGAGAACACTGTCACAGTGATTCCCAAAGTGTGGGCCGCGGCCCCCTGGTGGACTGTTGTGGTACTGCAGGTGGACCGTGAGAGGGCATTAAAATTAAACAAATATGTTTTAAATCCTCGATTTAAAAAAATGTTTTTAATAACTGTAAAATATTTATAACATGATTTAAAAATATTTAGAAATAATAAAACAAACAAATTGAGTGCTATTGTGGGCTACTTTTTATCTGATCAATGTTTTACAAATCAGTAAATGACTCAAATAGACCTGTTCTTTGTTTTATTTCAAAGTTGGTCAACACATGCCAGTGTTTTTTTCCTCCTCTTTCAAAAGATTCAAGATTCAATATATTGACTGTCATGTCAACAAGCTGATAGGAAATTGTCTGGGTTCTGCTCCCAAACATCTACAGTGCAACAGCACCCAATATACAGTCTTTGTAAGAGTTTAAACAGCAATAAAATGTCAACAGTTTTCTGTTTGTTGTTCTGTAATTTCATAAATGCAACTAACTATAGTTCTTTTACAGTGAATGACAAAAAAATGGAAATGAAAATTTAATTAGTATCTTGTATGACCTCCTTTTGCATTAAAAACTTTAAAAACTGCCAAACATAGTAGGAATACGTTTTTGGATAGATTCAAATTCATCTGAATACAGTATAACTATATATAAGACTTCATACACTGTGTTATCTTCATTTTAACGGTCAAATAGGTTTTGCGGCTCCAGAAGAATTTTATTAAGGGGATTTTGACAAAAAAAAAAATGGGTCTTTCGATAGTAAAGGTTGCCGCCCCCTGCTCTATACACATTAAATTAAAAAAAACTAGAAAAGCGCAGACCAAGTACAACAATTATAGGAAATTTGAAAGTGATCCAGAATCCAGGATTTTTCCGGATAACATCCAAAATGAAACCAGTTCTTCCTTTTCCTTTTCTGACAACTCCTGAAAATTTCACCGAAAATCCATCCATAACTTTTTGAGTTATCCTGAACACAGACAGACAGACAGACAGACAGATAAACGCTGGCAAAAACAGCCTCTTTGGTGGAGGTAAAAAAAAAAAAAAGAAAAACTCAAGCAGAGTTTGATACGTGGGAATCAGCTGTGGTGATAAATCCATATTTCAGTAGGACTCCTGGTATTGTCTGTTAAAAGCTTTCTTTTATGAGGAAACTTGCCAAAGACGTTTGTTTATTACTCATTTTGCGAGTTGAGTTAAATTTTGGCGCTCAAGCGACCGAGATGTAACTGAGAGGATCCGGTCCTTTTTCAAAATAAGATTTTTCACAATAAAAGCTTGTTCAGACTCATATAATAAATAAAACTTAAAAAACAATTTTTTTTCTTGCGTGGACCAGTACCAAGTGATCCATGGCCTGGTACCGGTCCGTGGCCCGGGGGTTGGGGACCACTGCGGTATACATGTATCCATCCCCATTGTATCGTAAAAACTTGTGTAAAACTAAGTTGTTTCAAAGTTGTTACATTTTATCTGTACAACAGCCAAAAATATAGATAAATAAAAATAAATGAATTACACTATGAATAAGTCCATTCTGCTGATGAGCACACTTTATAGCTCCTCTCTCAGAGCTGCCTCCATATTTTTGTGGAATAGTCCACTATATGACGTGTAAAGGGTGATTTCATCTGTACACTGTACATTAAAGATATTTTAGCATTATTTCTGTTTTTTGTTTTGTTTTTTACATGATGGTTTATCCAGATATTTTCATGAAGTTTTCACATGTTGACTTATGAAACATTGGCCATTTATATTTTTGCAAATTTAGTCAACGGGATAATGAGTTTATGAAAAGTAGGACTGAGCATACCACTGAAAAGATACATTTAATGATATCGTTCAAAGCTAATTTCCTCTTTAATAATCTTCAGTTATTTTGAAATATGTAACGCATCAAAATAATGTTTGGTGTTATATATTAACAAGTAGCTTAGGGCCTCATTCACAAAATCTTTGCAACGCCCATCAGTGAATTTGCAGATGAATCCCCTCCTTACTAAAAGCCGACTCCAGATTTACCGCTTCCAAACTTAGATTTAATCGCAAGAACATTATCTTCATAAATGTGAATCACTCACTGCTCACTTTTTATGAATGAGGCGCTTTGTCTTTAATCAACAGGCTTAGGTTGTTTTTCTTTGTTGTTGTTTTTTTTTTTCTGGTTTCAATTTCTTTGCTAATATTTTTTTATCTTTGAACATTTTGTGAGTTTTTTTCTTTAGTTAATTGTCTTGTTCCCCATGGAGACAACTCTGCTGAATCTAGGTCCAGTTGTTCATAGCATGGTACATTCAATTTGAAGAGAACACCTGCTGTCGCTGTGACTAATAGCCCATTTCCACCAGTTTTATTGTACATACAGTTTGGGACAGTATGCTGTGCAATTATTTGTATTTCCATCATGAAAAGGTCTGAATCTTATGAAAAATAAATGTACCCTACTGGTAAGAAACACTCCTATTGGGGTACCATATAGGTACATAAACAGATGCAGGTAGCAGCACTGAGGTGAGATGGTCAGAGGACTAGATCACCGGTCACCACGGCAGCCGACACCACGAACAGACCTGCACACACAGGTGGAGGTAAACGCTGGGATGGACAGAGGAGGGAACTGCAAGTCAGCATGAAACTCAGGAAACTCTGACCTGCAGACATACAGAACGAAAAGAGAAAAAAAGGAGAGAAAACAACACAACAAACTACGGGAAAGAAAATGGAGCAGTTACAGTATGATGTCATGCTGTAATGTGGTAGTGCGAACTACAGCCATCTGGCAACTCACCTGGTGGTGGAAATGTAAGATCTCATACCAACTACAGCGACTCTACTCTGAAAACATGATTTAAAAGGGATCTATCATTTCTCATGCTTTATTTCTGCTGCAAAAATACAGAATTGCTATTTGAACAGCAAGTCATCAGCAGGGTAAAACCGTCACAGTAGTTTCCATGTCACTCTCTCCTTGTTCTGTATGGAGCCCCGTTTGGGTCATAATTCAATGAATAAATGAGTCTATTATTATGAAATACAGGCGTTTATTATTATGAAATATTTCCCATTATTATGATAATGGCAAATATTACATTTCGTTTTTCATAAGAATGAGCTTTTACATATTAATGGCTTTGTTTTTCATAAGAATGATTTGTGTGTCAATCACAGCAGAGAGGGCGGAGCCATTTATGTGATTGGCTGCTCTTTCATTCAGGCATAAGAAACAGAACAGTGAATATCGATGGGCGAGAGGTGCAATTTCGAAAACCTCGTCAAATCCGGTCAAAATAGTATCGCCTGATAAATGATCATTTTCGATATTGTCTGCTAACCTGGTCAAGGTTTCCCGTTGCTCAGTCCAAGCTGCCATAGCAACAATCGGACTAGGAGCGCACCTTGATGACGCCACGGCCCGCTGCTAACGGGACCTCACGGCCAAAACTAGTCGATCAGCCAATGAGTGCGCAGGTCAACCACTGGCCCCGCCCACTGGCAAAATGTCATTATTATGTAAAAGCTCATTCTTATTTAAAAAAAAAGCCATTATGTAAAAACTCATTCTTAGATTTTAAAAAAGCCATTCTGAAATAAACTATTATACATTAAACTAAATAATAATAATAAAATGATATTTCATAATAATTACATTTTTTCATAATAATGGGAAATATTTCATAATAATCAACATATATTTCATAATAATGGGAAATATTTCATAATAATAAGCATCTGTATTTCATAATAATAGACTCATTTATTCATTGAATTATGACTCAAATGGGGCTCCATAGTTCTGAGGCTGTTACTCTCGTCTTTTTTTTCTCACTCTGGTCTGCTGATAAGAATAAGGACATTTTATGTAGCTCACTATTATTATTAATATTACTATATAATGGGACATCTATAGAGCCCAAGCCTATTCAGTTTGGCATTAAAGCAGTTATTGCTGACTGAATTTAAGGATGTTTTCAGGTAATTTTAAGAGGAATTAATGAAGAATGTGTGGAGTTAAGTGGTCCAAAACAAAATAAAATAAAATCTACATATAATCCATATTTTTTTGTAAGAGATGTAATGGTGGATTTAGTGACAGAAAATAGGCTTACTTGACCTGTACAGGGAAGTTTGCTTTCTATGACGGCGTCGGCTGTTCCCGAGCTAAGTCATTTTATGGAACAACTTTTATTTTGGATTGAAATTTTTGTAGATACTTAAAATACTGAAATATTCACACTCATGATTTTGTAAATATCTATCAATTTATTACAGTTAAAAAGATGTATATACATACAGAACATCACCAAATATGTCATCTTCAACTAATTGGTTTCATAACTGTCTTACAACGGGGCGGTTAAGTTTATCATTTACAACCAAGCACATCAATCAATGTACTTTTACTGTTCTTCATTGACCAAACAATTCTTAATGAAAACATACATCCAAAGGAGAACAATGTCAGGTCCTAATGCCTGCTGGTCACCGGAGACTCACTGAGAGGTAGTCGCACCTGAACCTGCTCACCTGGTCAACAGCTTACACCTGTTCAATCCAACAACCCACATCCTTTTAGAGAAATGGTTATGTCTTTATTGAGAAAATCCAATATTCCTAAGGGCTCTTAGTGTGTGAGGCAGTCATGATGATGTGAGGGTGTATGAGCAGACTTTAGGTAGATATGAACAGTTTCACATCAAAGAGACATTCCACCAAAAACTGGGTATTTAAGTAAGTAAAAGAGGTGGTGTTTTATGAAGCCATGTGCTTTTAATGACTTACAAACTTTACCTAAACTTGTACATAAGAAGCTACAAGTGTTTTCTGAAAACTATTTATGCCTGGTTGACCTTGATAATTGGAATAAACATATAATTTTAAACTGTAATGCATAATTATTCAATCTGGAAGTTTCGCCATACACAAAAAAAAGTGATTTGTGAGCTGAGAATATCTGGTGAAAATTGCTTAAATCTTCACAAAACAGCAATACACATTGGTTTTAGTGGAATTCCCCTTTAATGCCACAGACAAAATGCAGGCTAATGCACAGACCTGGTAGCATGATGGCATCTTCTTCCAATACACCCTTTTTCTTATAAAAGTAATTACATTACAGATTCCGTAATACTGAGTCTAGTGTAACATCAGATGACTGTACAGAGTGAAATAAAAATAAGACAGAGGAAACTAGACCCAAATGTACATCTTAACAACCAGTTGCTCCCATCAAGTACAGCCAGTGGCCATGGACACAAAGAATAGCCAAACACAAAAAGACCAGTAAGGATGGTCATCGATGGATATTAAGGGGGGGGGGGGGGGGGGGGGTAAGCATTGCAATGCAACGCTTCAACAACCTTTGCAATACTGAGCATTTGCTGATACACCAAATAGCCACTAAGCTTAAGTCTTCTATGCAGAAATGCCTGATTCTGACCCAGGCGAAATGATTTCACATGTTCAAACATGCTTCTTATTTTACCATGTTTGTTACAAAGTAAACAGGCCAAGAAAGTATCAGGTTGTATGTTTCAGAAACAAAAAAAAGCATAAGTAGCTTAATGACTGACTGTGACACGTTTCATGACCTTAGAATCAGACATTAGAATAATAAACACAAAGGCATCAATTACTTTGGATGCACCGGTATGCAATATATTATCACTTTCATTTAGCAACACCTCAAGATGAATGGAACCAGTGGGTGATCTGTAGTCACGTTAACGTTACATTCCACAGTCTGATGACTACTACGGCGTAGATCGCTTCAGTTCTTCTTCTGCTGCCTCATCTTCACACACCAGCTTCCCTCTACGTTGAGAAATGGCAACAAATGGGTCGATGCAGAGAATGAACGAAATAACGGGTCACAGCAGTCATGCTGCATAGCTAATGCACATTTCAGTTTTGAGTATTTATCAAAAGCCCCCCCCCCCCCCCCCCCCCCCCCCCCCCCCCACAACACACACACGCAATTGTTAACAGCTTATGGTAAATAAACAAAAGAAACTTCCAAAGCTCTTATATAAAACCCAGGAATGCAATGCCTCTGGTGTGTTGAGCATGAACACAGAAAGCCCTTTTTTACAATTGTTGTCTTTTCTGACAGTCTTGTACTGTGTCAAGCTCAAATATGCACCTTGTTGTGTCGTCACATCATTGTGTCCAAAAAGATTTGATCTGTGAAAAAAACCACCAAGCTTGGCATAAAATCAAAAAAGGCCAGGGAATTTGTTGGGTTGTTGAGTGAAGTCTTTCTTGGTGTTGGGACTCATTGTTTCAGTCCATGAAAAGCAGCAAAAGGTTCTGCTGGGAAATCAGAAGCAGCGTTTCATCGTCACCCCCAAATCTAACCCAACCTGAAGGTGAGCTGTGGCGCTCTCACCACCCGGGCCTCGTGTGAAGGAGACGGTACCCACAACCCGCCCTGAAACAAATTTAACTCATAATTGTAAAACATATAATTTTGGGGTGCAAAAAATTTCAAACAAAAATATTTAACTTCTTTACCTTTCTGTGGGGATTTTAAATGTTATTTGGAAATAACGCTAATTGGATACACATTTCATAATTAAAAAAAAACAAAACATGCTAATCCGAGCTGCTACAGGCATTTTTTTTCTTGCAACGGAGAAAGGATATGAGGATGTTCAAGTGTTGGAAATTAAGATTGGAAACTGCCTAATAAACCCATCCATCTCCTACAACTGCTTCAGCCTGCACAGGGAAGGGGGGCCTGGAGCAGATCCCAGCTGTACACCACAGTAGCATAAAGAGACAGGAAGCAACCATGCGTGTTCACACTTACTTCTACACACAATTCAGAATCACAATCATCTTAACGCAAGTTTTCCTGAACAAGAGGAAGTAACAGTACGCAGAGCATACAGGTAAGGGGAGGACATGTAAACTCTCCACCCCCCCTCATGGGATTTGAACCAGGAACCCTTTTTTCCTCTCTGAGGCAGCCGCCGCACCACCTTGTATGAAAAACCAATCGGCATAAAAACATTTATAAAAATAAATGCCCCCCACTGAAAATGAAGGGTAAAGAAACTATTGTGCGTTTGCCTTTAGGAACAGGATGCCAAGATCTTAAAAAAGTGCATAAGAACAGCAGCATTGCTGGGACAGTGTGGGACAAAAGATTTGTTTTAAAGCATTAATTTACAAATCAATTTAATATTTTTCCAATATTCAATCAATATTAGGAAAGTGTCAAAAAAGACAATACGACAGAAAATTTTGAAATATAAAAAAAAAAAAATCAAAAAGAAAGTGGTGTCTAGGAATTACCTATCAAGATTTTATAGTCAAATAATTTGAAGCTATCATACACATACCCCTGTCTTTAAAAACACTTGATATGTTGGTCAATGATTAACTGGATGACAGCTAAGAAGCCCAACGGTGGAGATAATATCAAACAAGTAAACAACTAAAACTTGCACTCAAGGCAACAACCATACATTGCATACATATATAAAAACGTCAATAACTTATCCTATCATCATTGTGTTTGACTTTTTTTTTCTCTAGATGATGCGCAAAATCAATGAGGGCACCACGTTATCACTCATTTTAGGGAAGGACAGGAGAAAAAGTCCCAGCTCCAAGAATGTAGGATTGGCATTTCATATCTATACATGACAAACAACTGCTTTCTTTTTTTTAAACAACCTCAAATAGTCATATTTTGAAACTGATATTGCTTGTGAGATAGATCAATGCAACATCAATATTTAAACTAATGAAAAAAAAAAACAGTGATTAAGTATTTGAAATAATTTACATCTTTGTGTTTTCACTCTAAACATAGGCACATTTTTTCCCCAAACGTTTAAGGTAAAAAAAAAAAAAAAAATGAAGGAAAAGAAAAAAAAAATCATAATCTGTACACTATCATTAGGCCTTTGTTCTCCATGGTCAAAAAGCAATTAACATAAGTTATGACCAGGGAAGATTATGTTTAAAAAATATTAAAGAATGTACAAGATGATTAAGTTTAAAAGTATGGCAGCAGCAGTAAATGAAAAGTTCCAAAGACTTTTTTTTTGTTTGTTTTTGCATACAGTTGTACCCATAATAAATGCGATAATTACTTTAAATACATTGGCAATGGGAGCACGGTTTATGACTGTGATAAACTGCAGAAGAACGTAAGAGTCAAGGCTTCAAAGATCTGCCTTGTTTCTGCCCAACGGTAAAGCACAAAACATTATCTGGATGAACCCCCCCTTTTCTGCCACTGACACCAACACCAGGTCCCTCTCCTTACAGTGTGTGATACTCATAACAGGGGCAGGCAGGCAAAAGGGCGCTGTGTGAGCAGATGGGGGGGGGGGGGGGTATGCAGGACTGGCACCGAGCTGTTCTTGGGTCAGACCATGGCACGGTACGGTCCCTGCATCTTCAGGAACTGTATGATGAAGGAGGGGCCCCCTGCAACGATCTGGGGGGGCAGGTGGGTGAGGGGGCAGTTCTCTATGCTCATAATGGACAGCTTGCTGCAAAGCGCCAGCTCGAACGGGAGGCTGTGCAGGTTCGGGTTGTCGTTCAGGTACAGTTCCTCCAAGTTCTCCAGCGTGCCTACGGCCAGATAATATACGGTCTTAGTTCAGTATTAAAATGTAATCTACAGGAACCCAATCTGAAATCACTGTTAAGAGATGGTGCTCTCTTCTTGACTTAGTAATTGGAAAGTTTTGTTTAAGCTTTATAACATACAAAATAGCAATACATTTTAATGCTTCATATTTGTATTTACTGTTTCATGGTCTTTAGGGCTGTAGTATATTATCAACCTTCATTTTTATTTTACATACAAGTACTGAATCAGTAAATCAACCATCTTAGAAGCTATTATCCTTGAAAGCAATTGACCTTTCGGTAAGCACCGCCCCCTCCCTAGTTACTGTTGCTAGGTCGGACATTCTCGCTGCTCCTCCATTAAGGACAATGTTATTTTGCCATTTTTCCGATGCCTATCAACCGTATTTACATTACACTAGAATAACGCCGTGGTAAAATATTGCTGCTGGGGACCTGCAACAGTGACTCGAGGTGTCCAGAACGTTTGGAGGGACATTTTTATTCCCTTTAACAAACCAAAACAAACGCTGGAGAATGCAGCTGTAGGTTCAGTTGTGTCCGTCCACACAATCAACTGAACGTGGGGAAAGTTACAAAACACACCTACATTTACTCCAAGGTAAGTTAACTTTGTTTATTAGATGATTGGTTTAACCACCGTTTAGTAAAAGTAATATGATTTAGCGGCAGGGAGGGTGATGAGTGAAAACATCTCTCCGTTAGCATTAAATCAATTATCTAATAAACAAAGCTAACTTACCTTGGAGTAAATGTAGGCGTGTTTTGTAACTTTCCCCACGTTCAGTTGATTGTGTGGACGGACACAACTGAACCAAAGCCTGCAGATTTCCACTGTTTGTTTTATCTTGTTAAAGAGAATAAAAATGTCCCTCCAAACGTTCTGGACACCTCGAGTCACTGTTGCAGGTCCCCAGCAGCAATATTTTACCACGGCGTTATTCTAGTGTAATGTAAATACGGTTGATAGGCATCAGAAAAATGGCAAAATAACATTGTTCTTAATGGAGGAGCAGCAAGAATGTCCGACCTAGCAACAGTAACTAGGGAGGGGGCGGTGCTTACTGAAAGGTCAATTATGAGGATCCTCTTACCAATAAAGATTATCTTCACGTGGATGGTCAATTTAGTTTTATTTAAAACAACATTTATATGTGAATGTTAAAGTAAATGTAAAGTAGACTCAACTTAAATCTTCCCTTGTTGACTGGAAACAGAATTAATTAATTCACTATGAAAGGAAGATGAAAGTTCTGATTGTCTGCTATCACTGAGTAACACATCTAGTAGCAGGGAGAACAGGATATGCTACAAACAGAGCATATAACGATAAAGAAGAAGTACTTACCAATCTCCTCAGGAAGGTGTTGCAGCAGGTTCTCTCCCAAACCAAGATGGGTCAGGTTGGTGAGGTGTCCAATGCCTCTGGGTAATGTAGTCAGCTGATTATTTGTCAATACCAATTTCTGACATGACAGAAGAAAGATTTTTTAAAATTTTACCATATTTAGAACAATGTGATTTCTGTTTTTAACAAAAAAAAATCACATGAAAATACAGCGATTGTAAAGTTGAAATCAGATGTTTACATACAGTGTATAAAATTACAACTTTTCTTTCCTCACTGCCTGACATGAAATCAGACTAAACTTTTTATGTGTGAGTTATCAGACTATCAAAATAAATTATATTTGCTAAATGCCAGAATAATGAGAAAAAAAAATACTTTTTAGAAAATTTTTTTCTTTATTACTTTGATTAAAGTCAGAAGTTTACATGCATTTCCTTAGTATTTGGTAGCATTGTCCTTAAACTGTACAATTTGGGTCAACTGTTTTGGGTTTCTGGCCCATTCCTCCTGACAGAACTGCTGTAATTGAGTCAGCTTTGTTGCTCGCACATGCTTTTTCAGCTCTGCCCACAAATTTTTATGGCATTTAGATCAGGGCTTTGTGATGGCCACTCAAAAACATTGACTTTGTTGTCCATACGTCACTTTGTAACTCATTTGGTGGTATGGTTAGGGTAACTGGTGGTATGGTTAGGGTAACTGGTGGCATGGTTAGGGTAACTGGTGGTATGGTTAGGGTAACTGGTGGTATGGTTAGGGTAACTGTCCATTTGAAGACCCATTTGCACCCAAGCTTCAACTTCCTGGATGATGTTTTGAGATATTGCTTCAATGTTTCTACATGATGATCTTTCCTCATGATACCACCTTTTTTGTAAAGTGCACCAGCCCTTCTGCAGCAAAATACCCTCACAAGATATTATTTGAAATAATATTACCACCCCCGTATTTCTCACCCCCCCACCCCCCTGATGTCACACAAGTAAGCAGTGTATTTGATGTGTGCCTTAGAATACGTCCAAAGATGTGCCTTATATTAACTGAAATTCAATTCAATTTTATTTGTACAGCATCTGTTACAATGTCAATTGTCTCTAGGTGCTTTATAGAGACACAGAGCATGGCCCCCGAGCAAATATCATTAACTAAAATTATAATATTAAATCTAAATCAAGGATAATGCCAAGTAAAAAAAACTCCCACGGATGGAGGAAAAAACCTTTAAGCCAAACAGAGGCATTGGAAAAACTCCACTTTAAGAGGAAGAAACCTTGAGCAGGACCTGGCTCATATGGAGGGACCTTCCTGATGAAGACCAGTCGGGTAGAGAAAGAAAAGAGGGGAGACAGGACAGAGAGAGGATGGAGGACAAAAAGAGGAGAGCCCACAAATGACTGAATGAATTGACTACACAAACAGCGAAAGCTGTGACAAATCCAAATCCAAAGCCATGACATCATCATTTAAGTTTTCCAAAATGGTTTAAAGGCACAATAATCTCAGTGTATGCAAAGTTCTGACTTTTAAGTAAGTAATTAAAAAAAAGAAGAACATTTCTTTTTTTTTTTTGTCTGCATTTACATTTCATGGTTAGTGCCATCATCTGGCACAGTGATTCCCAAAGTGTGGGCCGCGGCCCCCTGGTGGGCCGTCGCGGTACTGCAGGTGGGCCATGAGGGGTCATTAAAATTAACCAAATATGTTTTAAATCCTCGATCATTCTAAAATATGCTTTTACTTGCTGTAAAATATTAACGACATGATTTAAAAACATTAAGAAGTGACAAAACAAACCAGTTAAGTGTTATTCTACTGTCATCTTAACTTTATATGCCAAGTGTCACCTTATTTGTTGACCCCTTACAATAATATCGGATCATGGTTTCTTGTCCTGTATGTTGATCACAGTTGTGATTAAAGGTTTCGGTGGGCTGCGGAGATTTTCACATTTCAAATTGGGCCTTGGTATTCTGAGGTTTGGTAAACGGCTGATCTGGCAAAACCAACTAATGTATATGTGCAAGTTCATCTTATAGTAGATTTTTTTGTGCTAATGTGAAAGTGCACATGTCCTTCACCAGTCCTTTCTGGCAGTATTTTTTTTTTTTTGTGCAAAAGTGTGAGTGATAGTGTGTCCTTCACCAGTTCTCTTTGTTGAATCTAACATGCTTTATTAACTCCTAAAACCTTGGTTCTGTCAGAGAGGACTTAAATCATGTACAGTGGAGTACAAAAGAACAAATAAAGGCACTAAACAAGAAGACATCAAACAGACAGTGGTGATGTGGTGTGTCTAATATGCGTAGTGTAGTATGTGAGTTGTGTAGTGTGGTGTATATGGATGAATGAGTGGTGGTTTGAGTTGTGATAGTGTTTGTCTCCAGCATCCTCTCTAAAGAGGCTGGACCACAGTTGGTGCTGACTATTGGCCCAAGCACACTATTGTTGAGACTAACTATAGGCTCAACTAAACAGATCTCTTTCCATAAATGGAAAAGTTGTTCTGAATTACACATGCATTATCCAATCTGCTTGAACATTTATATATTTGATTATTCTTTCACTCTGAACGAGTGTATCTGACAATCTTGGACAGTGCTACTGTCTCATCAATGGACCATGATCTTGGTCACATTTAGTGTGTTTTGTATCCTATGTGTGCTTTATCAGATCAGCCTTGGATTCCTACAGCTCATACTGATAAAAGTCCTCATTCACCATCCAAATTTTGTGCACGGATGGGTCTGAGGTAACAGCAGTGATGTGTTCAGTTTTCCTGGTTCTTGTTAGAACTCTGGCAACAGGGTTCATCATGATCTGAAGTAGTGCTGGGCGGTATGACCAAAAATTTATATCACGGTACTTTTCAAAATTATATCGATTTCACGGTATATCACTGTATATTTTTTTTGAAGGCACCACATTTTCTAATCATTTAGAGAGGAATTGCTGCAGTAAATTGGCTAAGAATTACCTATTTTACTGTCACGGGGAGTGAATATTGTAGAAAAAGATTCATATCTACACTAGTATTAATACAGTTTTGCATGGCCTCACAGAATGATAGTATTTACAAAGAGGTGGCACTCGTGATTCTAATTAAGTGAAGGAATCAGAATGGATGATAGTTGCAGTTAAAATACAGAACCCTTTTATTTTTTTAATTTTGCAAACGACTTGAAAAAACATATTTTGTAAAAAATCAACATTAACTACACAATGTAAATAGCGTTCTAAAGTTGTAGCCACGAGATGCAACACCAGCCTGGTGTTGCCTCCCGCGGCTACAACTTTCAGCTCGGCAACATTTGCAGATTATTGTAGTTTGTTGGACGTCGTCTTTTTTAAATCCAAAGAACTTCCACACGACAGACATGGCTCCTTTAGGAAGAAGTTCCTCAGTTTCATGTTGCCGTTCTGGACATTCACTGTTTGCAGCATTCACCGTTTAACCATAAGCTAGTAGCGTGTTGTGCCTCCAGTGCAACTGCAAAACAGTCCCCTCTCAAACAATGTTCTGCGGCACTTGCGTTCCGCCGTGTGCATTCCCAACGTTGTGTACGCTACAGTACAAACTCACCGGTATTACAGTATATGAAAAATTCATATAAGAAAAATAAACACCGGTATTCGATATGAACTGGTATACCACCCAGCACTAATCTGAAGCTGTCTAATCAGACAGAGATTAATATGGTAGTCAAGTCTGCTGGAGATGAAGGCTGGATAAGTTTCTGTAAATCTGCTCTGGACATCAGATCTCTGACTTGTTATATTTGCTTAAGATTATAGACAGCTGTGACAGTTACAGCTTTGTTTTGCAAACTTAGAACTCTTTTTGTTTTCATACCTCTGGATTCAAGCTGGGCAGCAACCTTTCCATTTTTATAACCAAATTGGATTTTCACTGTATTGTCTTGATTCCCCACTGGATTGGGAAGGTGGTGGACACCTGGGGGGGCGGTGGCAATGGGTGCGAGGGCCCGATAAACGCTGCTTGCAGCTTTAATTGGGTTTATTTTGGGTATAAAAATTTATATTCACACACATACATATAAACACACACACACACATGTACATACATACATACAGCTACAGTGATCCCTTATTTTTCGTGGTTAATGGGGACTGGCGCCCCCTGCGACAATCAAAATCCACGATCTGGAGCCGGAGCCCCCCGAGCCTAAATAATGTGTTTAAAACATTTTTAAAAACCCCCAAAAAGTATCGAGGCACTGCAGCGAAACAAGACGAAGGCTCAACTGTGGTCTTTCTGTTACCTTCACAGCCTCTGGTCTCTGAACCGTAGTAAACAAACTGCTGGTATTGTGCTATTTTTGGCTCGTAAATAGCGGCTAACACGCTAACGACGACAAAACAAAAAGTCCGGTTTTCTCTGCATGGAGCGAGCACTTTATTCTGGCACTGCAGGAACTTGTAACATCACACAGGTTGTATTGTTGGGCTCCTGTCGGTTAACAGAGAATGTAAATCTATACACACTGGGCTGCTGTTGATGCTCACTACACTTTTCATCTAACCCCAGTTTCTTCTGCAGTCCCACGACACACACACTACATTACCCATAAGGCCACATCATTACCCATAAGGCCACCTTCTTAAAGGGGCCAGGGTGGCTCACAGCATTTCTTCACTGTGAGAGAACGCACACAACATCCTGTGATGTTTCCGCAATTTTTAAAAATGTTTTAAATTATATTTTTCTGAAAAAAATCCGCGAAGCACTAAAACTGCGGCACTCAAACCGCGAAGTGACAAGGGATCACTGTATATATATATATATATATATACACTCAAGGAAAAAAGAAACGCACCACTGCTTTTTTACCACATTTTCTTCTGGTTACTTATTTTTAATGGAAATATTACATGTGCACATCAACCATATACCTGTCCCTGATATTCAGACCCAATAAATCAATGCTTGTGACAGTTTCAATAGCAATAACATGACCAAACAATAAAGCATCACAGTAAACAAAAACACAGTTATTTGATTCGATTGTCAGTAATTAACATGACCACCATTCGCCTCAAGGACACTGATAATTGATGGGTCCCAATGGTTTCAGCAGCAGTTCTTGTTGCTGGTCGAAACCTGTCACGGAGATGTGACAGCCGATTCGCTCGGTCCTGTGCGGCCGTTGTGACACGTGGTCGACCAGATCTTGGACGGTCATTGGAGGATCCAGTGGTCTGGAAACGCTCAGCAAGGCGTACAACAGTAGAGTGATGGACTCCAAACACCCTGGCTACAGCCCGTGTGCTCCTTCCAGCTTGAAGCATGCCAATGGCACGATCTCTCTCTGGTTGCTGTAGTCGTGGCATCGTGAACAAATGTGCTTTTTATCCATTTTGGTGTCTTTTTATAGGGAATGGTTGTGCACAATTGAGGAATTTGGAAATATAAAATGAGGTCACCCAGAACAGCATCCCATAACACTGCTGACACCGACATCAACATCGAGGCTCATTTCATCACCATAGACAGTGCTATAAAACACAGCGCACAACAAGCCATACACACATTGACTAGAGCTGGGACGACACGTCGACGTCATCGATGACGCGTCCAAATCCCGTCATTGCGCGTCCACCCAGTCACATGTGCACTGCACAACCGGCTCTACCTCTCGATTATGCATCACTGTATTACTTTCATACATTATTATTCTCTTAAGGGCAGATGATTTCTGTACAGCTGTGGCATGATCTCATTCAGAAGTTTGCTGTGGAGGAAACGAGGAGATCACAGAACTCTGTTGTGGATTTTCTTGTACTGTGCTCGTATCCCTCTGACCCTTTCCTTGCACACCGGAACACCTGAGATGTTCTCAGTGGTAGAAGGTAGATGTCATCATACCTGTTCCTCTGGCTCAATGCTCATCCAATGATCCGTTCTGCAGTATTTTAAAAAGCACCGCTCCCAGCGGCTATGCGTCTTGGCGCAGCTGTGCGCCTTGGTGCGTCTTGGCACAGGGAATATGTTCAAGATAACTCAAAAAGTTATGGATGGATTTTGATGACATTTTCAGGAGTTGTTAGAAATGTGAAAAGGAAGAACTGATTTTATTTTGGGTGTGATCCGGAAGAAATCCTGGATTCTGGATCACTTTCAAATTTTCGCTAACATTGCGCTGTTTAGTTGTTTCTTGAACCCTAAAGCAACCACAACTGTTGTGCTTGGCGGAGGTCTGCTCTCTCCGATTGCTTTTCTAGTTAAGAAATGCTTTCCTGGAAATTCACCGGCTCTATTTTTTTCTGAGCAGTTTGTTGAAACTTCTTGGAGTACAAAAGAAATGATTAAATCATTTGCTCCACATTAGTTAGAGCTAGTTATGTATATATCAGTGCAGAGGAAGAGGAGGAAGCTCTACAGCAGAGTCCCAGACGAGCTGCCCATGAGAGCTGCTCCGATCTGGGTGAAAAGACGCTCCATAGCAGTTTGCAGGTACCGCAACCTGCTCTTAAAGGCAATGGCTACTGACGCAAACAGGTGAAATGCCCTAACCACTCCCATGCATAATGTGTGCATAATATAGTGGTTGGCGCAGGTAATATCACAGGTTTCGGGAGGTGGAAGATTGCGTTCTTTGTGGGGAACGCCCCTCCTGCTACCTGCTATCCCTTAATAGCAGGTTTAGGAGGTTTGGCGCAAGATAGGGCCCAAAAACTCAGAGAAATTCACACACCCAAGCAGCCCAGCTTGCCAACTAGTAACACCAGAAAACGACAGTCAGTCCAATATGACTCTGTTCTAGGGGTCGGGACTCAATCAGTGACAGAAGCTCCGGTGCCCAGCCACCCCACGGACTACAGACCCTCAGACGAGGCCGTGCGGCTCAAAAGGCACAGCCAGCCTCAACCAGCCCGGCTCGGAAAACACACCATGCAGACGTAAACACCACAAAACAATCCCCCGGGGAACCCCAAACAGAAGAAACTCCTCACCGCTTCGTCACAGACCAGTGAACATAAACAGACAAAATAATTTCACTCACCAGAACACCGTGGTCCATTGTTCTGTTCATGTCCACGACCAGTCGCTGCGGTGGCCCCTCACGAGACCGGATTCCTCAAAACCTACGGAATTTGCGGCCAAAAAGCGCTTATCTCTCACCGATCAGGACCGCAGCGAGTGGAATCAGCAGACAAAGCACAGAAAAACAATTAAAAGCCAAAGGGACCCCACTGTCATATGAGAATTTGGATATCTTCTCAGTCGTAAGAAATATTATTATTGTGCACTGGTGAAGCTGTCAATTCCATTGTTAAACAAGGCACTGACAAACGACGGAGGTGCAAAACGGAGTTTATTCTCTATTCTCTAAGTCTGCAGATTCAGGGAGATCATTTCAGAATGTCGGATTGTTCAGAATGACAAAGACAGAGAGGCGTACAGTTGTCTTAAACATCAGTGGAAAAACAAGGAGACCTTGAGCAAAACCGTCCAGACGCCTCAGCGTCAAAACTTAGCTACTAGATAGAGGAGAACGATAACAAATCATGGCCTTGGAGCAGACAGGAATCAGGACCAGGAGTCATGGACTCATGACACAGCAATTTAGACTTCAAAATGCAATTTTTTAACATTACAACAATACAGTGAAAATTCCATTTGGTTGGTTAATCTAGTTGGAGCTGAGTTCTAACCTGCCATAACAAGGCTGTAACTGTCACTGCTGTGTATCATCTTAAACAAATATAAAGAGTCAGAGATCTGATGTCCAGAGCAGATTTACAGAAACTTATCCAGCCTTCATCTCCAGCAGACTTGACTACCATAATGATCTTTTGTCTGATTAGACAGCTTCAGATCATGATGAACCCTGTTGCCAGAGTTCTAACAAGAACCAGGAAAACTGAGCATATTTCTGCTGTTACCGCAGTCGTCCATGTACAAATTTTTGTATGGTGAATGAGGACTTTTATGAGTATGAGCTGTAGGAATCCAAGGCGGATGTGATAAAGCACTGACAGAATACAAAATACACTAAATAATGTGACCAAAATCATATGCTACGCACATAATCTTCCCTTTTTGAGGAATGTATTAACTGGGTTTATGCTGGCTTCCAGCACAGCTGTGAAAAACCTTGGAGTCATTTTTGATCAGGATATGTCATTTAAGCAGCATATTAATCAGGTTTGAAAGACAGCCTTTCATCTCCGAAATATTGCCAAGATTAGGAGCATCCTCTCCCAGGGTGATGCTGAAAAAGTAATCCACGGGTTTGTCATTTCTAGACTGGATTATTGCAATGCGTTGTTAGCAGGATGTCCGAAAAACTAGCTGAATAGCCTCCAATTGATCCAGAACGCAGCAGCGAGGGTGCTGACAGGAATCCGCAAGCGAGATCACATCTCTCCCGTGTTAGCCTCCCTCCATTGGATTCCCGTGAAATTTCTAATTGAGTTTAAAATTCTGCTTCTCACATATAAGGCCTTTAATGGCCTAGCTCCGCGCTATTTACAAGACTTGATAGCATGTTATGCTCCTAATAGAGCTCTCCTCTCTCAGAGTGCAGGATTACTCGTCATTCCTAGAATATCTAAAAGTAGGTTTGGAGGACGGGCCTTCAGCTACCACAGGGCATAAAATTAGAATTTTTACCAAATCGCCCCTGGCTACCAGGTTTTTGAAGTTGGTAGCCAGCTAACAATTTTGGTTGCCAGTGTTATTCGTCGCCCCATACGTCAGGGGTTAATATGGCACCAGCAGCATTGTCATTTATGAAAAACCCCTATATCGTCTACTATCACTACATTTCAGAAGCATTTACAAGCATGAAAGCGCATTTTATTCTGTTTCCATGATGCTTACTATGAAAACTAATATTATTTCTTTTTTGTTAACACCAGAAGCGCCAAGTAGGTCATTTTTACCTCCTAGTATTTTCAAATGTTTGTATTTCTGTTAAAATAAAACCCCTAAATCTGTAAGTTCATGACTTTTTCTAAAATGGATTTATTAATCATTCAGTGAATTCTGGTGAGTGTGTGATGAAAAGAAAAAAGAATATGACCATTTATACCTGGAACCGCAGAGGGGGGTCATTTTCACCCCCTCATATAAACACTGTATACAGCTGTCATTTTTTTGCGCCACGCCCCTCCGCGCCCCACTGCCCGTTGCTTGGCAACGCTCAAATTTTATGGCGTTATCGGACTTTGACAGTTATTGTCATCACTAAATCTTTCAAACAAACAGCAAAATTTAAGACATGAATCCCACAAAAACAACAGTCTAGCTGTTGTTCCAGGATTTGAGTGAAGGAGAGTCAGAAAAATCGGAGATAACGGTAGATGTGAGTGAGGAGGAATCGGGGGGGACCGATGACCCGTCATTTTTACCAGGTGATACGACATCAACTGAGGAGGAAAATTAATGAAAAAGGTCTGGCTTCTATAAGTGAGGGGTCACCGCCACATACATTCAGTCCTCAGACACAGTGGAGGCTCGCGGAAATACTGACAGGTAAATTCAAAAGTCAAGCATTTTAGTTTCCTCTGGTTCTAATCATTTGGTATTTTAGCGAAGCTACGACTCTGACTGATCTAATCATAAATATTTATATTGATCAGAGCTCAACCTGTATGTCAGCTACATGAGGCGGCCAAGGACAGAACCATTTGGAGACCCATAAAGCTGGGACTGCGGACCGGGAGAGCCCAGTCCACAAATGTCCCGGTGGAGAGAGGTGGTCCAACTGCATACGCGCGCCGCAACATTGACGACCCTATGAATGCGTTCATGTACCTGATGGACCAGGTGATACAGCACACCTGTACCTGTACGGTGGCAGAGCCGTGCCGGTGGAGAGGAGGGCTGGGAATGGAGTCATGTGTGCGTGAGAGGGAGCACGCAGCGTTAATCCGTTTTTCAAAAATTATTAAAATATCTGTGATTCACATCTAAAATCTGTTGTTTTGTATTGTAAATAGTCTGTCATTCGATTGCTGTTGTTTTCATGTTTGTGTTAACATACAGCTCCTACAGTTTGTTGATGAACGTACCGATGTATTTATCTGTGTGGCTGAGAGAGCGCGCGCAGCGTTCTACCACGTAGAAAAAAGCTCGCAAAAATATACATTTTAAACACTTATTTTGACAAGTGTCCATCATTATTATTTCCGAAATATTCAGGAATGAGCCACGTTACAAATATTAGAAATGACATCTTAGCATCACTGACGCTGTTGCAGCGATGGGGTGAAAATGACCACTCTCTGTGGTTCTAGGAAGTTTGGAATCTTGGCGGTTCTAGTGTTAACTATTCTGTTGTGTATTTTTATGAGGTATTTCCCAAAATAATCCATTTTGCTGTGGAGTAGATTCAGTGATGGACAAAACTGAAGACCGACGAATGCAAAAGTCCACCTGTCCATCGCTGGGTTAGGCGCATGTGTAGTTATGACTTCCGGCAAACGATGTGCACCCAAAACAGGACCACTTTCCGATATATAATATATATCTAATTATAAACTTTGTTTCTAAAGTTCTAAATAAACTTTGTTTCAAAGTTATTTAGATAAGTTTGCCTTGGTGACACATGACAAATGTGCAGAAATCATAAAAAAATAAATAAATAAATAAATAAATTTCCTAAGTTGATGGTGGATTTTGTGTCCCTCGCCACTGGCAACATGGCAGAAAAAAACGGTCGAAATCGTTAAATTTGGGTCACATATGGCGACCAGTTGGTCGCGATTTTATGTCCTGTACCAGACACGTTTATTATGGAACCAGCTACCAGTATGGGTTCAGGAGGCTGACACCATCTCCATCTTTAAAACTAAATTGAAAACATTTCTGTTCAGTAAAGCCTACAGTTAGTCTAAACTATAGTGTGTAGGGGCTAATTTTATACTATAGCAATAGCTGTAGTAGTTAAGACTAGAGTAGCTTGTCTTAATCACAGCTTCATCATAGTTATACTGCTATAGGCCTACGCTGCAGGGGGACACCAACACGATCTGCTGAGTGATGTCTCCACTGCTTTTCTCCTTTTCCTTCCCTTTCCTCCTCCCTTTCTCCTCCTCCAGCTCATTCATAATTACTTGGGAGCACCTTGTTACTGTAACTGTGCTCCATATTCTTTACTTTCCTGTGGTTTGTTGTGCTGTTTTGCCCCCTTTTTGTCTGTGTATTTGCAGGCCAGAGTTTCCTGGGTTTCATGCTGACTTGCAGTTCCATCCTCTGTCCATCCCGGGGTTCTCCTCCACTTGTGTTTGGGTGCCGACTGGCGTAGTGATCAGCGACCTGGTCCTCTGGCCATCTCATCCCAGTGCTGCTACCTCCATCTGTTTATGTTTATATGGTCGTTGTATTTAGTCATTTGTGTGCTCTCCTCTCTCTGTCCTCCATCCTCTCTCTGTCCTGTCTCCCCTCTTTTCTTTCTTTACCCGGCTGGCCTTCGGCAGGAAGGTCCCCCCATATGATCCAGGTCCTGCTCAAGGTTTCTTCCTCTTAAAGTGGAGTTTTTTCTTGCCTCTGTTTGGCTTAAAGGTTTTTTTCTCCCTATGTGGGAGTTTTTTTAGGGATGTCCCGATCCCTGATTGGGATCGGCCTTCGATCTTAAAAATTTAAGGTGGATCGGATCGGCCTATCAGCCTTATTATAACACGCCGATCTTTTTTTCATTATTTTTTTCCTCAAATAGTGATCCTGATTAACACAAATTAATAAAGTAATCATATTACACAAACAAAAATATTTTTTAAACTATATACATTTAATAATTTGCACTGAAATGAGGTTTCCCTGCAGCACTGTCTTGTATCCACCTTAAAAGTTTTAAGACCGGCGGCGTCAGGCTAAACTAGGGGTGCTCCGATCGATCGGTGACCTGATGGGATTGGCCGATATGCATATGATCGGGATCGGTCAGAATTGTCATTAAAGCCGATCAAAAGAGCCGATCAAAAACGCTCTATTCTCGTGCGCATACACTGTCTATAGACCTTTTCGGGCCAGCCCCCCGGAAGTACCGTCCGCCAATTGCGGGGTTGTGCTACAGAGCGACACTCTCACCGGCTCGCAGATTAACCAGTGTTTTTCTCTTTCTACAAATAGATATTTTTATAATGTCGAGTCGGTCGAGTGGGAATACACGTTCCGTCATAAACTGTGCCAACAATGGTGTGAAAATTCAACAATGGAAGAAGAAAGTATGAAATACACAAGCCTTTACTGCACGAAGACTGCCTTGTTTGCAGCCATACAGTTTGCACCGATTTCCTGGGCGCACCGACAACCAAGAAGTTAGGAAGACGTGGGTGAAAAATATCAACAGAAAGGACTTTGTTCCAAATAAATAGAGCCGGGTGAGTTTTCGTTAACATTCAATCTCGTACTACTTATAGCCTCGCTGAGAGTCCCGGACGATTCTGGCCGAAAGAACAGCAGTATGAGGCTACTGTAGCCCTCGGCACTAGCACCAACCTATAAATGAATGAATGAATGAATGAATGACTTAGGAGAATGATTAAATGAATTAAATATAACATTAACACATAGCATAATTTACCGCTAGCGTTAACGTTACAGTAGCATAATCTTTATGGCTTGTTGACATTAGTTATAGCCAACGTTGCAGCGTTCCACAGTTTTTAGTGTTTGATTATGGGAATAGATCATGCTATTTCCATAACCAATCATTAAAAACAGCGATAAACTACCTTCATCTGTAACTGGAGGCCACTGCCTAACATCATCAATCCAAGACATGTCTGCGTTATCCGTAACAAATGCTCCACGCTGCTGTGTTTGGGTTACTTGATGGAGCACCGCACACTTCAGTTATGTCTGGGCCACTAGGGGGCGCATGTCCACAATTTTCAAGTCGAAAAGGTCTAAGACAGCAAGAAACAAAGGGAAATAAATACGATCGGTGATCGGTATCGGATCGGCCGATATTGATTTCAGTGATCGGTGATCTGCCCCAAAAACCCTGATCGGAGCATCCCTATGCTAAACTTTAGCAAAAATATCAGCAGTGTGGCAGCACTATAAAATTACAAAGACCGACGCTTCAACTGTGACTTGCAACGTGTGGAAGGCTGATATATCATGATGGGTAAGTAAGAAGAGAGTTTACAACACCACCAATTTAATCAGACACTTAAAAAAGCATGCAGCACCGATCACGAAGCCTTTTGTCAGGTACCATGGTGCCGTGGCACCTGCTTCGGCAGCAAACGCTCTGTGAAACTTTTAAAAGAAAGGACAAAAATTCCCGAAAGACTCGGAGAAATCCAGAAAAATCACCGAGCTAATCGCGGAATGTATTACCGAGGACACGGAGCTTGTGGAATACAGGGCATTTAACCGGCTCATTAATTACCTCGAGCCTCGTTCCCGTCATTACATGAAAGACAAAGGACACAAAGGTGCGCGAACATGTGCGGGTCTTGAATGAAGTTAAGTTAATATTTTATGTTATTGTTATTCTGATGTGATTTCATTGATTGCAAAGACTTCTGCTAGTGTTTTCATTGCCTTAAACTGCTAGCCAAGTTCACCTGCTGCTATTTAAATGGAAGTGCTTTGTTCTTTAGTACTGAGACTGTTGAACAGTCACTGTTCTGTAACTAAATGTGTTTTATAATAATTCTCCCAAACAAAAAAGAAAGAAAGAAGAGTGTTTAAATAAGTTATTGTTTATTTTATGAAATGATAAAAGCTATTAATCTCAGCTTGGATGCAGGCCTATTTATTAATGTACACAGGAAATAAAATGCATGGGAAATTAAACTCTGTTTGCCCATTTAAAAGAAGTGAAATCGGATCGGAAAAAATCGGAAATCGGCCGATCATCAAAATTAATCGGATCGGGACCCAAAAAAACGTGATCGGGACATCCCTAAGTTTTTTACTTGCCATTATCATTGATTGGATTTAATATTATAATTTTAGTTAATGATATTTGCTCGGGGGTCATGCTCTGGGTCTCTGTAAAGCGCCTAGACAATTGGCATTGTAACAGACCCTATACAAATAAAATTGAATTGAAAATTGAACTGAATTTTCTATGTCAAACTAGTTACAGCATTAATCTTTACACAAAAAGGGAGTGTAACTATTTTATCTTTAAAACATATACCATAATGACCCACAAACCACAAAATGTTTCTTATAGGACAACTCCCTTTTTTCCACAGAAATTTGTAACAAAAACCACAATGTGACCACATCACCACAATGTGTGGTGATAATCTGAGACAAAGAAGTATTGAATGGAAACTGTGATGTGTACCCTAACCCTAATCAAGGAAGTGCAACCTAAAATTGTACTTTGTATTCAAAAACTTTTAAGGTTGTAAATGTGGAATTGTATTCTCACAGACAAAACTTAGATTAAACATTTTATGTGATTTTATATGAGAATTGGCTTCTGTGGCATCTAGATGGTGCCAAAGGACCATTCTTTAACACAGCGGCGGAACATGTCACTGGCAGGCCGGGGGCGGGGCACATGACCGGGCCCTTTAAGCCCAATAAAGCTTGTGATTACATCGTTTTACAACATACACATGCCCGCAACAGCGGGGCTTACAACCATTACTAAATTTTTTACACATAGCTCAAAGCATTTGATAGTAAGAGTTCAACACCACGAAGAGCGACCATGTCATTTTGAAATCAATCAAACCTGTAGTATTATGGCATAATATATTGCCTAAAATGTATTCGGCGGCATGCAGTTGTGACGTCACGTGGGAGACACACCAGTTATTGTTGTAGTAGCTACCGGCATTCATTCATTCTGCTTGGTGCCAAGTGCCGATTTTGCCTGATGTGTTTCCATTGCTGTTAATAAATACCAACTCCGAGCACGTCGGTGTACGAGCCCAACGAAACTGACATGAAGTCTAACAAACCATGAGAACAAAAAAAACATTAGGCTACCTGGCCCCTAATAATAACATTAGGCGGTCGGGCTACTCTGATAACAAGCACATCAACAGTTTACAACTAACTCACATAGTGTTTTCAGTGACAGTGACTGTGAGTAATTGTACCTGTGAATCTGGCTCCCTGACCGTGGTGCCAGTTCTGGTGGGCTTGACTCGCTGCCAACAATGTCAGGTTAATCTCCGGGAGGATATGTATCCAGCTTTTTTAGTTTAGTCTTTTCCTGCGCTCTTTTTTTTTCCTTTTCTTTGTGTTTTGTTGCTCCACTTTTATGCTTGCATGAACTGTCACTCATGATTTAATTAATCCGTGATCCACCTACCCTGCACCGCATAGACTCTGTTGACTAGTGACTGATTGACGGCTGTTGATGACGATTTTACCCAAAATACATTTGGAGATCTTACCGGCGATCCACTTGTAAATTTACACATTGTAAAGTTAACTGTGAGAGTGAACATGAAGCCAGCCATGCAGCACAACATTTAATTCACTGTGTTGAAGAAACCTAAAAATTTAAGTCAGTCTTCAATTTTTTTGACCAACCATGACTCATTCTGGCTGGGTAAACCTACATACACACGTGGACAAAATTGTTGGTACCCCTCAGTTTAAGAAGGAAAAACCCACAATTCTCACTGAAATCACTTGAAACTTACAAAAGTAACAATAGATAAAAATTTATTGAAAATCAAATAATCAAAATCAGCCATCACTTTTGAATTGTTGATTAACATAATTATTTTAAAAAACAAACTAATGAAATAGGGCTGGACAAAAATGATGGTACCTCTATAAAAGATTGAAAACTATTTGACCAGAGTGACATGATTAACTCAGGTGTGTCCTTTAATTGACATCACAGGTGTTTCCAAACTCATAATCAGTCAGTCTGCCTATTTAAAGGCAGACAAGT
Source organism: Hirundichthys speculiger (assembly GCA_018398805.1). Taxonomy (NCBI): domain Eukaryota; kingdom Metazoa; phylum Chordata; class Actinopteri; order Beloniformes; family Exocoetidae; genus Hirundichthys; species Hirundichthys speculiger. Next base: position 371,354 of record JAGFBZ010000385.1, on the reverse strand, counting down.
AGTCACTTTGCTGTTTGGTGAAAAGATGTGTACCACACTGAACATGGACAACAGAAAGCGAAGGAGAGAATTGTCCCAGGACATCCGAAAAAAAATTATAGACAAACATCTTAAAGGTAAAGGCTATAAGACCATCTCTAAACAGCTTGAAGTTCCTGTGACAACAGTGGCTCATATTATTCAGAAGTTCAAGACCCACGGGACAGTAGCCAACCTCCCTGGACGTGGCTGCAAGAGGAAAATTGATGACAAATTGAGGCGGATCGTTCGAATTGTATCCAAAGAGCCCAGAACAACCTCCAAAGAAATTAAAGGTGAACTCCAAGGCCAAGGTACATCAGTGTCAGATCGCACCATTCATCGTTGTTTGAGCCAAAGTGGACTTCATGGGAGACGACACCACTGCTGAAAAAAATCATAAAAAAGCGAGACTGGAATTTGCAAAAATGCATGTTGACAAGCCACAAAGCTTCTGGGAGAATGTCCTTTGGACAGATGAGACCAAACTGGAGCTTTTTGGTAAGGCACATCAACTCTATGTTCATAGACTCAAAAACCAAGCATACGAAGAAAAGAACACTGTCCCTACGGTGAAACATGGAGGACGCTCAGTAATGTTTTGGGGCTGCTTTGCTGCATCTGGCACAGGGTGTCTTGAATGTGTGCAAGGTAAAATGAAATCAGAAGACTATCAAGGCATTCTGGAGAGAAATGTGCTGCCTAGTGTCAGAAAGCTTGGTCTCAGTCGCAGGTCATGGGTCTTCCAACAGGACAACGATCCAAAACACACAGCCAAAAACACCCAAGAATGGCTGAGAGAAAAGCGTTGGACTATTCTAAAGTGGCCTTCCATGAGCCCAGATCTGAATCCCATTGAACATCTGTGGAAGGAGCTGAAACATGCCATTTGGAGAAGACACCCATCAAACCTGAGACAACTGGAGCAGTTTGCTCATGAGGAGTGGGCCAAAATACCTGTTGACAGCTGCAGAACGCTCATTGACAAATACAGAAATCGTTTAATTGCAGTGATTGCCTCAAAAGGTTGTGCAACAAAATATTAAGTTATGGGTACCATCATTTTTGTCCAGCCCTATTTCATTAGTTTGTTTTTTTAAATAATTATGTTAATCAACAATTCAAAAGTGATGGCTGATTTTGATTATTTGATTTTCAATAAATTTTTATCTATTGTTACTTTTGTAAGTTTCAAGTGATTTCAGTGAGAATTGTGGGTTTTTCCTTCTTTAACTGAGGGGTACCAACAATTTTGTCCACGTGTGTATATATAACTTCATACGTAACGCATGTATTTGTCGCAGAAACTGTTGTATCTAGTATTGCGCAAGGCACAACTGATGCCTGAGGAGAGACCTGTTTCTTTGTCTTTCGCCGGACCCTCCTGGGCCCGGGGAGTACCCCCCCCACCCCCCCCAGTCTTTACTGACGTTCCGTGCCTGCTTTAACAGTTTAATCAGAAAGCAAGGGTTTGCAATTTTTAAAAAATCATCAAAATTAAGCTTTTCAATTAGAAATTCTGAAATAATTTGTAAATCAAGTTGACATATACAGCTACATTACTGCTAATTTTTGGTGACTGATTCAAAAAAATTAGCTATTATAAAAAATGTGTTTCATGTGCAAAGTAAACTGTTCCTGTATATGTACGGAAAGTCCAATCTGAATGAAACTGGCAGGACTTGGAATGGGGGGAGTGTGGACAATGTTTGTGAGCGGTTTGAACTTGATTGGACAAAGTACACCAGAAATATGATCATCGGTTATATAGACTGATGAATTTCTGAAATGGAGCACAACTTCTAATGTATGGAATGTTGGCATTAGTGATAGGCATCTAATCCTTCGACCTCACCTCCGTAGGAGAAACAGATGATATTTAACCATCCACTTCCACCTGTTCAGGATGGGACTAAGATCATACTCATCCATTTTGGACCAGATTGAACAATGTATGGCCGAGTTACAGCCGATTTTTCTTTCATGGCGAGTCTTCCAAATGACATCAAATTTCGCCGTGTCACTGCGGTCATGCCCTCTGGTAAAAAGTTATAAGCTTTGCAAACTTTCATCAGCCGTGTGTCTAGATTTGAACAAAGAGTTTGAAGTCAATCTGACCAAATCTCTGGGAGGAGTTTTTTAAAGTACGAGGCCTGAAAATGGACAAAATACTGGAAAAAACTGCATATTCCATTCAAAATAGTGGACTTCCTGTGGGAGTTAGGGCATGGGTCCAAGAGACGTTTTTGTTGGTCTGAGGCTGATACATCAGTCACACAATGTTCATGTCTGTAGGTGGAAGCATATGAAGGGGCTCATTGATAAAAAAAAAAAAAAGGGTAGCGCTATTGAGCCATTTTTGTATGCCCATACACAGCTACCGTAAAATATGTAAATTTCACACACACCTAATGTGTGTGCAAAATTTTGTGAGTTAGAGAACGTTAAGGCCCCAAAATAGGCGATTCATTTCAGAGAATAATAATAATAATAATAAACATTCGAAATACAATAGGGTCCTTGCAGCCTCGGTGCTCGGGATTTAATAACAATAATAATAATAATAATAATAACAATAATAATAATTCGAAATACAATAGGGTTCTTGCACCCTCGGTGCTCGGGCCCTAATAAAACCAACTATGACATGCTCAATTGCACAAAATGGAAAAAGGCATGAATTAACTATAGGCTCACTCCTCCAATTGTTGGGACAAACTTATGATTAATGAGTATCCGACATCTATAGTAATTTGTTCCTAAAATATATCAAAATAAAAGCCCACCTGTATATTCATTAATTATAAAGTTGAGCACAGCAGGAACTGTAGATCCTAAAAACTTACCTGTAAATCTTTAAGGTAAGCAATTTCATTAGGTAGACATTCCAACTTGTTTTCCTCCAAGTCGAGTTCTCGTAACTTTCTCAAATTCCCAATACCATGCGGTAACTTCTTGAGAAGATTATTGGACAATATTAACACCTGAGAAGATATTGAAGATTTTTCCAACATAAGGAACAGATCTTAAGTTACAGAAGTTAGTGTAAAAGTAGACCTGGCAACTTCCATTTTTTTTCAGGTAATCTAGCTATTTATGCAAGATCAGTTTCAAGTTCAATCCCAAAAAAAGGTATACTACACTTTGTTCCAGAAGTAAAAGCCAGAAGAGCCAATAAAAATTTGCCAGCCTGCTCACATATTTTTATTTTCTCAATAACCAAAATAGTCTCCTAATCTAGACATGTATGCAGAACTTCCACCTCCAATCAACTCACCTCCAAAGAGACAAGGCCACAGACATCTTCTGGGATCTTAGTCAGCTGATTGGTGGCCAGGTTAAGTTCAACCATGCTAGTCCATGTGCCAAAATCCAATGGTAATGATGTTAATTGGTTGTCCTTGAGAAGAAGACAGTATACCTTTATCAGCAATGTTAAAGTTAACTCAATAAATTTAAAGGGCAGCGCTGTTTTCAGAGATTGAACAGATCAAGGCACTGTGGCAAATATGTTCCTTGATGCCATGAGAAAAATGGTTTCAGGGGACAATGAAACAAGTTATCTTGTCTCAAATGAATACCTAAGTTGACAGATACAAATCAAAACTTGATTTTAATGTCAAAGAGATATAAAAAAAAAAAATATCTGAACAGCTGGATCAAGTAAAATGTAACTTCAACCAGCCAATGGCCAGATTTTACAGTTGAAATTGATTCCCTAAGGTTAGGTAACACACCTTGTAATGCAGAATTTGCACGTCAATGTCAGAGTAAAACCATCCCTTCCTATCATGACGCCAAGTGCATACCAAGTGAGCTGAATCTGCAAAATGTCTAAATAACATGTCCAGTGGCCTACCCATAAGCTGCCCAGCAGTGAAAGTAAAATATAGGCCCACTATTTTCTTCTATGAGGTGAAAACAAATACATTATTACACAGCCATCTATTGCCCATTTTGCACTTACAATTTTTTTTTAGCTACCAAGTACTGAACATGAGTGCGGTCTAAGTGAAAAGTACTAAAGTACTTTTCCCAAGTACCCAAGTACTAAACTCTCCGGTGGCAAATGGATATGTGAAAATAACATCTGCTACTTTTCTTACACGCATGTGTCCATGTTTCTGGAACAGATAAAACTGAACTGAGATCTCTTTGCATTGTGCATGCCATTATTTTCACTATTCTACAAATTTTCTTTGATTAATTTTCAAAGTTTTATAATCAAGATTTTTTTTCCAAATCAGATTTCCTTCTTTAAAATTTTCAGATTTTAAAAATGCGCTAGACAGCTCTAAAACCAATTTTAATAGATAGATGAACTTTATTGCAGACTCAAGGACCAAGAAGCACACACATAAACAAAAAAACACACCAACATTAATTTAAAAGACAACTGTACCAGTGTCTCCAGAGCTCAGACTGGTAGCGTATAGCACTAAACTTAATATTTGATAACAGCAAGATGATTTCATTCTTAGAGTCATTTAGTCTGCCAATAAATTTATACATAATATACAATATTCAATACTTCAATATTCTTATTTGTTTTGCTTGCTCGACGCAGACGAATAATTTGACTAGGGCCCTATGAAATCTGTTTTATTTTTTCTTATATTCCCTTTTAATTTTTTTTCATTTTCGGTGTTTTTCGGTTTTAAATTTTTACAGAATTCCGTTTCAAGCATTTTATGCAAATTTAACCCCAAGACAGTATATAAAGTAATGAAATATAGACAATTTATGCAAATATAATTGTAAACTTTAATGTTTTCATACTTTTAAACATAGTGTGTCCAATAAAACAGTTTTTTTGACAAAGAAAAAAATTCAAGAAAAAATACATCAAATAGGTCAAATCCATTTAAAGTGCAAAAAAGAAATTTCAACAGCAGTAAACTAATCATTTTAGCTTGTTTAATTTCTTCTGTTATCAGACACATAGTTTTTCATAACGTACCTGACATTTTTCAGGTATGTCATGACAAACTGTGTGTCTGGAAACAGAAAAAACTATATTAACTATAGCTGATGTAGATAATATAAAATCCAAAGCACTTGTGTATGTCAGTGTGTTTTTTTTTTTCTTTAGGTGTTCCAGCTATTACAGCCTCTTTGTGTTTAGCTCAGTGAGTGATTCCAGTCTTTTTGTGTTTGTGCTTTTCACTCGTCAAGTGAACCACGCGCTTATCTTTTCGAGTCCATTCAATCGTGTGCTGGCAAAACTTGCAGAACATTGAATCGCCAGACACATAATAGAAGAAGTGCGCAGTGTCCCCACCTTTTCGGGACCCCTGTTGGAACATTTTCTCGAAAGAAAAATTCCTTTTAGTCTGGGAGAAAAAAAAACCCCAAACTTTTACGCAAATTGCGTTCAGTTCTGTTATATTGCGCATTTAAAGTAAATTTCGTTTTTAATCTCCAATTCTGTGATTCCGTGATTGTGGATTCCATAGGGCCCTATTTGACCCTTCTGAAACAGCAGCATTATTTCCCCACAACCATACGGTGCGTCTTCCAACATTTGTTACATAACGAGAAGCTCCTGTCTGCATTAGTTTGGGTTAAATGAGTCACTTACAGCTTAATCATATTAATGACTGCAATTTTTCCAATGTGAGGCTCTTGTCTATTTGTTTAGTTAAATCCTAAGACTGACTGTTTTCAGCTCGGCAATACATCCATTTGAAAGTTGCTTTAAAGAGTGTGACTGTCTCACCACACTGGTGCAATGAGATTTAAAATTTTTGTAGCATAATCTAGTTTTCTTGTAGCACATACGACTCTGCACTGCAGTCTTTCTTTCACAATTTTGCAGGACAATGCATAGTCCAGCAATGACAAAGCTCCAGTTGGACTGAACTATATTTGAGATGTTTTCGCACATATTGTTGATAAACAATGAAATAATGAGATTTGTATTCTACTGAGGTGCTACCATTTCAGCCTCTTAGCATTTCAAATATTGTCTCAATGGCAGTTTACTAAACTACTTGAATAAAACGTGAACATGAAACACCTGTACTTTCCTATACCAAGCAAAAAAAAAAAAAAAAACCAACTGTGAAAAATTGCCCTTTTTCTTGTAATTCTTTAAAGACATTTGCCCATCAGTTTTACAGACAAACAGGAATACCTTCATGTTGAGCTTGCTTAACACTTTGGCCCGGGAGAAGATACCGAATGGGATCTTGTTGATATGGTGTGCTCCATGTTGAGTGAGTAAATGGTGGAGAACTGTGATGGTCCACCCACAGGGTAAGACTGGAAACAGTTTCTTGCCAGCGTGAGACTTGTCAGGTTTACCAAACTTGACAGAAGGCCCTTACCAAACAAATAAAAACAAAAAGACATCATACTCACTGGTTCTTAATGATCTGACAAAAAACATAATCCCAGAATATAATTTAACAAGAAAATATGCATTTTATACATTCAAGAGGACTGGTATAGAGGGGTCTATATTTTGACATAACAGTGTTATCCATTTTGCATATTGAACATAATTGCAGGAAGCACTGCAAAAAAAACAAATATGCAACTATCTATTATGGAACTATTAACTTTTTTAATACTTTTGTATTACTTTTTCTGGATAAACATCCACGTTCTACTTACCTCTGGCAACACTGAAATGTTGTTGTTTTCAAGGTTTAGCTCCTCCAGTTCTCGGCATTTGGCTAATGACCTGGGAATGGCTGACAATCTATTATATCGTAGACCCAAGCGATTAATGCTTGCCAAATTACCTGAAACAAGAAAGTTTTTTCTATTAAACATTCCCTTGATTGTTGCTCTAGTTTGAGCTTAAATGTTTAACATTAGGATCATCAAGGAAAAACCCTGGAAAATAATCTACTTTGGAATCTAAACATACAAAAATAAAGGTCAACTGATATGGGTTTTCGAGGCTCTATGCCAAAGAAGATTTTTTTTTTTTTTTTGTTCTCTTAAGGAACAGGGCATCCAATGGCCAAATTATTATTCAGATTTTATTTTTGGCTGACATGCTGGGCCAAAGTTTCCTCTTTTTTTTCCTCTCTCTCTCCATACAAAATGACATAAACCATACATAAATTTTGTCTAACTTAAATGTTTTTTTAAAGAAAAAAAAATTGTCAATGAGCATCCTGCATTGCACATTTTCAAAAAAAAAATCACAAAAAAATAATGTAATGTATTGAGCAACATTTTTAATGAAACACACTACTTATAGAAATATAAAAAGCATTCTGAGGAATCATCAGAAATTCAAAATAGTATTTTATGAATGCTCTTATTTGTCTCTTTGTCCTTTTGTCTGCAAATAATTATTCTTTAGAGATGCAAAAGTATATTTACAGCAGAAAATTTGCCATATAAAGTCAGCATTATATCTAGAAACAAATGTAAAGTGGCAAAACATAAATCCTTGTTGACTGCAGATCTGTGGCTGTCATCTTTTCCTTTCTAGGCTCTCAGTCTGAAAAAAGAGAGAAGACGCTGCTTTATTCTGCAGCAAACTTTATGGCTTCATGTAGAAAAGTGAAAGCCAAATGGCGCTATAATATGTAGCAATGGTTGACCAGAACGATAAGGTATGCGTCCTGATGCTTCAGCAGAGAGGCCCAGACCTCCCTCCCCCCGGCTGCTTCCACCAGCTCCTCTGGGAGAATCCCGAACCACCTCAACTGGCTCCTCTCGATGTGAAGGAGCAGCGGCTCTACTCTGAGTCTCTCCCGAATGACTGAACTTCTCACCCTATCTCTAAGGGAGAGTTCAGCCAACCTGCGGAGAAAACTCATTTCCGCCGCTTGTATCCGCCATCTCATTCTTTCGGTCACTACCCACAGTTCATGACCATAGGTGAGGGTTGGAACAAAGACCGACCGGTAAACAGAGAGCCTTGCCTTTTGGCTCAGCTCTCCCTTCACCACAACGGACCGGTACAGAGTCCACACCACAGCAGACGCTGCACCAATCCATCTGTCGATCACCCGCTCCTTTCTCCCATCACTTGTGAACAAGACCCCGAGATACTTAAACTCCTCCACTTCAGGCAGAACCTCACTCCCGACTCGGAGAAGGCATTCTACCCTTTTCCGACTGAGGACCATGGTCTCAGATTTGGAGGTGTTGATTCTCATCCCTGCCGCTTCACACTCGGCTGCGAACCGCTCCAGCAAGAGCTGCAGATCCCCACTCGATGGCGCCAACAGGACCACGTCATCTGCAAACAGCAGAGAAGAGATCCCGACACCACCGAACCGGAACCCCTCCGCTCCTTGGCTGCGCCTAGAAATTCTGTCCATAAACATTATGAACAGAATCGGTGACAAAAAGCAGCCCTGGCGGAGTCCAACTCTCACTGAAAATGAATCCGACTTACAACGGGCAATGCGGACCAAGCTCCCACTCCATTTGTACAGGGACTGGACAGCCCGTAACAACGGGCCCAGCACCCCATACTCCCGGAGTACCCCCTACAGGACCCCCCGAGGGACATGGTCAATGCCTTCTCCAAGTCCACAAAACACATGTGGACTGGTTGGGCAAATTCCCACGTTCCTCCAGGACCCTAGTGAAGGTATAGAGCTGATCCAGTGTTCCATGACCAGGACGGAACCCGCATTGTTCCTCCTGGATCTGGGATTCGACAATCGATCGAACTCTCTTTTCCAGCACCCCTGCATAGACCTGACCAGGGAGGCTGAGGAGTGTGATTCCCCTGTAATTGGAACACACCCTCTGGTCCCCCTTCTTAAAAAGGGGAACCACCACCCCGGTCTGCCAATCCAGAGGTACTGCCCCCGATTTCCATACGATGTTGCAGAGACGTGTCAACCAAGACAGTCCTACAACATCCAGAACCTTCAGGAAATCAGGGCGGATCTCGTCCACCCCCGGAGCCTGGCCACTGCAGCTTCTTAACTACCTCAGCGACCTCAGCTCCAGTAATGAACGAGTCCACCCAAGTCCACAGATGCAGCATCCTCCACGGAAGACATGTTGGTGTGATTGAGAAGGTCCTTAAAAGTATTCCTTGGTATTCCCCTGGTACCATGTAGCAGCCCCTCATCACCTCAGGCATCCAGCCCGGTCCTGGTCCTGCTCCAGGCTCCGATCCTGCTTAGAACCAACCTCCGGTCCCCCTAACAACCAGGCTCAGGCATCCAGCCCGGTCTTGGTTCTGCTCCAGGCTCCGGTCCTGCTAAGAACCAGCCTCCGGTCCCCCTAACAACCAGGCTCAGGCATCCAGCCTAGCCCTGGTCCTCACTCAGGCTCTGGTCCTGCTAAGAACCAGCCTCCGGTCCCCCTAACAACCAGGCTCAGTCATCCAGTCCTGTCCTGGTCCTCACCCAGGCACCAGTCCTGCTAATAACCAGGCTCAGGCATCCAGCCTAGCCCTGGTCCTCACCCAGGCTCTGGTCCTGCTGAGAACCAGCCTCCGGTCCCCTTACAACCAGGCTCAGGCATCCATCCCAGTCCTGGTACTCAGGAGGGCCTGCACTGACCTCTGACACCCAATCAGAAGGCCTCAGGTCCTCTGCAGCACCCTGACGGAGCTCTGGTTCCGTTCTGGGTGTCTCAGACCACCTCCTGGAGCTTCTCATCCCCTTGCAGCACCCTGCTGCAGGCCCTGGGTCAACTCTGGGTGTCTCAGACCACCTCCTGGAGCTTCTCATCCCCTTGCAGCACCCTGCTGCAGGCCCTGGGTCAACTCTGGGTGTCTCAGACCACCTCCTGGAGCTTCTCATCCCCCTGCAGGTCCCTGCTGCAGGCCCTGGTTCCGTTCTGGGTGTCTCAGACCACCTCCTGGAGCTTCTCATCCACTTCCAGGACACTGGTGGAGGTTACATACTCTGTATGTAACCTCTGGATGTACATGTAACCTACAATCAAACATGCCATTAATTCTGAACTTTCTGTCTGTTTCAGGTGGTAACACAAAGAGGAAAAAGGCAAGTTGGTTCCATCACATCGGCCCAGAGAGGGGAACTGGTAACTCTGGTCTGTGCTGTTAATGCTGCTGGGGACGCTGCACCTCCGATGCTGGTCTTTCCCAGAGTAAAGTTTAAAGACTGCTTCATGATCAATGCACCTCCAGGAGCAAAAGGTACATCCATCAGACACAGGATGGATGAATGAAGATAGCTGGGCCGAGTTTCTCGGCCACCTGATAAACCACACTTACTGTTCACCTGACCCCCCCCATGCTTCTCATCATGGACAATCTTAAAGCTCACATATCACTCAGGGCAGTAGAACTCACCAGGAGCAATGGTATCGTTATGCTCACTCTCCCACCTCACACATCCCATCATGCACCCTCTGGATGTGGCCGTGTACGGTCCGTTCAAAGCCCAATACAGCCGAGCTCTCGATGGGTGGATGCGATCGAATCCTGGCAAAACAGTCACCATCTACCAGGTTGCAGGACTTGTGAGTCAAGCCTTCATGACAACTGTGACACCACAAAACGTGACATCTGGGTTTAGGTCTACTGGGATTTTTCCATACAACCATGACATTTTCCCAGATGAAGCGTTTGCACCATCCATTCCGTCAGACCGGCCAAACCCTGAACTACAGCCTGCCACCGGAGATGCTCCACCTCCGGGAGAAGTTATTGAAGGCCTGCACCCTGCAGATGATCCGCCTGAAGATGACCCTCCTCCCGCTGCAGATAACGCAGCTCCCGTACGAATTCGCCCACTCCCGCGCCAGCTGACACGGATCCAGGACCTTTAACTAACCAGCTTGGTTATGTCCCTCCACAGAAAATCATTGCACTTCCAAAGCTCACCCCCAGAAAACAAACCAGACGGAGGCGCGTGAAGACTGCTATCCTCACCGACACTCCTGAGAAGCAGGCACTTGAAATGGCTTTAGAAGAAAGACGTAGCAGGCTGAAGAGGAAGTGCAAAAGAGGGAAGAAAAGGTTGAGCCGATCCAGAGCTTTTGAAAAGACACTTAAGAAACTAATGAACTGAAATAGAAGGGCTAAAAATCGGAGCTAATCCCGAGGACTCGCTATGGAGTGATGGTGGTCATAATCTGAGTTTCGCCTACTGTGCAAGTGGTTCTTTTCTCTGAGTTGAATGGTGAATAAAACATTTTTTGAATGATACTTTGCTGTATTTGTGTTTGTTCAGTCATCTCCAGAGTGGTGGAAAAAAAAGTAAGGCGATCCCTTTACCCCAGGCTGGCTCGCTTTACCCCCTTGAAATCATGGCTTTGTCTGAGTTTACCCCGTAGCTGGGGTAAAATTAGATATTTGACCTATTTTTATAAAAACGATCACATTTTCACCGTCTTTAGTCCGGCAAATATTCTGATCGTTTCCGTCCTTAAGAAACATCCTAAATTTGAAAAAAAATGTGTTCACTTTATAGACACATCAAATTAGCTTGCTTAGAGGGCAGGGGGGAGTAAAGACCGTCTCACATTACCTCACTCTCCCATATATTTTGTCAAGTTACTCAGAAGGAAATTCAGTGCTGTTCCTTAGAGTTTTTGCCACACTTACTGAGCTTGGAGGGTTGATGACACTTGTGAAATGTCTGGTATACGTATATCTACAAAATGATACGAACATGGATGAAATTGGTGCCGTTTTCATGACGCTATTAAAAAATACACAAGCGAATGTCCTGATGTGAAATATATATATTATATATATATATATATATATATATATATATATATATATATATATATATATATATATATATATATATATATGTATTTGAGCAAGAGAAAAGCACTGAGTGAAAACACTCACAAGCTAACAACTTGTTGCACTCATGACAAAGGGAAAAATCTCACTGAGAACAGATGCTGCATGTGTCTGAACACATGAACTCAGCATTGCAGCATGTCCATAATACAGCATCACAAAATCTGCATCTAACAACAAAATTAAGAACATTAGAGCTACCAATATTAATATTTTTCTTTACTTATCCTCATGGCAGTTACTGGGTTTCACTTCCACTACTACGTGTAAGCTATAGTTAGTTTACGGCTTGCTATGAAGACTCACAAACAGCCTTGATATTTCTTTTGGCACCAACCATTAATATTTATGTAGACAGTTGCTAAAAAAAAACAGAAAAAAGTAAAAGTGGTAGTTTACTTGTGAGGTACCACCAATCAATATACCACGTATAGCTTTAAATATCATTATGGTATATTAAATCTCACAGAATAAAAAAAATAAAAAAATAAAAATTTCTGTCAAGAAGTTAAAAATATCTCCATCCTTTTAAAAGGGTAAACATGCTGAGGTCCACTGGCAGGACCCAAGGGACACTGTCACAGCACAGGGCTGCCCGTATATGTCTATTAATCAGTTAATTATACTCAGTCATTGGCCTATGCTGACTATTACAAGAAAGGCAATAATCAACTGACCGATAAATTGGCTGACCTCTATACCCAAATGCTACACTAAAATTACCTATGGTCTCTGGGAGGTCCAACAGCTCATTGTGCTGCAAGTCAAGGTTGGTTATCTGTGTGCAATTTCCAATCTCCTTCGGTAGATGTTCCAACTGGTTATGGGCAACATCCAGAGTAATGAGGTTGCATAGCTCCCCTGCAAAGATACACAACAAGATCAAGATACATTATTTCAAGTCATAATCCACACAGTACTAATTGACAATGTTCATAATACAATGGTGAGTATCATAGCAATGTTCCCTAAACCTCTAATGTTACCACAGGTGAAGTGTAGGGGTCAAACAATATGAAATTGCAAGAGAATTATGTACACACAATAATGGGAGTTAAATACATTATGAAAAACATGACTACCTATACTTTGGATGGAAAAATAATTTGTGCTACTAAGCAAAATGTTTGCCTTTTGTTCCTTTTTAAACAGAGACGTTCATGTTTTACTGACCTATTTCTGCAGGTAGCTGTTTAATCTTGTTCTCACGGATGCTGAGCATGGTAAGCTTAGACAGGTTTCTGATGTCCTTCTCCACCATTGTGATGCGATTGAAGCGCAAGTAGAGCGTGGTCAGAGACGTCAGGCGATATACAACCCCGGGTATCTCTCTGAGCTTGTTGTGCCGGAGGTCAAGCATTCGAAGCATCTTCAAACAGTCCAAGGAGTCGGGCAAACTCGTCAAGGAGTTCTCACTGAGGGCCAAAGTGCCCAGCCCTGATAGGCAACCCACCTCAGCTGGTAGGCTCTGTAGCTTGTTGCTGTACAAGTAAAGTTCTGACAACTGACTCAGTTCCTTAATAGAGGTGGGTAGTATGTGAATGGACCGCTTTGACAGGTCCAGTCTCATTGAGTTCTCCTCACGACACTTGTTAAGCTCTTTGATGACGTCTGCGTTACTTGACTTCTTGCGTGGGCCTTGTGCCGGGTTTGGCCGCTTTATTGTATTGTCAACAGAAAAGGCAACACCCGGGGTTGAGTTACTCGTGTCCTTCTTTCCTTCTTTGGCTTCTTTCCCTTTGGTCTTTGCGTCTCTGCCACCATCTCTGACTAAGCTGGCCAAAGCCTTGGCCTCCTTTTCCCTTTCTTTACCTCCTGGACCGCCTTTGAGGTCCTTTTCTTTAGGATCTTTCTCTTTACCTAAAGTACTACTCATGTTGACGAGCAGAGTTGCACATGGGAGTCTCTCTTGTCAGATTACTTATTTAAAAATAAAGAGACACAGAGGGTCAAGGAGGTTTCTAAAGAAAACATCCCCATGAAAGCCAATACATGTGTGGCTACCTTGTGGAGGGAAGGAAAGAAAAATAAGAAGAAAAAAAGCTTTGTAATCCAACGTTTTTTTTTTTTTGTGTGTGTGTGTATAATACTGCGCTCTTTTGCTAAAAGGCCATGAGAGAAATGATCCTTTGAAGTAGGTCATTTGGGGCATATATGGACTGCATGCTTGAGTGTTTGAACTGCATAAAATCCCTGGACCTTTGGAGAGAAGTTCTTTCAGGGTGCAAAGTCCAACAAGATGTTTTATTTTGGGTTTTTTGTTTCTTTAACTGTTCTACATTTGCTGTAAGGAGAAAAAAAGAAAATAATTTTATTAGCATTTACAATTTCACTCAAAAATCTTCACAAACATTCTCAGCTTTTTGAGCTTCACCAGTTGAGAGGCTCCGTCTGGAAATATTCTGGTCTAAGCATCTTTCAGGTGCAGCAATAATTTCTCAAATGTTTTCTGTAATGTTGTAATGTTTTCTGATAGGCACACAAACAGCAAGATATCCAGAATGTCTATTCTTGCATTCCTAAAGGTTGATTTAACATGTTCATTACCATCAAGTCCTGTTTCTGTAAAGAACATTGGTCAACTTATGTTTCCATTACATAATTATGTTGGCCATTTGGGAAGAAATTGCAATATACTCACAAGACCATGAATCAAACACACAATCATCCCCAACAACAAAAATAATTAATTAAAAAATAAAAATAAAAAATTGGGACACAAAAATAAACGATCATACGATATAAACCAAATACTGTATATAGATTTACTTAATACACAGATGAGCATCAGTTCGATGCTACAAATTAGGGCTGGGCGATATGGCTTCAAATCTATATTGCGGTATAATCTAAAACATGTGCGGTAACGATCTATAATCTTTTCCTCTTTTGTGTGTGTCTGTGTATATATAAGTTCACTCATATGATCCTCAAGGAAATAAGCTGTCTGTAGGCATCTGCTGCACAACTTCCACTCTTCATTGATGAAGTGGATTGTGAGACTAATGTAAGGCCCCATTGTTCGACTCAACCACAAGACCATAGTAGTTGCATAGTGTTTTATGCTCGCGATATCTTGCTCTACTTGCTGGAGAACTTTGTCGTATATTTCAATTTGGCTAAAGCAGCCGTTCCCAAACTTCAGTTTAGCAAGGCCCAATTTAAAACGTAACCCTTTAAACACCACTTTGACCAGCATACAAGACTAAAAGCTACATTCCAATATTAATGTAAGGGGTCAACAAATAAGGTTGACACTTGTCATGTTAAGATGACAGTAGAATAACAGTCAATTGGTTTGTTTCATTATTTCTAAATATTTTTCAAATCATGTAATAAATATTTTTACAGTAATTTAAAAAACATTTTCAAAAAATCAAGGATTTAAAACTAGGGTTGTCAAAGTTAACGCGTTAACTTTTGATTAACGCAAAATAATTTTAACGCAACTAATTTTTTTAACGCGAGACTTAGCCTGGCTTGACTAAACTATATCACCCTGCATGGATATAGCCGTTGATGTAAAACAGTAGGGAGGGGAGTAGGTGTTGCCTCCAGACGACATGAGCCTCGGGCTCCTCCATAGTTTGTCAAAACAGGAAGTCATGCACTGACGTTGATGTCCATGCCGCAGGCAACAGACTTAAACAAACCTCCGTGAGCAGTAGCTGGGATAAAATGGATACAAAAGATACTATTTTGAATGGTAAGATTAGCTTCAAAACCTTGCCTGATGGCTCACTCCACAAGACAAAAGTCGTTTGTGTTTACTGTCGATGTGAATTTAGCTACCACCGGAGTCCGACTACTCAAGTATCACTTGTCGGCTAATCAGAGCGCGGATGCAGAGAGCCCACCCGATTCTTTTTGTCATACGAAGTGACCGACGTTGCACCGGTCTTTTTTTACCAGCACTCCTCCTCACCTCGTTCCACGTTCGCAACCGCTGCAATGTTTTCACATTCACTTTCGACCAAAGTCAGTGCAGCTTGACATTATCAACTTGCACAATCACAGTAGGCTGGTATTGTAAAAAAACTCTACCATTAGCTACATTTATATTGTTTCTACCATATACCGTTTATACCACCTACTACTACTAGAAATAAATAGGGATGCACGATAACTGTTTTTTAAAACCAATACCGATAACTGATAACTTTCAGCTCCTAAAGGCCGATACCAATAACACACACATATACCTAAGATCATTACACCAATACTATGAACAAAATCAAAAATAGTTTGGACATTTAAATGAACAGATATTTACTTTTTCCAATGAAAAACTACTGGCAAGCCTCTCAAGCATTTTCATAAAGCTATCAAACAAACCTATTTGATATCTCACATTAACTTAAATAAGGTTTATTACTGACTGATAAAAAAAAAGGCTCCTTGAACACGTTAGCATTAGCTTCCGTTAGCGCGATTTCAAAACTCCATGGAAGCAATTGTTATGTTGTAGGTGGCTGATCAGGTTTTACGTATTAAAGCTTGTGCTTCCCTCCTCGTAGAATTCACTCGGAGGATTCATCACAAATAACCACCAAACTATCTTCTGAAACTTTAACGAAGTTCCACGCCGCCATGTTTGTTGTGATCAGTATGCTGTGCTGCAGGCTGCATTCAAGGTGTAACGTTAATTCTGACGTTCCCTCGTTTGCTAGTCGTTCTTTCAGCCTTTTTTTCTTTTTTTATCTGTAACATGTGGGAGAATACTGCAAATATCAATTAAAGTCAGCAACTAACAAATTATGACCAAGTTAACGAGTTGTTTTCTGGCATGAGGGGGTATTCTTGATTTTCCTTATTGAGTAATCGTTTTTCTGATTATGCTGACGTTACTTGAACATAACATTCACTGCTGGTCATTCAAGGCTCAGAGGGAGCGAGGCACTGCTGTGTTGACAGAAATATATGTTATCGGGGCTATTCGTCGTGATATCAGACTTATCAGGATGATGTGATAATTTCCTGTTATCGGCCCGATAGTTATAGTGCACCCCTAGCAATCACAGTAGGCTGGTATTGTAAAAAAAAAAAAAAACTCTACCATTAGCTACATTTATATTGTTTCTACCATATACCGTTTATACCACCTACTACTACTAGAAATAAATAGATAAAATTTTAGTTTTACTCTCTCCATTTGGTGGCTTAGCACTTAACTATTTAAATTCTCACCTAACAGTAAAGAAAATGTTTTAAGGATGTTTTGCTAAAATGATCAAGAGATTATACTGCCATGCAACTAAGTTGATTGTCAGTTAAGCTCCTGTTGCCAGGTACCAGGCATCTATATTAGCAGCCAAGCAGAAAGGCATCAACAAAATTCAATTCATTTCATTTCAAAAGCACTTTATTAAACTTAAGTCTCTTCAAAGATTCATTGCAGGTGGTTATTTCTGTAGGCAGGAAGGATCTCCTGTAGCAGTCTGTGTTGCAGCAGATCTGACTTAAGATACTCTGTTGCTGAATCCCTGTATTTTTTTTTTTTTTTTTGGAAAAAAAAAAAAAGCACCATTAGCTCCCCAGAACAGACTCAGCCTTCTTAATTTGTTTGTTCTGTTTTTTTTAAGTCAGTGGTTGTGATGCTGCTCCCCCAACAGATGACTGCAGATAGGATTACACTCTTCACAACAGACTTATAGAAGATATGCAACATCTTACTGCAAACAATGAAGGACCTCAGCTTCCTTAAAAAGTTATGTGTGTTCTGTTCCTTCTGATAAACAGCATCAGTGTTGCGTCTCCAGTCCAGTCTGTTGTCCAGGTGAACACTGAGGTATTTATACTCCTCCACCACCTCCACTTCTTCACGATGGAAATGAAATTTGACTTGATCCTGGTCCTTCTAAAGTCCACAATCATCTCCTCTGTCTAGCTCACATTTGAGATGAGATCACTGTTCCCACACCAAGCCACCAGTTCTCTGTACTCCATCTCTTGTCCACCACTGATACTAGGGGTGTGGGTAAGAAAAAAAATAGATTTGGCGATATATCGCGATAATCGGCCGCCCGATATATCATTTTTTTTTTAGGAAAATTAATTAATTCATTTAAATGTGCAAAAATACTAATAATAAACATTGAATAGGTTGTTTTGAAGCCAGAGCATGTGAGCGGAGCGGAGCGTGAGCGAGCGAGGAGCGGAGCGGACGAATTTTGAAAGGAGCGCAGAGCGGGAGTTTTTTTTCTAGGATGATTCGGGTGGAGCGGGGCGTCATCCCGCTCCAGTTTCGCTCCGTTACCGCTCATATCACTGTCTTCAAGTATAACAATAGGAGGAGAACAGTGAATGAAAAATAGTTTCGGGAAAGGTTAATAACAAACAAAAGTGTATTAAACCAGCTAATTCCGTTAGGTGAAATTATTTTCTTATTTTTTCTTGTCAGTAAATATCTATTTTTTGGACTTTAAAACGGCTGTCGGCTCTGCGGGCCGGGCATACACTGTGCGACTGTCGGCTCGTTTTGAGCCGATTTTCCAGTCGTGCGACTATTTTTTGGATCGGGCCGAATTTCGACCCTATCGTGGGTCGTGCTTCGTGCAGTAAACGTGGGGTAACGACGAGAGATCAACACCTCCCGACGAGCTCCCGATCACAAGTCGTGTGCTCGCAAGGAAATCAAACTTGTTTGAAATCCTGGTCGCTCCTCGTGAAGGTATCACACAGTAGAAGCAGTAGATGCGTTTGAGATGAACCGCGCCTCGCCTGGCGAGGAGACGAGATCAGGCGGCCGCAGCAGGAGGTGGAGACAAAAAGCTGCAGTCAAGTCGGACAGTTTCCAGCACATACAGGTGGAGACACTTACTTTAGATCACCTGTATGTTAGTTTGCAGACCACGTTCTTAGATAAAGTGTCCTCGATCGCTGATTGAAGTTAAAATAAAAGTGATCCTCCTGTTGCATGAAACGTGTTCTTATCTGCATTGTGCGCCGACCGCCGGTGATCGATTCTGCGCAGGCCTGGCTCATTTCGAACGCACCCTTAGGTGTGTTATGAACGTATAGTGTAAGCAGTCACGTCGCATCAGAGCATCGGGCCGTACAGTGTGAGAGCATTACTCGTGGGCTGCGAACTTTTGAACTCAGCGATCTAGTCGTGCAGTGTGAGATAGGGCTGATTCAAACGATTTAAAATATCGCACAGTGTATGCCCGTCAGGTAAACATGTACATTTTATATGCATGCAAACATTTTTGGAGCGGAGCGCGGAGCGGAGCGGAGCGCGGAGCGGAGCGGAGCGGAGCGGGGTGCAGTGTTACTGGAGCGCTGAGCGGTTATGGGTGGAGCGGCGTTTTGCGACTTTGAGGGAAGAGCGGAGTGGTGACAACCTTTGTGAGCGAGGAGCGGAAATTATCGCCGCTCCACTCCGCTCACATGCTCTGTTTGAAGCAAATAGTTTTGACTCAGTTTGTCCTCTGAATGATCAATATCATCTGATGAACATATACAGCAACTTGATTTTTCAACTCTACTTTTAATTTTGCTATTAACTAGGTAGAATATCGCAATATATCATGATATCATATTATCATCATATCGCGACCCCCCTTTTTCTTTCTGTGTATTTGCAGGCCAGAGTTTCCTGGGTTTCATGCTGACTTGCAGTTCCATCCTCTGTCCATCCCGGGGTTCTCCTCCACTTGTGTTTGGGGTGCCGACTGGTGTGGTGATCGGCGACCTGGTCCTCTGGCCATCTCATCCCAGTGCTGCTACCTCCATCTGTTTATATTTATGTTTATATGGTCGTTGTATTTAGTCATTTGTGTGCTCTACTCTCTCTGTCCTCCATCCTCTCTCTGTTCTGTCTCCCCTCTTTTCTTTCTTTATCCAGCTGGTCTTCATCAGGAAGGTCCCCCCATATGAGCCAGGTCCTGCTCAAGGTTTCTTCCTCTTAAAGTGGAGTTTTTTACCTGCCATTATCATTGATTGGATTTAATATTACTGACTCTCAGGTCAGTGGTGTTCCAAGGTTTGTTCTTGGGGGATGCGTTCTTCTAGCCATATATAACCCCAAGACAGTGTATAAATGAATGAAATATAGACAATTTATGCAATTATAACTGTAAACTTTAATATTTTTATGCTTTTAAATAGGGATGCACGATAACTGTTTTTTTTAAAACCAATACCGATAACTGATAACTTTCAGCTCCTAAAGGCCGATACCGATAACACACACATATACCTAAGATCATTACACCAATACTATGAACAAAATCAAAAATAGTTTGGACATTTAAATGAACAGATATTTACTTTTTCCAATGAAAACCTATTGGCAAGCCTCTCAAAAAAATTTCATAAAGCTATCAAACAAACCTATTTGATATCTCACATTAACTTAAATAAGGTTCATTACTGACTGATATAAAAAATAAAGGCTCCTTGAACTGATGGAAATACATGCATCAGAATTACTAACTGAAAAATTAACATTTAAAGGATTTTGGCTTGTGGTTCCATTTAAATCAATACCTTTAATTAAGGTAAATGAGGTTCAGTAGTTTTTATTTTGTATTTTTTAATCTCATGGAAGCTTTAGATGAGAGGAGCGAGGAGAGGGGAGACTGCTGCTGGATTGCGCATGTTAGCATTAGCTTCCGTTAGCTCAAATTAACACGATTTCAAAACTCCATGGAAGCGGTTGTTATGTTGTAGGTGGCTGATCAGGTTTTACATATTAAAGCTTGTGCTTCCCTCCTCATAGATTTCGCTTGGAGGATTCGTCACAAATAACCACTGAACTATCTTCTTCTGAAACTTTAACGAAGTTCCACGCCGCCATGTTTGTTGTGATCAGCGCTGTGCTGCAGGCTGCATTCAAGGTGTAACGTAAATTCCTCTGTTCCCTCGTTTGCTAGTCGTTCTTTCAGCCTTTTATATTTTTTTCTTTTTTTGTGTGTAACATGGGGAAAATACTGCGAATATCAATTCAAGTCAGCAACTACTAAAATTATGACCGAGTTAATGAGTTGTTTCTGGCATGAGGGGGTATTCTAGGGCCCTATGAAATCCATTTTATTTTTTCTCAAATTCCGTTTTAATTTTTTTCATTTTCGGTGTTTTAATTTTTACAGAATTCCGTTTTAAGAATTTTATGCAAATTTAACCCAAAGGCAGTATATAAAGTAATAAAATATAGACAATTTATGCAATTCTAACTGTAAACTTTAATGTTTTCATACATTTAAACATATTGTGTCCAATAAAACATTAGTTTTTTTGACAAAGAAAAAAATTCAAGAAAAAATAACTCAAATAGGTGAAATCCATTTAAAGTGCAAAAAATAACTTTCAACAGCAGTAAACTAATCATTTTAGCTTGTTTAATTTCTTCTGTGACACAGTTTGTCATGACCTACCTGACATTTTTCAGGACATTTTTCAACTGCGTATCTGGTAACAGAAAAAACTATATTTACTACAGCTGATGTAGATGCTATGAAATCGAAAACACTGGTTGTGTGTGTCAGTGTAATTTTTTTTCTTTAGGTGTTCCAGCTGTTACAGCCTCTTTGTGTTTAGCTCAGTGAGTGATTCTCGCCTTTTTATGTTTGTGCTTTTTGTCCAGTGATCCTCGCACGTATATTTTTGTGTCCATTCAATCGTGTGCTGGCTAAACTAGCAGAACATCGAATCACCAGACACATAATAATCTCTGAGAAGCTGCTCTCTCCTGTACCTGGGAGTCAGCCGGTAGTTCCTTCGCTTCTTCGCCGGTTTCTCAGGTGGCCGCTTCGACATGTTGGTTTTTTTTTGGTTTTTTTTTTTAAATGAGGGAAGCGGGGGCAGAAGGGGGCGGAGAAGCACGCAGTGTCCCAGCTTTTCGTGACCCCTGTTGGATCATTTTCTCGAAAGAAAAGTTCCTTTTAGTCCGGGAGAAAAAAAAAAACTTTTACGCAAATTGCGTTAAGTTCTGTTATATTGCGCATTTAAAGTGAATTCCGTTTTTAATCTCCAATTCCGCGATTCCGTGATCGCGGATTCCATAGGGCCCTAGTATTCTTGATTTTCCTTATTGAGTATTCGTTTTTCTGATTATGCCGATGTCACTTGAACATAACACACACTGCTGCTTATTCAAGGCTCAGAGGGAGCGAGGCACTGCCGTGTTGACAAAAATATATACACTTATATATAATATAAGTTAGGGATATTCAGCTTTTGGTTGAAATTTCAGGACGAGCCTAAAATGCATTAAAACCACTACAGGTGAACTTAATGTGACCTTCCCTAAGCTTTTGAATGCACATGTCCAACTGTTAAATGTTTCAGGAAATTTTGCACAAGTTGCTGTTCTCTAACAAGGAGCTTAACAGCAAAAATCACAGCAGGTGTGTGATCCTTGAATTGATCAATAAATGTCCTAGTTCAATTAGAGCTGGTGTTTAAACAGTCGTCCTCATCATGCTGTTCACATATTGACATCATGAGACCAAGACGACATCTAACAATGGATCAACAGTCCCTTGCCATTGTGATGCTTCAAACAGAACGTTCTCGATGGAAGCGGCAACTGAGCTTGGAGTGTCACAGAGTGTCATTAGCAGGTTGCAACAGAGATATCGAGAGACTGGAAGAGTCACAGAAAGGCGGAGAAGTGGACGTCCTTTGGCCACATCCCGTGCTGATGACCGCTACATTGTGAACGCTGCCCTGAGAAACCGAGTGATGAATGCCACTCAACTCCAGGCACGTTTAAGAGAGGTGAGAGGCACCCAAGTGTCACGTCAGACTAGTGCTGGGCGATATGGAAAAAATCATATATCACGATATGGACTATTTTATATCACGATAACGATATATATCACGATATACCATAATAAAGTATGATTTCAGTTATTCTCTGAAAAGTTTGACAAAAATTTCATTGCTTACTTTTCAACTTTATTTTGAAAGGACATTTAGCTGAACTGTCACAAACATACATTTTAGTGCAGCAAAAACAGGTAGGTACAGAGGTACAGTGGCTTTCACATTTTTTTTTAAGTGCACAACAGTTTCTGAGAGGAAAAACATTTTTGCACTGAAGTTCAGCTATAAAAAATAAACACAAATTATTTTTCAACTTCCTGAAATCTGTAACCTTGAAGTGCAAAGTTTGCAAACCAATATAAAGTGTCTAAAGTAAACATCAGGGTTGAAGAGAACTCTGTTTAAGGCATTAACCATGAATAAAAGTGCAAACATAAAAGGCTACTTTGTAGAAGTAGATATGATTCTATCAAATTTATCGTTGCAGATTTTTTAATTACATATTTGCTGTAATAATTGATAAAATTAGGTTAGAAACGATAGAAACGATATAAGAGAAATGGCACGATACACACTTTTATATTGTCCCCACGATATGTATTGTCATATTGCCCAGCACTACGTCAGACCATTCGAAACCGTTTACATCAATGTGGTGTGCGTGCTAGACGACCAGCACGGGTACCTGACCACACCACAAGGCACAGGCATCATCGTCTTGCATGGGCCGAGGAGCATTTATGCTGGACAAGGGACCAGTGGGCCTCAGTGCTGTTCTCTGATGAAAGTCGATTCACGCCGAGCAGAAATGATGGCCGGCAACGATGTTGGAGACGTCAGGGAGAGCGCTATGCACCAGCCACTGTTGTCACCAGGCGAGCTTTTGGTGGTGGCGGTGTTACAGTGTGGACAGGGGTGTCCACTTGGTACAGAACTGCCCTACACTTTGTGAATGGTACAGTGACAAGCCCATACTACCTGAATAACATCATTAATCCAGTGATTGTGCCCCTACATGAACAACACAGGCCAAATTTCATCTTCATGGACGAAAATGCTCCTGCTTATCGAGGTCGCATCATCAGGGAGCGACTGTTGGAGACTGGTGTACCTCAAATGGAATGGCCTGCACTTTCCCCAGACCTGAATCCCATTGAAAATCTGTGGGATCAGCTGAGTCGCCGTGTAGAGGCTCAAAACTCTGCACCCCAGAACCTCAATGACCTGAGGGCTGCCCTTCAAGAAGAGTGGGATGCCATGCCTCAGCAAACAATAAGTTGCCTTGTGAACAGCATGAGACGTCGTTGTCAAGCTGTAATTGATGCTCAAGGGCACATGACGAGATATTGAGACGTTACCATTGTTGTTACCTTTTGTTTCAATACATTTTTTGAGATGAGGAAATCACCAGTGCATCCTTCTACTTAAATGTCTTACTTTCATGATATGATATCACTGCAGGATTAACTTATTGCATTTTCCATAAATTTCACCTGAAAGCCAAATATCCCTAACTTTTTGTGAGTAGTGTATGTTATTGGGGCTATTCGTCGTGATATCGGACTTATCGGGATGACTTCATAATTTCCTGTTGTAAGCCCGATAGTTTTTTTTGTTCATGAGGAAAGCGGGGGCAGGAGGGGGCAGAGAAGCTAGAATGTCCCCACCTTTTAGTGACCCCTCTTGGAACATTTTCTCGAAAGAAAAGTTCCTCTTAGTCCAGGAGAAAAAAAAAAACTTTTACACAAATTCAGGGCATAAAATTAGAATTTTTACCAAGTCGCCCCTGGCTACCAGGTTTTTGAAGTTGGTAGCCAGCTAACAATTTTGGTCGCCAGTGTTTTTCGTCACCCCATACATCAGGGGTTAATATGGCACCAGCAGCATTGTCATTTATGAAAAACTCCAATTATCGTCTACTATCACTACATTTCAGAAGCATTTACAAGCATGAAAGCGCATTTTATTCTGTTTCCATGATGCTTACTATGAAAACTAATATTATTTCTTTTTTGTTAACACCAGAAGCGCCAAGTAGGTCATTTTTACCTCCTAGCATTTTCAAATGTTTGTATTTCTGTTAAAATAAAACCCCTACATCTGTAAGTTCATGACTTTTCTAAAATGGATTTATTAATCATTCAGTGAATTCTGGTGAGTGTGTGATCAAAAGAAAATGAATATGACCATTTATACCTGGAACCGCAGAGGGGGGTCATTTTCACCCCCTCATATAAACGCTGTATACAGCTGTCATTTTTTTGCGCCACGCCCCTCCGCGCCCCACTGCCCGCTCAAACTTTGTGGCGTTATCGGACTTTGACAGTTATTGTCATCACTAAATCTTTCAAGCAAACAGAAAAATTTAAGACATGAATCCAACAAAAACAACAGTCTGGCTGTTGTTCCAGGATTTGAGTCAGAAAGAGCGGAAATAACGGCAGATGTGGGTGAGAAGGAATCGGGGGGGGGACGATGACCCGTCATTTTTACCAGGTGATACGACATCAACTGAGGATGAGGAGGTGAATTTATGAAAAAGACCCCGGCTTCTATAAGTGAGGGGTCACCACCACATACATTCAGTCCTCAGACACAGTGGAGGCTCGCGGAAATACTGACAGGTAAATTCGGAAGTCAAGCGTTTTAGTTTCCTCTGGTTCTAATCATTTGGCATTTTAGCGAGGCTACGAATGACTGATCTAATCATAAATATTTACATTGATCAGAGCTCAACCTGTGTGTCAGCTACATGAGGCGGCCAAGGACAGAACCGTTTGGAGACCCATAAAGTTGGGAGTGCGGACCGGGAGAGCCCAGTCCACAAATGTCCCGGTGGAGAGAGGTGGTCCAACTGCATACGCGCGCCGCAACATTGACGACCCTATGAATGCGTTCATGTACCTGATGGACCAGGTGATACACCACACCTGTGACTGTACGGTGGCGGAGCCGCGCCGGTGGAGAGGAGGGCTGGGAATGGAGTCATGTGTGCGTGAGGGGGAGCATGCAGCGTTAATCTGTTTTTATTAAAATATCTGTGATTAACATCTAAAATCTGTTGTTTTGTATTGTAAATAGTCTGTCATTTGATTGATGTTGTTGTCATGTTTGTGTTAACATACAGCTCCAACAGTTTGTTGATGAACGTACCGATGTATTTATTTGTGTGGCTGAGAGAGAGAGCGCGCAGCGTTCTACCACGTAGAAAAAAGCTCGCAAAAATATACATTTTAAATAGGGATGCACTGAAAATTCGGCCACCGAAAATTTTCGGCCGAAAATGGCCCAAAAGTGCATTTTCGGTTTTCGGCCGAAAGACTTTTATCACCGAAACAACACGGCCGAAACAGGATGTTGTGATGACGAACAAAAACCGTGGCCAGCACGCGCTTGTCTGGGGCCAACATGTCTGTGGTGTGGACGTATTTCAATATATCTGAGAAAGACCCACGGATAGCGATTTGTAAAACATGTAACGCTGAAATTTCAAGAGGGGTGAATCTGCAACGAGTTTCTCCACGTCGGGTTTGATTTATCACCTGAAATCCAAACATCCCCATCGCCATTCTGAATATGAGAAGGCGGCGGCACAGAAAAGGAAAATCCCTCCGAGCGCACCCACTCCGTCTGTGGCGGACGTATTTGAAAAGGCAAGAAAGTTTTCCAGTGATGGTGCCAAGGCAAAGGGCATTACACAAAAAATAATGGAATTCATTGCCTTAGATGATCAGCCGTTCTCTGTTGTAGAGGATGTGGGATTTCGTAGGCTGATCGAGCACATTGAGCCCCGTTATTCCATACCGAGCAGACGTGTGTTTACCTGAGCCATAGTCGGAAATCCCGGGGGGGACACAGGGGACGTGTCCCCCCCTTCCACAAAGTTGTCCCCCCCAAAAAATCGTTGTAAGCACACAAAAACAATTGAATAATAATATAGTCATGTTCAATAAAAGTACAACACAAGCGCTGCAAATTATAAACGTAAAAAGCCTTTTTTTAAAAATTGTTGAAACATTGCAACCCCCCTAATTCTCAAAGTGGTTTAGTCCACATGCTGTTTCTAATGGGCGGGGCTACCTGCAGCTCCGTGTGTCAGCGAGTGTGTCATTTAAATGTAGAAGGGATTTTTAATTGTATTTTATTTTTTTTTTTTTTAAGTTGCCATATTTAATGGCGTAGTTGTAATATGTTGTTGTATTTTGTTTGTCAAAAATACAACACTACAATATAATAATAACTACTATTATTACTTTTTCTAACATTCAACAGGCTGTGGGCTCAACCCTGCAAGGCAAGTTCCAAAGGAGCAGGAGAGACAGAGAGGGAGAGAGAGTTTTTTTTTTCATGTCCCCCCCCAGGAATTACTCTCTGAAATTTTACTGTTTATTGTCCCCCCCCAATGAAATGGGATTTTTGCCCCTGACCTGAGCTGTTTAATGTTGTTGCAGCTCACGTCCATGAGCTTATAGCTGCAGATATTTTTGTTGTAGTCCTACAGAGAATTTTTTTTAAATGGACTTGACTTAAATGCACTGTGTTTTTATGAGAGAACATTTTTACAATCTTTCAGCAGGCCAGTCAGTTATAGGCCTGTATTATTATTTAATGTACACCTGAGTGGGGTCAAGTTAAACATTTTATTTTGAATTTTGTTTTATATTGTGCATTGTTGTAATGTCAGTGCTAATAAATATTTTCATATTTTTGCAATTAATTTATTCTTTGTAGCATCAATATTAATTTATGCAATGGTAATGCCTTGATTTTAGTGAGGTTAGTACACAGTCATAGCCATGAATGCAATGGTACTAATAATTGGCATAATAATTTATTTCGGCGTTTCGGTTTTCGGCCTTGGTTTCTTCATTTTCGGTTTTCGGTTTCGGCCAAGAATTTTCATTTCGGTGCATCCCTAATTTTAAACACTTATTTTGACAAGTGTCCATCATTATTATTTCAGAAATATTCAGGAATGAGCCACGTTACAACTATTATAAATGACATGTTCGCATCACTGACGATATTGCAGCGATGGGGTGAAAATGACCGCCCTCTGTGGTTCTAGGATGTTTGGAATCTTGGCGGTTCTAGTGTTATTTATTCTGTTGTGTATTTTTATGAGGTTATTTACCAAAAGGATCCATTCTGTTGAGTAGATTCAGTGATGGACAAAACTGAAGACGGACGAAAGCAAAAGTCCACCTGTGCATCGCTGGGTTAGGCGCATGTGTAGTTATGACTTCCGGCAAACGACGTGCACCCAAAACAGGGCCACTTTCCGATATATAATATATATTTAATAATAAACTTTGTTTATGAGTTATTTAGATATGTTTACCTTGGTGACACATGACAAATGGGCAGAAATCATAAAAATTTTTTTTTTTTTTTCCTAAATTGATGGTGGATTTTGTGTCCCTTGCCACTGGCGACAAGGCAGAAAAAACGGTCGAAATCGTTAAATTTGGGTCGCATATGGCGACCAGTTGGTCGCGATTTTATGCCCTGAAATTGCCATTCAGTTCTGTTATATTGTGCATTTAAAGCGAATTCCGTTTTTAATCTCCTAATCCGTGATGGCGGATTTCATAGGGCCCTACTGTTCTGGTGGAGATGGTATTGTCCACACAGAAGTTTGTGTCATCAGTCACACACTCAGTCATATTGACATCATCTCCATGTGGCTTCAAAGAGTGCATCAGAGTGTGGAGCCTCAAATCACCCCCACACCCCTGAGTTTTTTCACTTTCCTGTGACCACCTCCTCACAGTTCTTTTGGTAACAGGTTACCTCTGGATGATGGGTTAGTAGCTGGAGAAGACAAAGACCAGATTATGATCCACTTTGCCAAGAGAAAGTTGTGCAGAGGAGCTGTATGCATTTCTGATATTTCCATAAAACAAATCCAATAATTTATTCTCTCTGGTGGAGTAGCTGACAAATTATTGAAACACTGGAAATGTAGCAGTGAGAGAGATGTGGTTGAAGCCAGCAGCGATGGCCAGGAACATGCTGGGTTGCCATGCCTGTAGCTTTACAACAGCTGAGCTGATGATGTCACATGCAGCATCTGCGCCAGCTGATGGCAGGATGTAAACTGCCACTATAATAACACTGGTGAACTCTCTCTGCACATAATAAGGATTAGGCTTGGGCGGTATCCAAATTTTGATACCATCAAACTTCCCTCACATTTTACCGGGGTATACGGTATTCCCGCGACTATTGAGGCGAACACACACCGCCGGCGGACGCCGCGCATGAAAACAGCCCCCCCCATTATGTACCCCAGGCGCGCTGTCGCGGGGCTTTACGGTACTGTACGATTCCCAGCGTTGACGCGCCTGGGAAAAAAAAGGCGAGTTTACCTCGAAACAGCAGTTCAGTGCCCTAATATAAACTTGGCTCAACTACAGTTGTTATTTATTTGTGTATTTCTTGCTTTTCACTGTAGTTTTAACTGTTCCTTCTCTGCCCCAGCTGCTCTCTGCTGCCGAGGTGTGTTTGCTGAAACGCGCTTTATAGTAAAGTGTCTGATGCCGGACGTTTCACTTCCTATAAATTCTTCAACATAAAAGTCCAACATTATTAGTTTCATTAGAAGCTTTTATTTTGAAGCAGCAAACTCAGGAAGTGTTGTTTTCATCGTCAGTACCTTAACAGGACGAGTCAAACCGAGATCAGCTCCAAGCGAACACGAATAAACGGTAAAATAAAGCAGAACACACAGCGATACAGGAGAGAAACTAAACTAAACTTTAAACCACAGAAATCATTCATTGCATTTTTTAATGACTGTATTGAAACTGATACCGCCGCTATTTTTAAATACCTGAAGTAAACGGTATTACCGTAAAAACCGCCCAAGCCTAATAAGGATAGAAACTCACAGCTAGATCTTCAATATTAAGGCTGGAAAAATTTTTCATTGTAGTGTGTCCTGTATTACACCATTTCTTGTTGACAAGCACTGCAATTCCACTGCCCTTACTTTCTCCACTCCTCTTCAAATCTCTGTCGGCCCATATTGTCTGAAAGCCAGGCAGAGATAAAATAAAGTTGGGGATATGCTCCTGCAACTAGGGATGCACATTTTGGATTTTTTTATGACTGTTAACCGACGCCCTTTAACGATTAATAACAGTTAACCGATAAGATTTAAATGCCCTTCCATGCTGCCATTCTGACATACCACCATTTAGACACATCACCATCCCAAAATACCGCTATTCCGACACACAAACGTCCCACCATTCTGACCCACCTGACCCAACCCGGGAGAGTTGGCTGCCGCGTTGTGCGGACACTTTCCCACCAAGTCCCCACGTCTCCACTGCATCAACCAGTTTAGCTGTGAGGTTATCAGCTGTGTGTCTACCCAGCATGCTCTGCGTTAACAGGACGGCAGAATTAGCTTTCCAGTTCTCATCGATATAGTGACATGTAATTGTCACGTAGCTCTCTGTTGTGAGTAGGCTTGGACGGTATTACGGTAATACCGTTTACTTACGGTATTTAAAAATAGCGGCGGTATCAGTTTCAATACCGTCATTAAAAAATGCAATGAATGATTTCTGTGGTTTAAAGTTTAGTTTAGTTTCTCTCCTGTATCGCTGTGTGTTCCGCTTTATTTTACCGTTTATTCATGTTCGCTTGGAGCTGATCTCGGTTTGACTGGTCCTGTTAAGGTACTGACGACGAAAACAACACTTCCTGAGTTTGCTGCTTCAAAATAAAAACTTCTTATGAAACTAATGATGTTGGACTTTTATGTTGAAGAATTTATAGGAAGTGAAACGTCCGGCATCAGACACTTTACTATAAAGCGCGTTTCAGCAAACACACCTCGGCAGCAGAGAGCAGCTGGGGCAGAGAAGGAACAGTTAAAACTACAGTGAAAAGCAAGAAATACACAAATAAATAACAACTGTAGTTGAGCCAAGTTTATATTGAAGCACTGAACTGCTGTTTCGAGGTAAACTCACCTTTTTTTCCCAGGCGCGTCAACGCTGGGAATAGTACAGCACCGTAAAGCCCTGCGGCAGCGCGCCTGGGGTACATAATGGGGGGGGGCTGTTTTCACGCGCGGCGTCCGCCGGTGGTGTTTGTTCGCCTTAGTAGTCGCAGGAATACCGTATACCCCCGTAAAATGTAAGGGAAGTTTGACGGTATCAAAATTTGGATACCGCCCAAGCCTAGTTGTGAGTGCGGTTAACTAAATGAACTAAATAGTTCATTTTTTTGTAATCAACAGCAGCGACAGCCCGTGTTGCCATGTTTGATTGCTTTCCTCAGATACATATCAGGCTTGTTTTTGGTGTATTTTAAATGGGTTTCACTGGAAACCTGGAACGGTTTTGAACGTATGTAAACTTTGAAAGAGCGTCGTTCACAAAAGCCCAAAAGAACTCGTTCACACTCGTGAAGGGGAAAGTGAACGCGCTCAGTTCACGTTCCCGAAAAATATAAACTAGTTGCTGAATTTTCGTTCAATGAACGCGTTCAGGTACAACACTGCACAGAACTCCTTTTTGCTCTCTTCATCTTCACTGTAAAATGGGCTGTGATGGAAAGAACGTGATGGCATGGGTTGCGCCTGTCGACACGCCCCCATGAGTTGATTGAATTACGTAGCTTAAAAACAAAATTGACCATTAGTATTAATCGGTTAGAGTTACTGTTATCGGTTAAACGGTTAACCATGTGCATCATCTTTACATTTATTGGCTGCCTAATACGTCTATCAAATATCAATGCACTACCACCCACCCATGACTACATGCGCTTTCATGTAGTCGTGAATCGTGTGAAGGCGTGGTTTCAAGAGGTAAGCTGAAGAGGAGCAGGCGGAGCCTTTGGGAGGAGGGAAGGAGTGTATAGTTTCAAAATCTCACTTGAGTTGGATTGCTGGAACCGTTTTTTTCAAAGATCTCCCACCATACCTTTAACTGTGAAAGCCAATGCCTTTTATGGCTGTAGTCTTTGTCCTGATACACTATTGTCACAAATACTATGTAAATATCTGTGCACATTTTTGTTTACATTCAAAGACTGCCAATTTGTCACTAAGGCTACAAAGAAAAGTAAAATCATGGAAATAACATGGGATTTCTAATCATTATGTAAATATTGACAATTTTGTAAAGAAAATTAGCCTCAGTCATGAAAGGGCTATTTGGTTTTATTAAAAGGAGTCATAAAAACAACAATAAACCAAAGCCAATCAGGTGTAGTCTTGTTTGTATCAGAAATTAATGTAATGGTTTCTGCAATATAACAAGATAGATAGATAGATAGATAGATAGATAGATAGATAGATAGATAGATAGATAGATAGATAGATAGATAGATAGATAGATAATAGATAGATAGATAGATAGATACTTTATTCATCTCAAAGAGAAATTTGCAGTTCCAGCAGCTTGCGAGTACAAATAGTAAAAAAAAGCAACAAGAAAAGTTACTTAAAGCAATAAAATAAGTAACAAAATAGGAATAAGGTTAATAAAATAAAAAATATAAAATGGCATTGCAAATGAAGGTGCAAAAAATATAAAGTAGCATTGCAAATGAGGGTGCCATAAAAATATAAAATAGCACTACAATGAAGGTGCAATTTGTGTTATTGTTTCCCCCGAGAGGTGTTGAAGAGCTGCATGGCGTGGGGAAGGAATGATTTCCTCAGTCTGTCATTTAAACATTTAAACATTTAAACAATGTTTAAATATTAATGTTCAAAAATAGCTGTCCCCTCAACGGCAGAAAAAAACACTGAAATAAATGTTTTGTTGAAAACAATCACTGATTCATGAGAACCAATCACTCTATAATTTCTAATAAGGTTAAGTAGAGCACATCATTAGTCATTAGTCATTTCTTTTTAGCATGACGGTTTCACATATAATTGACAACTGCCATCAAGTGAAAACTTTTTACACTGAAAATGTAAACCTTCCTGCCGCAACAAATCCACACCTAAGCTCAGCTAATATATTTAAAACATATTTTTAGCACCATTTAAACACAGCAGGGAAATCTTTTGTAGGGCAAGTATGCCACATAAGCTCCATGATGTAGCAAGAAAAAAAACACAGTTGAAATCTGTTTTGAATTTTTTCCCAGCCATTTCAAGAAAATCAGTTTAACTGATTCTCCACAACCTCACATCAGTTTAGCAACAGCAAACAAACATGGCCCAGTGAGTGTGGACATTATTGGAAACCCACAGCTCCACTAAAGTATACATTCACCTAGACAGTAATTCCCTAATAAAAAAAAAAATATGTAAAGCAACTATTTTAAAAGTTTATGGTCTGGTCTAGACACAAAAAAGTGGATATTAAAGCATTTAAACAACCTTTTATATGTGCTAAATGATGGAATTACAGAATCACTTTAAGGCAGTGCTTTGATCAGAATACTACAGATTATTTACAAGCTTTACACTACACTTCACAACTTTCTGTCATACTGACTAGGCTTGGGCAGTATCCAAATTTTGATACCGTCAAACTTCCCTCACATTTTACCGGGGTATACGGTATTTCCGCGACTATTAAGGCGAACAAACATCACCGGCGGACGCCGCGCGTCAAAATAGCCATCCCCATTATTTGCGCCGCCGTGGGGCTTTAAGCCTGAAAAAAAGGCGAGTTTACCTCGAAACAGCAGTTCAGTGCTTCAATATAAAGTTGGCTCAACTACAGTTGTTATTTATTTGTGTATTTCTTGCTTTTCACTGTAGTTTTAACTGTTTCTTCTCTGCTCCAGCTCCTCTCTCTGCCTGCAACACAGCCAAGGTGTGTGTTTGCTGAAATGCGCTTTATAGTAAAGTGTCTGATGCCCGACGTTTCACTTCCTATAAATTCTTCAACATAAAAGTCCAACATTATTAGTTTCATTAGAAGCTTTTATTTTGAAGCAGCAAACTCAGGAAGTGTTGTTTTCATCGTCAGTACCTTAACACGACGAGTCAAACCGAGATGAGCTGCGAGCGAACTCGAATAAACGGTAAAATAAAGCAGAACACACAGTACACACAGCGATACAGGAGAGAAACTAAACTTTAAAACCACAGAAATCATTCATTGCATTTTTATGACGGTATTAAAACTGATACCGCTGCTATTTTTAAATACCGGAAGTATACGGTATTACCGTAATACCGCCCAAGCCTAATACTGACATATTATAGCGATCTTTTAAAATATGTTATGAAGTTTCTTGGACCAAGATACTGAATTATCTGAAATCACAACCAAGTGATACAGCGGTGACATCAAGGCTGAAGAGCCTAGTTAGGCAAATTGAGTATTAGGCTCAACTCAAATGCAGCTTAAGGAAAAAGGCTAATGTATGTCCATCAACACTATCAAAGCACCATTATAAAAAGCTTCTTGGACTTCCCACGTATACACAAAGGAACTTTCCATTAAGCATATCTTGGACACATCTTCAAAAGCCAGTGCAATTAGGCCAAAATAAAACGTTTTGTCCTTTTTATTAGTTTATCCATTATAATGCCTTTATGATCCAATCTGATATGCACCAACGTCAGCTAATCATAGGATAAATTAAACATAAGTGTAAACGTATGTGTTGCGATTGGAGAAAATACATTAGACTTGGAAGAACGAAATATCCAGAAATCCAGCTCCAGTGTTGCGTGTAAGTGGCCACAGTTACATGGTATTTTTTAATTCGGAATTAATAATTCTGAATTAAATTATTCCGAATTAAACTATTTTCCTTCGAGTTGACATGGAAATAGTCATTCCGAATTGAAGTTTACATGGAAAACACGTTTGTTTGGCTTTATCCAATTCTGCTTAAGTTCTGGGGGTTGGGAAGGGTTCTGATTGGATAGGAGGGACGGACGTCTTTACGTCTACCGGAAGAAAACAAACTTACTCGATTAGCAACAACATTCCACTTATTTTTGACCTGGGTGGCGTCTCTATCTGCGAAACCTCCTTCATTTAACCTGGCCGCTACAACTTTGAAAAGCTCACAATTCTTATGTTTCCTGCCATCTGTTCTTTTAATTATTTCCAGTTCCTCCAAGCTATTTATTAAATAAATCGTCTCTGCTCTTGACCACCGTTTACTGCGTGCTGCCATCTTGAAACTTTGTTTTGAAAACAAGCCCAGTGCGGAATATAAGCGTCACAGCGACAGACGGGCAAGAGAACGAGCATGCGCCGAAAGACCGGAATTAATTTAAAGAGGAATGAGTGTATACATGACCGCGGAATTATTTTATTCAGATTTAAAATCAGAATAAACCAGCCACCTACTCCGGAATTAAGTTTAATTCGGAATTGACATTTTCATATGGAATTAGGTGTTTACATGGTAACTTTTATTCGGATTTAACTTTAATTCTGAATTAAAGAGGAATTAAACTTCCCATGTACACGCACTGAGTGCGTTACTATTCACGTTCACGCGAGGAATACGTTGGTGTGTCAGTTCTGGCGACTGTTGGTGATATTTGTGAGGTGGCAGCCATGGCTACTGACACTACACAACACTCCACATGACCCAGCTAGCTTGGTGGCTACATTCGTAGAAACAGATTACCCACAGATCGGAGGCTACCAGGTCGGGAAGTCAAGTCCCATTTCGAGATTAATTCATTTACATAACATAAACAGAAAGAGGAAAATCATGCGACTGAACATTGATAGTACTAGGCGTTACGTTGTGTTAACCCGTGATGAACGAACCCGCGTACACTAAAAATGCATAACGTTAGCCTAACCAGACATGGACTGTCAACACAACAACATGTCGACAACTAGAAGGTAATTTACAGCATGGGGGAAATTACAAATGCCAAGTCAAATAAGACGACAGGTCGCAAGGCGGAAAATAACAGCCTAGCTGAACGTAAAAGGCGACGCAAACGTCAGTTGTGCCAGACTGCTAACGTCAGCAAGCAGAGCAATTTACCCCACCAGATAAAAGTTTTAATCACTACCTTTGGTCAAACGTCACGTTGAATGTGAATTTTTAAAAGCAGAAGACATTCGTTATATGTGGTGCGCTGTTTCGAGACCAAGCCTTACATGTTGAATACGTGCTTCCAGTGGTTAGCTTGATCTGGAGCAGAGCTGTGTTAGAAGTAGGCCCGACCAGAGCCACCGTCACCCCGCCCGAGAGAGGAAACCTCAACCGCAGCGAGGAGCGCAGGCATCGGACAACCCCACCAGAACAGTCGCCCAGGCACTTCACAACACAATCCGAAAAGACACTCAATATGCGGGTTATCTGCATCACTGATTCCGAAAGCCATTTCCGTACTGAAAATGTATGGAAGAAAAAAAAAGAAAGAAAGAAAAGAAAACGTTCTAGAAAAACAGCGGCCATTCCAAAACTGAACAAAGAGTGTGTTCGTATTCGCTACCTAAAAAAGATAACAATTATGCCATTTTAACCACGCCGTCTCAAGTGGCACGCCAGCTCCTTATCTGTTGACTGTGCTACTGGGATTAAAAAAAAGTCCAGTGTTAAAAGAGTAAAAGAAGTAATTTACCCTCAGAGGTGTGACTTCACCGTCCTCGCAGCTTCCTCATACTGCTGCTCGAGCCCCGCCCCTCTCCAAACTGCGTCATCAGCGAGCCCAACCAATGTTAACACGAGACCTGCAGATTCAATTACCGAGTCAGTGTTTTATAAATATTTACATATTCATTACGCACACACAATATCATGCACTTTAGGCAGTTCATGAAGGTATTTTTCCAGTCCATTTAATAATGACAGAGTATAATAATTATTTATTTATTTATTTGTCTTTTGAACATATATAAACTATACAGTCCTTTTCATAATAATATGAATAATTATACAATGATATATCAAACAGATTTATCAGAAAAGAAAAAATAAAAAACTTGAATGAATTCAGGCATTAATAGCTTGATGTTTTGTATGTTTTATAATGTTGAGATTTTTTTTATGTTCAAAAAAGGAGTAGAGGGAAGCTTAAACTTATGAAATCCCTACCCCCTTTCATTTACATGTTTAACGTGGTCATTAATTTTGCTTAATAATATAATATAATATATTATAATATAATAGGCAGCACGGTGGCTTAGTGGTTAGCACTGTTGCCTCACAGCTAGAAGGTTCCTGGTTCAAACCTCGGCAGGGGGGGGATTGAACCTCGGGGCCTTTCTGTGTGGAGTTTGCATGTTCTCCCCGTGCTTGCGTGGGTTCTCTCCGGGTACTCCGGCTTCCTCCCACAGTTCAAAGACATGCATGTCAGGTTAATTGATAATTCCAAATTGCCCGTAGGGAGTGAATGTGAGTGTGAATGGTTGTATGTCTGTATATGTGGCCCTGCGATGGACTGGCGACCTGTCCAGGGTGTACCCCCTGCCTTTCGCCCGTAGACAGCTGGGATAGGCTCCAGCGGGTATAGAAAATGGATGGATAATATAATATAATATAATACAAAACAAAACATGGTATCTCATTCCGGATTTGTTATCAATTACTCCCTACTATACTTGTCTAATGTGTCTTTTCTAAGCAGTTTTTTAAATTGGGCGACATGTTTTAAATAATAACTAATAAATAATAACTAAGTAGAAAAAGAAAAATCACTTGATTACACGTACACATTGTACACAGTAATTCACTAAGCTAAACTTACTTTATTTTACATAAAACTCAAAAACTGACTTCAAGATTCTTTCCAGACACTGACAATTTATGGCTTCTATGTTTTCCCATTAGGAAAGGTCTGTCCACATAGACAACACCCAGAATATATTGATTATATCAGAAGTGAGTGCACTCCAGTTTCACTATTTCATATTGAATGACTCAAAATTGTGCTACTCCCCAATAACTGGATATATTTAGTTGACTAGCCAATTTCTCTTGCAAACAATCAACAAAAAATACTTTTAACTGTTCAAGCTTCTAAATAGATACTCAGTGTAACAGGTGTATACACCTGTTGTCACTGAAACAAGTTAAACAAGAAAAACTGCATTTCCTGCAAAAATGCAGGTGTGAATGCATTAAGCTGATTTTTTTTTTTTTACCTGAACTCTGCTGAAAAGTATCAAAAATGTTTTGAAGAACATGTATTTAAAGAAAATCTGAACAACAGAATAATCTTTGAACACAACAGAATTCAGCAAAAAAAAGGTCACAGCAGAATGTACTGAAAAAGATCATGATCAAACCAGATCAAACCACAAAGATCATGTTTTCTGATCAACTTATTTGAATCCCTCTGAACTGCAATGTTGGCAGAAGAATTGAACCCTGAGTAGAAACACCTGAACAGCTGAAAGGCTGAACCAGATGAACTGGCTGCTAAACCTTAACATGAGCTCAAAGTAGATGGGAACATTTGAAGAATCTTTAAATACAGTAGAATTGGGGGCGCTGTGGAGCGAGGAAGCTGTAGGACGTGTTTCACAGTGGCTCTGTCGAGAAGTGACCTCTTATATACCTTTTTGCACTATTTTTTTTTTTTAATTTTGCCAGTTTTAGAAGCAAAT
The DNA here is from genome assembly GCA_018398805.1 of Hirundichthys speculiger. NCBI lineage: Eukaryota > Metazoa > Chordata > Actinopteri > Beloniformes > Exocoetidae > Hirundichthys > Hirundichthys speculiger. The sequence goes on along the minus strand of JAGFBZ010000385.1, from coordinate 333,320 downwards.
AATCCTGCAATAATACTCTGTGCCATATATTTTCCCGGTTGAGAAGAATTTTTGATGGTGGGACGAGGGAAATCTGACACTTCTAAAGTGAGCCGCAGCAAGCCTCGACTATCTCCTGAACCGGAAGGCCATGAACAGACGGAGGCTAACGAGGCTTTGTTGATCAATGTGAAACAGCTGATAGATGAGCTGGGTGCTGACATTATCAGTAAATTTAACTCTACTGTCTCTGTGGCGGTCAAGAGAGAAATTACTACGGTTCTGGAACCTTTTGAGTCAAAGATTGCCTCACACAGGGGGGGCTATTACAGACCTCGAACGCTCGGTGAGCAACCATGATGATAAGCTAACTGATCTTCAAAACCAGGTTAGCTCGCTAACCACCCTGGTTGATTCTCTCTCCAAGAAATGTGAGGACTTGGAGGGTCGCTCAAGGATGAACAATGTTCGTTTGGTGGGCCCCCCAGAGGGGGTGGAGGGGCCTCGTCCCGCCGAATTTGTGGCTCAATTTCTGTAAGACATGCTCGGTCTCAACGACAGGCCGGTGTTGGACCGAGCACATCGCCGCACCCTCCGAGCTAGGCCCAGAAATGGAGACCCGGCTCGTCCACTCGTGATTCGGGAACAAATCTTGCGCAGAGCTGGATAAGCTTCCCCTCTCTCTTACATGGGTAAGAGGATTTCCATTTTCCCTGATTTCACCTCGGCGGTGGCCAAGAAACGGGTTTCAATTTCAATTTCAAGACCTGCTCCATCTCGATGACAGGCCGGTGTTGGACCGGGCGCATTGCACCCTCTGAGTTTGGACTTCTCTTCCCGGCAACACTATGCATCACCCTACCCAGCGGACAGACCCACAGATTCGAAGACCTGGCCTCGGCATCGGATTTTCTCCGGTTGATGTCTAAAAGTCATGTTAGCTGGCTCGTTACCTGCTGCCTTGGTTCATAAGCTGCAAGAACTATATTTCTCACATACCCGTGGTGCCTTTGCATTAGATTGATATTCGAATATGCACAGTTATTTCAGGTATAAGATCATGACACTGTAGGTGCCTTATTTGCATCAAGTTACTTGAATGTTTGAAACTGTGTGTCTTGTTTAATGGTTTGTGTGGGTATATATATGTGCATATGTGAGGGTATGTATATATATATGCATGGATATATGTGCATGTGTGTGTGTGTGTGTAGGTATGTATGTGTATATATGTATATATATATGTAATATATGTATATATATATATATATATAGATAGATATACACATATACATATATAGATATAGAGATATATATATAATATGATAGATATATAGAAGATAGAGATACATATATATAGATATATAGATATAGAGAGAGAGATATATATATATATATATATATATATATATATATATACACACATATATATATATATATATATATATATATATATATATATATATATATATAAATCAAGATGGCGCCGTGGACAGCTGCCTCGGTATGTTGGTGCGTATTGTTTTGTTTAACTTTGTTCTTTAACTCTGTTTTTTGTGATGGTACCCGGAGCTCCTTCACGAGAGAAGAGCCTATGAACATCAGGGCAACAACTCCAGAGGATTTATTTCTTAGGTTTCTGCTCCCAACCCTGGAGATTTTGGACATTCCAGTCAAAGGTGCTCTCATCTTTATGCATGCAGTGAAACGACGGAGAAGAGGAAAGCTAGCCTAAGTGCTCATGCGCCTTCGCCAGCGTGACATCGTACAGCACATCCCGGAATATTTCTCTCTAACGTGCGCTCACTGCCCAACAAAGTGGAAGAACTGCAACTGCTGTTGGGCAAAAACAGGGACTTTTCTTCATCTGCGGTTTTGTGCTTCACGGAGACGTGGCTGAGTGGATTACGACCGGACTCTGCACTGCAGCTGGCGGGCTTCCAACTCTACCACGTGGACAGAAACACAGATCTTTCCGGCAGAACTAAAGGTGGAGGAATCTGTTTTTATGTCAACAGGGGTTGGTGCAACGATGTAACAGCGATCCAGCAGCACTGTTCTCCTGACCTGGAATCTTTCTCCATCAACTGTAAGCCATTTTATTCTCCCCAGGAGTTTGCTTCATTCATCCTGGTCGGTGTCTACATCCTGCCACAGGCCGACGCGCAGAACGGACAGCGTATACTCGCCGACCAGATACTGTGTGTGGAGCGGGCCAACCCGGACTCTTTAGTTATTGTCCTTGGAAACTTTAACAAAGGTAACCTCACTCATGAACTCCCTATATACAGACAGCTTGTTAAATGCCCGACCAGAGAGGAGAAAATTCTGGATCACTGTTACACCACAATCAGAGGTGCTTATCACACCGTCCCCCGGGCTGCACTGGGTCACTCTGACCATGTCATGCTCCATCTGATTCCTGCCTACAGGCAGAAACTACAGCTCTGCAAATCTGTAGTGGGGACCTCAAAGAAGTGGACCAGTGAAGCAGTGGAGGATCTCCAGGTGGGTTTGGACTCTACTGATTGGGATGTTTTCAGGACTGCTACCAACAATCTGGATCAGTACACAGCGGCTGTGATGTCATACATCAGCTTCTGTGAAGACTGTTGTCCCATCATGCACCAGGGTGAGTTACAACAACGACAAACCCTGGTTCACAGCCAAATTCAGACAGCTAAGGTTGGCAAAAGAAGAGGCCTTCAGGAGTGGAGACAAAGACAGATTCAGAGAGGCGAAATACAGGTTTAGCAAGGCAGTGAGAGAAGCTAAACGACAGTACTCTGAGAAGCTCCAACACCAGTTCTCAGCTAACGACTGCGTCTGTCTGGAAAGGGCTTAGGCAGATCACCAACTACAAGCCTAAAGCCCCCCACTCCATCAATGATCGACGCCTAGACAACGACCTGAACCAGTTCTACTGTCGTTTTGAAAGACAAAGGGACAGTCCTGCAACCATCCCCCACAACCCCTCCCAACAGCTTCATCTCCACCTACGCCCACCTTAATGGCCCCACCCTCACCACCCCCCTCAGTGACGACTCTTTGCATTCATGAGAGGGACGTCAAACTCTTTAGGAGACAGAACCCCAGAAAAGCAGCTGGACCGGATTCTATCTCCCCATCCTCCCTGAAGCACTGTGCTGATCAGCTGTCTCCAGTGTTCACAGACATTTTTAACACCTCACTGGAGACCTTTCACGTGCCAGCCTGCTTCAAGACCTCAACCATCATCCCTGTTCCCAAGAAGCCAAGGACCACAGGACTTAACGACTTCAGACCCGTCGCCCTGACCTCTGTAGTCATGAAGACCTTTGAGCGCCTTGTGCTCTCACACCTCAAAGCCATCACTGACCCTCTCCTGGACCCCCTGCAGTTCACCTACAGAGCCAACAGGTCTGTAGACGACGCTATCAACTTGGCCCTTCACTTCATCCTCCAGCACCTGGACTCCTCAGGAACCTACGCCAGGATCCTGTTTGTGGATTTCAGCTCTGCTTTCAACACCATCATCCCTACTCTGCTACAGGAGAAGCTCTCCCAGCTGACCGTACCTGACTCCACCTGCAGGTGGATCACAGACTTCCTGTCTGACAGGAAACAGTATGTGAAGCTGGGAAAACACATCTGGAACTCACAGACCATCAGTACTGGATCCCCCCAGGGCTGTGGTCTTTCTCCTCTGCTGAACATCAGCTCCCTCATCAAGAAAGCATAGCAGAGGATGTATCTTCCTGAGGCAGCTGCAGAAATTCAGTCTACTGAAGACAATGATGGTGCAGTTCTACACAGCCATCACTGAGTCCATCCTCACCTCCTCCATCACCATCTGGTCTGCTGCTGCCACCGCCAAGGACAAGAGCAGGCTGCAGCGTGTCATTCAGTCAGCTGAGAAGGTGACTGGCTGCAATCTCCCATCTCTTCAGGACCTGGACTCCTCCAGGACCCTGAGACCTGGACCTGGACTCCTCCAGGACCCTGAGACCTGGACCTGGACTCCTCCAGGACCCTGAGGCGTGCAGGAAAGATTGTGGCTGATCCTCCCCCCCGGACACCAACTCTTTGAGTCACTCCCCCCTGGCAGGATGCTGCAGACCATCAAGACCAAAACCTCACGCCACAAGAACAGTTTTTTCCCGTCTGCTGTCAGCCTTATCAATAAGACCCGGAACCCCCGACCCCCCCCACCCCCCCCCCCCCCCCCCCCCCCCCCCCCCCCCCACCCCCCCACCTCCACCCTCTGACTCTGACACTGCTGTCACATTGACAGAACTCAGAACACTATGCATTACATTAATGCTCAGTCTGGACTACCTGTTCATTTGCACATTTTCATGGACATCCCTCTTGGTCGCTCTGAGCTTAATGCAAAAAACAGCTTGTGTATATATATTTATATTGTAATATTTTTAGTTTACATTGTTATATTTTTCCCTTAATTGCATGCATCATCATCACCACAACAAATTCCTCGTATGTGTAAAATCGTACCTGGCAATAAAGTGATTCTGATATATATATATCATCCATATATATATATACATATATATATATATGGATTTCTCATCTCCCTATGGTGGAATATGATAGAATAGCTGAGGGCACCGACCTGAATTTTACTCCGGCAGACATTGATCACCTTGTTAACAATACTGCCGATATGTTACATTCCGCCTTGGATGCGGTTGCTCCTCTGAGGAAGAGGGTTTCTTATCTTAGGAGCTCAGCTCCCTGGTATAATTCACATATTCGCATACTGAAGCAGAATGCACGTAAAATGGAAAGGAGGTGGTACTCCTGTAAATCTGTGGACTCCCATTGTGCCTGGAAAGATAGTTTAATAGTCTACAAAAGAGCCCTACGCAGAGCTAGAACATCTTATTATTCTTCGCTAATAGAAGAGAACAAACATAACCCACGTTTTCTGTTCAGCACTGTAGCCAGGCTGACAAAGAGTCACAACTCTGTTGGTCCATGCATTCCTGCTACTCTCAGTAGTGAAGACTTTATGAGCTTTTTTAGTGGGAAAATAATCAAAATTAGAGATGAGATTGGCCAGGCCCAGCTGTCGGCGGCTGTGAACGTCCCTGCAGCTTCGTTGATTTCTTCCGTTTCTGATTTGACTCTGGACTGTTTTTCTCCTGTGGGCCTCTCTGAGTTGACCTCAACTATTAGTAAAGCTAAACCATCTACATGTCTGTTGGATCCCATCCCAACTCGACTGTTCAAGGATGTTATGTCCTCTATTGGTATATCAATTTTGGATCAGATTAACCTATCTCTACAATTAGGATATGTGCCACAGGTTTTTAAAGTTGCAGTCATTAAACCTTTGCTCAAGAAACCATCCCTTGACCCGGACATCTTGGCAAACTATAGACCAATATCCAACCTTCCATTTATCTCTAAAATTCTGGAAAAAATAGTTGCTAGCCAGTTAGGAGAACACCTGCATAGAAATTATCTATTTGAGGTCTTTCAGTCAAGGTTTAGAACTCATCATAGCACAGAAACTGCACTGATTAGAGTCTCCAACGACCTCCTCATGGCCTCAGACAATGGATTAGTTTCTGTCCTTGTTCTGCTGGACCTCAGTGCTGCTTTTGATACTGTAGATCACGGCCTTTTGCTGCATAGATTAGAGCACACTGTTGGAATTAAAGGGACAGCATTAGACTGGTTTAAGTCATACCTATCTGACAGGTTCCAGTTCGTCCATGTTAATGACGTTTCTTCTACACGGACTAGGGTCTGCTATGGCGTCCCACAGGGTTCAGTTCTGGGACCAATCCTTTTCACTTTATACATGTTGCCCTTGGGAAAAATTATCCAGAGCCATGGCATAAACTTTCATTGCTACGCTGATGATACGCAGCTGTACTTATCTATGAAACCAGAGGAAACAAAACCTTTGGCTAAACTTCAAGGGTGTCTTAATGACATTAAGTCCTGGATGTCCTCTAACTTTTTGCTTCTAAACTCGGATAAAACAGAGGTTATTGTCTTTGGTCCCAAACACCTGAGGAATGGATTGACTGGATTTACGCTGGCTTCCAGCACAGTTGTGAAAAACCTTGGAGTTATTTTTGATCAGGATATGTCATTTAAGCAGCATATTAATCAGGTTTGCAAGACTGCCTTTTTTCATCTCCGAAATATTGCCAAGATTAAGAGCATCCTCTCCCAGGGTGATGCCGAAAAATTAATCCACGCGTTTGTTAGCTCTAGACTGGATTACTGTACGTTGTTACGTTGTTAACAGGATGTCCGAAAAGCTCGCTAAATAGCCTTCAATTGATCCAGAACGCAGCAGCGAGGGTGCTGACAGGAATCCGCAAGCGAGATCACATCTCTCCCGTGTTAGCCTCCCTCCATTGGCTTCCCGTGAAATTTAGAATTGAGTTTAAAATTCTGCTTCTCGCATATAAGGCCCTTAATGGCCTAGCTCCACGCTATTTACAAGACTTGATAGCATGTTATGCTCCTAATAGAGCTCTCCGCTCTCAGAGTGCAGGATTACTCGTCGTTCCTAGAATATCTAAAAGTAGGTTTGGAGGACGGGCCTTCTGCTACCAGGCACCTTTTTTATGGAACCAGCTACCAGTTTGGGTTAAGGAGGCTGATACCATCTCCATTTTTAAAATTAAATTGAAAACATTTCTGTTCAGTAAAGCCTTCAATTAGTCTAAACTATAGTGTGTAGGGGCTAATAGTTATAACTATAGTTGTAGTAGTAAGACTTGAGTAGCTCGTCTTAATCACAGCTTCGTCATAGTTATACTGCTATAGGCCTACGCTACAGGGGGACGCCAACATGATCTGCTGAGTGGTGTCTCCACTGCTCTTCTCCTTTTTCTTCCCTTTCTTCCTCCCTTCCTCCTCCTCCAGCTCATTTATAATTATTTGGGAGCACCCTGTTACTGAACTGTGCTCCATTTTCTTTGCTTTCCTGTGGTTTGTTGTGCTTCTTTCTTTCTTTCTGTGTATTTGCAGGCCAGAGTTTCCTGGGTTTCATGCTGACTTGCAGTTCCATCCTCTGTCCATCCCGGGGTTCTCCTCCACTTGTGTTTGGGTGCCGACTGGCGTGGTGATCGTTGACCTGGTCCTCTGGCCATCTCATCCCAGTGCTGCTGCCTCCATCTGTTTATGTTTATATATCGCATCCTTTTGCTTGAAATCCTACCCTTCTCTTTTCTTAAACCCAAACCCCCCCCCCCCCCCCCCCTTTTCTCGCACACACCTCACCTACACCCCACCCGCACATTATTGATACTCAAGAGCCTATCATGGCTCATTACGCTAACCACACGCCCAAGGGCCCTCCATAGCCCGTTTGCATTCACCCTACAACAATTCCACTACTTCTTTATTATTATTTTTTACTTTTTCTGTGCTCTCCTCTCTCTGTCCTACATCCTCTTTCTGTCCTCCATCTTCTCTCTGTCCTACATCCTCTCTCTGTCCTGTCTCCCCTCTTTTCTTTCTCTACCCGGCTGGCCTTCGGCAGGAAGGTCCCCCCATATGATCCAGGTCCTGCTCAAGGTTTCTTCCTCTTAAAGTGGAGTTTTTCCTTGCCACTGTTTGGTATAAAGGTTTTTTTTTTTTTCTCCCTATGTGGGAGTTTTTTTACCTGCCATTATCATTGATTGGATTTAATGATATAATCTTAGTTGATGATATTTGCTCGGGGGTCATGCTCTGGGTCTCTGTAAAGCGCCTAGAGACAATTGTCATTGTAACGGCAGCTATATAACGCTATATAAATAAAATTGAATTGAATTGAATATATATATATATATATATTGTTTGTGTATATATATATATATATATATATATATATATATATATATATATATATATTGTTTGTGTATATGTATATATCTGGCTCATTTTTAAAAACTGAATGCTGTGCAGATTTTATTTATTTATAATAAATAAATGGTCACACGCCACGGTTGTAGGTGAGTTCGTTGTTTCTAGAGCTACACTAGGCATGTTGAGCATGGTTTTTTTTTTTGAGAGGGGGTTTGCGCTCATCCCGTTTGGGGGGATGCTTCTGCTAGAATTTGTGGGCGGGTGGGTGGTTGAGGGGGTTCTGAATGTTGTTTGTTTTGTTTGGTGTGTTTTTTCCACTAGTCAGGTACCTTTACTGGTGTTCTCTTTGTTGACTGTTGACTGTCATCTTTTTTATTGTTTCATCCAACTTTGTGCTATGACCCTACCTAATTCAGCTGTGTTATCCAGCGGTGGTGACATTAAATTTACTAGCTTAAACTGTAAAGGCCTTAATAATCCTATCAAACATAGCAAGGTATTGCATCATCTCCATCATCTGAATGTTCATATAATGTTTTTACAGGATACTCATCTTAAGGTCGCGGATCATTTAAAACTGAAGAGGGGATGGGTAGGCCAGATTTATTCATTCTACTTTTTTTGGCAAGTCAAGAAGGGTGGCTATCCTGCTCCATAAGTCAGTTCTGATTGTGCAGTCGAATGTACCCTACCCTAATGGTAGATTTATTATAGTTTCTGGTCAGATCCATAATACCTGCGTGATCTTGGCAAATGTTTATGCTCCCAATTCTGATGATGAGGCATTTTTTTTTAAACATCTCTATTCAACACTCCCTGACATGTCTTCACATTTCCAAATTCTAGGAGGAGACTTTAATTGTTGGCTGGATCCCCAGTTGGATTGTTCCTCCTCCAAAGTTTCCATACTCTCAAGGTCAGCCAAGGTAATCCAGTCCTTTATGAAGGAATTTGCTGTGTCTGACGCCTGCACTGCAAAAACTGATGATCTAAGCAAGACTTTATAACTTAAATCTGGTCATAAATGTCTTATTTATCTTGTTTTGAGAGGGATATACTAAGCAGGAGCAAATTGTCTAAGATTATCAAGCTTGTTTTGAGAATATGGATCTTTCTTTTTCTTAAATAGCAGGTAAATCTTAAAGTTAGTTATTTTACATGCACATCAAGCTAAATTAATGTACAAACCCACATTTAGACTTTCAGAGAAAGCTTTAGCTGTGAGAACTTGTTTCAAGACTTCCAAGTTAAAAAAAAAAAAACAAACACTTGTTTCAAGACTGCCCAGTAAAAACAATCACACATACCAATAAACACATTTTATTGAGGCATATAGCTCAACACAATCCATCCAAACTTTTTCCAGTATGGTTCAGTTTTTAAGTGCAATGACATCATCAAGGTTATATTTCATCATAACATACATTCTGTTTTTGAAACTGACTGAATAATATGAAGTATGATCAAGTAGCTTTCCAGCATCTATCAGCTCTGTTGCCTGGGCAAGATTAGGCACAGCAACTTTGTATGCTAAAAGATCTCTATGTAAACCCAAAGTCTCGTAAATCTGATAATCAATACAATACAATGAACTGTTTACCACATAAATCTTTTTAATAAGTCCAAAGACAGGTACTGTCTCATTTGCATTGGTGATTATCAGAGACTTTTCACTGCTGTACTTATTTCCATTGAGGATAAGCCACTTTACTTTGACTGCATGTTGTATGCCATCAATCACCAAAAAGTCTCTTATCTTTGCTGTAATGTACTCTTCTTCTGAGACAGGACCCAATTCCTTCTCATGTACAAAAAGTGCCCATTTCATTTTGACAACATTTAAAAAGCTGGTTATGGTTCACAAGTGACTTGCATACATTTTTGAAGTTCAATTTAGATGACCATTGTTTAAAAAAACAGTGCTTTGACTCAAATCTCATGCACATATGCCTTATCAAAGGGCCCAGAAAGAGGATTTGAGCAGGGAGATGCAAAAGAAAATGTTGCTTAGGAATTATGTTATTCGCAGGAAAAAGTTGCTTAAATTGTTTTAGATGCTGTTGAATCATTTTTGTCAGTCTTAATACAGTTTCCACAGATAAAACAGGAGCAAAAAGTATCTGAACTATTTCAATTAAGCAAACTGAACATATTCATTTTTCTCGGTACTGTTCAATAGAAATGGCATGATCTTCAACAATACAAGGGCCCTATGGAATCCACAATCACGGAATCACGAACGGAATTGCCGAATTGGAGATTAAAAATGGAATTCACTTTAAATGCGCAATATAACAGAACTGAACGCAGTTTGCATAAAAGTTAGTTTTTTTCTCCCGGACTAAAAGGAACTTTTATTTTGAGAAAATGTTCCAACAGGGGTGACAAAAAGCTGGGACACTGCGCTCTTCTCCGCCCCCTCCTGCCCCCGCTTCCCTCATTAATTAAAAAAAAAAAACAAACCATGTCGAAGCGGCCATCTGAGAAACTGGCGAAGAAGCAAATGAACTGCCGGCTGACTCCCAGGTACAGGGCAGAGCAGCTTCTCCGAGATTATTGTGTCTGGCGATTCAATGTTCTGCAAGTTTTGGCAGCACACGATTGAATGGACTCGAAAAGATACGTGCGAGGATCACTGGACAAGTAAAAAACACAAACATAATTAAAGCTGCAAGCAGCGTTTATCGGGCCCTCACACCCATGGCCACCGCCCCCCCAGGTATCCACCACCTTCTCAAGCCAGTCGGGAATCCAAGCAAAACAGTAAAAAATTGGTTATAAAATGGAAAGTTTCTGCCCAGCTTGAATCCAAAGGTATGAAAACAAAAAACTCGCCTGGAATCCACTCAGAGCTGAGTTCTCACTTGTAACTCAGTTGTAACTATCACAGCTGTGTATCATTTTAAACAAATATAAATAGTCGGATATCTGATGTCCAGAACAGATTTACAGAAACTTATCCAGCCTTCATCTCCAGCAGACTTGACTACCATAATGATCTTTTGTCTGATTAGACAGCTTCAGATCATGATGAACCCTGTTGCCAGAGTTCTAACAAGAACCAGGAAAACTGAACACATTACTGCTGTTACCGCAGACTTGTACATGCACAAAATTTGGATGGTGAACAAGGATTTTTTTCAGTATGAGCTGTAGGAATCCAAAGTTGATAAAGCACAGATAGGATACAAAACACACTAAATAATGTGACGAAAATCATAGTCCTTTGACGAGACAGTGGCACTGTCCAAGATTGTCAGATACACTTGTTCAGACTGAAAGAATCATCAAATATATGAATGTTCAAGCAGATTGGATAATGCATGTGTAATTCAGAACAACTTTTCCATTCATGGAAAGAGGTCTGTTTAGTAAAGCCTATAGTTAGTCTCAACTATAGTGTGTTAGGGCCAATAGTCACAGCTACAGTTACAGGAATGGATGAAGACCAGACTAGATCAGGCGGGTCTGAAACAGCCTAATCATAGCTATGCTGCTATAGGTCTACACTGCAGGGAGACACCAACATGATCCACTGACTGGTGTCCTCACCTTTTCTCTTCCCACTTTCACCTTTCTTATTCAGCTGTAACCATAGTTACTTTTTAAATCTCATTGCACTCCTGTAAAGTGACATTAAAAAGGATTTCTATTTATTGATATTCCTAGTTAATTACCATATTGGCCCAAATATAGGACAACTCTGATTATACGACGACTGCTATTTTTCAAATATTTTCGGGTATTCATTTTGAGAAAATAAAAATATGATGAAGACAGGAAGGTTATTCATAAAATGACTGGTTATTGTACAAATACTATAGAAAAAGGTAGTGGAGAAGTCATTGACACTATGGACCAGAGCTAATGCTAACAGAGAGATGTTTTCACTCATCACTCTCCCTGCTGCTAAATCATATTATTAGGGCTTAAAGTAAAAAAAAAAATCCTGAGCCTGAACTTTTTTACAGGGGTGCAGTGGATCCAATGCATACACATTATTGGCAACGTTTTGGCATTGTGCTTGGTAATATATAAGATAGCCTACAATTTAAATGCGAATTTTAAAAGTAAAGGTTATCAAGTTATAAGTTAAAACATGTGAAACTCAGTCAAGCCAATTAATCTGATTCATTTAGCAAATATTTCATTCAGTAAAGGGCAATTTGTACAAAAAACATAAATTGCAACGTTTCCATCATTTTTGTTCAAAAAAAATGGCACATTAAGTTATGGGAAATACATTCCATTGGGTCTTGACTAGTCTCCTCTTTAACATATTTGCAGAGGCAGTCATTAGATGTTATTTCTCTGGATGGATCATCATTAAAAAAGCAAACCATTATATTTAGTATTTTTCCATGTTTTGCGTGGTTGCTTCATCAACATTCAAGGAAAACATCCATCCTTGGAGCCGATCAAACAGATGTTTCTTGAATCTGGAGCTATGTCACGAGTGTTCACATAACTTGCCCGCTGAGTGGAAACGGACAGTTTTTTTTAAGCGTTTTTATGAACCGCTGCTTTTTCTACTCGGATCTATGAGCGTTTGAGCGATCGTTAATGAGTCGTGTTCCGCAGTGAACGAGCACGCGTATTTTCAAGTCGGAAATATGATTGTTCATAGAGGCCGCTACGTCCGCTGTGACTGGTGCTCCGGTAAACGGCTTGTTGTGTGTCGGACCCCGCGACACACAACACTTTTGCAGGTTCCCCAGCAGCAATGTTTCACCATGGCGTTATTCTAGTATAATATGAATACTGATGATACGCATCGGAATTATAGTTGATTAACACAGTCCTTAACACAGGAGCAGCAACGGTGTCCGACTTAGTAACTAGGTGTTTTGTGAGAAAATCTATCAGGTTCGGAGTGGTCGGCCATACAAAATGAAACACACAGACACTCGCTTTTTGCTAGAATAATATATGTTTAAATATATTCCCCACAGATAGCAAGCATTGCACATAGAAAACACACAATTGCTCTTTTGCTAGAATAAATGTGTCAAGTTTATTCCCCACAAAATATAGAACAAAACAGATCACTGACAGTTCATCAGGGCTAGGCCTTATAATCTCTTACCTTGACACAAAAGGACTGGAGAGCCGGACAGTCCGGTAGAGTGGCCAAAAAACCCGGCTGGGCGTCGTGCACAAACCCGCAGCTGACTCTACCCAAACTTCCAGGTTGTTTCCGTCTTTATAGTCTTTTAACAACATCCGAGCTCGGAAGGAGGGACGGGCCCATCCACTCCCCACGAGCTCACACACTAAGTCTTGGCCTCTCACCATGGAGCTCGCTCCCACGGGAGCTCAGTCCCGTGTGAATGAGCCACATAGGGGGCGCATCTCTCTCTCTAGTTACATTTGTTGATAAACATAAGCAGGTGCAGAATTGATACGAAAGAGTTGAATCAGGACATTCTCAGGACACAGAGTTTCCACCTCTGGCCCGAGAACCTCCTGATTCAAAAAGGTGCATAATCAGCAGTCGTTGATAATAATCAGCAGTAATATAATTGATAACACATGATCATAATTGATAATAGCATGATTGATATATAAAGAGTTGAATTCAGGGCATTTCGGGACACAAAAATATATTTTTCCCTTCACTAGGGAAAAGCGGGAGGGGGGCGATGCTTACCGAAGGGTCAATTCACGTCTATAGACATCAGTGTGTAAGAATCCACATCTGATTCTCCGGCGTGTTTAATTTAATCCATTGAACGAGCCCAGACATTGCCTCTACTCTGCCCACATACTAAGCCTCCAACCTCTTGAACTATGTTAACCATGAACTTTGAGTATTTTTCCACTCCCAGGCCCAACCTGACGGTGTAACACATGAACTGTTTGGTCCGTGGGTAGCTCCAAAGACTACGACCAGCATCCCAGTCTTCGGGACTAAGGGGGGGATGTTGGGCCACACCATGTGCTACAGAAGACCGCATGGTTTTCTGAAACAAAGGACCACTGGAATGACTGCAACTCCCAACATGCTTTGCAATGTTTATGGTTTTATGACAAGGTGATAGGGGTATCACACCTGTGTTCCAACAAAGCGATAGAGCCGTTTCATACTTAGCTGTCTGTTATCAGAGTTCGTCAATTTTGATCTTTGCATCTTTGCATCAATTTTGCATCAATTTTGATTTTTCCTTTAATTTTAACTCCCCGTTCAGTGGAGAGCATCTGCTGAACTATATGATTTTTGTTGCTTTGAAATCCTAAATCCCGAGTTTAACTTCAGTTAAGTTGACCAAAGTTTTTTTTTTTTTTTTTTCATTTTTGGCTCAATAAACTTTCGTCCAGTCGGAAGTTATTTGCGGCCTGCGGCATTCCCTGACGGGCCAGGGCGCAGAAAGTTCGTTGTCTCATCGGACCTCGAATAACCAATCTCTGCCAACCAGCGCCGTGTCCGGGGACACCAGAACGTCAACCCCACCTAAGCCTGCCAGGTCGGATTCCGAGACACCGGACCCGATTCGACCACCAGACGAAAGGAAGCAATACCATCCGCCCGAGTCACGTGCTACGTCCTGAGATTCTGCGGGCAGAATCCCCTTAGCCATCGGCCTAAAGCGGTTTCCGGAGGGCCCACTGCGAACTGCTTGAGCTGACGGCACGGACTTAAAGCGCTAGCCTCAAGGCAGGGTAAGGCTGAAACGGTCTAGATCGGTGTCTCCATTCCCTGTCTACGGCTTAGGTAGACATTGCGCCACGGACCCACGTCCAGGTGTCGCGTCACCATTATTCGGCATTAAATTAGTTCGAGATTTGTGTTTTTTTCTTCCCTTTATTTACTTTATTTGTCCGTTAGCATAGACATCCCATCAGGACCCGACATTTTGTTTATGATTTTTTTCCTTCCTTTACTCTCTGTCGTCACTTCCTGTCTGTGTTATAGCCAGAAATCCTGAAACAATTCATACTGAGGCGATAAAAGAATAGAATAGAATAGAATAGAATAGAATCCTTTATTGTCACTGTACAAAGGTACAATGAGATTAAAAGCAGCATCTCCAGTTAAAGTGCAAAAATGAGTGCAAAGTACAAAACAGTGCTGATCAGTGTACAAAGATATGCAATGTAGAGAAAATAGTGCAGATGATCAAGGTAGTACAAAATATGTCCAGTGTAAAGCAAAATAGTGCAAATAATCGAGGTAGTACGAATAAAAAAAGGTGGGGGTATGAGGATATAAGGTGCACAGTCAAATCCTGAGACGGCATAACAGATACTATAAACAGATGCTATAAACAGACTTTTTTTTTTTTTTTTTAGTTTACACATCTGGTGGAATATTGCACAGACTGGTTCAAGGCAGTTATGGCTTTGGGGAAGAAGCTGTTTTTTAGTCTGTTGGTTTTGGACCTGATGACCCTGTAGCATCTTCCTGAGGGCAACGGGTCCAATAGGTCAGAGCCGGGGTGTGAGCTGTCCTTCATGATGTTAATGGCTCTGCTGAGGCAGCGGGAGGTGTAAATGTCTGACAGGGAGGGGAGAGGGCGGCCCATGATCCTCTGCGCTTCTTTCACAACCCTCTGGAGCCGTTCTCTGTCTGCAGCGGTGCAGCTGTCGTACCAGACTGTAGTCCAGGACGTCAGCAGGCTCTGGATGGATGAGCGGTAGAAGGTCAGCAGCAGGTTGGAGTCCAGGTTGTATCTCCTGAGGACTCTCAGGAAGTGCAGCCGCTGCTGAGCCTTCTTGGTGATGGCGGTGACGTTCTCAGACCAGGAGATGCTGTCTGAGATGAGGACGCCAAGAAACCGGAAGGTGTGGACCCGTTCCACTCTCTCACCGTTGATGTAGAGGGGGGCTGGGTCGGTGTTGTGTTTCCTGAAGTTGACGATGATCTCCTTGGTTTTTCTGGTGTTCAGAGCAGGTTGTTCTCTGGACATCAGGCTGTCAGCTTCAGGACCTCCTCTCTGTAGGCTGCCTCGTCCCCCTACGAGATGAGTCCGACCACCGTAGTGTCGTCAGCGAACTTCACTTTGAGGTTGTTGTTGTGTGTCGGACTGCAGTCGTTGGTGTACAGGCAGCACAGGAGGGGGCTCAGCACACAGCCCTGAGGAGAGCCGGTGCTCAGCATACGGGTGGAGGACAGGTGGGGGCCAAGTCTCACAGTCTGGGGTCGGTTGGAAAGAAAGTCTTTAATCCAGGCACATGTGGGAGGGGGGAGGCCGATGGTGGTCAGTTTGGTGATGAGGATGTCTGGGATTATTGTGTTGAAGGCAGAGCTGTAATCCACAAAGAGCATCCGGATGTAGCTCTGCTGTTGCTCCAGGTGGTTCAGAACAGAGTGCAGAGCTACAGCGTTGGCGTCCTCAGTGGATCTGTTTGCCCGATAAGCAAACTGGAAGGGGTCGAAGTCTCGGGGGAGGTGGGTCTTTATGTGGTGAAGAACTAGTCTCTCAAAGCACTTGGTGATTACTGGGGTGAGGGCCACTGGACGGTAATCATTCAGGCTGGTGACGGGAGACTTCTTCGGCACCGGGATTATGGTGGCTGATTTCAGGCAGGACGGGACCACTGCCTGGGCCAGGGAGGTGTTGAAGATCCTGGTGAAGGTGGGGGTGAGCTGGTGGGCGCACGCTTTGAGCACCTTGCCTGGAACTCCGTCTGGGCCGGCAGCTTTCTTGGTGTTCACTGTCAGGAGCACCCGTCTGACGTCATGCTCCTGTACAGTGAGTGGAGTGATGGAGGATCCTGGTGGGGGTGGGGCTGGGGGCGCTGCTGTTGGGGCGCTGCTGTGGTATCTCAAAGCGAGCAAAGAAACCATTCAGCTCCTCTGCTAGCGGCGCACTCAGGTCTGCGGTTGACACATCACTGCCTCTGAAGTTGGTGATGTGTTGTATGCCCCGCCACACCTCCCGGGAGTTGTTGCTGGACAGATGGGACTCTATTCTCGTCCTGTGGTCCGCCTTGGCTTTCTTTATTCCTCTGTTCAGGTCAGCCCGAGCAGCTCTGTATAGAGCTCTGTCACCTGACCTGAAGGCGGCGTTGCGGGCCCTGAGGAGTGAGCGGACCTGGCTGGTCATCCAGGGTTTCTGGTTAGGGAAAACCCGGATGGTTTTGTCTACAGTCACATTCCCAATGCAGAACTTGATATAGTCCAGTACCGTGTCTGTGAAAGTATCCAGCCCCTGATGTTCAAAAAAGTCCCACTCTGTCCGGTCGAAGCAGTCCTAGAGTTCAGGAAGTGCATGCTCAAGCCAGGTTATGATTGTCCTTGTGGTGGGCCTGGTTCTTCATCTGAGGGGGATGTACGCTGGGGAGAGCAGGAGGGAAAGATGGTCTGATTGTCCGAGGTGGGGGAGGGGTGTGGCTCTGTATGCACGCTTAATGTTGGTGTAGACGTGATCCAGAGTGTTCTCTCCCCTAGTGGAGCATTTAACATGCTGGTAGAATTTCAGCAGTACAGTCTTTAGATTGGCCTTATTAAAGTCTCCTGCAATAATGTGAACACCATCTGGGTGGGCCCGCTGATGTTCGTTGATGGTGTTCTGCAGGACGGAAAACGCTGTGTTTACGTTAGCATCTGGCGGGATGTAAACAGCCGTGATAATCCTAAACCTGTGTACACACACACACACACACACACATATATATAATATATATATATATATATATATATTAGGGCTGAACGATTAATTGCATTTGCGATAATCTTGCGATATCATAAAACAAGATTTTCTAACCGCAAAGGCCGCGATATTACTGTCACGTGATCTGGCGACGTCACGTGACTTGCGAGTGAGCCCAGCCGAGCTGAGCAGAGCAAACAGTGTTGTCAACTTAGCGACTTTCCAGTCCCCTCTAGCGACTTAATTTGTAGAAAGCGACTAGCGACAAATCTAGCGACTTTTTCTGGTGATTTAGAGACTCAAGCGCACTCAAACCGCTGGGTTTAGGCCGCCTCGCGAACCGCGCTTCTCTCTCTCTGTCGGGCACAGTGCACAGCCACAAACACCCCGCCCGCCGCGCGAGACAACTCGAGCTCCCCCCCCTTTTCCTTGCAAAAAATCTGTGAGCTCCCGAGATCTATACAGAAGAATCTTTCTGGCTAACAGTGCCATACTCATTTTGCACTTCAGTATGTTGTGTGCTGCTGTTACTGAGTAAATATAATATTTCTATTAGTGTTCAAAAAGTTTTTTTTTTTGAAAATGTCCAATTGGTTAGAGCAGATATTTGTTCTTTATTTTCCTGTGTGATGTTACTGACTGGAGATCAGTAAGCTTTATTTTTTCTATATCTGTATATTTTATTTATTTATTTATACACTGTCCTGTCAATCTCAGACAGTGTTTAAGAAGTCCAGTCCACACGTTTACATAAATGTTACACATGTTTCATGAAACGTGAAAAGTTAGATGTTGAAGAGGTAAAGCCACAGATTTGTTTGCTTTATTGTTGCAATCTGCACTTTAAATAAATCTGATATTGTTTATTATGACAGTGTTTGAAAAATACATGAGAAGAGGACCTTAAAAATAATCGCATATTAAATCGCAATCGCAATTTTGAGGAAAAAAATCGCAATTAGATTATTTTCCAAAATCGTTCAGCCCTAATATATACACACGTGGACAAAATTGTTGGTACCCCTCAGTGAAAGAAGGAAAAACCCACAATTCTCACTGAAATCACTTGAAACTTACAAAAGTAACAATAAATAAAAATTTATTGAAAATTAAATAATCAAAATCAGCCATTACTTATGAATTGTTGATTAACATAATTATTTAAAAAAACAAACTAATGAAATAGGGCTGGACAAAAATGATGGTACCCATAACTTAATATTTTGTTGCACAACCTTTTGAGGCAATCACTGCAATTAAACAATTTCTGTATTTGTCAATGAGCGTTCTGCAGCTGTCAACAGGTATTTTGGCCCACTCCTCATGACCAAACTGCTCCAGTTGTCTCAGGTTTGATGGGTGTCTTCTCCAAATGGCATGTTTCAGCTCCTTCCACAGATGTTCAATGGGATTCAGATCTGGGCTCATGGAAGGCCACTTTAGAATAGTCCAACGCTTTTCTCTCAGCCATTCTTGGGTGTTTTTGGCTGTGTGTTTTGGATCGTTGTCCTGTTGGAAGACCCATGACCTGCGACTGAGACCAAGCTTTCTGACACTAGGCAGCACATTTCTCTCCAGAATGCCTTGATAGTCTTCAGATTTCATTTTACCTTGCACACATTCAAGACACCCTGTGCCAGATGCAGCAAAGCAGCCCCAAAACATTACTGAGCCTCCTCCATGTTTCACCGTAGGGACAGTGTTCTTTTCTTCGTATGCTTGGTTTTTGAGTCTATGAACATAGAGTTGATGTGCCTCACCAAAAGGCTCCAGTTTGGTCTCATCTGTCCAAAGGACATTCCCCCAGAATCTTTGTGGCTTGTCAACATGCATTTTTGCAAATTCCAGTCTCGCTTTTTTATGATTTTTTTCAGCAGTGGTGTCGTCTCCCATGAAGTCCACTTTGGCTCAAACAACGATGAATGGTGCGATCTGACACTGATGTACCTTGGCCTTGGAGTTCACCTTTAATTTCTTTGGAGGTTGTTCTGGGCTCTTTGGATACAATTCGAACGATCCGTCTCTTCAATTTGTCATCAATTTTCCCCTTGCGGCCACGTCCAGGGAGGTTGGCTACTGTCCCGTGGGTCTTGAACTTCTGAATAATATGAGCCACTGTTGTCACAGGAACTTCAAGCTGTTTAGAGATGGTCTTATAGCCTTTACCTTTAAGATGTTTGTCTATAATTTTTTTTCGGATGTCCTGGGACAATTCTCTCCTTCCCTTTCTGTTGTCCATGTTCAGTGTGGTACACACCTTTTCACCAAACAGCAAAGTGACTACTTGTCTGCCTTTAAATAGGCAGACTGACTGATTATGAGTTTGGAAACACCTGTGATGTCAATTAAAGGATGCACCTGAGTTAATCATGTCACTCTGGTCAAATAGTTTTCAATCTTTTATAGAGGTACCATCATTTTTGTCCAGGCCTGTTTCATTAGTTTGTTTTTTTAAATAATTATGTTAATCAACAATTCAAAAGTGATGGCTGATTTTGATTATTTGATTTTCAATAAATTTTTATTTATTGTTACTTTTGTAAGTTTCAAGTGATTTCAGTGAGAATTGTGGGTTTTTCCTTCTTTAACTGAGGGGTACCAACAATTTTGTCCACGTGTGTATATATATTATATACACAGTCATGGAAAAAATTATTAGACCACCATTTTTTCTTCACTTTCTTGTTCATTTTAATACCTGGTACCACTAAACGTCATCATGTGACTAAAACAGACAGAAAAGAAAACACTGAATGCATAAAAGCAGTGTTTTTGGCAGTACAACGCCATAGCTATTGATGTAAAAAAAAGTGGAAAAAAAAAGTGATTTAGGTTATAATCAAGAAAACCATGGAAAATGGTAAGATATCAGCTCTTAAATAAAACTCTTATGAGCAATCTTTGTGGTTATCGTTATGTTTGTCCAAACAAATGTACCTTTAGTTGTACCAGGCATTAAAATGAACAAGAAACTGAAGAAAACAAGGGTGGTCTAATAATTTTTTCCATGACTGTATATATATATATATATATATATATATATATATATATATATATATATATATATATATATATATATATATATATATATATATATATATATATATATATATATATATATATTAGGGCTGTCAAGTTAATGCGTACGCGTATAACGCAAAATAATTTAACGCTAATTTTTTTAACGGCGATTAAAATAGCCGTTGATGTACAATAGTAGAGAGGAATGTAGGTTTAATGAGCCTCGGGCCCCGCCGTAGTTGTAGTCCTGTAGTCCTCTGTAGTCCTGTCAAAACAGGAAGTTAATAGTGTGCAGCTATTTTCTTCTTTTTTCAGGCTCAGTAGCCTCGCTAGGAATCATATAAAATGACAAAAGCGACTGGCGAGCAACATTGTTGGTGCATTTGAACACACAACAGTTCTTCACCATCTTTCCCCCGATCGTAAACTGTACAAAATCAGACAGAACAGGCACAAAATGCAAAATGTATCAGCTTCCCTAGCAACAGTGAGCGATTGTTTGCCCCCACGGACTGGTTGCTATGGCCCGCGGATGCCAGTGGCCCGGATGTTCGTGATCGAGAATGCCGCAGACAGACAGACGTAAACAATCCTCCGTTAGCAGACGCTGGGATAAAAATGGATACAAAAGACACTATTTTGAATGGTAAGTTCAGCTTCAAAACCTTGCCTGATGGCTAACTCCACAAGATAAATGTTGTTTGTGTTTACTGTCGATGTGAATTTAGTTACCACCGGAGTCCGACTACTCAGATATCACTTGTCGGCTAATGAGAGCGCTGATGCAGAGAGCCCCCCCCCCGCCCCCGTTTGAAGCAAACCACAAAAATATTTTGTATGAAGAACATAAGAGAAAATATTGAGTATATATATATGTATAATATAATGGATTTGGCATTGTAGCAATAAATAAACATGCATTTGTTTTGCATAAGGCAAGCATTTGTGTACTCTCATATTAGGCAAGGCAACTTTATTTGCAATTCAATTCAAAGTGCTTTACAGATGCAGTCACAAGAAGGCAAATAGAATCATTCCATACAAGCATAAAAATAATCAATAATAAATAAAAATTAATTAATAAAAAAAATTAATTAATTAAATTAAAAATGAAGAGTGCAGATAAAATCCTTCCAGTCATCATCTTCACATCTAAACAGAACTGTTTTCAGTCTGGATCTTAACATTGTCAGAGTTCAGGTCTGTCTAACATCTTCTGGAAGACTGGTCCAGATTTTAGGAGCATAAAACTGAAATGCAGCTTCACCTTGTTTAGTCCTGACTCTGGACACCAGCAGGAGACCACTACCTGAGGTTCTCAGAGTCCAGGTTGGTTCATATGGATCTAACATGTCAGAGATGGACTTTGGGGCCATGAAGAGACTTGAACACAAGTAGAGCTGTTTTAAAGTCTATTCTCTGAGTGACAGGAAGCCAGAGACCTCAGGACTGGACTAATATGGTCATATTTCCTGGTTCTAGTCAGGACCAGTGCAGAGACCTCAGGACTGGACTAATATGGTCGTATCTCCTGGTTCTAGTCAGTACCAGTGCAGAGACCTCAGGATTGGACTAATATGGTCATATTTCCTGGTTCTAGTCAGGACCAGAGCAGAGACCTCAGGATTGGACTAATATGGTCATATTTCCTGGTTCTAGTCAGGACTCGTATTAATAAGAGTAATACAACTTGAAAAAGATCTGTTTAAGGTAGATTTAGAACAGATAAAAATATGCGATTAATTTGCGATTAATCATGATTAACTATTGACAGTCATGCGATTAATCTGATTAATTATTTTGAGAAATTGACAGCCCTAATATATATATATATATATATATATATATATATATATATATATATATATATATATGTATATATATATATATATATATATATATATATATATATATATATATATATATATATATATATAAATGCCTTATATGTGTCTGCGTTTTATGTCTGTGTCTCAATAAATGTCCCTAAAACCATTTTGATGTCTGTTTTCCAAAAAGAACTTACCTTCAGATCAAAGATTGATAATACGTTTTTCTCCCTTCTTTTTCTCTTTTAAAAAGGGATGTGGTGCCCCATTCATTTATTGATTTTTAAAAATTACAAGGTGAAACACTACAAGTGGCAGTGAATGAGCATTAATGATGTCAACAACTGCAGAACCATTGTGTTGAGTTATATTCTGTTTCAAGTACAACATTAAAAATTTTGCCAGTAAAAAATAAATTCTGGACTATAACCCTTTTGCTTGAGTCAGTAGCGTGATCCTCCATTTTACATGAAATCCAGGTTGCAGCTTTCACTGTGATGCTGGATTCACTTACTGTTTACTTGGGTGGGGGCTCCATCTAGTGGCGCAGATGTATAATTGGGTAATTCTTTAACTATGGTAGAATTTGTGTCCTTTGCAGGAATAATAGATACAAAACACATTTCTTGATTTTTTGTTTTTCGCACAGTTACTTGACACCAAGAGGAACATACAAAAATTAATTTAATGGTCAAGTGTTATTTTTACTACATAAACCATGGTTTTATATGTATGGATTGTGCTATTGTGCGATTGTCCCTCGGTCAGATTTTTGACCTTCAATCCCTCTTGCTATTGAATTACATTTTGATTTAAAAATGAACGTTACAGACAAATGGTACATAAATATCTATTTTAATGAAACATACCATGTGTTGTAAGATACAGTAGTATTAAATGTCTTTTTTTATAAAAAGAACACCTGTCCCTTGGGGTCACTGTCATTTTCATCACACGCCACAAAATGTAACTTTAGGGAGGTTTTTTAAGGTTTGAACACCTGCAACCATGGTAACAGTCAGTCACAGGAGAGCACATGGCAGGAGAGCAGAGCTAGCTCCCTGGAAGAATATGAAAGCTGAAAAAAATCTAGATAAATATTTCCCAAACAAAGAATATGTTTATTGTTGTCATTTCCAAACAGCTAAATTTTCTTTAAATTTATAAATAATTGTTTAAATAACATTTCATGTCATGTATTTTGTGTATATTTAATGCTAGCTTTAAAAAAGAGATTAGCATGCTAATACAACATGAGATTTTTGAAAAAATGTGACACATTGTCATTTCCCCATTTTTCCATCAGGTTTTTCATTGTGATGGAAATTATGTGTAGTGATGGAAATGACAATGCTGGTGTTATGAATGCTTTTTATTTGGCTTATATCAAGTTAATATTATATTAACTTAAATAATCACACAAAACATTTGATCAACTAATTCATACATTCAATTCAATACATAAACTACAAGAATAGAATAGTTACTTACATGTGACACCTGTTCTTTTAGGATGGTAAGAAAGACCACAGCAGAGAGACCGAAGGCATACAGAGAAAGACTTAAATCAGATCCAGTTAAATACAATGAGTTTTTAAAAAGAGACAGAGAACGATACCTGAGGAAAAAAGAGCAAGGGGTTGTCAAATCTGTGACAGAATTGACACACAGAGAGAAACACCTCAACTACCATGTCTTCTGGCTCAATCAACACCCCCACAGTCACCAGAAGACATGGTTGTTCACCCAGTTTCACCTACCAACTCCAGCTCCACTGACCCACCTGAAACACCTCAACTACCATGTCTTCTGGCTCGATCAACACCCCCACAGTCACCAGAAGACATGGTTGTTCACCCAGTTTCACCTACCAACTCCAGCTCCACTGACCCACCTGAAACACCTCAACTACCATGTCTTCTGGCTCAATCAACACCCCCACAGTCACCAGAAGACATGGTT
The DNA here is from genome assembly GCA_018398805.1 of Hirundichthys speculiger. NCBI lineage: Eukaryota > Metazoa > Chordata > Actinopteri > Beloniformes > Exocoetidae > Hirundichthys > Hirundichthys speculiger. The sequence continues at coordinate 309,118 of JAGFBZ010000385.1, read as the reverse complement.
GTTCACCCAGTTTCACCTACCAACTCCAGCTCCACTGACCCACCTGAAACACCTCAACTACCATGTCTTCTGGCTCGATCAACACCCCCACAGTCACCAGAAGACATGGTTGTTCACCCAGTCTCACCTACCAACTCCAGCTCCACTGACCCACCTGAAACACCTCAACTTCCTGCACATAACTGTGCACAGTGAAGAGGGAGGAAAGGGGTTGCAAAGAATAGGGCAAAGGTTTACAGAGACCTTTATGCAACTACTGTTAAGCCTGAGGATGCTTTACGGAAGGTGGAGAAATACAAAAAAAGATGTGACAGACTTAAGAAGAAAATGGAAATGGTCAACTCACCAAAGCTCAAAACCAACAACAGATGAAGCAAAGAACAAAAGATTTAAGAAGAACTCTTCTCTTTCAGAACACAAGTATTTCACAGATAAAAAAAAAGAAATATGCACACTGCTAAAGACCGACAAGTGAAATTAATAGTTAAACATTGTAACATTAATAGTTAAATGTTACAATGTTAAAACTGATGTTATTTTGTTAATAATAAAAGGGAACTTTGTTCAGCAATTCAATTTCAATTTCAATTCAATTCAATTTTATTTATATAGCGTCTGTTACAATGACAATTGTCTCTAGGCGCTTTACAGCAATGTTGGTTGTCACATGTCATTTCCATCACATGCTGTCTTTTCCATCACGCAATGTCATTTCCATCACATTACACATTTGTAAAAACATTTTATAAAAATAACAGTCACATTAATAATATTTTGTATTTTTGAAAATGATGCAGCTATGGCTGCAATTCATATCTGGGATTGGAAAACTCATGTTTGTGTCATGAACTGCATTGAAAGACTTCAGTAAAAGGGTTTAAAGGTGTTTGTCATCTCAACAATGGAAAAGTATTGTCCTTACAATCCTGAAAATAAATATATTTATATATTTGGGATCATTTATGTGTGAAATTTCATGAAATGTTTTGAGAACATGAGTTCTGTAAATAATTTTGTTTGTAAAACACATTATTTGTGGTGTGATGGAAATGATGCGTTCCTCTGAATGTGCGACTAAAATAAGAAAAAAAATATATAAAATATATATTATCTATATAATTACATCACAACAGCTACCAGAATGTATTTCTACACATAATGGATAAGCAAAACACAGCAAAATATTACCTAAAATATGTGTTTGATTTTCTACAATTTTTGAGACCAAATTTGACCATAGTTGAAGAATAACCCAATTACAAGAGAAAAGTGTCTTCTATTTAGAGACAAAATCCATTTTTGAGATGAGAATATGATTTGCATAATATGATAGTATTTGCAATGTATTTTAACAAACAAATAAAATAAATGTTTCATATGTGAAAATTTGAGATTTACCTTCTGCCGCCACTAGATGGCGACAAAGACCGTTCTTTAAAGAAATGATACAGTAGTTTCACTTTTTTCAGTGTGGAAACAGAACCTCTTTCCCAGGAGAGTTCAGCATTCAAGCTCGACTGATTAAAACTCTACAAAAAACATTTAAATAGAAAACTGTAAGTATCACGTGCATGTGAGAAGTACAGTTTATGTAAGAATGTATTAATCATTAGCAATTATGTATAAACAGGGGTTCAGATTTACAAACAGCGGTCTTTAGTTCTTCTTTATCTAGATTACATGTGTCAAACTCAAGGCCCGCGGGCCACATCTGACCTGCGTGTGATCATATCCGGCCCGCGAGATCATTTTACATTATCGTTATTAATGGCCTGTTGATATGAAGCGCTGATTAAAACAATACTGCACAGAACTACAGATCCCAAAATGCAACGCTTCAGTGGCCTTGCCGCACACTTACCGCGCCAATCAAGTCTAGTTTCAAGCTTCATCCGTGAAGTGGACTCCAATTTGCGTGCAATAGAAGAAGTAATGTACATTAAATCGATGCACGGGACAACGACTGGAGAAGACATTTTTGAAAACGTATGTCAAAGTGGTTTTCTAGCAAGTTCATATTTCTAACTTGTACAATTTTGACAGGAGATATTTTTAAGGAGAGCAAAATCTATTGGGATATTTTAAAGTTTATTTTCTATATACATTGACATAGAAGCAAAGGAATTTTAATGTTATTTTAATGTTAAGTTGCTCATATTTCTAACTATCATTTAACGAGATATTTTTATGGAGAGCAAAATATTAAATATAAGTTATTTAGGGTTTAAGTTTATTACAGAATAATATTTCTGTCTGTTTTGTTCATATTTATGTTCCAAAAACATTTCATTTTAGTGAGGTCAATAAATGTTTATCCTGTTCGGCCCGCGACCTGAAGCGTGTTTTGAATTTTGGCCCCCGGTGCAGTTGAGTTTGACCCCCTGATCTAGATCCTCTTCAGTCTCGTCCTCTCCTCTCAGACAGGGAGTCCAGAATAATTGTCTCATCAGGATGCTGCGCTAATTGACAAGGTGGTGTGCAAACAATTTAGGTATGGTATGCAGCAAGGTCAGGAATTGTCACCGCAGCAACTAAATACAGATGTACTAAGATTTCTCCACTTACCAAATATTCAATGGAGCCAGCTACTCAATGGGTTCTCTATCCCTGAATATTCAGCCAATTCTGCAGACATGGTTTTGAGTCCAGAAAGTGCTCTGGTTATTGATAGTCCTGTTATTTGGGATGGATATACAGCAATCTTGTAAAAACATAGCGCACACACCACCTTTTTCGTCTAGAAGAAATCCAGGCCCATTCTTTTTTGGTAAGCCATCGATGAGGTTGTAGCCAATTGCTCATGTAGGCCCGCTATGGGATCTCCGGTCATGTTATTCAGTCTTTGAATATTAAAGTGGACAAAATTTATTCTGTCCCACCAGATGATTCAAATACTTTTACAACCTGGTCACCTAACTTATTTTCATCAGGCACACCTCTGGTAACTCCAATTGCATCAATATACTGTATACTGGGGAGTTTTGATATAAGTCAAATTAATTCTCTCAGACCTACGTGAGTGGAGAGGATCATAATATATGCTGGACTGCTATGAGGCTACTTCAGATGTTGATGCCTTGATGATTTCTAGTGGTACAAGTAGTGATAATATCGTACAGGTTCCTGGCCAATTGGGAGGGAGCATATTTTTAAAAGATTTCCACACAATACCAATAAACATCTAAATGAGTGTGACTAGGTGTGGTTACATTTGTCTCAATTTGTAAAATTTTTACCTTCTATTTGATGTGCAACTGGCTAAACTTAAAGAAAATGTCTAATTCCCATCAAAGTTTGACAAAATAAAAATATGTTTTCTCATTATTTGAGAGGGAGCTGCTCTGTCTTAATATTCACATTCAGTATTTTGATATTTTCTTCCTTATTTCTATATGCCTTAAAATATCCTCTATTTGGCTTCTTAAAATTAAATCACACTAAACATTAAAATATAAAAACACTTTTTAAATCATATTTCACTAATCCAAGGCATTTCCCATTTTCCATATACTTGATTTTTTTGTGAAATGGTGCGGTAACAATCATCTCCATTAAATACCAGCAAAACTAAGGAGATGATTGTCGACTTCAAGAGGAGCAAGAATCAACACAGCAGTGTTTCCATCCTGGGAAAGGAGGTGGAGGTGGTGGAGGAATACAAGTATCTTGGAGTTCAGCTTGACAACAGACTGGAGTGGAAATGCAACACAGAATACATCTACAAGAAAGGTCAGAGCAGACTCTACTTTTTATGAAAGTTGAGATCTTTTAATGTCTGCACCAAGATGTTGCACATCTTCTATAGGTCTGTTGTTGAAAGTGCAATCAGCTTTGCAGCCATCTGCTGGGGCAGCAGCATCAGAACCAGAGACCTGAAGAGAATCAACAAACTGATCAGGAAAGCTGGATCTGTGCTGGGTGGAACTCTGGATATGATTATACAAAAAATAATGCTGCACAAGCTGATGAAGATGATGGAGGACTCTTCACTCCCTCTCATGAAGATGATGGAGGACTCTTTCTCTCCCTCTCCATGATTATGATGGAGGACTCTTCACACCCTCTCATGAAGATGATGGAGGACTCTTCACTCCCTCTTCATGAAGATGATGGAGGACTCTTCACACCCTCTCATGAAGATGATGGAGGACTCTTCACACCCTCTCCATGAAGATGATGGAGGACTCTTCACACCCTCTCATGAAGATGATGGAGGACTCTTCACACCCTCTCCATGTAGATGATGGAGGACTCTTTACACCCTCTCATGAAGATGATGGAGGACTCTTCACACCCTCTCCATGAAGATGATGGAGGACTCTTCACACCCTCTCATGAAGATGATGGAGGACTCTTCACACCCTCTTCATGAAGATGATGGAGGACTCGTCACACCCTCTCCATGAAGATGATAGAGGACTCTTTACTCCCTCTCCATGAAGATGATTGAGGACTCTTCACTCCCTCTCCATGAAGATGATGGAGGACTCTTCACACCCTCTACATGAAGATGATGGAGGACTCTTCACACCCTCTCCATGAAGATGATGGAGGACTCTTCACACCCTCTACATGAAGATGATGGAGGACTCTTCACTCACTCTCCATGAAGATGATGGAGGACTCTTCACACCCTCTCCATGAAGATAATGGAGGACTCTTCACACCCTCTACATGAAGATGATGGAGGACTCTTCACTCACTCTCCATGAAGATGATGGAGGACTCTTCACACCCTCTCCATGAAGATGATGGAGGACTCTTCACACCCTCTCCATGAAGATGATGGAGGACTCTTCACTCACTCTCCATGAAGATGATGGAGGACTCTTCACTCACTCTCCATGAAGATGATGGAGGACTCTTCACACCCTCTTCATGAAGATGATGGAGGACTCTTCACACCCTCTTCATGAAGATGATGGAGGACTCTTCACACCCTCTCCATGAAGATGATGGAGGACTCTTCACACCCTCTCCATGAAGATGATGGAGGACTCTTCACACACCCTCTCCATGAAGATGATGATGAGATGATGAGGACTCTTCACACCCTCTTCATGAAGATGATGGAGGACTCTTCACACCCTCTCCATGAAGATGATGGAGGACTCTTCACACCCTCTCCATGAAGATGATGGAGGACTCTTCACACCCTCTTCATGAAGATGATGGAGGACTCTTCACACCCTCTCCATGAAGATGATGGAGGACTCTTCACACCCTCTCCATGAAGATGATGGAGGACTCTTCACACCCTATCCATGAAGATGATGGAGGACTCTTCACACCCTCTCCATGAAGATGATGGAGGACTCTTCACACCCTCTCATGAAGATGATGGAGGACTCTTCACACCCTCTTCATGAAGATGATTGAGGACTCTTCACTCCCTCTCCATGAAGATGATGGAGGACTCTTCACACCCTCTACATGAAGATGATGGAGGACTCTTCACACCCTCTCCATGAAGATGATGGAGGACTCTTCACACCCTCTACATGAAGATGATGGAGGACTCTTCACTCACTCTCCATGAAGATGATGGAGGACTCTTCACACCCTCTCCATGAAGATGATGGAGGACTCTTCACACCCTCTACATGAAGATGATGGAGGACTCTTCACTCACTCTCCATGAAGATGATGGAGGACTCTTCACACCCTCTCCATGAAGATGATGGAGGACTCTTCACACCCTCTACATGAAGATGATGGAGGACTCTTCACTCACTCTCCATGAAGATGATGGAGGACTCTTCACACCCTCTCCATGAAGATGATGGAGGACTCTTCACTCACTCTCCATGAAGATGATGGAGGACTCTTCACTCACTCTCCATGAAGATGATGGAGGACTCTTCACTCACTCTCCATGAAGATGATGGAGGACTCTTCACACCCTCTTCATGAAGATGATGGAGGACTCTTCACACCCTCTTAATGAAGATAATGGAGGACTTTTCACTCACTCTCCATGAAGATGATGGAGGACTCTTCACACCCTCTCCATGAAGATGATGGAGGACTCTTCACACCCTCTTCATGAAGATGATGGAGGACTCTTCACACCCTCTTCATGAAGATGATGGAGGACTCTTCACTCCCTCTCCATGAAGATGATGGAGGACTCTTCACACCCTCTCCATGAAGATGATGGAGGACTCTTCACACCCTCTTCATGAAGATGATGGAGGACTCTTCACACCCTCTCCCTGAAGATGATGGAGGACTCTTCACACCCTCTCCATGAAGATGATGGAGGACTCTTCACACCCTCTCATGAAGATGATGGAGGACTCTTCACACCCTCTCATGAAGATGATGGAGGACTCTTCACACCCTCTTTATGAAGATGATGGAGGACTCTTCACACCCTCTCCATGAAGATGATGGAGGACTCTTCACACCCTCTTTATGAAGATGATGGAGGACTCTTCACACCCTCTCATGAAGATGATGGAGGACTCTTCACACCCTCTCCATGAAGATGATGGAGGACTCTTCACACCCTCTCCATGAAGATGATGGAGGACTCTTCACTCCCTCTCATGAAGATGATGGAGGACTCTTCACACCCTCTCCATGAAGATGATGGAGGACTCTTCACTCCCTCTCCATGAAGATGATGGAGGACTCTTCACTCCCTCTCCACGACACAGTGATCAAACAACAGAGTGTGTTCAGTGAGAGGTTTCTTCAGGTCCGTTGCAAGGCGGAAAGATGCAGAAGATCATTCCTGCCAGCAGCCATCAGCCTCCACAACAAGACATAATTTTAAAAATTTCTGTCATTTATTTATTGTTGAAAAAAAAGCCTTTACTACAATGTTGTTAATTTTCATTTAATTTCACTTCACATAAAAGTCGGAAGTAGGCACTTATTTCATTAAAACAGTAAATGGTTACACAATAAAATTATTGCATAAATTCCAATAAACAAGCACAACTAGAATATAAAAGATGATTTTCACCACCTTTCCAAAAAATTGTATTAATTTCTTTTTAATAATATTAGTCAAGCATGTCTTAACATGAACCATTAAATAATGCTCTCTTGCTCTCCATCATGGACAATGAGGAGCATCCTCCTCTAACAGACTGTTACAGCTCTGCTGTGGAAGCAACAGATACAGGAAATCTTTCCTGCCACAAGCCATTGTTCTGTACAATAATTATATCACAATAATAACAATATAATCACAATAATAACATTGCCTGATGTTTTTCTGTGGTTCATAACACATATTGCACCTTAATTCAATGCACCTTTCAGTTCACTCCACCTGCAGCTCAGTGAACTACTTGTTTTATGTACACTTGTTTTTAAGCTCTTGTGTGTTTTTTATGTGTCTTATAATTATATTGTAAATAGGAATACCTTCTGTTTTTATATTGCCATTCAATTGCTGCTGCTACACTGCAAATTCCCAGTTTGGGATCAATAAAGTACATCTATCTATCTATTAGCATTAATTTATTATATATTTGTTTTATATATAATTTATTCTCATCTTGATAGGCTCTATGTTTAAACGGATCATATTGAGAAACAGACAAACAATGTTAAATTTCGGTCCAGGATATTTTTGACTCAGCTGTTATTGCACTTCCAAGCTGACAACTATTGTTCCTGGTGATGATAGTGGAAGTATTCATATCTGTTTCCCTTTTCACACATCAACATGGGGGTGGAATTGTATCTATAGGATGTATAACATTGGGATATTTGATCAGGGAGTTAAAAGCCAAAAAAGAAGTTTAAACATTTTCTACTTGATGGATTTTGCTGAGATTACTATGCACTACCATTTCTTGGCGCTGATTTGTAAAATTAATATTCAATAAACATTTGAAATCAGTATCTCTTCTTAACATAAGGTTATGGTAAGAAAATAATTAAGAGTATCATCTTTCATTTATTTTTAAAATTATAATTATTTTAACTAGATCTGATATGTTTAATATACTGACACTTTTGAATTTGGGTTAACTCAATTTGTTATCCAATTTTCTTAAAATGTAGATAAGATTGAAATATTCAGTAAAATGACTACTATTAGGTAACCTCCACTTAAAATAGTAGTTAGTTCACTGAACAAACAAAAAGTAGTTGGAAAATGTTTCCTTATTTTTTGAGTTGCAGGGGTGTCAATTTTCCGCGGATCTGCGGATTTCCGAGTTTTTTTCCATCCTGGGGGTCATTTTTGAGATACGTGCAAATCTGTTTTAATATTTTCGGGGGGGGGGGGGGGGTTACCCTCCACGAACGTGACGTGAATTCTCAATTGCGATTGGTTGATTGAGACCAGGGCATGCACACTGAGCCCGTTGACAATCCAGCTGCCATCACAGCCAAATCAATGGTCAAAGTAGCCCAAAGCACATATTTTCTGATATTACTTCTCCCTTTCTTGTTTGGATGGATGATTATTAGCTTTAAATTCACAGGAGAGATGTTTATTCCTTATTGTACTTATTTATTGTTAGACAACGTGGATGAAATATACAGCGCTTCTCACCACTGGTAAATGTAGGTACGAAACGTAAACTCGTCTGCCTCGTCCACGGCGTGGACATCACTAGATCCTGCTACTAGTCTCGCTTAGCAATGTAACCTCCGAATACACATGAATGAAGAACGTTGGTCTGACTGGAATAATGGATCAATCTGGCCTGGTTGGTTCTGGACAGGATTTACTGACCGTCCAAGTGTCATTTAAATTGCCGATTTCTGAAGTGCTCAGTTTGCATATTAGGGCAATTATATGATAATTAAATTTAAAAAAATTATCTCGACTCCGACCACCCCCCCCCCCCCTCTCAAATTAGAAAACTCCTCGGATCTACACGATTCACGTAGGTCTCCTTTTCGACTTCAAAACGGTGAATTTTACCGAAAGGTGAGGGATTTTCATGTCTGAAGTATTAGTTATTCAGTGTTTAGAGTTTTTGTGATTAAAGAAAAAAATTAAGAAAAGCTAATGTTCAGAGTTACAGGCATCAAAAAGACATGTTGAATTTAACATGCTATTTTCTATAACTGCTTACTAAAGTTTTGGATCCATGTATCTTGTCAGTGATGTTTTACTGTTGAAGTTCACCAGTGACTGAATCACTAGTTATTCTGAATTTTAGCTTTTAATAGGCAACTTAATTGTTTCATAACAACTACTTTTACTTTTGATATCTAACCTCAGCCTTATGCTCAGTGTATTCTCACATTAGCAGGAATAATTAAACTATGTGCCATTTTTATCTTTTATTTTCTGTTGAGGGAAAGCTTTATTAAATAAATAAATCATTTATTAAATATGATGTTGAATCTGATTATGTGGCGTTCAAAGTAACAATATGGACAACTTGATGTTCTCTACTTGATGCTTCCCAAATACACAATGCTATGCTCAGAATGCCCCCCCCCCCCCCTCAGAGTTTTTTCCAATTTCCCGTTGACACCCCTGGAGTTGGACCGAAGTAACCGTTTTTTACAGTGTAGGTTCTGAGAATGTACAGACCAGTGTCTGACTGTTGAGGGTTTTTAATGAAAGTATTTTCAGAGATCAAAGTTTCATGGTCATGTTTGTTACTGTTGCTTGGTTACTGCAGCCCAGTGATTGATTCATCAGTGGTCCATTCACTGTTTGCTTCGGTCTCACCAGGGGCAGCAGGGTCATTGTCAGTCAGTGAGGGTCTTTGGTCCATCCGAACCTCAGTCCATGTTCTCTCTGTAGAGTCCTAAGTCAGTGTCCATTAAATCCAGTTACTTAGTTACTTACTCAGTTTTTCATTAGAGAAGTGAATACTTTTATCAGGTCTTATTATCTCCTATACTCCAAATCCTCTCCTCTTTAATGTCCTCTGCACATGACTATAGCAACTTGTTGTTTTGCATACAGTTTATTTGAGCCAGCCGACATCACAAGACCTTTTTCTTCTCTGATGACATGTCTGTATCTACAGCCTGTACTGCGTAAGCTGGATCTAACTAGATAGTTTTGAGTATTACCTTTTTGTTGTGTCTCTGGGGAGTCAAGGTCTTAGCTGGCATTTGGTGAACTGAGTGCAGAGAATTGTTTTGAATAGCGAATTTAGGCTATTTATCAAAGATGTTTTTACCTTTTTTCTTCATCTTTTAGATTTTCCTTTGCTTTTGAGTAAAAGTCTCAATTAACACCGATCCCAACGTGCCAGGTTTGCATTCTCTCCACTTATCCACAATTTTCTGTGACATTTTAACAGTATTACACGTGCAATCAGAGAGGGTGAAATGACTACACCAAGAAGTTTCTACACACAGCCTAACGCTATGTGCGTTTGGTCGCTCGGAGTTATCTGTCTGTTCACTCGTTTTGACTCACTCTCTTCTGTAACACCCCAATTAAAATATCCACTTCTAAACTATTCCAATGCCCTTCGTACAAAACTATTCTAGATCTGTGACAGTGCAGAAATTCTCAAAACAGTCTGTACTGTATGATAAGCTGCCACATGCACAGTAAAAATATCAATCGAGTAAAAAACCCTCCCCACATTTACATGAAAAATAACAAAAACTCTAAACTAAACAGAACCCCTTTGATGTTATGCTGTTAACCACTTTTGCTTTTAGAATGGTCCTACTTTGTTTCGCTTTTCTTCCGCTTTTGAAACTTACTTTAGAGATTCTCCGGCTGGGGGGGATGGGACACATTGCCACATAGTGTCGGCAGGATCCAAAAGTTAATTGGCTACTAAATGGCCGCACGTTTCATTAGCGTTAGCACACTAAACTTTCTGTTCTGTTGCCCTAAATGAGAGTACTTTATTTCTGCAAGATAAAGTTTTCAGCAGCTTTAATTCAAGCAAAAGTGATCTTAAATTAGGGGATCCACACAAGAATTTATTTTGTAACAATCATACATAACTCAGACTGCCAAACTAATGCAGTGTGATTACTTCTTGGCTGATTACTAGCCAGATATCCACTTTCACTCAAGGTGCCATGTAATCTCCACTTACACCTAAACTGTTGGCAGCAAGAAAACAGTACAACTGAGGGGTGTACTACGAAGCGAGATTAGAGGGTTAGCGAGGTATGTTGAGTCTAAAGCCAGGATTTCCGGTACCACGAAGGTGGCTCTCTTTTAACCTGGCTAGATCACCATGGTAACTTACTCTGCAAGCTTAACCTGGTCCAGAGTAGGTTATGTGCAGAGTTTAGGCTCAAATCGGCTCCAAAAAGCGCCGCCCTTTCACTTTCACCCAATCCCGTTGACCTGAGCGCCAGGATTGTGCAATGGAGGGAGAGTATTCAGAGACCGGACTGATCCGCTGGCTTCCCATGACCATATTCTCTATGAACGCTAGAGATTTCCAGATGAGGGAATACGTTACATTTGTAAGAGCAGCCGTGCGCTCACAGTAGCGCAAACGGTGTGCGTTTCTTTGCGTTTCTTTGCGTTTCCTTGCCGCGGGAACCTACATGCATTCAGTTGGTGATGCAGAAAATCTGAGCCAGAATACTATATACAATACTATATATAATACAATACTAATAATGTACTTGCTCTTACTAAACTGCTGAATATGTTTGTAGTATTCCCTGGCCATCTGCCCACGCTTCAAATAAAAGAAGCGTTTTACTAAATCTCAGGTAACATAAATTAATAGTCCATTATATTGATAATCAGTGTGACGTCGAATTTCATGTGAAATGTTGAAATATAATTCATAGATTCCCCAGGGTGATAGGGTACCTATTAAAGTGGCCGGTGAGCGTATATTGGTGTCACAGATAATATTAAATCTTAAATTAATTTCACATAGATTTAGCAAAAAAACTAAAGTGATTTTCATTTATCATTCATAATGGGACAGTCAGACCTACATAATGTTTAAATCTGCTGCATTAAGTTTAAAGTTTAAGCGCTCTAAAAGAGGGACGGGGATTAATTAAGGTGCATTAAGTGGTGAAATAAATATAACTTACTGTGGCAAGGGGTTTGATCCCCAGACTCCCAGGTGAAAGTCACGCATGCTTGCCAGTCAGCCAAAGGGATATTTCCTTAGCCATGTAGCCAGGACACATCATCAATCGGAGGTCAGTGACAGGACCTCACACTGTCACATTACGAATTTACATGATCTGCAATTTTTTTGCCAGCACTCCTCTCTGGCTTTATTCGTACCAACAGTATTGCTTTTGGCCGTAAAGATTTCTTTGAAATCCTCATAGCCCTGCATTATTAAAACCTGCTCCTCCTGACTGAAATATACGGACCGCCATCTATCCATTTTATCCGGAAGAGGCGTCAAATGACGCGTCAAACGCCCCCTTTTATGTGAACGCGCACAGAGCAGAAAGCAGAAAGCCGCGGTTAACAAAGATAGTTGATAACCACCGTCGTGGTACCAGTTATCTCTGATGGCGAGTTTCAGGTTTGTTAAGCCAGCTCACCCAAAGAAAGCCTGGCTGTGTCGAACTTGCTTCGTAGTACACCCCTCTGGTGTGAACAAGAACAAATAACATCATTGATACCAGGATCCGTTTAACAAACACAATCCCAAGAGCATGCAGGAAAACGACACCTATCACATGACTATATATTATACACTCACCGACCACTTTATTAGATACACTTGTCCAGCTGCTTGTTAATACAAATTTCTAATCCTAACCCTAATTCAATGCATTTAGGTATGTAGACATGGTCAAGATGATCTGCTGCAGTTCAAACCAAGTATCAGAATAGTTGTTTGTGCCAGACGGGTTGGTCTGGGTATTTTAGAAACTGCTGATCTACTGGGATTTTCATGCACAACCATCTCTAGGATTTACAGAGAATGGTCTGAAAAAGAGAAAATATCCCGTGAGCAGCAGTTCTGTGGGCACAAATGCCTTGGAGAATGGCCAAACTGGTTCAAGCTGATAGAAAGGCATCTGTAACTCAAATAACCACCTGTTACAACCGAGATATGCAGAAGAGCATCTTTGAACGCACAACATGTCGAAGCTTGAGGCGGATGGGCTACAGCAGCAGCAGAGGATCACACAAGGTGCCACTCCAGTCAACTGAGAACAGAAAACTGAGGCTACAATTTGCACAGGCTCACCGAAACTGGACAATAGAAGATTGGAAAAACATTGCCTGTTCTGATGAGTCTGGATTTCTGCTGCAACATTTGGATAGTAGGATCAGAATTTGGTGTCATCAACATGAAAGCATGGATCCATCCTGTCTTGTATCAACGGTTCTGGCTGGTGGTAGTGTAAAGGTGTGGGTGATATTTTCCTGGCACACTTTGGGCCCATTAGTACCAATTGAGCATCGTGTCAATGCCACAGCCTACCTGAGTGTTGTTGCTGACCATGTCCATCCCCTTATGACAGTGTACCCATCTTCTGATGGCTACTTCCAGCAGGAAGTAGCCATCAGAAGCCATCAGTTTAGACAATGATCAGACTGGTTTCATGAACATGACAATGACTCAAATGGCTATCGCAAACTCACACAGACAATTTTTTCACGGGATTTACTTGCGTTATACCACCGGAGCTGCAACTAGCTAATGTGCGGTCTCTGGAGAACAAACTGGACGAACTAAGAGCCAGGATCACAACACAGCGGGAAGTAAGAGTGCTGCGCTCTTATTTTCACCGAGACCTGGCTTTCAGACAAAGTCCCAGAGTCCAGCTCACTCGGTACATCGAGGAGACCGGACCGCAGCCTCCGGAAAGACCAAAGGTGGAGGTGTGTGTGTACTTATCAACAACTCGTGGTGTGGAGATATACGGACTATACACAAGCACTGCTCACCAGATGTGGAGTTTTTACTGCTGAAATGCCGTCCCTACTATCTACCAAGGGAATTCACTGCTGTGTTTTTGGCCGCTGTTTACAGCCCCCCGCAAGCCAACTCCACGGTAGCGCTCAGCAAACTCCATGACGTCATCAGCACGTTAGAGACGGCTCACCCTGATGCTGTTTTCATCACTGCTGGAGACTTCAATCAGTGCAACTTACGGACTGTGTTCCCCAAATACTACCAACATGTCAACATCCCCACCCGTGCTTAGAACACACTGGATCATGTTTACAGCAACATACGTGATGCATACAGGGCCGCACCCCGCCCCCACTTCGGACACTCGGACCACATCTCCCTATTCCTGTACCCAGCCTACAGACAAAGGCTGAAACAAACAAACCCCATCACCAAGCATGGGAAGCTCTGGACCGAGGACACTGAGAACATCCTGCAGGACTGTTTTGCTCAGACAGACTGGGATGTGTTTAAAGATGCAGCCACCCAGGAGGACTCTTCTGTCAGCATACAGGACTATGCTGAGTATGTGACTGGGTACATTAGCACTTGTGTTGATAACACATTCCTAGAATATCTAAAAGTAGGTTTGGAGGACGGACCTTCTGCTACCAGGCACCTTTTTTATGGAACCAGCTACCATTTTGGGTTAAGGAGGCTGATACTATCTCCACTTTTAAAACTAAATTGAAAACATTTCTGTTTAGTAAAGCCTACAATTAGTCTAATCTATAGTGTGTAGGGGCTAATAGTTATAACTATAGTTGTAGTAGTAAGACTAGAGTAGCTCGTCTTAATCACAGCTTCGTCATAGCTATGCTGCTATAGGCCTACGCTACAGGGGGACACCAACATGATCTGCTGAGTGGTGTCTCCACTGCTTTTCTCCTTTGTCTTCCCTTTCCTCCTCCCTTCCTCCTCCTCCAGCTCATAATTATTTGGGAGCACCTTGTTACTGAAACTGTGCCCCATATTCTTTGCTTTCCTCTGGTTTGTTGTGCTGGTTTTGCCTCCTTTTTTCTTCTGTGTATTTTGCAGGCCAGAGTGTCCTGGGTTTCATGCTGACTTGCAGTTCCATCCTCTGTCCATCCCGGGTTCTCCTCCACTTGTGTTTTTGGTGCCGACTGACGTGGTGATCGGCGACCTGGTCCTCTGGCCATCTCATCCCAGTGCTGCTACCTCCATCTGTTTATGTTTATATGGCCATTGTATTTAGTCATTTGTGTGCTCTCCTCTTTCTGTCCTCCATCTTCTCTCCGTCCTCCATCCTCTCTCTGTCCTGTCTCCCCTCTTTTCTTTCTCTACCCGGCTGGCCTTCGGCAGGAAGGTCCCCCCATATGAGCCAGGTCCTGCTCAAGGTTTCTTCCTCTTAAAGTGGAGTTTTTCCTTGCCATTGTTTGGCATTAAGGTTTTTTTTTCTCCCTACGTGGGAGTTTTTTACCTGCCATTATCACTGATTGGATTTAATATTATAATCTTAGTTAATGATATTTGCTCGGGGGTCATGCTCTGGGTCTCTGTAAAGCGCCTAGAGACAATTGTCATTGTAACAGACGCTATACAAATAAAATTGAATTGAATTGAATTGAACATCGTGCCCACAATACAAGTCAGGAGGTTCCCCAATCAGAAGCCCTGGATAAACAGTCATGTACGCCACATGCTGCGTGCCCGCTCTGTTGCTTTCAGATCAGGCAATGAGGCGGAGTACAAAGTGCAGACTGAAGAAGTCCATCACAGCGGCCAAGAAGCAGTACAGGTAGAGGCTGGATGGCTTCTACACCACTGCTGACTCCGGGCGGATGTGGCAAGGTCTGCAGCACATCACAGACTACAGGACCACCAGCACCATCAGCCCCAACGACAGCCTACCGGACGACCTCAACACCTTTTACACCCGCTTCGAGACCCCAGGCTACAACACAGAGAGGCGACACACACACACAGGGACCTTCCCTCCCTCCCCCCACCATCCGTATCATCAGACCAGGTACACAGGGCCCTGAGGAAGATCAACCCCCGCAAGGCAGCTGGACCACACAACATCCCTGGGCGGGCCCTCAGAGCATGTGCCAACGAGCTGGCTAATGTTCTCACCTCCATCTTCAACCTTTCCCTCAGCCTGAGCATTGTTCCACCCTGCTTCAAGACCACAACCATCGTCCCCCTCCCCAAGAAGAGCCCACCCACCTGCATGAATGACTACAGGCCAGTAGCACTCACTCCAATCATTATGAAGTGTTTTGAGAGAGTGGTGCTGACCCACATTCAGAGCAGCATACCAGGCCCCCTGGACCCCCTGGAGTATGCCTACCGGTTCAACAGGTCCACCTCAGATGCCATCGCTGCTGCCCTCCACTATTCCCTCCTCCACCTGGAAAATAAAGACTCCTACGGATACTCCTACAGGATACTCTTCGACTACAGCTCCGCCTTCAACACGATCATCCCCCACAAACTCACCCACAAACTGTCCACACTTGGTCTGCACCCTACCCTCTGTGACTGGCTCCTGGACTTTCTGACTGGCAGGCCCCAGTCTGTCAGGATCAGAAATAGGACTTCAGCTAGCATCACCACAAACATTGGCACCCCTCAGGGATGCGTCCTCAGCCCCATCCTCTACACCCTGTTCACCCACGACTGTGTCACCTCCCACAAGGACAACACCATCCTAAAGTTCGCGGACGACACCGCAGTGATAGGACGCATCACTGATGGGGACAAGGCGGCCTACAGAAGGGAGGTGGCCAGTCTGGTGTCATGGTGCGAGGACAACAACCTCAAACACAGACAAGACGAAGGAGATGATAGTAGACATGAGGAGGGAGAGGAGACTTCATCGGCCACTGTTCATTCGGGAGCTTGAAGTGGTCAGCAGTGGTGAGCAGCTTTAAATACCTGGGCGTCCACATCAGTGAGGACCTCACCTGGACATGTAACGCCACACAGCTGGTCAGGAGGGCTCAACAGCGGCTGTACTTCATGAGGAGGCTGAGGAAGTTCGGCATGTCGCAGAAGATCCCCAGCAACTTCTACAGCTGTATTGTTGAGAGCATCCTGACCAGCTGCATCACCGTGTGGTACGATGGACCGCACGCCTGCAGATAGCGGTGAAGACTGCAGAGAACACCAGGACTCAACTCCCGTCCCTGCAGAGCATCTACCACCGCAGAGTCCGCAGTAGAGCTGCCTCCATCATGAAGGACCCCCCCCCCCACCCCCCCACCCCTAGCACAGACTGTTCACACTTCTGCCCTCAGGCCGGAGGTACAGAAGTGTGAAATGCAGGACTTCCAGACTGAGGAACTCCTTCTACCCAACTGCCATCAGACTCCTGAACAGTTGACAGGACTTCCACAGACTACCTCACACAATAGACTGCACACATTCCTCTGTTGCACATTTGGACTACTTCACAATAGATTGCACATTTGCACATATCCACACTACTTTTGCACACTACTGTTATTTGTACATATGTATATACTATCTCTTTTAAAAACAAGTACTTCTGTACTACTTCTTTGCATTATTTATACTACTCTTTGAACGTCTGTTTTGGCATTCCTCGCAGGCAGCAATGTAAGAATTTCGTTGTGCAAGGGAACTCGTTTCATCTGCACATATGACAATAAACACTTTGAATCTTGAATCTTGACATGATGGATGTGCAGCCAACAAATCTGCAGCAACTGCATGATGCTATCATATCAGTATGTACCAAACTCTCTGAGGAATGTTTCTAGTACCTTGTTGAATCTATGCCACAAAAGATTAAGGCTGTTTTTAAGACTAAAGGGGGTCCAACCTGGTTCTAGCAAGGTGTACCTACACACACACACACACACCCACACACGCACACACACACACACACACACACACACACTATATTGCCAAAATTATTTGCTCACTCATCCAAATTATCGGAATCAGGTGTTCCAGTCACTTCCATGGCCACAACTGTATAAAATTAAGCACCTAGGCATGCATACTGTTTTTACAAACATTTGTGAAAAAATGGGTCGCTCACAGGAACTCAGTGAATTCCAGCATGGAACTGTGATAGGATGACACCTGCGCAACAAATCCAGTCATGAAATTTTCTCACTCCTAAATATTCAACAGGAAATGGAAGTGTTTGGGAACGACAGCAACTCAGCTACGAAGTGGTAGGCCACGTAAACTGAGGGAGCAGGGTCAGCGGATGCTGAAGCGCATAGTGCGAAGAGGTCGCTGACTTTCTGCAGTCAATCACTACAGACCTCCAAACTTCATGTGGCCTTCAGATTAGCTCAACAACAGTGGGCTAATCTGTTGCGATGAGCGCACGGTCGAGCAGCTGTATCCAAGCCATTCATCACCAAGCACAATGCAAAGCGTCGGATGCAGTGGTGTAAAGCACACTGCCACTGGACTCTTGAGCAGTTGAGGCACGTTCTCTGGAGTGATGAATCACGCTTCTCAATTTGGCAATCTGATGGAAGAGTCTGGGCTTATTGGTTGCCAGGAGAACGGTACTTGTCTAACTGCATTGTGCCAAGTGTAAAGTTTGGTGGAGGGGGGGTTATGGTGTCGGGTTGATTTTGAGGAGCTGGACTTGGCCCCTTAGTTCCATTGAAGATATACAGTGGAGGAAATAAGTATTTGATCCCCCACTGATTTTGGCAGTTGTCATACTAAGAAATAAATGAACAGTCTCAGACTTCTATAGCAGCTTTATTTTAACAGTTATAGAAAGAATATTGAAAAAAAAGTTTGAGAAAATTACATGGAATGAAAAATAAAAATTAATTTGCAAGTCATTGAGGGAAATAAGTATTTGATCCCCTAGCAAAACATGATCTAATACTTGGTGGTAAAACCCTTGTTGGCAGCTCAACTGTCAGATGTTTCTTGTAGTTGCTTACTAGGTTTGAACACATCAGGAGTAATTTTCGTCCACTCCTCTCTGCAGATCATTTCCAAATCCTGAAGGTTTTGAGACTTGTGCTTGGAAACTCTCAGCTTCAGCTCTCTCCATAGATGTTTAATAGGATTAAGGTCAGGAGACTGGCTAGGCCATTCCATGACCTTGATGTGCTTCTTATGGAGCCACTCCTTTGTTTCCTTGGCTGTATGTTTTGGGTCATTGTCATGCTGGAAGACCCGTCCACCACCCATTTACAATGTCCTTGTGGAGGCAAGGAGGTTGTTACCCAAGATTCTGCGGTACATGGCCCCGTTCATCTTCCCATCGATGCGGTGAAGTCGACCTGTCCCCTTAGAAGAGAAACACCCCCAAAGCATAAGGCTTCCACCGCCATGCTTGACAGTAGGGATGGTGTTTTTGGGGTCATATTCAGCATTTCTCTTCCTCCAAACACGTCGAGTTAAGTTGAGGCCAAAGAGCTCAGTTTTTATCTCACCTGACCACAGCACCTTCTCCCAGTCTCTTTCTGAGTCATTAATATGTTCGTTATCAAACCTGAGTCGGGCCTGGACGTGAGCCTTCTTGAGCAGAGGGACCTTGGACCACTGCAGGATTTTAAACCATTGCGTCTCAGTGTATTACCAATAGTTTTCTTGGTGACTGTGGTCCCAGCTGCCTTGAGATCATTAACCAGCTCCTCCCGTGTAGTTCTCGGCTGATCTCTAACCTTTCTCATGATCACTGAGACCCCACCAGGTGATATCTTCCATGGAGCCCCCAGCCTAGGTTGATTAACAGTCATGTTGTCCTTCTTCCACTTCCAAATAATTGCACCGACAGTTGTCACCTTCTCATTCAGCTTCTTACTCATGGTTTTGTAGCCCATTCCAGCCTTGTGGAGTTCAACAACTTTGTCCCTGACATTGTTTGACAGCTCTTTAGTCTAGTCAGGTTTGCAAGACAGCCTTTTTTCATCTCCGAAATATCGCCAAAATTAGGAGCATCCTCTCCCAGGGTGGTGCTGAAAAATGAATCCACGCATTTGTCAGTTCTAGACTGGATTATTGTAATGCGTTGTTAGCAGGATGTCTGAAAAGCTCGCTGAATAGCCTCCAATTGATCCAGAACACAGCAGTGAGGGTGCTGACAGGAATCCGCAAGCTCACATATAAGGCCCTTAATGGCCTAGCTCCGCGCTATTTATAAGACTTGATAGCACGTTATGCTCCTAATAGAGCTCTCTGCTCTCAGAGTACAGGATTACTTGTTGTTCCTAGAATATCTAAAAGTTTGAAGGACGGGCCTTCTGCTACCAACAACCTTTTTTAGGGAACCATCTACCAGTTTGGGTTCAGGCTGACACCATCTCCATCTTTAAAAGTAAATTGAAAACATTTTTGTTCAGTAAAGCCTACAGTTAGTCTAAACCAGTAATTCCCAAAGTGTGGGCAGCGGCCCCCTGGTGGGCCGCCGTGGTACTGCAGGCGGGCCGTGAGAGGTCATTAAAATTAAACAAATGTGTTTTAAATCCTCGATCTTTTTTTAATATGTTTTTAATTACTGTAAAATATTCATGATATGATTAAAAAGAACATTAAGAAGTAATGAAACAACCCAAATAATAATAAACAATATCAGCGGGGGTTCAAATACTTATTTCCTCCTGTATATATATATATATATATATATATATATATATATATATATATATATATATATATATATATATATATATAAGTCACTGCAATGTCACTAATTTCCATCCAGTGTTGCATTAATTTTTCACGAAGATCTTGCATTGATGATGGTAGAGTCTGACCGCTGCACAAAGCCTTCAGCACATCCCAAAGATTCTCAGTTGGGTTAAGGTCTGAACTCTGTGGTGGCCAATCCATGTGTGAAAATTATAACATGCTCCCTGAACCAGTGTTTCACAATTTGAGCCCAATGAATCCTGGCATTGTCATCTTGGAATATGGCCATGCCGTCAGGAAGAAAAAAATCAATTGATGTAATAACCTGGTCATTAAGTATATTCAGGTAGTCAGCTGACCTCATTCTTTGAGCTCATACTGTTGCTGAACCTGGACCTGACCAACTGCAGCAACCCCAGATCAGAACACTTCCCCCCCCGGGCTGGTACAGTAGGCACTAGGCATGATGGGAGCATCACTTCATCTGCCTCTCTTCTTACTCCCATCACAAGTGCTCCCATCACTCTGGAACAGGGTCAATCTGGACTCATCAGACCACATGACCTTCTTCCATTGATCCAAAGTCCAATCTTTATGCTCCCTAGCAGATTGAAGCCTTTTTTTTTCCGGTTAGCCTCACTGATTAGTGGTTTTCTTAAGGCTACACAGCTGTTCAGTCCTAATACCTTGAGTTCCCTTCGCATTGTGCATGTGGAAATGCTCTTACTTTCACTATTACACATAGCTCTGAGTTCTACTGTTGTTTTTCTTTGATTTGATCTCACCAAATGTTTAAATGATCTCCGACCACGATCATTGAGGATTTTTTTTCCGGCCACATTTCCTCCTCAAAGACGATGGGTCCCCACTATCCTTCCAGTTTTTAATAATGCAGTTCTTAACCCGCAGATATTGTATTTTCATTCTTAATATATGGCGTGGTGTTGATGCTGCAATAAACAGATACATTTAAGTACACGAATGTCAAATATATACTATTTCATTGAAACAAGACTCACTTGAGGGGCTCCAGGTGTGTCCAGAACCAGATCTGGCAGGTCTCTAAGCAGTTTGTCGAAAGAACTTTCCATGTCAGTGTGGGATAAAACAGTCCCACACAGGTCAGCTAGCAACCTGGAGGTAAGCTCTTGGTGACTTGCCTTTGTCTCCAGAGCTAGTGACACAGCCAATGAGGGTACCTCACTCTGCATGGACCCTAGGTTCAGTTCTACAAGGAGCTCCTGGAAGTGGAAAAGTACATCACTTTGGCATAGAATTGCCATTTGTGAAGCAGAAACCCTAAATTACATATCTACTGCACAGAATTACATTTTAAAGCACTTACAATTACTTCATTTGTGTCTCCATGTTCCAAGTACTCTTGCAGTATGGGGGTGACAGTCTTCTCAAAGTCCCTCTCTTCCAATGGAGGAACGACAGTTTCATACACACAATTCTCCTGACCAAGAAAATAAACAATAATAATAACAATGATAAAACTTTTAATAATCACATCTGAGGTCTTGTATAAACATAAAAGACCTCATATATGATGATTAAAAGTTAGGATACATTTTATGGAGCCCCATTTGGGTCATAATTCAATGAATATCTATTATTGTGAAATACAGGCGTTTATTATTATGAAATATTTCTCATTATTATGATAATGGTTTCATTTTTCATAAGAATGAGCTTTTACATAATAATGGCTTTGTTTTTCATAAGAATGATTTGTGTGCCAATCACAGCAGAGAGGGTGGAGCCATTTATGTGATTGGTTGGTCTTTAATTGAGGGATAAGCAACAGAACAGTGAATATCGATAGTGGGCGAGAGGTGCAATGTATATACTCCAGGCCAGTAGGTGGCAGAATGCACCTCAGTTTACAGTTAAAATTGTATTGTAGTAGCTAAGATGGCGCCGTGGATGGCTGCCTCGGTGCTTCGCTCTCTAGTACTTTGCGTGTTTTTTTGCGTTTATTTAGTTTTCTGTTGCCCTTCTGGGATTACTTTCACCAGAGAGGAACTCCTAAATATCAGAGTGTTCTCTCCGGGAACTTTTTCTCCGGTTTTCACTGAACCAGAAAGTTTCGCGGAGATCTTACTCGGAGGTGCAGCTGCTCTCTATGGGATTTGCCGGAGACGCCGACGGGGGAAACGCGCGGGAGCGCTCGTTAAACTAAGGCAGCGGGGGCTCCGTGCTTCACTCCCGTCTATACACCTGGCGAACGTCCGGTCCCTGGCAAATAAGATGGATGAACTGCTGCTTCTCAATTCAAAGAACTCAGACTTTAGCAGATCCGCTGCCCTGTGTTTCACTGAAACCTGGCTCAGTGAACATATCCCGGACAGCGCGCTGCGGCTGCCGGGCTTCCAGTTTTTCCGAGCGGACCACAGCGCAGAGCTCTCGAGGAAAACGAAGGGAGGTGGAATCTGCTTCTACCTGAATGAAGGTTGGTGTACGGATGTCACAGTGTTGAAGAAGTCATGCAGCCCTCACTTAGAGACATTTATTATCAACTGCAGACCATTTTATTCACCGCGGGAGTTCTCCTCGTTTGTTTTGGTCGGTGTTTACATCCCACCCCAGGCGTGTGTAACAGAGGCATTACAACAGCTAGCTGACCAGATAACAGACGTAGAGAAAAATCACCCGGACTCCCTCATCATTGTTCTAGGGGATTTCAACAGTGCAAACCTCACCCAAGAACTCCCAAAATACCGGCAGCATATTAAGTGTCCCACCAGGGACACAAACACACTGGACCACTGCTACACAGTGTTAAAGGACGCTTATCACACTGTCCCCCGTGCAGCTTTAGGACTCTCTGACCACTGTCTGCTCCATCTCATCCCGACCTACAGGCAGAAATTAAACATTTCCAAGCCTGCTGTAAGGACTGTGAGGAAATGGACAGAGGAGTCAAAGTTGGAGTTACAGACCTGCTTTGACTCCACTGACTGCACTCAGTGCACTGCACTGAGTGTTTTTGAAGCTGCAGCCACAGACCTCAACGAACTCACTGACACTGTGACATCGTACATCAGTTTTTGTGAGGACATGTGTGTGCAGACCAAGACCTTCTGCACATACAACAACAGCAAACATTGGTTCACTCCAAATCTGAGGAAGCTGCGCCAGGACAAGGAGGTGGCCTACAGAGGTGGGGACCGGGCCCTGTTTAAGCAGGCCAGAAACAAGCTGACAAAGGAGATCAAAGTAGCTAAGAGGAGCTACAGTGAGAAGCTTAAAAACAGCCTCTCAGCCAACGACCCTGCATCAGTTTGGAGAGGCCTGCAACACATCACCAACTACAGGAGACCATCCCCCCACCCGGTGGAAAACCCCAGACTGGCAGACGACCTGAACGGCTTCTACTGCAGGTTTGAGAATCCCCCCTTCACACTTCTCAACCACACAAAAGGACTACCTGCAACACCCTCTCTCCCCCCCCCCTCCACCCAGACCCCCCGCCTGCACTAAGGATCTGTGAGGTGGATGTGTGTCGGCTCTTTCAGAAACAGAAGATCAGGAAGGCTCCAGGACCTGATGGCGTGTCCCCCTCCTGCCTGAGAGTCTGTGCTGACCAGCTGGCACCCATCTTCACCCAGATCTTTAACCGATCTCTGGAGCTGTGTGAAGTGCCCTCCTGCTTCAAGCGCTCCACCATCATCCCCGTCCCCAAGAAGCCTCCATCACAGGATTAAATGACTACAGGCCTGTTGCTCTGACATCTGTAGTCATGAAATCCTTTGAGAGACTGGTGTTGAGCCGCCTGAAGGCCATTACAGGTCCCCTGCTGGACCCCCTGCAGTTTGCCTACAGGGCAAACAGGTCGGCGGACGATGCAGTCAACATGGGACTGCACTACATCCTGCATCACCTCGACTCCCCAGGGATGTACGCGAGGGTCTTGTTTGTGGATTTCAGCTCGGCCTTCAACACCATCATCCCTGAAATCCTCCACCGGAAGCTCGCCCAGCTCACCGTACCTGCCTCCACCTGTCAGTGGATTACCAGCTTCCTGACTGACAGGCAGCAGCAGGTGAGGCTGGGGGGCATCACGTCGAGCATCCGGACCATCAGCACTGGCGCCCCCCAGGGGTGTGTCCTCTCCCCACTGCTCTTCTCCCTCTACACAAATGACTGTGCCTCAGGGGACCCTTCTGTGAAACTCCTGAAGTTTGCGGACGACACCACTGTCATCGGTCTGATCCGGGACGGTGACGAGTCTGCTTACAGACGGGAGGTGGAACTGCTGGTCCACTGGTGTAGTCAGAACCACCTGGAGTTTAACCCGCTCAAGACTGTGGAGATGACAGTGGACTTTAGGAGAAGCCCCCAGACACCCCCCCCCCCTCACCATCCTCAACAACACAGTGTCTACTGTGGACAACTTCAGGTTTCTGGGATCCACTTTCTCTCAGGACCTGAAGTGGACTTCCCACATAGACACTGTCCAGAAGAAGGCCCAGCAGAGGTTGTACTTCCTGCGACAGCTCAGGAAGTTTAACCTGCCACAGGAGCTGCTGACCATCTTCTACACTGACATCATCCAGTCTGTCCTCTGCACCTTTATCACTGTCTGGTTTGGATCAGCCACTAAAAGGGACAGGGCCAGACTGCAACGGACAATCAGGTCTGCAGAGAGGACCATCGGTGCTGACCTTCCCTCCATCCAGGACTTGTACCAGTCCAGGGTCAGGAAACGGGCAGCTAACATCTCTGCAGACCCCTCACATCCCGGACACGGACTGTTCAAGCTCCTCCCCTCTGGTAGGCGTTACAGAGCTCTGTTCGCCAAAACCAGCCGACACAGAGACAGTTTCTTTCCCCAGGCTGTCGCTCTGATGAACTCTCAACAGTCACAGAGTGTCAGAAGAACCACAAAATTGCACAATGACATGTTAGCTTGTCAGGTTGTATATATTGTTGTATATTGTTGTATATATTGTGCCAGTAATTGTTATATTTTATTTAATTTTATTCAAATTGTACAAAGAGCTTAGTAACCGGAGTCAAATTCCTTGTTTGTGTGCACAAACTTGGCCAATAAAACTGATTCTAAGTATTCTTCTTCTAAGTATTCTAAAAGTTGACATCGACTACGAAACGTATTGCGAAATGTAGGGAAGACTTGATTTTGACAGCATGGCGACAGGAGATCCTTTTCTGACTTACTCCGAGAGGTAGCCAACAGGCTCGATGCGAGTCCCCCACCAACTGCATGGAGAAGGATCAGCCAATGAGCGTGCAGGTCAACCACTGGTCCCGCCCAGTGGCAAAATGTCATTATTATGTAAAAGCTCATTCTTATGAAAATCGAAGCCATTATGTAAAAGCTCATTCTTAGATAAAAAAGCCATTCTAAAAATAAACTATTATGCATTAAACTAAGATTAGATAATAATAAAAATATATTTCATAATAATAACATTTTTTTTCATAATAATGGGAAATATTTCATAATAATAGGGGAGACCGGGGACAGTTGCAACACAGGGATGGTTGTAACACACTCAGTTTGACCAATCAGGAGGGAGCTGTGGTGATGTCATCAATATAGTGCATGCCCACTTCCAAAGTGAGCTCACAGGTGAAGCCCTAGGGTAAAAGCTCTCTGTTTTGGAGAAGGAAAACTATTTTTCAGGTAAGAAAGTGACAATTTTCACCATGAATATTTTTTGCATAGTGTCCATTGTGTTGCAGATACAGTTGTTTCACTTATATAAGTGCAATTAGTAATTTCTATAGTTTAATTTGATGTGTTGCATTAGTGCTAGCTTTGAAGCTAAATGCTAAAAATTGTTAGCTTTTTAATGGCTGCCTGGGTCGGGGATGGTTGTAATAGTTCTTAAAAAGTGTAACAATCATCCCCTAATGTTGACATTTTCTGCTTGTCTTCTTTTTACAGCATGCCTAGGCAGAGACACAGACAGGACTGATCCATCTACCATACCCTCCACCTCAGGCCAAGCAGACCAGGTCAGACCAGATCAGCCCACCAACCGGGCCATGCCTCCACCTCAACTACCCTAGCAGCTGAAGTTTCAACCTCAGCTAACCTGGAAGCCCAAGTTTTCAGTCCATCTGCTCTCCGTCCATTTCCTATAGAAGGAGCCCGGATTAATCCTTGTGGAAAAAGAAAGAAATTACAGTCAGAAGTCCTCACAGACACACCAGTAAAACAGGCACGAGAAGAGGAAGAAAAGAAGAGAAGCACTACAAAAAAGAAAAACAACCAGAAATAGGAAGAAAAGAAGAGAAGCACTGCAAAAAAGAAAATCAACTATCATGGGCAGATGAAGAGCATTACAAGCAAGAAGAAAGCAGCAAAAGAAAGGCCCAGGCATGATGACACAGAAGACGCTGACTCCTCAGATGATGAAAACATCTGCATTGTGTGCTTGGAGCACTTTGATAATTCACGGCCAAAGGCAGTGTGGATCAGATGTCAGCAATGTAAATTTTGGGCCCATGAAGCCTGCATCCCAGGCAAGGACAGGTACATTTGCCACAATTGCATGTCTGATTAAATGAAATGGCAGTTTATATGGTTAATAGGTTCAAAAAGGGTTTGTTGATTGTTCCAAAGCTCTCTTATTTATTTTGTGTTTTATACACTGATTTATTTTATAGTATTTGTTTTTATTGTATTTAACTTGCACAATTTAGTTATTAACATTATTTTTGTATTCTTAGATGTACAGTGATCCCTTAGTTATCGTGGTTAATGGGGACCGGCGCCCCCCCGCAATAATCAAAATCCGCGAAATGGAGGCGGAGCCCCCCCGAGAATAAATAATGTGTTTAAAATATGTTTAAACACCGCAAAAAAGTAGCGAGACACTGCAGTGACACAAGACAAAGGCTCAACTGTGGTCTTTCTGTTTCCCTCACAGCCTCTGGTCTCTGAACTGTCAATCAATCAGTAACTTTTTTTTTTTTTTTTTCATAATGAAGACCTAAGCTATAGTCAGGAGGGAGGGCTTTTCACCCGCCAGCTTCTCCTCCCGGTATTTAAAAGAACAACAGCAGAGGGAACAAAGGAGGGTTTGTATCTGTTTGTCTTTGCAAAAGGGAGTCTAATCAGTGAACCTGATAGCAGAAACTTAAATTGGTACAAAGTCTCTCTCTTACTAAACAGTTTTACACCAACGTTCATTTATGTAAACACATACTCCACCTCCGCATGATTTCCAAGTTGTTGCAGACCCTCTGTCGGTGCAGAGCGGAACCAGAACCCGTCCAGATCACCGCTCCGCACCGACAGAGGGGAGGAGCGGAGCGGACCTCCGAACCCGTCTAGATCACCGCTCCGCACCGACAGAGGGGAGGAGCGGAGCGGACCTCCGAACCCGTCTAGATCACCGTCAACGTCTTTTCCCCGAGTCAGGTCTCAGAGGCCAGGATGCAGGCTTCTTTGAATACATGCTGGTGGCGAACAAGAGCCTGTAGTTCCTCAGTTTTATTGTGGAGAGAGACGTTGGACAGGATAACTGAAGGGAGGGGGATGTTCAACAGGTGATGCCGTCTCATGCGCTCCCGTACGCCGCCTCTCCTGCCTCGCCTCCTCGGTTTCCGTCGTGGAGATACGAAGTTGTCGCCTTCCCCGTGCTCGGTCAGGAAAGACTAGGTCCGCTGGTGGGCCGCTGATCACGGGATTAGAGAGTTTTAACAGATAGTCTCTGGAATATTGAATGTAGCTGTCAGCAACCCCAGGTGACATGAGGACGCAGCACCGCCAAGAAAAAGATCAGAGTCAGATCCACGTCACTGAATCATCACACTCTTAATCACACAAAAGAGAGGTTGATCAGTTCAAAGTGCACAGTGAGTTTAAAAGTTTATGCATAAAATAACAAAATTAAAACTGACAGACATGCTTCCCACTGCTGCCGGTCGCTGCGTCGTGCATGCGCCCAGTAAATGCGTAGTAAATGTAGTAAATGCGTCTCTTCTAAACCCGCCCAGATTCTAGAGTTCTGTCTGTGTTTCTTTGTTGCTTACAGGAGGCTTTGAGTCATTGTTTGATGTTTTGCTGGCAGCTGCAGCCTCTCATCTGCTGTGGGGTGGATTTTCGCAGAATTTCAGCGATTATTTCTTGATTTTTTAAATTATAATATATTTCTGAAAAAAATCCGCGAAGCACTAAAACTGCGTTAGTCAAACCGCGAAGTGGCAAGGGATCACTGTATATTGTTCCTTTATAATTCATTAAAGTTCTTGCATATAATTATTGGTGTGGATCTTTTTCAAGTATAACAATTTTAGTGTTCCAACCATCCCCCAGTAGTGTTACAATTTACCCCAGTACCGGGGTAGGTTGTAACAACATACCACTTTGTATTTGAGAATAATTTACTTAAACTGTGATGGTGTATTAAAAGTACAAGTGCATGTATTTTATAGCAAAGAAATATGGGTACTACATGTCAAAATCTGAGATCTCCAGCACAAACAACAACTGAGTTACACTTGCTCAAACAAAAAGTGTTACAATTGTCCCTGGTCTCCCCTACACATGTATTTCATAATAATGGGAAACATTTCATAATAATGGATAGGTATTTCATAATAATAAATGTCTGTATTTCATAATAATAGACTAATTTATTCATTGAATTATGACCCAAACGGGGCTCCATAACATTTAGCATACATGGAGAATTTTTGGCACAGAATTCAACTTTACAATTGAATTCAACTTTATTTGTAACGTCTATTACAATCCACATTGTCTCTATATTATCAACTAAAGTAATCTTAGCTAATACCCTACAAACTATCAACCCGAAGTAAACTATATCTACATAGAATGTTTTTCCCACAAGCCAATGCACAACTTGTGCCAGATTTATATATGATCATTCTAACTAAAACAGTCCTTCCATATGTGACAGTGTGAGGTCCTGACACTATACCTCCGATTGATCATGTGTCCTGGCTACTTGGCCAACGGGATATCCCTTTGGCTGACTGGTCAGCATGCATGACTTTCACCCGGGAGTCTTGAGATCAAATCCCGCCCGGGCCCTCCGTAGTGTTCACCTTGCCACACATAGATAAAAGGTGTTGCAGTCATCACCTGATCCTCATCATAATTGGGGTCTTTTTCATCTACTGTTACCGGTTCATAAACTTCACCAGACCTGCCCCACACACCTTTTCCTCCTGCCCCACCTGCAAGCAACAGTCACAGGTAATGTTGTACAGGATATCTGACCATATAACAGTTTATCAAGGTTTAGTGTCCATCATGTGTCTTAACTCATTGAAATATAAAGTATATTATTTATTATATTCAAACAACAAAGATAAAAGATAAAAAAAACAAACAGGATGTATTAAGAGAGTGTCTCTTAGAAGCAGCAATCAGAGCACTTTTCAAAGCATGCACACATGAACAAGGTGAGGTAGAGTAAGGGTTGCTGGATCATTTTTAAACTAATTTCATTTAATTAAGTATTTCTGTAACCCTTTTCAGATTAAAGTAAGAATTTAGGATCTAGCCCAAACTGTCAAGATGCACCTAATTCCAAACTGTTCGAATTTTATCTATTTTTTTTTAAATCAACGACTCAAACATGTTAGTAAACTGCCACCTATGATTTTAGCCTATAGAATGCCAAATATATATAAATATTTTTTATAAAATATTTAAAAAAGAAACACAAGTGTCACTGATTAGTTTTCAAGCATGGGTAAATTAGTTGTGATATCATTAGTAATTTAATAGTCAAGTAAAGGTACAGAAGATGCATCACAACAAAGACAAAACAGACCAGAGTAAAAATGAAACCGGGTCCTGCTCAAACTAATAATATTAATTTGTGGATTTGATACAATGAGTTTTATTCAAAGAAGATCTTGCCACTAATAATAACAGTTTAGTAGCTGATATTTTAACATCTTTAATCGGTGTCTGTAATCTGAAGAAATCCTCAAAGGACAAATATTTTGAGTCCAGGACTAGACATGCTCTGTTATAATCCCTCTGTGTGAGGATGTGGCATTTTATTTCAAGTACTGCTCCAAAATGTACTCTTGCCTGTGTAAAAAAAAGACACAACATTGCTGCTGCCGATATGCAGTTTAGACAATAATTTCTATATCGACAGAAAAAAAGGGGCTCTGACTACAGCATCAGCAGACAGTAGAAAGTTTATAAAGGTTAATACTAAAGCAGCCTGTAAACATACTTTAAAACCCAGCATATGAAAATGCAGCTCAACACGCATATAATGAGAGTCAGCATTAGAAAAAAAATGATATGCTTGTTTAACTCAACTTAAAATCTGAGAGGACACCGAGGCCTTCCCAGGCCAGCCGAGAGATGTAATCTTCCCCGTGGTCTTCTCCCAGTTGGACATGCCCAAAACACCTCTCTTCACTTAAACAAAACAAAATCTGATACCCCACAATGGCTTTATATGAGACTGAAGACTGTATATTTGACAGAATGGATTTCTAATTTTTCTGTTGTGGAAATGTACAGAAAGGCCAGTGAGAACAGATGGCAAGACAAAAAAGAATTACATTTAAAGTGTATAAGTTGCCCAAGATCAACTGGCCATTTGTTCACAGACTTAGGGTGAATTCCAGTTCCTCCCTCAACCCTCAATCTCAACCCTCAATCTCTAAAATGCGCGCTCCCGTGAAGTGCAAGTGTTGTCCTGATTCTTAGAACGTCAAGTTGAGGGACAAGTTTGAAGGCTGTATCGCCCTCAATATTGAGATTCTCCGGCACCACCCTTGGAAGTAAGGGCTACCCAGAAGGCACTGCGTATTCTCGGCAAGATGTCTTTGAAAAGGATGGCGCCGAAAAAAGCGAGCTACAAATGTACATATTCTCGTAGTTATTAAAGACATAAATGTTACGAAACTATCTTACTGTCTTCGTTATATATATTTATATTATCTTATTCTTCTTCTATGTCTTCTTCTCTTTCTTCTTCGTCGTCGTCATTTTCTTGACAGACTGGACGTAGCTTTGGCGTAAGGCCGCCCCCCACAGTCTGAAGACGTAACTGCACTCAAGGGGTGTCCCATTTCTAAGTCACGAGCCCTTACACTTACTTTGGAGGGTTTAGATTGAGGGCCAAAGACTGAGGGTTAAGGGCGAGGGTTGAGATTGAGGGTTAAGGGAGGAATTGGAATTGGCCCTAATTAGCTCTTCTGTGAATTATGGCTGCTCACTGGAAAGCCAACATGTGAACGACAACAGGAAACAAAGTGGCAGAACACACTCCCTTGGAATGTAACATGCATGGCCTTTTGATCAATGAATTGTTGCCTGTGGTAATGACCTGGGGAAATGAACATTTGGAAATGCCGAGAATTTGACACCTTTTATCACCTCAGGTAGTACTGTCTTCGCATCATAAGAACTCAAAAAACACAAAACTATCATACCTTTCTTTGGCAGGCCTCTACCTTTCCCAAGTCGGGAATTTCGGTCTAGCAGCTTGCTCTTGGGACTTGTAGATGCTGCCGAATTTCCTTCAACTACGTCCTCATTGTCACTGAGGGAGTTTCCCCTGCCAGAGTCCCTGGAGGAGTTCTTTCTCAGCCTACATTTGGCCTTTGCCTTGACACGTGCTTCATGTATGCTGTTGCTGGATGAAGGCAACCAGCTGCCATTGATTTTGTTTATATGTTTATTGGAGACAACCCATCCTCCATTGTCTTCCTCCCCAGAGATAATAGGATCACTCCAGTTCTCAGCCTCTGTCAAATTACAAGGACAAATGAGGGCATGTTTAATGTGTGGTAACAGACAAGGAGTATGCCATATTTAAGTGCAAAGAAGTTATTGCCACAACAGAACAAAGATAAACCACTCAACATAAAATCAACCAATAAGAGATGAGCAGCAGTGGAATAACAATCACCAGTGAGTGCAAGGAAGCAAGCAAAAAAACAATTTTCACTCCAAAAAGTGCCACTGCCTCACAAAGCATCCAGCCAATGAAGCATTTAAATGACTGTGTGTGAGTGCAGCTTCCACTTACCCACAGGATTTGCATTCAGCCAACCCTTGCAGTCAGATGCCATATTTTAAAGTAGAAAATAGCTTTGGCAGTATAATGTTGAAAAACAGAATTATTGATAATTGCAGAGCTTGCTGATAATACCTGAAATATAGAAGAAAGCTTTAAAGGCTGAAACTTCCAATGCAGGCGTTCATTGATAACATGCCCAGACATGCTCTAAAACAATGGGTCTCCCTCCCTTTTTCATTCAGTCTCGCTGTTGATAAACAACGGCTAGCATTAGCTTAAACTTCCGCTGACAACAGAAGCAAGACCTAACTTCACATAATAGCGATCGATAACCCCAAATTAAATTCATATTGAATATTTTCAATTCAAGCAGCTGTTCTTGTCTCTGTGCAAACTGGATTTTAGCCGTTCTCGAAACTGAAACATTAGTAAAAGATGACATCAAAAAGTCTGCATGCTCGATATGCAACTTTTAATTAAATTGACGATGCAACAAAATGACCAACAACATGGATGTACAAAGCATGAACACACCCCCCCACCCCCCCCCCCCCCCCCCCCCCCCCCGGCTCTGCTTATCATATTACTCGAAATATAACCACTTACTGTATCTCACAGTGAAGCTTGTAACTACTTAATAAACCGCTCTTACTGTTTTTCCTACCCAGTAACACAGTCACGTAGGCCATTGTTTTTTAATTTGATTGACTGAAGAGAGTTGGGTTTTAAATCGAGAAATTAAAACTGACATGGATGTAATCATTTAACACGCGAGTTCATTGATCGTATATCATAATGAAAACTATGAAGATAACGATATTGAAAGTAATATTAAATTGACTCCATCAAAACAATCAATTTGCTTTTACAGGCAAAAGCATCTTTGCAAGAATTTTAACAATTAAAGCAGAAGCAGATGGAAAATACGGACTGTTGGGATTAAAATATCTGAGGACTGTTTAATTGTTAAGGCTAAAACTTTATTGCTTGTAG
Source organism: Hirundichthys speculiger (assembly GCA_018398805.1). Taxonomy (NCBI): domain Eukaryota; kingdom Metazoa; phylum Chordata; class Actinopteri; order Beloniformes; family Exocoetidae; genus Hirundichthys; species Hirundichthys speculiger. The sequence goes on along the minus strand of JAGFBZ010000385.1, from coordinate 275,706 downwards.
GAAGGCTGGCTGTTTTTATGATGGTGAGTCCTCAGTTTTGCTGCTTTATGACCTTATGACTTGGATCTCCTGACTTCCTGACCTGCTGTCTTTCAAGGAAGTTTAGATAACAAATGTAGTTACACCCCATCTCCTGGACAAACACAACCACATGTGACTGGATCTGCTGTTGGTCATCTGAACTCGAAGACAAAGGGCCATAAAACTCAGAAGAACCAAGGATCCGCCTTCTCTGGATCTTTTAAAGATGGGCACAATCAGACTTCCAGCGTGCATTTCCCTGGCATCTCCTTGTGGTGTCAGTGAAGTGTGCCATCGGCCGGTTGAAATATTCTGCATGGCATATTGATTCTTTGTATTCATGATTGTATTAAACTCTTTGACCTTTGTTTCTAGTCTCGTCAATAGGCACCAGATAAAAGAACACGGAGAAATACTTTCAGGACTTGAACACATTAATAAAAAGAAAATAAATTTTTGATCTAAAGAAAAATATCAGTTTGACGCATCGTTTTACTGTTGATTTAAGTTAACTTTAACAGAACTGAACTCAGCCATTTCATTGTTTTGTGATACAATATTGGATCACCTCTTAAATACTGCGCTATTTGTAAATTAACTAGTGACAACAACAACAACAAAAATACATCAGCAAGGCTTTATTGAGTAGTCAATCATGATAGAGTAGACAGTCATTGTAACAATAAAGAACACATCTGCAAGTATTGACACACGGGAGAAAATAACATGTAATTCAGTTTAATTTTACCCTGTTTACACCTGTATTGAACATTGTTATTAAACAGCTGTGAATACAAGAAACTCCTCAACTTTGAACATGCAGCCTGTATCTCTCTGTAAGTCTGCATCATGGCTTCACAGCATATTATGAACAACAAATGGACAAGTGCTTTAGTCTTTCAAGTCAAGGTTTGTTTGACAACTGAAATGATGAAAAGGACACAGCATTAAACAAGTAACCCATATGGATGGCATCCATCCATCCACCCAACCAATCAAAAACGAATATGTTCTTTGACATAAAAAAAACTAAATCAAGACTTTGCTGAAACACACAAAACACAATAAATATTGGAACCACATCCACTACTCAAATGATTTCAAGATTAAGTTGTTCACCCTCAGATAAAATCCAGCATGAACTGTCCAAGAGTACCACTGCAGAGAAGCATGATTTTGATAATATGGGACTAAAAGAGTTAAAAAGAATATGGCATTTGTCAATGGTCCCTCAATGCAATGAAGCGTCTCAAATTATAGGCCAAAAATAATTCCAGTTTGATAATAATTCAAACACCCTGATGAAACAAAGAAGTTTACTATGAGCTGGCCATGAATGTTATCTGATGAAAAATAAATTCTCACCAGAAATGTATCCAATACTGCTGTGCTTGTAGTCCTCAAAAAAACTAAGCATAATCTCAGTCATGGTGATATTGATTTTGCACTAAATTCCTACTGTAATGCTTGTATTTTAAATATAGCGAACCAAAAATCTTTAATTTTATTTCCTAGAAATCATCCTACTTATCAATTTAAAAGTAAAGTGATACACGTTTGAATGATTTGTAGGGGTGTATTTATTGTACATTTTAATTAGAGGTGTAGCATCCATGTTTTTTTCCGTAGCACATGGAGGAGCTCTTTTACAACAATCCCATTCAGGTCCCCAGATAAAAAAATAAATGCGGTCTCCTGCCATTATATCAAATTCAAACAGTTAACTATTACACTACACACATTTTTTCATCTTGAACAAATGACAAACCTCACAAAAAACCACACCATAAATCTCAACATTCAGGTTTTGTTAACCAATAATTAATCTTGAATAAATGGCTAATTATTGGTTAACAAACCATACATTTTGAGATTTATGGGTTTTTTGTTTGTTTTTTTTTTTTAATAAAGGGAGGCTGCTTCTTTGAGACATTTGTAATGTTTATTTATTCTTTATTGCAATAAAGGTCATATGAAAAGTTCATACATTGGAACAATCTTAATAATGTCACAGGATCAACATTCACAGTATACGAAACATATAAAACATTTGGCTTGGTATTCCTGCAATAACACACTCTAGCATGATGTTGTCTTGATGTTTAATTTATTAACATGTGGTCCTGTTTAAGGCCTTTGGTTTTTTTAGTTGTTACATTTGATGATACATATAACTGCTTTTGTTCTATGAATAAAATCAAATTTAAAAATATATTTTTTAGAATATTATCATTAATCAAATGTATGTGAAAGTGATGCTCAATCAGGGAAAGGATGAAAAAAGAAACAACAGGGAACCCACAGATATAAATAATTTAAGTGCACCAATTTATATAATAAAATCTTTCAACACTTACAACCAACCTGAGAATGTGCCTCAGTTTTTTTTAACTGAGAAAAAAAAGGTAGCCCTGAGAGCTCAACCTGCAACAAAATACAAGTAGAGACAAAGCAAAACAATTGACTAAACAAGCGCAATAATTTGACGTCGGCACAGTTTTTAGAACAAAAACACAAAGCAAATATTTGCATTTGTTTTCTTGACTTGCAGCTGATTTAGCACTTTGGCACTCTTTATATGCTCCCTCTTGGTGATGTCATCAGGAGACCCGGAGTCAACTTTCACAGTTATACCGATGACACACAGTTGTACATCTCCGTGTCTCCTGATGACCCAAAGCCAATGGATGCACTTTTCAACTGCATTTTAGATATCGCATCCTGGATGGCAGAAAACTTTCTCCAGCTTTACCATGACAAAACTGAGGTTTTAGTCATTGGTCGTGAGGCCCTGAGAGAGAATATTTTACCCAAACTACAAGAATTTTCCTTTAATCCATCACCACAATTGAAAAACCTGGGTGTGATCTTTGACTCTGAGATGAATTTTATCCAACACATCAAGAACATCACCAAAGTTGGTTTTTATTACTTAAAAAACATAGCCAGAGTCCGCCCTCTTCTCTCTCAGGCCAACACGGAGACGCTAATGCATGCTTTTATCACCAGTGGCATTGACTACTGCAACGGCCTGCTTTCTGGTCCTATGGGTCTGTGTTCTTGTGCTGTGGTCTTGGGGAAGACGGATTGGTGGGTGGAGTGAGTGGAGTGGGTGGAGCGAGCTTGTTTTTAATCTGTGAAGCACTTTGTGTTGCAATTCTATTTGCATGAAAAGTGCTATATAAATAAAGTTTGATTGATTGATAGCACTTAAGGTCATTCTTACCACATAATACATTCAAGTGATTTTGAAACTGCAAGTGTCACACTTATTTGGATAACATACAGAGATAAAATTTGAAATGATCATTTATTATCATCAAATGGGCTAACCTAACCCCAAACTGTGAAAGATTTCCCTCTCTGGAATTAATTTTACCTCACACAACATAAAAAATTACAAATCCAAAAAAAAAAGATTAAAATATTTTAGCCTCACTATACATTTAACTTCAAATATGTACAAAACTGAAAAATGTCAAGAACTCATTGCATCTGTCAACACATATTAAAAGTATTTGTGATCCTTACAGATTCACGCTTCTATGTGTTATCTATTTAGTGGTTCTCCATAACTTTACACGAACTGCACACATACACAAATCTTGCCCCTGTTGTTCGGTGAGGCAGTGATGAAAGGCCAAGCAGTTGTCACTGTGCAGCAGATGTTTTGGTGAGTGCACCGGAGAGACTTTTTTCTGCCAGCTGGGACAGATATTTCTGTGAAAATAAGGACATAAGATTTTAATTCACCACCATATTTAAATATATATTTGGAAGGGTGGTGCACATTAGGTCACCCTGGCCTAAAATGCTGCTGGCCTTTTGTGTTGCATCAAACTACTTAACCTCAAGTGCTGTCTGAAACCAAAAGAAATTCAGCAGAGCCTGTAAGACTATATAGCGTATGTCAGGCTTGCTGATCTGACTTGCTTTAGCACATCACCTAGCACAAAGTCACCATTTGATGGGGTGTCCCGTTCATTGAGAGTTATGTAGAAAAAATAAAACCAAAACAAGGCAACATTGTCTTTTCAAGCAAAACAGACTTCAATAATAATAAAAAACCACTACAGAACAATATCCCAGTCAGTTTCTCTGAAATTAAACTTTGATTTATTTAAAGAATCAGGGAAAAGAAAACAACATTTTAAAGTTGCACTGAAGTCAAATTTAAGGGTTATGCCCACCTGGCATTACTTGCACACTAGAGTTTTTATGCTCTGCATGTTCTAATTCTACAGTCATGGAAAAAATTATTAGACCACCATTTTTTCTTCACTTTCTTGTTCATTTTAATACCTGGTACCACTAAACGTCATCATGTGACTAAAACAAACAGAAAAGAAAACACTGAATGCATAAAAGCAGTGTTTTTGGCAGCACAACGCCATAGCTATTGATGTAAAAACTTAAGTGATTTAGGTTATAATCAAGAAAACCATGGAAAATGGTAAGATATCAGCTCTTAAATAAAACTCTTATGAGCAATCTTTGTGGTTATCGTTATGTTTGTTCAAACAAATGTACCTTTAGTTGTACCAGGCATTAAAATGAACAAGAAACTGAAGAAAACAAGGGTGGTCTAATAATTTTTTCCATGACTGTATATTACCCAGAGTGGAATTACATGTTGATGTAATTCCACTCTGGGTAATATAGAATTAGAAAAATAACTAGATTACTAAAATGTTAAGTTTCTGCAGAGCAAAAGAGTAGGAAGGGGCAGATCAATTGGAAGCAACAGTTGCTAGTTTAGCTTGATTGTTGTTTACAGGTACAAGTAATTAGGACTGCTCCATCACTGTAGACAATTCAGGATTTAGGATTAACTCACTAGATAATTTAACTGTTAAAAGCTAAACTTTATTGCCTATAGGAAGGTTAGCTGTTTTTTATGACTGAGTCTTCAGCTTTGTTATCTCAATCTCCTGCTGCGTTAGGTCTTTATGACCTAATGACTGGAACATTCTCACATCCAGACTTCTTGACCCCCAAAGGTATGTGACTTCCACAGATAGACACAGTTGTTTATTTATTTATGAATGAAAGCTGTTGGCCACCTGAAGACAAAGGACGATTTGAAAGAATGCGAGGACCCGCCTTTCTGGGGATATAAAAACGAAGACAGTCCGACATTCGGTGTGCATTTCCTGGCATCTCTTGTGATGTTAGGAAGACGTACCATCGGCAGATTAAAATATTCTGCATGGCATATTGAATCATTGTATTCATCATTGTATATTAAAAATTGAATCTAAATTAAATATTAAATATTCAAATTGATCCTACTGTCAAACCAGTACGTCAGAAACTTAGACACCTGCCTTTTTCTGTGAGAGCTTGTTTCAGCAGAACTGGTTCATTTACTGAAAGCTGGTGTCATAGAAAAAATTGATGGATCACCCTGGGTTTCACCCATTGTAGTCACAGGACGAAAAACTGGTGGAATACGGATGTGCTCAGACCTCCGTGAACCTAATAAAGCGGTGTTTACAGACTGCTACCCCTGCCTCATATGGATGAACTGTTTGCAAACCTCCAAGGTGCAAATATCTTCTCTACAATTGACTTAGCCAATGCTTACTACCAGCTGGCTCTCCATGAAGATAGCAGAGACCTGACTGCTTTTATCACACATGAAGGCTTGTTCAGATTTTGCAGGGTTCCTTATGTCCTTGCTTCTGCTCCCTCAGCCTTCCAGAAAATGATGGCTGACATTCTAAAGGGCCTCCCAGGTGTCCAAAATTATTTGGACGATCTGATCATCCATGGTAACACGTCTGCTGAGCATGACCAAAACCTTTAACACGGTTCTCAGTAAATTGAAGGAGGCTGGACTAGTGCTCAATGACAGTAAATGTCATTTCAGGAAGCCCTCCTTGCGCTTCTTGGGCCGTACAATCACTGCAGACGGCATTCTTGCTGACCAAGGGCATATTGATGCTGTCCTCAAAGCTCCTGCCCCGTCCGATGCCGCTGCTCTGAGGTCTTTTCTGGGCCTAGTTTCCTGGTACTCAAAGTTTCGGCCTAACTTTGCAGTTGTGGCCCCTATTCGTGCATGTGCCAGTGGCAAAGACATTTACATGGACTCCTGAAGCACAAAGCAGTTTTGAGGAAGTCAAGCAGCTACTTGTGGACAGTCCTGCACTTGCCCTTTTTGACCCTTCTCTATGACCTGTGATATCCACAGATGCAAGTGACTATGGACTCGGTGCTGTCTTTGCACAAGTACAACCTGATGGCACAGAAAAGCCAGTGGGTGAGAACATACCTGTGGGGACGCCGATTTACTCTCCGCACTGACCACCAGGCATTAACAACATTGCTTAGTACCAAAGGAATCGGTCGAGCTGGAATGCGTGTGGCCTGCTGGTCTGCACGTCTGCTCTGCTTTGATTAGGATATAATCTACCGACCAGGGTCCCAAAACTATACAGCTGATTGCCTCTAACGCCTTCCCCTGCCTGCACCTTCTAACCACCATAGACATAGACCCTGAGATGGTGGCACAGATTTCTGCTACCCTAAGCTCCCTTCCAGTGGCCGAATTTGACTCTGCCTACTCTTCTTGCCCCGAACTGTCAGCCCTGCGCTCACAAATGGAAAATGGTTGGCCTCTCTCCATTAAAGCAGTGAGTGATACTCTGGCCCCATACTATAAGATCAGAGATTAGCTCTCAGTTAATGTCAACTACATCCTCAGAGGCTTGAGACTCATTGCACCAGTCTCTCTGCATCACATACTGATCACTCTTGCACATGAGGGTCACCAAGGGATCGTAAGGACAAAACAACGCCTGCGTGACCTCTACTGGTGGCCACAGATTGGCTCACAACTATAGTTTTACATTGCTTCATATATACTCTGTCAGTGTAATGATAAAACAGCCTTTACTCGCCCCGCTCCTCTGCATCCTGTCCCACTGTCTGATGGACCATGGAAGAAACTTGGCCTTGATATCGTGGGACCCTTCGACACAGCTGTTTCAGCTTGCAGGTACGCCATCACGCTGACAGACTATTACTCCAAGTGGCCTGAGCTCGCCTTTTGACATACAGCCACCACTGCAGACATTATACTTCCTGACCTCTGTCTTCAGTTGTCATGGTAACCCAGAGGACATTGTCACAGACAATGGCCCACAGTTCACCTCTGCAGTTTTTTTGCTTCATTCCTGGATACCCGAGGTATCTCCCAAAGCAGAAAATCAGTTTACTATCCAGCTGCCAATGGAGCTATTGAGAGATTCCATCTTGCCCTCAGAAGCCGCATTCAGATGGCCTTTCAACAGTCACAACCATGGAAAGAGACTGTTATGAACTGGCTTCAAGTGTACCGTGTAACGCCACATGCTGCAACTTCTACCTCGCCTTATGAGCTCCTTTATGGTAGAAAAATGCGCATCAAACTGGACATTCTTCCCTTATTGTCTGCCATGTCTCCACTCCATATCACTGCTTGTCTAGCTATTCAGACGCAGCAGGCTAAAATGCAGTGCTATACTGATGCTAAACATGGTGCACGCTAGGGCTGGGCGATTTTATCGATTCTGCGATATAAATCAATATTTTATTTCCCAGAGAGTATCGATTTTTCAGCCGCGGGTATCGATATTCTAAGCTCCCTTCAAAACCCCCGTGTCCTGCAAAGTGCAGGAAGAGCCATTAAGTCTTTCAGCCGCTAGTGTCGCTGTAGAGCATTTCTAACAGGTTATCCAGAAGCTTCTTTCTCTTCTGGCTACAGCTGAGCCAGTCAGCAGGATGGCGGCGAGTATAAATCCAGTGCTTGCGTGCTTAAAAGCAGATGTGTGGGAGCAGTTCGGGTTTAAAAAGAAAAAGGAAAGCGAAGATTTAGACAGAAGTATGGTGGTTTGCAAGCTGTGTCACACAAACGTGAAGTACTCTGGAAATACCACCAACCTGCGAGCCCACCTGAAACGTAACCACCCGGACAAGGTAAGGACAAGCTAACTAGAGAGCAAGCCAAACTTTATTTGTCAGGATTTGAGACCGTATTCAGTGGTGGAAAACGCCGGCTTTAAGGGCTGTGTATACTCTTGCGTCAATGTGTCGCAGTTATCTTGTTGCCAATATTCCGCAGTTACTTTTGATTTCTTCTCAATTTTGAAGCGCGTCTGCGCTGTTATTCAACGCCACAACGGAGAGGGACAATCACGAACTAGCTAAACTTACTAAACGTATCTCTTGCATTTTTCCACTTCCTCACCGTCTCGGTCGTATCCAGACCCACATTCATCGCTATCTCCCTCCATGAATTACTAGAATATGTGCTGTCTTTGTAGTGTGGAGAACGAGAATCGTACAGATGTGGGTACTTCCTCATTTCTTCGATGACACGGTTGTAGAATTGACCAATCAGAGGCCTCGTTTCTCTCCTCTCTGTGACGCTGTCTGCCATCACCTACTTTTCAGTTCAGTTAATTCAAACAAATTGGAACACTCACAAGATGTCACCAAAATCACTTTGTCCCATTAAAATCTTACAGAAAATTATGTAAATGTATTGTTAGAAAAATATCGATATATCGTATCGCGAGCCAAATGTATTGTATCGTATCGTATCGCGAGATTAGTGTATCGCTACAGCCCTAGTGCACGCACACTTTCTTTTCAACCAGGAGAGGGAGTGAGGATAAGTATACCTCACCATGTCCCTAAAGCTCACCCCAGATTCACCTCCCCAGCAACTGTGAGAAAGAGAATAGGTCCAAACTCTTTTCTATTGAGTGATGGAAAGACCTGGAATGCCACTTACCTTGCGGCTGTTAAGCCGCATTCCCTCTGCGGCTGAACAAAACAGTGACACTTCTGGACTGTTACACACCCCAGTCAGCAACAACCAATCTGACAAACATCCACGAATTAAACACAAGCCTCAGTGGCACAAGGACTATGCCATGCCATAATCTATATTATCACAGGAAGCTGAGATGAGTGTAGTGACTTGATAGTTACAGTTAAATAGTGGAAGTGTTGAAGTTAAGTTTTGTTACATTTATATGTACTGTTTACAGGTTTAATGTACTTCATGTTATTCACAGTGTCCTGTGCTAACGGTACCAAGAATTTTATTTTTATGTATGACAAAATCTTTTACAGAGAGATGTTGTGTTCATTCATTTCTCAGTTGAACCTCTAGGTGGCAATGTTGAAAGCCACAAGTTGGAACACTTGTGGGTAGAAAAAGAAGTCGGAAAGAAAGCCGCTGTACGTACAGCGGACGTTCAGTTGTAAGGTTGATTATAACTACTGCTGCGGAATAAATAGCATTTTTTGTTCTTTACTCCGGCCTTGTCATTCCGTGTGCCTACACTACACCAAGGACATAGGGTGCAGATGAATGGCTGAGAAGTAGCGAACTGAAACTCTTTTTTATCTTTTTCGATTGAAGGCCATCATCTGAGTTTTCTTATGGAAACATTGACTTGTTTTCCTGGCTGTGAGGACATAACAACAGTCTGTCTTTTAGACTCTTACGTCACAGTTCTGCTGAAGGTGCTCTCTATCAGAGAGAGGGAGAATCCAGTAATGAACGGAAAAAAGAGAAGTGTACTGTTTTCATCTCAGTGGTGTTTTTCTGATTTCAGTGGTGATTTATGTCCGTGGATTTAGACAGAGACTTGCCCGGAAATTGCAGGTGAATTTATTTTGAGGACATGAATGGGTCTGCTGGAGGAGAGAATACACCTGGTACCGTTGTGTGTTGTGTTCTGTTAATATGTCACGTTTATGTTCTGTCATTTTAGCTCATGTCATGGGTGAGTGTGTGTGCACAACTGGCTGACTGACAGACCGACCTCTTGACCTGACCTAACCTGATGTTGGACAGACATCTGCATGAGATTGACCTTCCGTGTACAGATGCAATATGATCTTAAAGTGCCAAATAGAGGATTCTGCTAAGACATGCAGTATAAGAGAAAATGATCAGATTATTGTGGTAGAAAGTTAGATTAACTCATTAATCTAGAGAAATTGTCTGGAGATCTTATTAATCTAGGGACACTTCAACAGAAGGACGAAATTATACAATTGGGCAACTGTAACCACATTAGATGAAGCATCAGCTCAGACATATTTGGCCTGTATCAACCTTCCAAAAATATATTATATCAAAGTCCCAGTGTTTTGGTGCTGATAATAATAATGTACCTGATAAAAAAGGACAGAGGGAAGTTCTCTCAATGCAAAATGTGTGCAGTGGTTCTTAAACTTTTAATGCTGTGTACCACCTGAGAAACTGTTGAGCTCTCTGAGTACCACCATGATGACCAATTTTAAAATATAGCCATATATGCCTTCTTAATTAGCTTTAAACACACAGGAGAGACGTTTATTCCTTATTGTGGTTATTTATTGTTACCTGAATTTCATTTGAAACGTTGTATTTATAATGCATTGTCATGCACTGACAAGTCATGACGTTCCCCCGCGTACCACCAGAGAGCGCTCGCGTACCACCAGTGGTTCGTGTACCACAGTTTGCACACCACTGCTCTAGTGTTTAAAAGACTGAATATGTGACCAGAAGTGGGTCACATATCACTTGATGACTAAAGGATGTTTTGCTGAAACGTGTTTCTTACAGGTCTCAACTGCGGGTTCCCTGCACGGGTGAGTGGCGTGACCTTGTGGTCAGCTTAGGAAACGTCCTGATGATAATATCCTTTGAACTTGATTGTGTGTAGCTGGAGGTGGTGCACTGAACAGGTGTATCTGTCCCCTGCCTTTTGTCTATGCGACTGTGTTTTCTCCCTAGGTTGGGGCCTACTGATGGATAGCCAGCGAGGTGAATAACGGTCTGCACGGGCCTGATTGAGGTTCAATTGTGTCTCCGTGGTTCTGGTTCTGAAGTCTTGGCTCTTGTGTTGTTCTGTTTCAGTGCCTCTGATGTCCCTATAACCAGCTTGTGGATTTGTCCTCTAGGACTGGGCCTTGCACATCAGCTGATCCTGATGTTGGCACAGGTGATGGTGGTTGGCTTGTCCTGTACCTTAGCAGTGTGGGGCTGAGGCCTGGCTTATGTGAGATTATTTGTGTTTAGATTGCACACATGTGTTTTCCATCAGTTTAACTCAGCCGGGAACTTGAGTTGTTGTCTGTTCCACAGGACATGTGTGGATGACACCTGTGCCTCTCCCAGGGGTTTACGACTCAGAGTTGTAATTTGTGGAGGACTATTGGGACCTAGATATGAGCGTCAACAGCGTTGACGTCATCATGACAATGGTGGCATTTATTATGGCAATTGTCATGTCCTGGGTCGGCCATAGCAGCCCTGTGTGTGTCTGTGTCTGTCAAGTTGGCGTCTCTCCCTGTCTCTAGTGGTTCCTGTTTTACTTTGAAGGTCTGTCTTGTCTCTATTGTTTTCTGCTTTGCTTCCTTCCCCTCGTCACCACTGATTCCCTGCACCTGCCTCTCGATTGTTCCTCTGTGTATTTAAGTCCTGTCAATTCCCCTGTTCTCTGTGGGTCCATTGTCGTGAGTATGTGTTTACAGTTCTTTATGTTTCTCTCTCGTCTTTTTGGATTATTATTAGTTGTGTTTTTGCATTTTGACTTTTGGTGTTTTGATTTTGCTATTTTTGTGTTTTTGGATTATTCTGGACTTTTGTGGGGTTTTTTTGTAATAAACCTGGCTTCCTTGAGATCTCCTGCGCTTTGGTCCTCTTTTAGTGGCTGCAGACATGACAGCAATATTATTAACAGCTTTTCCCTATTCCATCTGGGAACATTACCAGAGTCAAGAGACTGGTGTCTAGACCAGATTTGAAAAGTCTGATCTGTGAGTTCGTCTCCACCTGGTTAGACTGCTGTGGAGGTGAGCTACTGTGCATGGAGTTCAGCTTAAACCAGTAAATGCAACCATACCGGTCCAGTCCTGAGGTCTCTCCGCTGGCTTCTTGTTGCTCAGAGAATAGACTTTGAGACGGCTGATGCGAGGTGGAACTGTGTTTCAGTTTTGTGCTCCTGGAAATCTGGATTGGTCCTAAGATGAAGATGTGAAGCTTCATCTCTGACGATGCTCAAATCCAGGCTGGAAACAATCCTGGTTAGATGTGTGTATGACAACTGAAAAGATTTTGTCTGCACTATTCTTTTGTTTTGTTTCCTTATTGGTTATTTTGATGCTTATTTTATGTTATTGATTTTTCTTTTATGCTCTTGTGATTTAATGATTCTTTTCTTTTGGTCAGATTTAGGAGATTTGGCTTGAATTGATGCTTGTTCTTTGCAGGTGCGGCCTAGGTGGCTCCTGATCTGAGGATTACCGCCACTTGGCCTCTGTTTGATGTTGTTTTGCTTTACGTTTGTGGGTTCTGTTGTTGTGTTTACCTGCGCTGGGATCTTCTAATTTACAGGCTGGGAGCTGGCTGTGACGGCGAGTTCCTCTCTAACTGTAAATGGGGTTCTTCCCTTTCAGGATGCTTTGCATTGATGATCCGTTGATTTATTCATGGTCTATGGAGATTGGGGTCCGAGATGATGATCTGTGAAAAGTTTTGCAGGGGAGGAGTTGTTGTGCGGATGTCCCTGGCAGCACACCCACCACCGGGTAAAACCTTTCAGATCATGGGTTAGGGTTATCTGAGGTGTTTATCAGGTGAAACTCTTTACAGGTTGTCCAGGATCGAGGTCCAGATACTGCGTTGGGTCGAATGTTGAGTTGTTGTGCTAACCCAGATTGATTCACAGGTGAGCTGCTGAGGACGACAGCAACTGGTCCCTTCCTGCGGTTGGCTGGCTACCCATGCAGCCAGTAACATCGTGTGGTTCCTGCTGGACGCTGTGGGAGTTTCTGATCCTGACCCTGACCCTGACCCTGACGCTGATCCCTGAGCTCTCTATCAATGGGGCTTTGAAGTTTTCTGAATGATGCTTGGTTTTGAGGCTTCCTGAACAGTGTTTGAGCTGGTGGTGCACATTTCAACAATAAAGATCAAAGTTAGGGGCTGACGCTTGTACAATAAAGACTGTTACAAACATTCACACATCATCCATGGCTGCTGCTACATCGTCATCCAGGATGATTCTGGTGTCGCCACCGTGGTATCTGGGCCAGAAGACGCAAAGCCTTCTACACTGAAGGAGGGGGAGGCCTGAAGGGTTTTCTGTGGACATGGGTTGAATCTGTGTGGTAGTTAGCTAGTTAACTTATGTTAGTTAATTAGTAACTTAATTATGTTGAACATATGAATTATGAAGATTCAAGATCTTTATTTGTTGCATACACAATTATACTTTGTACATTGCGCAGTAAATTTGTTATTGTACCCACAGGGAAACGCTCTCTTTTAAGAATGATGTTATTGTATTGTTTTTGGGTTTCATTTATGTTTGCCAGGAGCCTTACTCAACCACAGGTCTTTGCGAGATGTAAGTGTTTGTCTTGCCCTTTTAAGGAGATCCAGGTTACTGTAACTAGGACTGATGAATAGTGATTATGTTTGTTCGACTCTGTCTCGTTTAACTGTTACCTCGTTTCTGCTTGCTTACCTCCAAGTTATTTACTGCGGTAGAGACTTGGGGGTGTTAGTGGACCTGGGGAATCTGGGAGCTGCGGATGTTTTGGACCTGTCGAATAAATGCAATGTGTCTAATTTGGATTATTCTGTAGTGCGGTTCACGGTTAACTCCGATTGGATCGAGGGGTTTTCTTTACTGTTTGTTTTGTTTACTGTCCTCCTTATGTCTGAGGCCTGGTTGCTTCTATTGGTCATGTGCTCTTTAGGCATAGCTGTTTAGGGTTCCCTATGAAACCCACATGTGCGGTTCTGGGCGCTTGCCGCGTCGTTGGTGATAAACTTGTTTATCAGTCTTAACCTTGGGTTAGTGTGGGACATGCTATTTGGCTATGCTTCTTCCATGTGTGGGTGTTTATGATCCAGTATCCTGCCATCATGATAATATGCAAATTATCCACGATGCTACGGTCATGTTCTGTTTTGGTAGTATTTACTCCAGTTAAGGTTTCTTTTTTTTTTTAATTTTGCATTTCATCCTCTTATTTTCCTATGAGGTTCCATGCTTGCGTCACGTGGTGCTAAAACCAGTATTCAAGATCAGTATAGCATAAATCTATGGTCTAAAGCAGGGGTTCCCAACCGTTTTTTAACAAACGGCCCCCTGAGCCACCATGACGCTCTTAACCCCCCCCCCCCCCCCCCGCCCCCGCCCCCCCGCAGGAAAAAAAAAAGAAAAAAAAAAGAAAAATGTGCCTGTGTATCTAAGCATGGATTTTAATTTGTGGAAATAGAAATAACAGTATATTATTATTAATAATAAAGGAAATAACATGGAAATAATACTATAATACTTTAGTTGCACTGGGTCCAAAATCTCCTCAGTTGATCTTCTGGACTGTGAGGCTGAATTTCTGAGACTAAACAGCAAGATTGAATTTAAATCAAATTGATCTTTCTACAGAGAGAAAGGCCACACCGCCTTTTATAATTTTTGAATTCATCACATTTGTAAATAAATTCTTGTAACTAAGAAAAAATACCACCACAGCAGAATTAGTTGAAAATCTGTCATGGGTAGACTAGTTGAAGATGCCAATAACATCATCCACACTTCACGTGAACAGCGGTAAATTCTAATCAAATCCTGGAAATTTGATTAACTAATCAAATCGTGCGTCAATTAATCCGCCTTAAACATTTCAAACGGTCATTTTTGGAATAGGCTACTGACAAGGACTGGCCTGGCAACGAGAAAAAAGAAGAAAAAACTACAAAAGGGAATTTAAAGGAAATCTGAGCACAACATTTTATTGAAACACAAATAGGTTTACACTATTAAAAAAAAAAACCTTGAGAAACCATGGAAGTTTAAAACAGAGTTCTCAAGGCATGGCGCCCCTCATTTGTGCCTGAGCGCCCCCCTTTGAGCTCTGACATTTCCAGCGCCCCCCTAAAGGTTCAGAACGCCCCCTGGGGGGCTGTACCACCCCCGTTGAGAAACCCTAGTCTAAAGTGATAAAAACTAATACCAAACAAACTTCTTAATAACCAGAGCTTGCATACACCCACAGAGCCTTAATGGACAGCACACTTGTTCAAAACTCTTTTTCCCTCTTGGAATGTAATCCGTCAAATGTGAGCGAATCCTGCGCCTCTCATTTCCTTCAGCTGTGGTGCTGGGAAATAAAAGAAATGCAAGATGGCTGGGTGCTGACTGGCCAACAACTGGAAACTTAATACGTTTTACATGCACTGTGCTCATGTGAAAGTGATGTGTACATTAGGATATGTTGATATAAAATATTTTTCTTCATCTTTTTCTTTTTTTAGTCTGTACATTTTTTTGCATCGGTTTTGCATTTTTTATTCATCTGTTGCTCTTTTTGTTATTTCATTTACTTACAATTAAAGGTTTAATGTAAGAAAAAAGTCAAGGCATCCTTAAAAAAGCCTAAATAACTTTTTATCCATCCATCATCTGCATGAAGTACCTACATACTATAGATTAAAAGTAAAAGAAAAGTAATTAAGAATAACAAGTAAACATTAAAATAATAAGCTGAAGTCAAAACATAGATTCTCTACAGGAACCACCCCATTTTGTCAAAAAATTATCAAAACCACGTGTATCATATTCCTCCATATTACCAGTTTATGCAGACTGACTATAAAAAGTGCAATAAGTGATTGTTGATAAATAAAAAAAAAAAGGTCAAATCAATGCTTCTGTGAGCATTTTTGGATGATTCAGAAGTGTTTCACATATATAAATCCTCCAGTCTGTACAGGGCTGCATTTAGTTTTTTATAAAGTAGGACAGGTCATCTAGGCAAGGGTGGTGGTTGGATCACTAGGTCCTCCAGTCCTCATGTCCAAATAGTCCTTTAGCAAGATGCTTTACCCCCGCTATTTCCCATCAGTGTGAAAGTAAAAGTCCTGTAAATGTGTATGAATGGCTGCATGCAACTTTCACTGTAAAGCACTCTGAGTGGCTGAAGACTGAATACAGTAAATGAAGGTCATTTACATTATTGAGGGTCACAGGTTAACAATCACAATGTTTCACTGTCACTGTTGATATTTTGAACATAACTGAAACCAAGTATGATTCATCCACATAAAACAAAAACATGAATGGCTGGGTTAGGGATATTGGAAAATCCTGTAAGAGTCAGGGAGTTTTTGAAAACAAAAAAAACTAAAAAGCGGCTTAGTATAACACCCTTTTTCTCAGAGGAGTAGTAAGCCACAGCAGCAAAGCACAAAAACAAAAAGGTTTTACAGATATGTCAACGGTCTAGTGACTTTGCCAGGGTCATTCACAGTAATTAAATGGTCTTTTAAGAGCTCTGTTACTTCTACAGGTAATTCATTTCTTTTTTGTTTGCATTTAATCAATTGTTTACTCAGTGTGTAAAGAAATTTTCATGTAATATAGCAGAAAGAAAACACAATGCCTTAAAAAAAAAATCTCCTGCCCACCTTAAGAAAGGCAAAGAAAACTGATATCTTGTGTATTTTCTAAATCTACTAGTATTTCTGTCAACAGTAACCTACATTGAAATATATGGTATGCTGTGTTAGAAAAAATAGACATTTTTGTAGCATAGCCCCATACAAGAATTATTTCTTCATCTATATATTTAATTTTAATTAAAACCAAGTGTCATTTTTAACAGAAGTGTGGCTGGCATTATAAGACCTAAGGATAAAATTAGATGTGCACACTCAAGTGACATTCTCCATCCATTTGTTTGTTTGTTTGTTTGTTTTTTAATATATGTCCTTGATACAAAAAAAGTTATCTTACGCGGTATGATAAGCATCAGTTATCTTAACAGCATACGGTATAAAAGAACAAAATGTGAACAGTAATTCCACTCGGATTGGTGTGTCACAGTGTGGTGTGTACCTGTAGGTTTCTGTAGTGTAAGGTACTGCGGCAGTGAGTGGTCTTAGCAGTGTTTTCGCTAGCGTAGAACAGTCCGCAGAGTTGACAAGAGAAGCCTGTCCTTGGCACAATAAACTCCACTCCTATTTGACAGTAAAGGCAATAAATAGAATTTAGTGTTAGTGATCAGAGCAAGACAGGTGAGGTTTATCACACTGGATTCTTACAGTGACACTGAAATAAATATGAGATTTTTAACAGGTTCTGCACTTTTTTTAATTCTTTCGTAAAGAATTCTCCTTGTACACAATTATGAAAAGAGACATTGATAAAGAGATTATGAAAAAATAAGGAAAACAACATTAACCCAGAAACACAGATACAACAATGCCCAAATAAAAAAAGGGTAAGTCAGGACAATGCCCAAAAAACACACATTTAGTTTGACTTGATTTCTTTGCAGACAGTGTGAACCCAATACATTTCATGGTTTGTTGCTTTAACTTTAACTCACTGCTAATAAGCATTTAGTTTTGCTTTTAAGCCCGTAACACTTATCAAAAGATGAACACATGGGGGTAATTCTTCAAGAATTAAGATGGGCAGAGAATATCCACTTGGATATCCAATGCCTGAGACAATTGTTTAAGTGGTAAAAACAATATTTGTCAAATAAGATTAGTATGTTTTCCCTCTACAGTGCATGATAGCATTAAATAATTAAAGCAATCTGGAGAAATTTCAATGTAAAAATGACAAGGCTGCAAGCCTAAGCTGGACATTCATGATCTTAGATCCTTTTGATGGCATTGTATTAGGAACAGTCATTCATCAAGATGATAACCACAAAAGTACAGGGATTACTTTGGGAAACCTTTGTCAAACTCTACAATTTGGAACTGCATTCACAAATCCTGAAAAGTTTTTTTTCTCTGTCCATTTATTTACACTTCTTTGATTGCAGCATGAATGCAGAAAAGTACAATAAAATTTTAGAGCAAAGCCTTCACTGCAATGGACTGGTGACCTGTCCAGGTGTACCCCTGATATTCAAAAATACTCATAAAAATCACCAGTCTGTCTGAAAATTATAGAGAAAAAATACAGCAAAATTCTTGTATCTTAAGCTACCTACCCATGTCAAATTTGCGGCATTTCATTGATATTTTAGATGAGAAAAAATACCTTTCTTCGAGTCGGTCTTGCACAAGTTCATGGAAAAATGTTCACAGAAATTTGACCATTAACTAAAAATTCTGAAAAAAAAAAAAAATGAATCATGCTGACATATACAGCCACATTACTGATAAGTTTGGTGACTGACTGAAAAATTAGATATCATGAAAAATGTGTTTAGTGTCCAAAGTTTAAAAATGTTACTATATGTGTACTATTGGACCGATCTGAATGAAACGGACAGGAATTATTGGGGGCAGGTTGAACTTACCCTACCTGCCCTAACAATAATAATTATAATAACAATAAACATAAGAAATGCAATAGGGTCCTCGCACCCTCTGTGCTCGGGCCCTAATTATCTTTACTTTTTCCTATTTGCTATTACATTAGAAAACATACAGCATCTCTTCTTATTTTTCCTGATCTTGTTTCAGTGAGAAAACATAATGTATCTACATTACAGAGAAAGGATTAAGTTTCCACTCTTTCAGAAGAAGAAAAAACGTTAATACCTAGTGACGACGAGATTTGATTGTGGCGCAAATAAAAAAATTAATGGAGCAATATCTTAAAATCATCAAAGTAGATTTTAACAGCAGATCAGACGACTGACTGTAAATGTGCACCAGTGCTGCATTTGTTTCAAGCAGTTTCACATAGTTTCAGCAGACTGTAGTGAAGGTAATCATTTTTGTGTATGTCAACTTTATTTTACACCACATCTGTTTTGTATAGGATGAGAAAATAAGAACCAATTGGACTTCATTGTGAGTGAATGCAATCTTGTTAATGAAAAGGTTGTGGTAATAAATTATGCTTTGCTTACCCAAAGGGATGCTGTGTTCACTGGCAGCTTTGTCTTGCCCTGGAGATGGTGAGGGGGCTTCAATATCTACGAAAGGTATTCAAATAATGAGAAAGTCAGGATGCGTTTTTACTTTTCTTTACAGTCTGTTTTTTTCTCTGTAAAAGGACTTCAAGACAAAAGAAAAAAGAAAAGAAAAAAAAGAAAGTGTTGTATCTTGTCTTATATGATGTATGTGAAAATTGTTAAAGATAGGGTAAGCATTTTCTGGATCACATCACATCTCTTCATATCAACAATTTACAGAGAACTAGCTCCTCCTTGAAGGAGGGGTAGGTGTTCTTTGAAAAAACGGTTCCATCAATCCAACTCAAGTGAGATTTCGAAAATATACACTCCCTCCCTCCTCCCAAAGGCTCCGCCTCCTCCTCTTCAGCTCACCCCTCGAAACCACGCCTTCACATGATTCATGACTACATGAACCACGGGGGGGGGGGGGGGGGTGCATTGATATTTGATGGACGTATAAGGCAGCCAATAAATGTAAAGATGATCAGTACATTGATTGGTCAGAGTTTTTCTCTGATTATACCCTCTAGACTGGACCAAAACGTTTCTTTTTTTTTTTTTTTTTTTTTTTTTTGCAAACATTCTATTTCAGTGGGTGCAATGGGAATGTGAAAAGGTTTTCAGGCTATTTTGTAAAAAGTGCTGCAAAAAAAGAACACCTACCCCACCTTTAAGCCTTTCTCCAGTGCTCTCAGAGGAAACATGCCCCATGATGAATGCACATTTCTAATCCAAAACCAACTGTATGACCACAAACCCTCCCCCTGTCTGTGACTGACTTGAGCATTGTTGTCTATAGTTTGGAAGCCACTCTGTTTCCAATTTACAGTGTACTCTCGAGATGGACAGCTAGCAGTTGGTGATATTTACTGACTGCTATAGAGTGTTCTCGGTTAGAAAACGTGGAATTGGCTTTGAGGATTGCCATCATACTCTAAGCCAGAAAATGGAGTATATTTCAACAACAAAGAAGATAACAAAGTTATGCTTTACAAAGAAAGATTGTTGATATTTATCCAACAAAGTACAAGCAGTCCTTAGATATTTCCACTGAGGAAATTGCTGCAGTACAATAGCAGTACAAAATGTAGTGGCAAGAAAACATATATGTGGAATTGACTGGTTTTCTGCATTAATTTCTTATGGAAGATCACGAATCAATAGACTAATTAAATCAGTGAAAGCTAATTGGAGTCAGAGGTTTTCAAACCTTAAGGCCCTGTTAGGGTTTGGGATTTTCGGTTGGGTGTCCACACCAGGGTTCAAATTTTGCGGTTACCCATTGTACCTGACTTTCTCTAGACTTGGGTTTCCTGGCGGGAAATTATCTTTTATATTTGATAATTGTACAGAAATCCATCAAAAACTGAGAATACTTTGACAAAATTTGCCTTGTTCATTTATGCATATGGCCACATTTGGTGTTTTAATAACAGATGACTGCAGCGAATAGATTGTTTGTTTGAAATCAAACACTTCATATTCATGATACTGTCCGCATTCTGTTGATAAATAAAATGTGTTTGATATATGATTGAATGTATTTGCTAATCTGAGGTTAAATGTATTTGCCAATTGATTGTCTGTAATTAATTTGCTCTGATCAGGAAATGAATATGTTTAATCTGAAATTAAATACCATTCATTGAACTGCTTGTCATTGATTACTCTGATGTGCTAATAAATGATCAATTATTGAACCAATTTGGATTTTGTTGTTTTTATTCCGCATTTGCGAGGTAAATTTATTTGCTTGTTTTAAAAAAGTTTTAAAGGTTATTATTTAACGTTAATTAAATGTACTCGGAGACGATCCCCTGCCAATTTGCCCGATAACTTTGGAAAAGTTGACTAAATTTATTTGGAAAATTTAACTAAATTTGGAAATTTGGACTAGATTTATTTGCTTGTTTTAAAAAAGTTTTAAAGGCTATTCTTTAACCTTAATTAAATGTACTCGGAGATGATCCCCTGCCAATTTGCCCGATAAGTTTGGAAAAGTTGACCTTTAGAAAAAAAAAAATACTACTCAAAAAAAAAACCAAAATATGGGGCTTATTTTGGCCACAGATATCACCAGATTGCACCATTTGCATCCTTTTTGGTCAAACTTTTATGGGAGGGGGATGCCCCCAGACCCCCCGAGTTGCTTCACTGCTTCGCAGGTGGTTTGGCAACTAACTTTTTTGTAAGGGAACCAAACTTTTCTAAGTTTGGTCCCCTCATAGTAACAAACTATTTATTCTAAGGGGCAAACCCTGGTCCCCACCCATGCCTGTCTCTCATAACCTTGTCTTTAAGTGTCATTGTCAGCCCTAGGTTTGGTTTCTTTAAGTTTTCTATTAATTGCATTCTTAAATGTTTAAAAGGTGTGTTCAGTAAAAACACATTATATTACACTGCTTGTATTTGATCAGCTTAAGCACATTGTTTTTTATCTACTATTGTAGATCAGGGTTAGATCATATTTTCTTGCAAATTAATCCTTTTTCTTGCCACTGTATTATATAAATCTTACAATGAAGTATTATAAAGTAAGTAATTATTATAACTAGGGCTGTCAAAGTTAACGCGTTAATGACGCGTTAGCACAAATTCTGTTTAATGGCACTATTTTTTTTTAATACGAGATTAACACACACACATTTCTGTAAATATGACTCTTGGCCAATAAGTATATTTACAGTCAACATGAGGGACAGACATGGCGACAGAAAAGGGTCTTATGAACCACAAGTTTAGCTTTAAGGTGCTACCAGATGGGTCTGTTGACCAGAAAAAGGTTATTTGTATTTATTGTCGCTGTGAATTGAGTTACCACCGCAGAGCACGGTAAAGTTAGTCTCACATCCAACATTCACTTGTTTTTTTTTTCACTTTAAACTGTTGACCAGAAAAAGGTTATTTGTATTTATTGTCGCTGTGAATTGAGTTACCACCGCAGAGCACGGTAAAGTTAGTTTCACATCCAACATTCACTTGTTTTTTTTTTTCACTTTAAACTTTAATAGTGTCATGAAAACGGCGCCGATTTCCTCCAGGTTGGTATCATTTCGTAGATATAAGTATGCCAGACATTTCACAAGTGTCATCAACCCTCCAAGCTCAGTGAGTGTGGCTAAAACTCTCAGGAACAGCACTGAATGTTCTTCTGAGTGTCTCACTGCTGCTGTGGAGCTTAGGGACCGTCAGCAAATTACTGCGGTCAAGCAGCAACACCAACAAAATATATAAACAAGCATGATTAACAAGCAAACAAGCAAAAAGTATGTCAGCATTGGTGGACTTCCGCTTTTCATACTAAAAGTTTAAAAAAAAAATAAAGCAGATCCCCGTGACCCTGTATAGGACAAAATGGGTATATATGATGGATGGATGGATAAACAGAACATTTAAAAAAAAATGCGTTTAATGTGTGATAAATTGCAAGTTAACTATGAAAATCTTTTGATTAATCACGATTAAAAAATTTTATCGACTGACAGCCATAATTATAACAGATAAGGGGATATTTAATGTGTAGCCTGATTTCATCTGAAAATATTTATTCCCTCTCATGAAAATACCTTTTTCCATGATGCCATCCCTTTCAACTGCATCATTGGTTACTTCCTTGACCTGTGCTTCTTCATGCATTTTACTGTCCTCTGATAAAAACTCATGATTTTCCACTGGATCTTCTGGTGGCTCATTGTTAGGAACTTTACTGTCCTCTAAGCATGTCTCCTCCAGTGCAGATTTGAACTCCTCACCGGGGAAGTCATTGAGGTTGGTGACCAGTGGATTCATTTTCTGGTTTTCAGGACTGGAGACGGTTATTTCATTCCCTCTCTCAGTTATAGATGGCGCTGCCTGGCCTCCTGTTTCCTCAGAAGGTCTCTCCTGCTCAGATTTGTCAATGGATGTCTCCTGCACCTCCACAGATGATGTAGATGGTGATGGGTGCTTCTGGAGTGGGTCTTCCTCTCCAGACTCTTTGGGGCAGGATGCTAACTGCTCTAGCTCAGAGAGGTCTGGCTCAGTTACGGGGTCATCTTCTCCTCCCACTTCATCCACAGTGACCAGTTCCTCCATGTTCTTTGGATACCAACACTCTTCATCTGTGTCTTCATTGCTCTCACAGTCCTTTGTCTGTGAAAATTAGTAAGAAAAGAGCATAAATGCTTTATTTTAATTACTAGCTACCTCCACCATTAGCGAATATGAACAAGTTAACAGTCAAGTTTAGTGATCCTGAATGAGTTGAATGTCTACTTAAGATCAACGTATTGACTCACACTGTCTCTGTCTTTGCTACATTCAGTAGCCTCCTTTGGTATGATACTCTGTTGAGGTGATTTGGATTTTTCTTTTGACTGGTGATCCAGAAAAAGAAAAATACTTGCAATGAAGCCGTGTGGTAAATGGAAAGCTGCAGCACATCATTTACAAAGATTACTCACAGTGTTTTCAGTTGTATTTTCTCTCTCATGTTTTCCTGAAGCTATGTGCCTCCTGTTTGATTTTCTGCTCCTGCCTCTGCCTGGTGACGTCTGCCTTTTTTCCTCTGCTGCTCTGCATGGTGGCTCCTCACTCATCTTAAACTCAGAATGGCTTGACCGAACGTGGTAGTCACCAACATCCCTCCTCTTTGACTGTGTGTCGTGCCGCTGATACAAAGATCTGACTTTGTCTGACTTGTACATTTGTTCCACGTAGAAATCATCTTCCACGTTCCTGTAGGAGTTGAAGGACGATCCTTGATGGCTGACTTGTGGACGCCAATCCCTGTTAACCCTTGTTGCTTCTCCTCCTCGCTCATCTGCAGATCTCATACTGGGATGATCTAAGTGTTTCTGGTGAGTCTTTCGACGGTCACCCGTCCGCCCGTGAGGCCGATCGCCATCCACGCTGCCTCCATTTCTCCAAGGATCTTCCCACTCCCTATCATCCTCACCCCCGCTTTGATATGATAGCCAATCCCAGGAGACACGGCTGGAACCCAGTCCATTGCTCCCTCTCTCTGGACCTCTGCACAGCGCCCCCTGGGGGCTGTGGGCAGAGCTGCATGATGTAAAACTGGGGCTGTGGGAATGAGGACTCAGAGAGCGGCTGATGGGACTACGGGAGCGTGCTCTCTCAGGCATGTAGCTGAATAAAAATCATGAAAAAGGTCAGAGCAGGAAATTTAGAAAAAACTTATGACTTCAGTTTGTGAGATCAGAAAGTAAAGGATTAAAGTAACTGTTTCTTTCTTCAATGAGCAACTCAAGGGCACTCAAAAACAAAGCATTGAGACTGAGAAGAGAAGGAAAAAGTTCCCTTACAGTTCAAGTTCTTGCATCTCATCCTTTTCTTGTTGTGAGGTAATATCCTGGATGATTGACTGAACATCTTTGCCTGGTTTCTGAACGAAAAGGTTATTCCAGTTAACTAACCGCCTACCACGGCATACAAACCTGCAGCCTGCTTTTTTCTTAACTTTTACCTTGAGCTGAAGCTCTTTGTACCGTTTAGACATCCGAATGAGTACTTTCTGATTGTTAATCATAGCTGGGGTCAGTTGGTACCACTGAACCATTGCTTGAGCTGCTTCGACATATGCCATCTCTAGAAATGCCTGATAAGAGAAAATAAATCTATCATTAATGATAATCCAACTGTCACAGCTTCCATCTTTCAAGGCTGATTTGCTCAAACATACAGTGCCTTGTGAAAGTATTTGGCCCCCTTGAACTTTTCAACCTTTTGCCACATTTCAGGCTTCAAACATAAAGATATAAAATTTCAATTTTTTGGTAAGAATCAACAACAAGTGGGACACAATCGTGAAGTGGAACAAACTTGTTGTTGATTCTTGACAAAAAAATAGAAATTTTATATCTTTATGTTTGAAGCCTGAAATGTGGCCAAAGGTTGAAAAGTTCAAGGGTGCCGAATACAGTGGCAAGGCGCTGTATTTCACACAGATGTCAGAGTGGATGCAAGCAGATCTTTGGGAATCATCATCTCAAGTTATCACATTTCATTACCACCTTAAAACACAGAAACAGTTGCTTTAGTCGCTGCAACTAAAACTAAACTAAAAATTTTGTGGGGCTAATATTAGTGTTAAAGATCTGTTGAACCAAACTGTAGTACATGTGTGAGCTGCCAAGAGCTGTTAAAATGTCAGTCAGTTAGGACAATGTACATGTTTTTCAGAACAGCTGCAGAAGAAAAGAACATAAAAAATGATACAATTTGGAGATTATAAGAACAGAATTTGATGCAAACACTGGCATGTGAGATTGGTAGCATTTAGTATTAAACATGCACCCATGTGTTTTGAAAAACCCATTATTCTGTACTGCAATAACACAAACAAATTCTGGAAAAAAGAAGTGAAAATGTCACACTGAATATGAAAATAGACAAAAATGTATTCTGAATGCTTTTTCTACTGATCTGGAATTCAAGTATTTATTGATGAAATGATTAAATGAAAAACTATTAGATGACTGCACCTGATGGGTTGACCGCATAAGGATGTAGTTGGTGACTTTTCCAAAGGGAAGTCCCAGGTTGATGACATCATTCTCTGTACAGCTGCCTTCAGGGAGGTTGCAGATGTGAACAACACGGCCTACCGAATCCTTTCTCGTTGCAAGTGTCTGCAAATCATAATAAAAATATGTAGTTTAGCAGTCATTATACTTTTTCTCATCATCAATAAAAATCTACTGGGTATCTGAAAAAAACTGTTGTTGATTTCAGTGAACAACACAGACATTATTTTGTCAACAGACTTTCAAACTTACACCAGACAAAAAAATAAAAGAACGTACCTTGTTTGTAGTGCTATTAACACCACTGAGATTTATACATTGAGTAGTGTTCAGCTGATAGTCAATAAAACTAGCTGCTGCTCAAAGATTTTAGTTGCAACAGGAAAGCTTGGTGCATCATGGTTTCAACAAACTGTGAGACTTGATTTAACTCAACTGGATACAAATAGATGGTCTCAGGAATACTTTACAATATTGTCTGTTTAACTGTTTACAACATTATCATACAGGATGCCTGTTAGTAGTTCTGTGGCAGCCATGCTGCAATGATAATTTAGGTTTTCTTGTTTGGATTTAGAGACTTGTCAGCCTGCAGACTTCAGACATTTAAAACTTTTGACCCAACATCCTGTAGGCTGTCAAGAACACATGACCAGCCTTTGTCCGTTTACCTATTAATATGAAATAATTATGGGTAATTGAACAATAAATTAGGATAACTATTTCTGGAATAATTTAGTTTTTTTTAAAGTACAGTGGAAATGTACTTTTCCCGCCAAGTCCAAGTGCTGTCCCGTGTCTCGTCAAGAACGTCAAGTTGAGGGACAAGTTTGAGGGCTGTATCGCCCTCAATATTGAGATTCTCTGGCACCACCTTTGGGAGTAAGAGCTACCCACAAGGCTTTGTATATTTTCACCGAGACATCTTCAAAAGGGATGTCGATGAAAAAAGCTAGCCACAAATGTAAGTATTTTTGTAGTAAATAAAGATATAAATAAAATAGATAAAAAAAATAAACATAAATGCCTCTTCTTCTTCTTTTACTTCTTCTTTGTCGTCTTCTTTGTTGAATTTCCCTTTATGGGATAAATAAAGTTTTTTTTTTTCATTTCTTGACAGACGTAGCTTTGGTGTAAGACCGCCCCCCACAGTCTGAAGACGTAACTGCACTCAAGGGGTGTCCCATTTCTCAGTCACAAGATAGTCCTTACACTTACTTTTGAGTAGGGTTGGGAATCAAGAACCGGTTCCTGTAGAAAACCGGTTCCTGTAGAGAACCAGTTCCTGTAGAGAACTGGTTCCTGTAGAGAACCAGTTCCTGTAGTGAACCGGTTACATGTGTTTCAATTCCATGGAATCGTTTGTCAGTTTATCCAGCGATTCTCTTATCGATTCCAACCAGCACGAATCTCACGTAATTTACGCAAGTTACGCACAGTCAATTCCGGAAAAGCACTTACGTGATTAAGTTACGTCGGTTTAGCACGCGCATTGCAGTTGTAAACAACAATGGCGCCCACCAGGTTCAAACGCTCCAAAGTTTGGCTTCACTTCACCAAAGAAAGATGGCAACAAGGCAACTAGCAGTCATTGTAAAGTGGAGATAACAGCGTCGGGAGGGAACACGACTAACATGCAGAAATATTTGCGCACACAACATGTGATAACGAGTGTCGTGTTTTTGACGCTTCTGACTGATGGATCTCAACTCAGCAGCAGTAGCCAAGCTAAGATCAGCTCTGGCAACTCTTGTAAGTAGCTATCCCACTGCCTACATGCTTTTTTGTAAAACACGCTATAACGTTAACGCTATGCTATTAAACAAATGCCTTCTGCATTACATTTAGAAGATGACCATGATGAGAGAGAGAGTCTGGCAGCACTCGCTACTGCTCACTACCTACTTTAGTAGACATGCTTATTTTTCTGCAAAAGAATTGTTAATTCTTCATAGTATTCGCAGATTTGTACTATGCACTGTTCCATTGTATTTGATAGTATTTATCTTTCTTTATTTTTGAGTGCTTAGTGAGCTCATATATCCTTTTAAAAGGGAGATTTTTTTTTATTTCTATTAGGAAAAATCTGTTAGTAAAATGTTAACACATTCTTGTGTATTTGCACAGTTACATATTACACATATTACATTTTCCGGGGGGGGGGGGGGGGGGGGGGGGGGCAGTGGATCCAACGCATACACACTATTGGCAACTTTTTGGCATTGTACTATACAAGATGACCAACAATTCAAATGGGAATTTTAGAACGTCAAGGTTATTAAGTTATAAGCAAAAACATGTAAACTCAGTCAAACCCATTAATCTGATTAATTTAGCAACTACTTAATTCAGTAAAGGGCAATTTGTACGAGAAAAAAAAAACATAAGTTGCAACCTCTCCATTTTTGAAAACAACAGCGAATTAATTTTTAGGAAATACAGTGCTTTGCGAAAGTATTCGGCACCCTTGAACTTTTCAACCTTTTGCCACATTTCAGGCTTTAAACATAAAGATTTTTTTGTCAAGAATCAACAACAAGTTGGACACAATTGCAAAATGGACCAAAATTTATTGGATATTGTAAACTTTTTTAACAAATAAAAAAAATGAAAAGTGGGGTGTGCAGTATTATTCGGCCCCCTTGTGTTAATACTCTGTAGCGCCACCTTCTGCTGCAGTTCCAGCTCCAGTCTCTTGGGGTTTGTCTCTATCAGTTTAACTCATCCAGAGACTAAATTCTGGTCCATTCTTCCTGTAAAACAGCTGGAGCTCAGTGAGGTTGGATGGAGAGCATTTGTGAACAGCAGTCTTCAGCTCTTTCCACAGATTCTGGACTGGATTCAGGTCTGGACTTTGACTCGGCCGTTCTAACACCTGAATACGTTTATTTGTGAACCGTTCCATTGTAGATTTGTCTTCATGTTTTGGATCATTGTCCTGTTGGAAGATAAATCTCCATCCCAGTCTCAGGTCTTCTGCAGACTCCAACAGGTTTTCTCCCAGAATGCTCCTGTATTTGGCTCCATCCATCTTCCATTAGTTTTAACCATCTTCCCTGTCCCTGCTGAAGAAAAGCAGGCCCAGACCATGATGCTGCCACCACCATGTTTGACAGTGGGGATGGTGTGTTCAGGGTGATGAGCTGTGTTGCTTTTACTCCAAACATATCGTTTTGCATTGTGGAATGTTTGATTTTGGTTTCCTCTGACCAGAGCTCCTTCTTTCACATGTTTGGTGTCTCCAGGTGGCTTGTGTCAAACTTTAAACCAGACTTTTTATGGATATCTTTGAGAAATGTCTTTCTTCTTGCCACTCTTCCATAAATGCCAGATTTGTCCAGTGTAGGACTGATTGTTGTCCTCTGGACAGACTGTCCCACCTCAGCTGTAGATCAGTTCATCCAGAGTGATCATGGGCCTCTTAGCTGCATCTCTGATCAGTCTTCTCCTTGTTCCAGATGAAAGTTTAGAGGGACGGCCGGGTCTTGGTAGATCTGCAGTGGTCTGATACTCCTTCCATTTCAGTCTGATTGCTTGCTCAGAACTCCTTGAGATGTTTAAAGCCTGGGAAATCTTTTTGTATCCACATCCAGCTTTAAACTTCTCCACAACAGTATCTGGGACCTGCCTGGTGTGTTCCTTGGTCTTCATGATGCTCTCTGAGCTTTAACCAGAACCCTGAGACTATCACAGAGCAGGTGCATTTATACGGAGACTTGATTACACACAGGTGGATTCTATTGATCATCATCAGTCATTCAGGACAACATTGGATCATTCAGAGATCCTCACTGAACTACTGGACTCAGTTTGCTGCTCTGAAAGTAAAGAGGACCAATAATATTACACGCCCCACTTTTTATTTGTTAAAAAAGTTTAAAATATCCAATAAATTTCATTCCACTTCACGATTATGTCCCACTTGTTGCTGATTCTTGACAAAAAAAATTTAAATTTTATATCTTTATGTTTGAAGCCTGAAATGTGGCAAAAGGTTGAAAAGTTCAAGAGGGCCGAATACTTTCACAAGGAACTGTACAACCCATTGAGTCTGGACTCATCTCCTCTTTAACATATGTAGTTGCAGAGGCAGTTATTAGATTATTAAATGTTGTTACTCTGGATGCATCATCTTTAAAAAAGCGAACCTTTACATTCAGTATTTTTTTCCATGTTTTGCGTGATAGAGTAACTTCTTGGAGCACAACACACAAAGTCAGGTACCAGGTTTCCTTAGCTTCTGGTAGCAGCTCCCAAATGGCTCTCCGTCCCCGCCCCTTTCCTCTGTCCCCGCCCCTTTCCTCTGTCCAGGCCCACCGCCGCTTGAATTTTGCCTCCGTTCTTCTGATTGCGAGAGAAAAAAACTGCCGGCTCGCCTCGCCTGCTTTTAAGACCACTCAGAGATAACGTGTTTTTGTGCGTGTGTGTTTTTTTCCTAAATCATAGTCAAACGCCGGAGATCCAGCACGGTGCCGGAATACTTTAAGCCCTGTATCTAGGCTTTGGGCCTCTTTTGACCTCGCTGTTGAGTTTTTAAGGTCGTGACTTCTAAGTAAAAAAAATTGATGCTAATAAAACTGTTAGTTTTCCTTTTTCCCCAAATTAGAATCGATAAAGAATCGAATCATTAAACAGTATCGATAATGGAATCGGAATTGCAAAAATCTTATCAATTCCCATCCCTACTTTTGAGGGCCAAAATTGAGGGCTAAGGATGGGGGTTGAGATTGAGGATTAAGGGAGGAGTTTAAAGGAGTTTACTGGGAGCGCACCAACTATCTGGGACTTTCAGGTAGCCTATAGGAATTGTCTGTGTAAGCGCTACAGCAGAGTTCCAGATGAGCTGCGCACAACAGCTGCTCCGATCTGGATGAAAAGATGCTCAATAATGGGTTTGGGAAAGCGGATTGTGCCTGTTCTTAAAGGCAATGGCTACTGACGCACTGATTGGTTTACCAGGTGGAATGTCCTAACCACTCCTATGCATAATGTAGCGGGATAGCAAGTGTAGCAAGGGTAGAAGATTGCATTTTTTGCGGGGGAACACCTCTCCCACTACATGTTATCCCTAAATAGCGGCTATAGCAGATCTGGCCGAAGATCTGGCCTTTAGTTTTGTTTCTTCTGGCCAACTTGTCTGCCTCTTTCCCAGCTATGGTGCTGTGACACTTATAATGCCTGATGATATTTGGAATAAAAATGAAAGAAATTCATCAGCATTGACACACACATGATGATACATAAAAGCAATGAAACCCAGAAGTAAGAGATGGATAATATGCAAAGCAACTTGAGCACACAAATCACATTCAACATTTTTAGGTTTTCATCTGTACGTGACATACTATCACTAATGTCCAACGCTACAGTTTATGATCAGGAACATTTTATTCAATATTTCTCCAAAATTGTGGTGGTCTCTCAGGAGACCACCTGCATAGAAGTGATCTATTTGAAGTTTTTCAGTCAGGGTTCAGAACACATCATAGCATAGAAATGGCACTGGTTAGAGTCACCAATGACCTCCTCATGGCCTCAGACAATAGATTAGTTTCTGTCCTTGATCTGCTGGACCTCAGTGCTGCTTTTGATACTGTTGATCACGGCCTTTTGCTGCATAGATTAGAGCACACTGTTGGAATAAAAGGGACAGCATTAGGCTGGTTTAAGTAATACCTATTTGACAGGTTGCCTGTTAATGACATTTCTTCTACATGG
Organism: Hirundichthys speculiger; assembly: GCA_018398805.1. Classification (NCBI taxonomy): domain Eukaryota; kingdom Metazoa; phylum Chordata; class Actinopteri; order Beloniformes; family Exocoetidae; genus Hirundichthys; species Hirundichthys speculiger. Next base: position 244,507 of record JAGFBZ010000385.1, on the reverse strand, counting down.
ACTAGGGTCTGCTATGGCATCCCAAAGGGTTCAGTGCTGGGACCAATCCTTTTCACTTTATACATGCTGCCCTTGGGAAAAATGATCCAGAGCCATGGCATAAGCTTTCATTGCTACGCTGATGATACGCAGCTGTACTTATCTATGAAACCAGAAGAAACAAAACCTTTGGCTAAACTTCAAGGGTGTCTTAATGACATTAAGTCCTGGATGTCCTCTAACTTTTTGCTTCTAATTCGGGTAAAACAGAGGTTATTGTCTTTGGTCCCAAACACCTGAGGAATGGATTAACTGAGTTTACACTGGCTTCCAGCACAGCTGTAAAATACGTTGAAGTCATTTTTGACCAGGATATGTCATTTAAAGGTGGGGTAGGTGTTCTTTGAAAAAGCGGTTCCAGCAATCCAACTCAAGTGAGATTTTGAAAATATACACTCCCTCCCTCCTCCCAAAGGCTCCGCCTCCTCCTCTTCAGCCCACCCCTCGAAACCATGCATTCACACGATTCACGACTACATGAACCACAGGGAGGGAGGGAGGGGTGGGTGGGAGTGCACTGATATTTGATGGACGTATTAGGCAGCCAATGAAAGTAAAGATGATCACTATTTTGATTGGAGTTTTTCTCTGATTATACCCTCTAGACCGGACCAAAACGTTTTATATTATTGTAAAAATATTGTAAAAAGTGCTGCAAAAAAAGAACACCTACCCCACCTTTAAGCAGCATATTAATCAGGTTTGTAAGACAGCCTTATTTCATCTCCAAAATATCACCAAGATTAGTAGCATCCTCTCCCAGGGTAATGCTGAAAAATTAATCCACGCGTTTGTCAGTTCTATGGTGAATTCCAATTCCTCTCTTAACCCTCAATCTCAACCCTCGCCCTTAACCCTCAATTTTTGGCCCTCAATCTAAACCCTCGAAAGTAAGTGTCAGAGCTATCTTGTGACTTAGAAATGGGACACCCCTCGAGTGCAGTTACGTCTTCAGACTGAAATTTATCAGAGCCCGTGTTGTCTCTGTATTCCCTGAAATGACACAGGGATAACATTGAAAAGAGCGCTGTATATTCTCCAAATAACTTTAGCAAATAACACAATAGAGGATACATTATTCAGTCCTCCGTCGCTAAACAACAAGATATACAAGTAACGTGAAGCCGACTGCATGTCCAACTGGGAGAAGACCACGGGGAAGACCCAGGACCCGCTGGAGAGATTATATCTCTCAGCTGGCCTGGGAGCGCCTCGGGATTCTCCCAGAGGAACTGGTGGAAGCGGCCGGGGGGAGGGGGGTCTGGGCCTCTCAGCTGAAGCTGCTGCCCCCGCGACCCGATTCCGGACCAAGCGGGAGTTAATGGATGGATGGATGGATGGTGAAGCCGACTGGGACCCGCTGGCCACCGGCCGCCGGGACCCACCGGTGACCAGGACCCGCCGGCGACCAGGACCCGCCAGCCGCCGGGACCCGGCGACGGCAAACATCGTAAAGTAAAAAAAATAAATATTACGCAACAACGATGTTAGTCCATGAAAAAAGTCTCAAACAAAGACAATAAGATGGTTACTCGAACTACTAAGATACTTACATTTGTAGCTATCTTTTTTTGTCACCATCCTTTTTGAAGATGTCTTGGCTAAATTACCCAATGCCTTCTGGGTAGCCCTTACTACCAACGGTGGTGTCGGAAAATCTCAATTTTGAGGGCGATACAGCCCTCAAACTCGTCCCTCAATTTGACTTTCTAAGAATCAGGACAACACTGGCACTTAGCGGGAGCACGCATTTTTGAGGCTGAGGGTTGAGATTGAGGATTATGGGAAGAATTGGAATTCACCCCAAGTTATAAGAGCTAAGAATAGAGTAGGCTCATCTTTATTGCCAAGATTAGGAGCATCCTCTCCCAAGGTGATGCCGAAAAATTAATCCACGCGTTTGTCAGTTCTAGACTGGATTATTGCAATGCGCTGTTAGCAGGATGTCCGAAAAGCTCGCTGAATAGACTTCAATTGATCCAGAACGCAGCAGCGAGGGTGCTGACAGGAATCCATAAGCGAGATCACATCTCTCCCGTGTTAGCCTTCCTCCATTGGCTTCCCGTGAAATTTCGAATTGAGTTTAAAATTCTGCTTCGCGCATATAAGGCCCTTAATGGCCTAGCTCCACGCTATTTACAAGACTTAATAGCACCTTATGCCCCTAATAGAGCTCTCCGCTCTCAGAGTGCAGGATTACTCATCGTTCCTAGAATATCTAAAGTAGGTTTGGAGGACGGGCCTTCTGCTACCAGACACCTTTATTATGGAACCAGCTACCAGTTTGGGTTAAGGAGGCTGATACCATCTCCATCTTTAAAACTAAATTGAAAACATTTTTGTTCAGTAAAGCCTACAGTTAGTCTAAACTATAGTGTGTAGGGGCTAATAGTTATAACTATAGTTGTAGTAGCTCAGACTTGAGTAGCTCGTCTTAATCACAGCTTCGTCATAGTTATGCTGCTATAGGCCTACGCTGCAGGGGGACACCAACATGATCTGCTGAATGGTGTCTCCACTGCTTTTCTCCTTTTCCTCCCCTTTCCTCCTCCCTTCCTCCTCCTCCAGCTCATTCATAATTACTTGGAAGCACCTTGTTACTAAAACTGTGCTCCATTTTCTTTGCTTTCCTGTGTTTGTTGTGTTGTTTCTGCCCCCTTTTTTTTCTGTGTATTTGCAGGCCAGAGTTTCCTGGGTTTCATGCTGACTTGCAGTTCCATCCTCTGTCCATCCCGGGGTTCTCCTCCACTTGTGTTTGGGTGCCGACTGGCGTGGTGATCAGCGACCTGGTCCTCTGGCCATCTCATCCCAGTGCTGCTACCTCCATCTGTTTATGTTTATGTTTATATGGTCGTTGTATTTAGTCATTTGTGTGCTCTCTTCTCTCTGTCCTCCATCCTCTCTCTGTCCTCCATCCTCTCTGTCCTCCGTCCTCTCTCTCTGTCCTCCATCCTCTCTCTGTCCTCATCTCTCTGTCCTCCGTCTCTCTCTGTCCTCCATCCTCTCTGTCCTCCATCCTCTCTCTGTCCTCCATCCTCTCTGTCCTCCATCCTCTCTCTGTCCTCCATCCTCTCTCTGTCCTGTCTCCCCTCTTTTCTTTCTCTACCCAGCTGGTCTTCATCAGGAAGGTCCCTCCATATGATCCAGGTCCTGCTCAAGGTTTCTTCCTCTTAAAGTGGAGTTTTTTCTTGCCACTGTTTGGCTTAAAGGTTTTTTTTCTCCCTACGTGGGAGTTTTTTACCTGCCATTATCATTGATTGGATTTAATATTATAATCTTAGTTAATGATATTTGCTCGGGGGTCATGCTCTGGGTCTCTGTAAAGCGCCTAGAGACAATTGACATTGTAACAGACGCTATATAAATAAAATTGAATTGAATTGAATTGAATTGAATCTTAATCACAGCCTCATCATAGCTATGCTGCTATAGGCCTATGCTGCAGGGTGATGCTAACATGATCTGCTGATCTTTCACCGCTCCTCTCCCTTTCCTTCCCTTTCCTCCTCCAGCTCAGTCCATAGTTAATTAGGAGCACCTTGTTACTGTAACTGTGCTCCATTTTCTTTCCTGTAGTTTGTTGTGCTGTTTTGCCCCCCCCCCCCCCCCCCCCCCCTTTTTTCTCTTTTCTTTCTGTGTATTTGCAGGCCAGAATTTCCTGAGTTTCATGCTGACTTGCAGTTCCCTCTTCTGTCCATCCCAGCGTTTACCTCCACCTGTGTGTGTAGATGTGTTCGGGGTGCCGGCTGGCATGGTGACCGGTGACCTGGTCCTCTGACCATCTCACCTCAGTGCTGCTACCTGCGTCTGTTTATGTAGTCATTTCATTCAGTCATTTGTGTGCTCTCCTCTCTCTGTCCTCCATCCTCTCTCTGTCCTAAATCCCCTCTCTATCCTGTCTCCCCTCTCTTTTTCTTTCTTTACCTGGCTGGCCTTCGGCAGGAAGGTCCCCCCATATTAGCCAAGGCTCAAGGTTTCTTCCTCTTAAAGTGGACTTTATTCCTTTCCTAAAAAAAAAAAAAAAAAAAAAATGTTGCCCGATGACGCCTGGCATGGGCGCTGATCTGTGGTCGGATGTCTACATACTGTCTGCAGGGGGCGGACCGGTCCTCTTGCGGCTGGTGGAGACCTGCCGCCGCGGACATGGACGGTGTCGCTGGAGGTCGGTTCGGGAAAGTTAAGCTAAGTAGCCCTGAACTGCTACCTGCAGCAACCACCGCCACTGGATCCGGGCTGCAGCATCACAGAGCCGGCACGGGAGCCCCCGACGTAGTGGCGGCGGCATGCTGCCCCCGTCCAGCTGTCTACATGCTGGATGGGTCAGCTGACCTGGCAGGGGCCGTCTGGTGACCTGGTGGGGCCCAGCACCGCCGGGGGAGACGACAACGGCCTGGTCCGGTCCGCATGATGAACCAGGCTCTGGGACAGTTGGCTCCATCGCTCGCCAGACTGAAGGAGCTCAGTCTTCCCAGAGGAGACGGTCTGGTTCATCGGTGTTTCCTCCTCTGACCTGGAGATATCTCTCTTGTCATCGTTTTGGAGATATACTGGTTCTAACGGAGGTAAACTGTTTTAACGGCTGTTAACTGGAGTTAGCACTCGGACCACGGGACCGGGCATGAAAAGGAGCGCTGGACACTAGCAGCTCCTCTAGTACACCAGATTTTTCCTGGTGTACTGAAACTTGAATTTCCCCCTTGGGGAATTAATAAAGTATTTTGAATTTGAATTTGAATTTGAATTTCCACTGTTTGGCTGAAAGGGTTTTTTTCTCCCTCTGTGGGAGTTTTTTTCCTTGCCATTATCCTTGATTTGATTTAATATTATATTTATTATCATTATTATTAATAATAATAATAATAATAATAATAATAATAATAATAATAATAATAATAATAACAATACATTTTATTTAAAAGCGCCTTTCAGGACACCCAAGGTCACTGTACAGAATAAAAGAACAATAAAACGCAAGTAAAATATAAAAACAACACAACATACATGAAATAAGATGGGGGGGCAATGAAAAATGGATTACTGGCTGTAAGTTGTTCTGAATAAGTGGGTTTTTAGTCCAGATTTGAAGATGGGGAGGGAGGCTGAATTCCGGAGGTCTGGTGGTAATGAGTTCCAAAGCTGGGGGCCAGAGCGGCTGAAAGCCCTGCTCCCCATGGAGCTGAGACGGGGGAGGGGACAGTGAGGTGGAGGGAGGAAGAGGACCTGACAGAGCGAGAGGGGATAATTACACGGAGGAGGTTGGAGAGGTAAGAAGGGGCGAGGTTGTGGATGGACTTGTAAATATACAGAAGAATTTAGTAAATGATCCTTTGGTTGATGGGGAGCCAGTGGAGTTGCTGGAGGTTGGGGGTGATACGGTGGTGAGAGGAGTTCTAGTGATGATCCGGGCGGCAGAGTTTTGGACCAGCTGTAATTTCTGAAGTGATTTTTGTGGCAGACCAAAGAGAGAGTTACAGTAATCAAGGCAGGAGTTGACGAGGCTGTGGACGAGGATGGCGGTGGTGTGGGGGGTGAGGGAGGGGTGAAGACGGTTTATGGAGTGTAGATGGAAGTAAGCGGACCGGGTGATGCTATTGATATGAGAATGAAAGGATAGTGAACTGTCGAGGATGACACCCAGACTCTTAACCTGAGGGGAGGGGGATGCAGAGGAGCTGTCGATGAGGAGGGGAAAACTGTTGACTCTGGATTTGGTGCAGATGAGTAGAAATTCTGTTTTATTGCTGTTTAGTTTGAGGAAGTTTGCAGTGAACCAGGATTTTATTTCAGAGAGACAGGAGGTATGGGAGGGGGGAGGGGGTGTGGAGTTTGGTTTTGTTGAAAGGTAGAGCTGGGTGTCATCTGCAAAACAGTGAAATGAAATGTTAAATTTTCTGAAGATTTGACCAAGGGGGAGGAGGTAAGTGATGAAGAGGAGGGGCCCCAGGACAGAGCCCTGGGACACACCTGTGGTGACTGGGGAGGGATCGGAGGTGAAGGTTCTGAGTTGGATGAACTGAGTGCGGCCTGTCAGGTATGAATGAAACCAGTTAAGGGGGGTGTTGGAGATGCCTAAGGAGGAGAGTCTTTGGAGGAGGATGGGGTGAGAAATAGAGTCGACGGCTGCACTCAGATCAAAGATGATGAGGATGGAAAGTGAACCGGAGTCAGCTGCAGTGAGGAGGTCATTAGTGATTTTGAGGAGGGCTGTTTCAGTGCTGTGACCTGGGCGAAAACCAGATTGAAAGGGTTCATAGAGGCTACTGAGGGTGAGATGGGCATGGAGTTGAGAGGAAACTGTTTTTTCAAGGATTTTTGAAATGAAAGGCAAGTTGGAAATAGGACGGAGGTTATTGAAGTCGTTGGGATCTGAACCGGGTTTCTTCAGGATGGGGCTGACTGTAGAGAAAGGGTTCAGGTGAGGAGGGGAGCAGGGGTGGTGGGTGTGAACAGAGGTGCTGGTGGATGGAGGTAATTTTGTTGTTGAAAAAACTCATTAAAGAGTTACAGGTGTGGGTTGAGAAGAGATGGGGAGGGAGGGAGTGTGGGGGCTGGAGGATTCTGTTGAGGAGTGAAAAGAGAGATTTGGTGTTTCCTTGATTTGCAGAGATGAGACCAGAGTAATAGACAGATTTGCAGTGAGTGATGGAGTCCTTATAGAGCAGAATGTGATCTTTGTACATATTTTTGTGTATGATGAGTCCAGTTTTCTTGTAGATACGTTCCAGTTGTCGACCTTTTGATTTCATAGTCCGGAGTTCAGGAGTGTACCGGGGGGGCAGATGATGTAAATTAAACAGTCCGGATTTTCAGGGGAGCAAGAGAGTTGAGGATGTTGTTGAGACCAGTATTGTATAAAGCTGTTAGATTGTCCGGGGTTGAATGAGAATCAGGGATTATTAAACTGTCAATATGGGAGCAGAGAGTGTCAACATTAATGTCCTCTAAATTCCTGTATGTAATGAGACGTGGGGGTTTGATGATAGAGAGATGGAGAGCAGTGTTAAAAGAGAGGAGGAAGTGATCTGTAATGGGGAGTTCATCAGAGGAGCAGTTGGAGGGGGCGGGGCCAGAGCATCAGAGTAAATCCAGTGTGTGTCCTTGTATGTGTGTGGAAAAGTCAATGTGTTGTTGGAGTCCAAAACTGTCAAGGCAGGATAAAAAGAGGGAGATTTTGGTTTTCAAAGTGTATGTTAAAATCTCCCAGCCGAATTATGTTGGATGTTTGAGCGGAAAGTTGTGTGAGGAGAGTGGCAAAGTCTGTTAAAAAGTCTGTGTGGGGCTTGGGTGGGCGGTAAACAGTAGCAACAACAGTGGGAGATGGACCAGGCAGCATGAAAACAGTGCATTCAAATGAGTGGAATGAGGAAACAGACACGTGTAAAACTTTCCATTTCTCGCAGTAATTCACCGCGAGACCTCCTCCGCGTCCATTGCCACGGGGATGAGAAATGTAAACATAGTCCGACGGCGTTGAATCATTGAGGGGAGAGAAGTCATTGGGCTGCTGCCATGTTTCAGGTAAACAGAAAAAATCGTACTTACGGTCTGTGATGATATCATGGATGAGGTGACCCTTACTGTTTAGTGAGCGGATGTTTAGCAGGCCAAAGTTTGGTAGCAGGGTCATGCTTGAGAGCGATGTTGGCATTAGCCGACCTAGCCAGGCAAGCCAATGCATGGATGTTGGCAGTCCTACCGGGTTTTCTATGAGGAGGGCGAATGATGGACCAGATGGGTTTTATTGTAGTGGAGGAGTTGATCCGACGGAAGTTCCTACGGGACCCACGGTGGAGATATCTCCGGCGGGGAGGACAGCCATGTCCGGGTGGAGCTGCAGTACCAGTGGCAGAGGTGGCAGAGGCAGATGATGGCGGATCCAGAGACGCTCAGCGGCAGCGCTCTCTATTTGAGGTAATGATATTTGCCCGAGGGTCATGCTCTGGGTCTCTGTAAAGCGCCTAGAGACAGTTGGTGTCATGTTTTGATGCAGGATGGAGGACCCAAATGCAGAAGTATGAAACAAAAGAGCATTTTATTACCAAAAAGTAAACGGTAAGAGTAAAACGTCCAAACTAAGCCAAAAATCCACAAAAGAATCCAAGGAGGTTAGCAGGAGAAAAACAGAAAAACCTTCACGGGACAAGAAGAGACTTATGGTGCATAAACAGAATTGGAATGACAGGACTTAAATACATGGGAGCACAAACAAGGCAGGTGCGAAGAATAAGGATAACAAGGGGGAGGAAGCCAAGCAGAAAACAACGAAGACAGGACAGACCTTTCAAAGTAAAACAGGAAACAGGTAACACGAAAGACAGGGAGAGTGATGGCAACTTAACACATAACAAAGAAAATCCAAAATGGCTGCCATAGCTGCCCCCAGACCATGACAGTACCCCCCCCCCCCCAAAAAAAAAGGACGGGCTCCCAAACGGTCAAAAAACAAAAATAAAAAAAAAACAAACATAAGACAAACCAAGAAAGAGAAGCAGAGCAGGGAGGGCGGAGGGGGCCAGAAGGCAGGGAACCAAAAGAAAAAGAAAAAAAGAGTCACTAGGTCCCCAGGCCCCAAGACAAAAGTCCAGGTGGGAGGCCGGGCAGACAGCAGAGACAGTTCCGGGGGACGGCCGTGGCGGTGAACTGAAGCCAGGGGCTGACGAGGTGGGTTGACGAGGCGGCGGACTGAAGCCAGGGGCTGACGAGGTGGGTTGACGAGGCGGTGAACTGAAGCCAGGGGCTGACGAGGTGGGTTGACGAGGCGGCGGACTGAAGCCAGGGGCTGACGAGGGGGGCGTTGCGACAGCAGCGATGGCGGAGACTCATGCGGCTGCAGCGACTCAGGTGAAGACTCAGGCGAAGACACAGACAGCGCTTCTCCTTCTGCCGCAAAGGCGAAGGCAGACACACAGGCAGAGACATGGACGGCTGCAGCTCCTGCTGCTGGTGGCGTCAACTGCCCTGGAGGCCGAGGAGAGCGCGTCGACCGCCCCGGGAACAAGAGACAGGGATGCCGTAGGGGGCCGGGTGCATGGATCAGGACAGGGGAGTCTGTCAGCTCCTTCCTAAACCCAATCAAGTCTGTGGATAGGGCAACTATAGCAGGGAAAGATAGAAAATGGGGCTTGGTGGCCAAGGTCCTTAATAAAATGTCCAGCAAAGAGAGCCACTGCTTCTCGTCCCTTGTCCCCGCCATGGACGCCATGTGTCTGCAGCACAGCCCCAAGAAGGCCTTCAATTCCCCCTGCGTGGACTGTGGTGCTTCCCCCATGGCCCCGGGGACAGGAGGTGAAGGCACGTCCTCCTGGATAGCCGTGGAGCTGGGATCCGGAGGTGGAGATGCATCCTCCCAGCCGGCCGCAGAGACAGGAACCCCCCAAGGACTGGCAGCCTGTGAGGTCACACCAGACCACGAGTGCCAGCGACGCCTTCTCCTGGGGGCCTCACCGCTGCCTCGGCGGGAAGCGTCGCCAGAAAGGAGAGTGCATTGATATTTGATGGACGTATTTGGCAGCCAATAAATGTAAAGATGATCAGTACATTGATTGGTCAGAGATTTTTTCTGATTACACCCTCTAGACCGGACCAAAACATTTCATTTTTTTTGCAAACATTCTATTTCAGTGGGTAAATGGGAATGTGAAAAGGTTTTCAGGCAATATTCTAAAAAGTGCTGCAAAAAAAGACCTCCCACCATACCTTTAAATACACGGGGGAACAAACGAGAGGCAGGTGCGAACAATCAGAATAACAAGGGGGATGAAAAAAAGCAGAAAACAAAGAAGACAGGACAGACCTTTTAAAGTAAAACAGGAAACAGGTAACACAAAAGACAGGGAGAGTGACACCAACTTAACACATAACAAAGAAAATCCAAAATGGCTGCATGGCTGCCCCAGACCATGACAACTGGCATTGTAACAGATGGTATAGAAATACAATTGAATTGAATTGAATTGAATTGTCCACTGATAAGCCCAAGATTCATATCACGATTCAAGGTTAGTATTCATTATTTCACTTCATACCACTCAGCGACATATCTGAAGGATTAATGTCAGTAATAGAAGAAAAAGCCTTTATTATACACAGTATAAAGAGATTTAAAAAGCAGATTCTTAAACATGAACACAGTCAGTACAATAAAGACTCAGTAACATAAATATAAATACATGATTAAAAAAAAACTACTGAGGTAGCTTATATCAGGTGATGCAGTGGTCAGTGCAAATGTGTGCAAAAATGTCAGTGCAGTTTAACATTAGTGCAAATTTGAGTTCAGTATGGTAACAGCTTTGGGGAAAAAGCTATCCCTTAGTCTATTTGTTCTGAATGGACCTGAAGTGCCTGCCAAGAGGGCAACAGATTAAAAAGATGGAAATCAGCATGGGTGGTGTTTTTAAGATGTTTCTGGCCCTGCTGAGACAGTGGAAGTTGTAGATGTTAGTCAAGGAAGGCAGAGGGCAGCCGATGATCTTTTATGTGGTATTTGTCATCCTCGGCAGTCTCCTCCTGCCATAGTCGATTAGAGGAGAACTTCTTTTAGACAATTTGAGGATCCTCAAATGATGAGGTGAGCAGAATTCCTGCCATTGGACAGGCTAAAATTAAAAAGGTTATCCTCTGATCATTAAAAGGTATAGATAAATTATTTGTTCAAATAACTGTTTTCAGTTAACTAAAATGGTCACATGCAAAGCACAACATATCTCAACATATCTCGGCCGATGCTACGACAGCCTGCGAGGACATTCACACCACTGTCTCTCATCTGCAGACGGTACATCCACAGTCCCTCATTATTATCTCCGGGGACTTCAACCATGCATCGCTCTCCACCACTCTCCCAAATTTCACCCAGTATGTCGACTGCCACACAAGGGACAACAGAACTTTGGACTTGCTGTTTGCCAACACAAAAGAGGCTTACAGCTCATCACCCCTCCCCCCGCTGGGCCAATCAGACCACAACCTAGTCATCCTTCACCCCACCTACACCCCCATGGTGAAGAGGAAACCCCCCCATCAAGAAGGTGATAAGGATGTGGTCTGAGGACTGCAGTGAGGCCCTGAGAGACTGCTTTGACAGGCAGGAGCTCTGCAGGCCCCATGGTGAGGACATCAAATGCCCTCACCCACTGCATAACGGACTACATCAACTTCTGCGTGGAGAACACTGTGCCGACCAAGAAGGTGCGGTGTTTCTCCAACAACAAAACGTGGGTGACCCCGGAGCTGAAGGCCCTGCTGAATGAGAAGAAGAGGACTTTCAAATCCGGGAACAAAGAGGAGCTGAGGAGGGTGCAAAAGGATCTTAAACACAAGATCCGGAGGGGCAAGGAGAGCTTCAGGAGGAAGATGGAGGAACAGCTCAAGCAGAGCAAAGTCAGAGAAGTCTGGAGCAGTATGAATAAGATCTCTGGCCGCCTTGAGGACAATGGAGGGGCCACAACTTCTGCTGACCGGGGGTGGGCTAACGACTTAAATCTGTTTTTCAACAGATTCGACTCTGGGTCACTTAACACACCCCCCCACCCCCCATCCTCCATCAACCCCCCTTCCCATGCTGCCCCCCACCCCTCCTGGTGCAGCACTATCGTTACCTGCACTCTCCTCAGACGACCCTGCTTCACCCCCATTTTCACACCCACCAACAACAAAGCCAGCCCCCCCCCCCAGGCAGGCCTCCACCTCACAGCTGATCAGGTGAGGAGTCAGCTCAGAAGGACAAAGATCAGGAAGGCAGCGGGTCCGGATGGAATCAGCCCCAGACTGCTCAGGGATTGTGCAGACCAGCTCTGTCGGGTGGTCCTGCATATCTTCGACCTGAGTCTGAGTCTGAGGAGGGTTCCTGAACTGTGGAAGACTTCCTGTGTGGTTCCAGTGCCAAAGATCGCACACCCCAGGGAGCCCAACCACTTCAGACCTGTTGCCCTGACTTCACACCTGATGAAGGCCATGGAGAGGCTCATCCTGCAGCACCTCCGCCCACTGGTGAGCTCAGTGCTGGACCCCCTGCAGTTTGCCTACCAGCCCGGAATTGGGGTGGATGACGCTGTTATCTACATCCTACATCGATCCCTCTCTCACCTGGAGCAGGTGGGGAGCACTGTCAGAGTCATGTTCTTTGACTTCTCCAGTGCTTTCAACACCATCCAGCCTGCACTGCTGAGAGGGAAGCTGGAGGCAGCTGGAGTGGACCAGCAGCTGACTACATGGACCATTGACTACCTCACCAACAGACCACAGTACGTGAGGCTCCAGAACTGTGTATCAGACATGATAGTCTGCAGCACGGGGGCACCACAGGGCACAGTCCTCTCACCCTTTCTGTTCAGCCTGTACACTTCTGACTTCATGTACAACTCGGACCACTGCCACCTACAGAAGTTCTCGGATGATACGGCCATCATCGGATGCGTATCGGACGGGAATGACCAGGAATACAGGGGGGTCATCAGGGACTTTGTCAACTGGTGTGAGATCAATGCTCTGCAGATCAACGCCAGTAAGACAAAGGAGATGGTGATAGACTTCAGGAGGAAGTCACCCCCTACCACACTGGTGAACATCCAGGGAAAGGACATTGAGACAGTGGACTCATACAAGTACCTGGGTGTTCATCTCAATAACAAACTGGACTGGTCAACCAACACAGATGTCCTGTACAAGAGGGGCCAGAGTCGACTCCACCTGCTGAGGAGACTGAGGTCCTTCGGAGTCTGCAGGACTCTGTTAAAAACTTTTTATGACTCTGTTGTGGCATCTGCCATCTTTTACTCAGTAGCCTGCTGCGGGGGCGGATGCTCCGACAGAGACAGGAACAGGATCGACAAATTAGTGCGGAGGTCAAGCTCCGTACTGGGTTGTCCCGTAGAGTCTGTGATTGTGGTGGGTGAGAGGAGGATGTTAGCGAAGCTGACATCCATCATGGACAACCCCCATCACCCTCTGCATGAAACCGTGGGTGCGCTGAGCAGCTCCTTCAGTCAGAGACGGAAACACCCTCGCTGCAGGAAGGAGCGCATTCGCAGGTCTTTCATACCAACTGCAGTTAGACTCTACAACGCATCATGACGCTGAGAGTCACTCGGACAATTTTTCACACTCAGAGTGCCCCCCCCCCCCCCCCACACACACACACACACACACATACTTACTCCACATACACACACATCTACAGCTGACACACGCATTTTATTATTTATTCATTTATCTGAATACCTCCACAACCCTCCACCCATAACTGCATACCGTGTATGCTTGCTGCTGTAAATTGCTGCTGTGCATAGTGCTGTTTACACGTTTTTTTTTTCTACTGTATATATTTGTTCCTCTTCTGTTTATATATATATTGTTTATATATTGTTTATTGTTTTTTCTGTATATTGAGCTGTGGTAATGCACAAATTTCCCCGTCGTGGGATCAATAAAGTGCTATCTTAACTTATCTTATCTTATCTTATCTTATGTGAGGAAAAATCAAATAAGTGTCCTAGTTTAGTTTATATTTGAGATTTGAATCAAAATAATAATTAAACTGAAAAAAACTCTGCCTTCAAAATTTTTATTTGAATATATTGTTGTGTTTTGCAAAGTTCAATTTCAAAACTTCAACTTTCAGTTTCAATTTTTAATTTTTTCAGTTTTTGTTTTGAATTACAAAACTTTTGACCCTGATTTAGCTCCATAGTAGATGAACATACAACCTATGAAAAACATAAAATAAGGCACAAATAGGAAGAGCTGTAGGCCGCCATTTTGTTCTCAAATTCACGTAAAACCCAGACTTTGTTTGATCTCTGTGGATGTGTTCTACAAAACAAAGATACTAAATGTAATTTCTAAATAACAGCAGTTCACTATATTTACTTGGGTTCTCTGTATTATCCTTGTGAGCTGTAGGCCTCTCTTAGGGGTTTACCTTTTGCAAACAGTCCTTCAAATACCATGTAAATACCCCAACAGGGCAACATCATTGCAGAAATCACTTGTTAGTTGTATTTGCTATAACAAGGGGTCTTATTTTTGCAACCACTGCCATTGCCATTGCTGTTTTTCCCAGTGCCCCTCCTCCTCTTCCTAGCTGACAAAGCTGACAGACAGTCCCATCTGTATGATAGTCTGTGGACCAGCAGCCAGGGTCTCAGGTTTTAAAAGGATTTGTTCAGTGAAAACCCATAAGAATCACATTGCTTCACTCAATTGTAAAATATATAATATTTATTCCCACCGAGATGAAACCAGCAAGAACTGAAGGCAGACGGAATCTCAAGTCAGCCTGACCCAAACATTCTTCTCTTATCTGAATCTGGCTCCCCTGAAACAAAGCTTGCCTCTTCAAGGCCAGCCTCTATCTAATCTCTCCTGGATATTATGACTTCTTGATGCTCCTCCCCCGACCCCTCCCCTTTCCAAACAACACCTGTGGCTCCAGATTAAACAGGGACAGCGGTCACTGGCTTACACACACACACACACACACACATGCACACACACACTTCCAGCCCCCTGCCCAACCTCCTCCGCTGGCTAGCGCCCCCCCCCCCACACGCTAGACAGACTGATGCACTGTGCACCGGGATCTGGCAGCACGCGCACGGACTGTTTGGCTGGACACCCCCCTCCCCCCACCTCCTACCCACCTCCCATGTCTTAGTTTTAAGTCTGTCTATGCTTATTTTTTGTGCCGGTTTTTTTTTTGCTAATCTCACAACATACCCCTCAAGGACACACTGTGGGAGTAATTTTCTTATCATTTTCCTCTGATAAGAAGGTGCGCCGCTACGTGGCAGCAGCCCCCAGACACCGTCGACCCATGTCTGAATATGTTTGTTTGTTTCTGTATGTTTTTCTTGTACGATGTACTGGAAATGTAATTTCACTGTGTTGGGACACTGGCTCAGTGACAATAAAGGCATTCTGTATTCTGTATAATAGGAAGGAGGTAAACCAAAGTCACCTAACACTGCATATTTTAATCATATGAGAAAAGAACAGGATAGTTTCAAAGATAAGTGATGCCTTGCTGACAAATAGTCCATCAACATGTTATTGTTTCTTACAAAAATATGACCAATAACTTGTTAGAAGAAAGGAGTCAGACACCAGTGCAGGGACTCAGCTTCTCTCTAAAAGGTTGCTTTTGCATTCTGAATACTCCACATTCTGACAACTGTTGGAGGGCCATGAAAGTGTTCACAGCTTCCACCAAAATGTAAACCGATCTTTAATTACTGGAATATTATCTCACAACTTAAGAGTTCATTGCCAGCTAAATTAAATTAATGTCAGACGTATGAGTGACAATTCTATTTGCAGCGTCACTAATAGCGTTGTCTCCACCAGAGTACGTAAAGGTCAGCGCAGGTCGGACTCAACAAACAGATCCAGGAATAGGCTGTTTATGTCCTTGGAAAATTGAAGAGAACAAGAGTCTTGGTCATTTGTCGCTGTGGTCACTAAGGCCAGACCTGTAAGATGGTGTCTATGTTTGAAAGCTCGGACAGTTTGATCATAGTGTTGCGGTCTCAGACAAGGTTGGCTCTGGCTTTGAACAGAAGCCATTTCAAAGCAGACAGCAAACCACACATGCAGAGTTATGCTGCATCATTGCTGGCTTGCAAGGGGCCACTTCACACACCAACAAAACTTCCTTTAAATTATTTTATAATCCTTCTCTTTTGGCACCCTACTATGGAGCCCCGTTTGGGTCATAATTCAATGAATAAATGAGTCTATTATTATGAAATACAGGTGTTTATTATTATGAAATATTTCCTATTATTATGATAATGGTTTCGTTTTTCATAAGAATGAGCTTTTACATAATAATGTCTTTGTTTTTCATAAGAATTATTTGTGTGTCAATCACAGCAGAGAGGGCGGAGCCATTTATGTGATTGGCTGCTCTTTCATTCAAGCATAAGCAACAGAACAGTGAATATCGATATTGGGCGAGAGGTGCAATGTATATACTCCAGGGCAGTAGGTGGCAGAATGCTCCTCAGTTTACGGTTACAAGTTGACATCTACTAAGAAACGTAGCATGAAATGTAGGGAAAACTTGATTTTGACGGCATGGCGACAGGAGATCCTTTTCTGACTTACTCCGAGAGGTAGCCAACAGGCTCGATGTGAGTCCCCCACCAACTGCATGGAGAAGGATCAGCCAATGAGCGTGCAGGTCAACCACTGGTCCCGCCCACTGGTAAAATGTCATTATTATGTAAAAGCTCATTCTTATGAAAAAGGAAGCAATTATGTAAAAACTCGTTCTTAGATAAAAAAAAAAAAAAGCCATTCTGAAATAAACTATTATGCAATAAACTAAGATTAAATAATAATAAAATATATTTCATAATAATTACATTTTTTTCATAATAATGGGAAATATTTCATAATAATACACATATATTTCATAATAATGGGAAACATTTCATAATAATGGATACGAATTTCATAATAATAAACGCCTATATTTCATAATAATAGACTCATTTATTCATTGAATAATGACCCAAACGGGGCTCTATACCCTACATGTAGGACTTTGGTCAGGAAAGATGGAGCTTGATCTGTCACAGTGTGGATGCTTTAGTGCTGGGCGATATGGAAAAAAATCATATATCATGATATGGACTATTTCATATCACGATAACGATATATATCACGATATACCATAATAAAGTATGTTTTCAGTTATTCTCTGAAAAGTTTGACAAAAATTTCATTGCTTACTTTTCAACTTTATTTTGAAAGGACATTTAGCTGAACTGTCACAAACATACATTTTAGTGCAGCAAAAACAGGTAGGTACAGAGGTACAGTAGCTTTCACATTTTTTTTTAAGTGCACAACAGTTTCTGAGAGGAAAAACACATTTTTGCACTGAAGTTCAGCTATAAAAAATAAACACAAATTATTTTTCAACTTTCTGAAATCTGTAACCTTGTAGTGCAAAGTTTGCAAACCAATATAAAGTGTCTAAAGTAAACATCAGGGTTGAAGAGAACTCTGTTTAAGGCATTAACCATGAATAAAAGTGCAAACATAAAAGGCTACTTTGTAGAAGTAGATATGATTCTATCAAATTTATCGTTGCAGGTTATTTAATTACATATTTGCTGTAATAATTGAAAAAATTAGGTTAGAAACGATAGAAACGATAAAAGAGAAATGGCACGATACACACTTTTATATTGTCCCCACGATATGTATCGTCATATTGCCCAGCACTAATTCATAGGATTCTCTCCTTAGGACATGCCAGTTTTTTTTTGTTTTTTTTGCATGAGGCAGGTTTGATGTCTGCTCACACGCTGACTCCTTAGATCACTATCTTAATCTGTCACCAGTCTGAAACTTTATACTGTTGTCTGGGGATGCGACCCGGGGGTGTTTAGGTCTGAGCTCCCAGCAGCAGTTTGCTGTAATCCTCTGTTTATCGCCGCTCAGGCTCTAAAGCAAGTGGCTACTGTGTTACCACAAGCTGGAACGCTGTATGCCGCTGTGCCAACTTTATATGTCTTTGCATGCATGTATGCATTCAGGTTGTTGTTAGCGTTTTTAATTTTATTTTAATGATATTATCAGGTGAAATTTAGCTCCAGTTTTCCATTACCAAAAATCTCTTCTTTTAGTTTACCATCTTCAGCACATTTCTAAAATAGTTTCTTTAAATATTTCTACTTCAGTTTTTTCATGTATATATTTAAAATTGTAATAAATTAATATTTGATGAATTTATTTCGAGTAGCTGAGTGTGTGCACTTGAGAGGAACGAGGCTTCCAAAGCAGTAAAACCCACATGTCCTGTTTAGACAGGTGTGCGTTTATAGCAGCTAACATTAGCTCATGTCGTGCAGCTCATAAATATTTCCATGTGGATATCATAAAATCCACATGATTGGTCCATGAGCAATCATTGAAATAAATGACAAACGACTTCACAAAGTTCAAGCTACTGTTGAAAAGAACGAGCAATGGGATTTCTCAAAAAGTGGCTGCACACATGAAACAGATTACATATGCATACTATGAATATTCCAGTTGCCCAAATTTTAACACACAGTACTGCTTTTTAAAATTTGCCCACATCAGCTGGTTGACAAACCAAGCTAAAAGTCATTTCACAGTAAAGATGGTTTGCAATGTTAGTGGGTTAGATTAATTGCTTGATTACATTACATTTGTGGTGAAGGAGAGAGAGAGATCTTCATGAACCTGCTCCGATGGTGTTGATTGACAAGGTTGCACACAAAAAAAAAATTATTAGATTGTTGGCAACATGGTCTATTGTTGCTAAATTGTATTGCTGTTCAGTGACCCTTTTGTGTTTTGAAGAACCTGTTGCATTATTATGTTCACTGCATTAATGTAAAGCCTGTAAATTTGTGTTGAATGTGCCTCTGATGGAGTATATCACACATGATAAATTGTTGACAGCAAATGACAAAGGTGACTGTAATGATTATAGGGACTGTTGTTTAAGCTGCATCTCTTGTCTTTAAATCTTATCTTAAGCTTTTTATCTTAACATGTTGGTGGGACTGGTATGAGTTTTGATAACAGGGTCAGTCCATTGCAAATGACGGGGCTGCTTTCTTTTTTTCTGTCACTGATCGTATGAGTTTGTATAAAAGTTTGTGATCCAACATTGTGTACATGTTTTAAGTCTGCACACAGTCAAAAGCTGCACACTGGGCACTAGTGTAGTTTATCTCTAAATTTTCTGGGACTCATTTCAGGCACTTTTCACCTCTCTTATCATCTGCTTTGTGTTTTTAAAGACACCTGCTCTCATGATAGATGTCTATCAACAACTGCTATTTTTCACCCCCTGTCAAAAGCAAACAGTTTTAGCCAGGCATGCTAACTGCATGCTAACTCCTTTGTCCTACAGTTAGCATGCCTGGTTATCTACTTTGTCCTACAGTTAGCCAGGCATGCTAACTGTAGGACAAAGGAGATAATCCTGAGTATTCTACATTTTATCAACCTTTGCTCCATTGTCAATAAACTTCCATATTCATAGTGGATTACATTTTTAATCTGTCCTCTATTTGCTAACTATTTGAGACTACATAATTTGAGTGTTCACAAACCTTTTAACCCTCAGAAACTAGATCAACAGTTTTAAGAAGTCAAAAACAATAAAGGAAATTGACAGAGCATTCTGTACTAAAACTAATATTACATGTCTCAAAAGTTTTTTGCAACTAATGTCATGTAGAAGTGCATGATGTACAGTATACCTTTGCCCATTCACGGTTCACCGTTCGCGGTCCTGTGTATTCGCAGATTTTGCTCTCAAAGCTTTTTTTTCATAATCCATTTGAATTTGTGGTAGCTCCAGCAAGTTCATACATTTGTTATTTCATTTGTTATTTTCATTATGCTATTTCTTTTAGCAGAAAAACGCTCACATTCACCCTAACTGGTGAATAATTTTAAAATAACAGTGTCAGTTAATATAAAATAAAGAAATTAGAAAAGCGAGAGATTAAATAGTACGTAATTTCTTTAATTACCTTGGGAGGGCCGGACAAAAACCTAAACAAGTATTATAATTATTATTATTACTATTTTTATTAGGTAAGTAATAAATTATGTACTGTGCTGTGCAGTACAAAACGGCATCAATAATTCGCAGATCTTTTGGATTCGCAGGAGGAGGAAAGGAACGTAACCCCCGCAAATAATAAGGGTATACTGTAATTATATGATTCCATAATAAATATAAAATGTTGGTCAGTAGGTATAAAAATAGGAATATTTGAAAAATCTCAATACTTGTACTGTTAATACTGTTAATAATTTTCTAAATTGATTGAGTCCAGGGAACAGATAATTTACGCTTTTTGGTCCAGGATTCCACAAAAGATATTCATTACAAGACTTATTTACAGTTTGTCTCTAGGATGGAGCCAGGATGTCCACCCTGGCTCTCAGATTTCTGCAACCTCAGATATTATATGTATGTATATGTATTTGGATCCATGCTTTTTTGGGTGCATTTTTTATTTTTTTTTTTTTTTTGTATATGTGTCTGCATTTACATTCATGGTTAGTGCAATTGTCTAGCCAAACCATCTAGTATGTATATGGAAGCAGACTTTTCTTGGGGGATGCAGTTTGTTGTTACAGCTGGACCCCTCTGACCCTCCTGGCTCCTGAGATGTGGGAGGCATCTCAGATAAACACATTTGAATGACATCTCGGCTCCTGGACTGAGACAATTAACAGCCTGTGTCTGGACATGTGATGTGAAAGCAGAATTCTATCTGGACATCTGGGACAGGAGGGGAAGTAACACCCTCTTTTTGTGACTTTAAAAGTTGTAGGACTTCCACCCTGGCTGTGAACTTTCTTTGTGTCTCTGATGTTAAGAGACCATCAGCCAATAATATTCTGCATGGCATATTAAACCTTGTACTAATCCTTGTGCTTTCAGTCTCTTCTTGACACCAGATAAAAGAACACAAAAAACTTTTCAGAGTGATATAGATGAGCTACTGCAGAAAAAGAAAAATCATATTTCTCTGCAAAAAAAAGAATATGAATGGTGAGTTAATGAAAAAAGAAAAAAAAATTGCCTTTTATCCATTTTCCATGATGCATTAGAGAATTGCAAGTGTGCCTTTATGCTGTATAAAAATTGTTAAAGGGAAAAAAAACATATTCCTGAGCCCAACTAGGGCAAACTAATAATTCAGGAAAAACACCCATAAAATGTTTGTCTGACCTTTAACTCTGACTTTGGATAAATCTTCATGGCTGTTGCAGGCAAGTATGATGCACTAGCACCTGATGATACATCTGTGAAAAAAAAAGTTAGATAAATTAAAATATCTGGTGAGTAATGAGTTAAAGGAGTTACATTTACAAAGTTACATTTTTTGACATAATGCAGTTATCGAAATGACCTCAGAATATGCCACTGAGAGTCATGCTCAGTGTTTAACTTGTAGCTACTTATTACTTTTACCTTGTGCCAGTGCTGATGTGGTGTTTACAGCATATTCAATTCAATTCAGTTCAAAAATACTTTATTTATCCCCAAAGGGAAAATAAATAAATATCATGTTAGCTCCCAAGTTTCTAATTGTTGATGTGCAATTTTTATAGTGTGCATTTTTGTAGCACTGAGATTCTTTTGAATGAAAAGTACATTATAAATAATTAATTATTATTATTGTTATTATTATTATTATTATTATTATTATTATTATTATTATGGCCAACAGGTGGTCAGTAGAAAAATGGTAAACATAAGTCATTCAGGTTTGTTTTGTTTTGTTTTGTTTTTTGCTGCATGTATCAAAAGTTACAAACCCACCAACTGACATAAATTGGGATCTGGGCTAAAATGTAGAGTCATTGGGTTTCAAAACATTTTTTCTTTCTAATAGTACACATTCATGGATCGAAATGCACTGTGTTGAGCTATAAAAACATGCTGTCTCACACTATGGCTTAACTTTCAAAATAACCTGTTTGACATTCTCCAGCAGTCAGAATATATAATAATAATAATAATAATAATAATAATAATAATAATAATAATAATAATAATAATAAAGCAGGTTTACTTGGTTGGTTGTGGTGATGAATGGTTTATCCTACCTTGATTTGTGGCAGAGCAGACATTGGACTTCATAACTCCAGTGTTCAGACCTCCATCAGAAGGCCTATGAGCAGCGTACTGTAGAGCTCCTGCTGATTCCACCCCTGAGCTGCAACAATCACAGGAGGCTGATTTTAGCTGCCGCTCCCCTGCCTTGCTGACTTGTATATTGTGACAGAGCTCATATTCATAGATAGATTAAGATAGCTGTTCATGAAAGAAGGTGTAATGTTAGAAATTGCATTCTGAGGTCTTAATTGCTGTGTCATGAGTCCATGACTCCTGGTCCTGATTCCTGTCTGCTCGAAGGCCATGATTTGTTATTGTTCCCCTCCATCAAGTAGCTAAGTTTTGACGCTGAGGCGTCTGGACGGTTTTGCTCAAGGTCTCCTTGTTTTTCCACTGATGCTAAGACAAGTGTACGCCTCTCTGTCTTTGTCATTCTGAATGATCCAACATTCTGAAATGACCTCTCTAGAATCTGCAGACTTAGAGAATAGAGAATAAACTTCATTTTGCACCTCCGTTGTTTGTCAGTGCCTTGTTTAACAACCGAATTGACTGCCTCACCAGAACATAATTAGAGTATAATTTGAGTGTATGCTTATGAGGAAGATATACCCAAATTTAAACATAACAGAAGGAAAAGTGGGAAAATAAATGTTCCCAGCACTCAGGAGAGGTTTGCTTTAAACTGATCAACGTATGATAGTGTTGATTAGTCAAATGGTACAATGGTACTGTTATGAAAACAAGTATCTCTTCTATTTTTCCAGAAGAAAGAAAGAAAGAATTAAACATGAAATGACCTACTTGTAGTGTGAATGAAGGCTGACAGAAGTAAAATGTTGGACTCGTGCGCTGCACAATCACAGCTTACTTTAAACTCTTCCCAATGAATATGGAGTTACAAAAAACTCACCCATCACTTGAATACAAAGTTTGATTCTGCAGGTGTAGTTTCCCTTTTACGTGCTGGTCCCAGTCCTAAAATCACAAAGAGAGACAGTCTGAAACAGCTTCAAAACCATGGACACTCACTGCCTGCCCTCCCTTGGAAACTTAAATAACTTTTGTATGAGCTCATGGCTGGGAGTAATTCGAGAAGCAGCATTTTGGATTAGTTTATCAGTAAAATAGCTGCTCTTCTAATTAAAGCATTTAGCTTGAGTATATTAGATACTGCCCAGTTTTTATCATCCAGAACCATGATGAAATTATTTGTTTTTTTTATACTAAATGAGTATCATATGAACTGCTGTTTTAAGATATGACTGTACTTCTTGAGGAAACTTGACAAACAGTGTTATATGCTTTTATAAGTCTGTTGTGGAGAGTTCAGTTTCATCTGCAGTGATCTGTTGGGAGAGCAGCATCAGAGCATGCATGACTTAAAAAAATACTGATTAAAGGATAAAGAACACTGGCTCTGATCTGAATACTATTCTGGAGCCCCGAGAGCCGATTGTGTAAAGAAGGATATGTCATAAAATGAAAAACATAACACAGCAACATAGACCACAGACCCTTCCTGCCCACAGCTATAGCCAACATGAAAACAGAAATACTGACAGTTACAGCAATACATAATTTCCCTTTGAGGATTAATAAAGTTTTAGTGAATTGAACTGAAATGAATTATTTGACTACATTGTCGATTGTTCTGATGAAATAAATAATTTCTGCATGTGATATGGATCAAAAGATTGGCTAAAACATTGTTGAAATTAAAGGAAACTTACTTTGGTCACATTTACTTGGTCACATTTATATGATAGATTGCAGTTTTTAATAATAACAACAAGAATTTGGCAAATAGAAAGGTTGAATATAAATTCATGAGTGTTTTTCTTGATACTAGTATTAGAAGACATTGCTTTAATTTTCATCATTATGCATTTGATACTGAGCTATTGGTGCATAGAACCATATGAAAGACATTAGATAACTAAATCACAAGCACACCTGAAAAACCCAAATACCTGGGTATTGTAATTTTCTGCTTCTAGATTCAAAGGAAGCAGTTTGTTGTTTTCGTTTGTTTGTTTTTTGTTAAAACAGGACAAACTCAAATTGTTATCAGGATGTCCCAGAATTTCACAGAAATACCTCCTTGTGATCTAAACAGGAGCTGCAAGAGTTCAGACAGTAACTGGAAGCAGAGATAATATTTCTGTGATTTAATCTTCTCTTCTTAATGATTTATCATATTTTAAAGACCTCTTAAATACATGCTATCCAGCAGAGTGTCTAACTTTTAGACTGCAGCTTTGCATGTGGTTCCTTGTATTTCCAGAAGTAGAATATTAGGCAGCACCTGCAGTTATCAGGCTTCTCTCTTGTAGAACCAGCTCCCAGTTTTGGGAACCTTTAAGATTAGACTTAAAACTTAGCTTTTTGATAAAGCTTATTGTTGGGGTTGTCTTGGGTGACCATGACCCATACTTTCAGTTAAACAGTTGTGGCCAAACATTTTGACGGTGACACAAGTTTTGAGTTTAACAACTTTTTATGCTTGTGATGGTCATTGTATTTCTGTTATTGTACAAAGTGTATATATATATATATATATATATATATATATATATATATATATATATATATAGAAATTTGAAATTTTTGAACCTTGATTTTGAAATTGAAATTTTATATCTTCATATTTGAAGCTTGAAATGTGGCAAAAGGTTGAAAAGTCCAAGGGGGCTGAATACTTTCGCAAGGCACTATATATATATATATATATATATATATATATATATATATATATATATATATATATATATATATATATATATATATATATATATAAGATATAGATATATATAGATATAAGCAATAAAATTTCAATTTTTTTGACAAGAACCAACAAGATCGTAAAATGGAATGAAATTTATTGCATATTTTAAACTTTTTTAACATATATAGAAACTGAAAAGTGGGGCGTGTAATATTATTGGTCCCCCCTGTGTTAATCCTCTGCAGCACCACCTTCTGCTGCAGTTCCAGCTCCAGTCTCTTGGGGTTTGTCTCTATCAGTTCAACACATCCAGAGACTAAATTCTTCCTGTAAAACAGCTGGAGCTCAGTGAGGTTGGATGGAGAGCGTTTGTGAACAGCAGTCTTCAGCTCTTTCCACAGATTCTGGACTGGATTCAGGTCTGGACTTTGACTTGGCCGTTCTAACACCTGGATACGTTTATTTGTGAACCGTTCCATTGTAGATTTGTCTTCATGTTTTGGATCATTGTCCTGTTGGAAGATAAATCTCCGTCCCAGTCTCAGGTCTTCTGCAGACTCCAACAGGTTTTCTTCCAGAATGCTCCTCTATTTGGCTCAATCCATCTTCCATCAGTTTTAACCATCTTCCCTGTCCCTGCTGAAGAAAAGCAGGCTTTAAACCAGACTTTTTATGGATATCTTTGAGAAATTTCTTTCTTCTTGCCACTCTTCCATAAATGCCAGATTTGTCCAGTGTAGGACTGATTGTTGTCCTCTGGACAGACTGTCCCACCTCAGCTGTAGATCAGTTCATCCAGAGTGATCATGGGCCTCTTGGCTGCATCTCTGATCAGTCTTCTCCTTGTTCCAGATGAAAGTTTAGAGGGACATCCAGGTCTTGGTAGATCTGCAGTGGTCTGATACTCCTTCCATTTCGATATGATTGCTTGCACAGTGCTCCTTGAGAGATCCTCACTGAACGTCTGGAGTGAGTTTGCTGCTCTGAAAGTAAAGGGGCCGAATAATACTGCACGCCCCACTTTTCAGTTTTTATTTGTTAAAAAAGTTTAAAATATCCAATAAATTTAATTCCACTTGTTGTTGATTCTTGACAAAAGATGAGGTTTTATATCTTTATGTTTGAAGCTTGAAATGTGGCAAATGGTTGAAAAGTTCAAGGGGGTCGACACCTTTTGCAAGGCACTGTATGTACACGATATTGCCAAAAGTATTCGCTCACCTACTTGACCCATATATGAACTTTCGTGACATCCCATTCCTAACTGTTCCTTCACTGTTGGCATGAGACAGGACTGATGGTAGCGCTCACCTCGTCTTCTCCCAACAAGCCTTCTTCCAGATGCGAAAGTGAGTGATGCGAAAACTGTGATTAAATGATCCAGTGCAGAAGTACTCTTATATCCACTCTCAAAGAATGACTCTGGACCAAGCAAATGGCGTATTTGGAATTAATTGTCAAATATGGTGATACTACACTCACTGGCCACTTTATTAGGTACACCTGTGCAACTGCTCATTAACGCAAATTTCTCATCAGCCAATCACATGGCAGCAACTCAATGCATTTAGGCATGTAGACATGCTCAAGACGATCTGCTACAGTTCAAGCCAAGCATCAAAATGGGAAAGAAAGGTGATTTAAGTGACTTTGAACATGGCATGCCTGTTGGTGCCAAATGGGCTGGTCTGAGTATTTCAAAAACAACCATCTTTAGGGTTTACAGAGAATGGTCCAAAAAAAAGAAAATATCCAGTGAGCAGCAGTTCTGTGGGGGCAAATACCTTGTTGAGGCCAGAGGTCAGAGGAGAATGGCCAGACTGGTTTGAGCTGATAGAAAGGCAACTGTAACTCAAATAACTACTTGTTACAACCAAGGTATGCAGAAGAGCATCTCTGAATGCACAACACGTCGAACCTTGAGGCAGATGGGCTACAGCAGCAGCAGACCACACAAGCTGCCACTCATGTCAGCTGAGAACAGGAAACTGAGGCTACGATTTGCACAGGCTCACCAAAATTGGACAATAGAATATTCGAAAAATGTTGCCTGTTCTGATGAGTCTGGATTTCTGCTACGACATTCGGATGGTAGGGTCAGAATTTGTTGTCAACAACATAAAAGCACGGATCCATCCTGCCTTGTATCAACGGTTCAGGCTGGTGGTGGTGGTGTAAAGGTGTAGGGGATATTTTCCTGGCCCATTAGTACCAATTGAGCATCGTGTCAATGCCACAGACTACCTGAGTATTGTTGGTGACCATGTCGATCCTTTTATGACCACAGTACCCATCTTCTGGTGGCTACTTCCAGCAGAAAAACGTACCATGTCAGAATGCGCGAATAATCTCAGACTGGTTTCTTGAACATGACAATGAGTTAACTGTACTCAAATGGCCTCCACAGTCACCAGATCTCAATCTAATAGAGCACCTTTGGGATGTAGTGGAATGGGAGATTCTCATCATGGATATGCAGCCGACAAACCTGCAGCAACTGCATGATGCTATCATATCAATATGGACTAAACTATCTGAGGAATGTTTCCAGTACCTTGTTGAATCTATGCCACAAAGGATTAAGGCAGTTCTGAAGGCAAAAGGGGGTCCAACCCGGTACTAGGAAGGTGTACCTAATAAAGTGACCGGTGAGTGTATATTAGGAATGGAACAGTTACCCATATTATGATAAATGTGGTGAAATTTTATGTGATAATGATTACCATTTGTGTTTGACTTAATCTCATTATCGCAGTCGATTACCGGGATATGTAATATCAGCCTCATTCAAGTCTTGCAAGTGACTCGTGACTGTGTCTTGCATGAATATGTAGCTTGTAACATAGGCATCGTAACGTAAGCATCGCGGAAAGTGGTGATAGCATGCAGGACAACAAAATCTACTGGTCTCTACCTACCAATGCAGCTGAAGATGATCCACTGGTGTTGTGGAAGAGCCATGCATCTGAGCTGCCCAATCTTAGGGAGGGAGGGAAATATTGACAAGTAAAGCCTCCCAAGATTTATAAGAAAAAAGCAGCGGAGGGACCTTCTCACTGTGGGCTGGAGTTTGGTGGTCCAGGCAAAGAGAATTTTCACAGATGAGATGGAGGAAGAACTTTGAAAACACCTGAAAGAACTCGCTGAACTGTCCTATGGCCTCTTTCCAGCTAAGTGCCGCACTGGCATTTGAGTATGCAAAAAAGAACCATGTCCTCATGCCTGCCAATTGGAAGGAGACACAGTGTTTCAGGTCAAAAGTGGTTCTGCAGCTTCCTAACATGTCGCCGGCTTTCTGTCCGAACTCCAGAAGCAACATCCCTAGGAAGGGCCACTGCCTTCAATAGAACAACTGTTGGGGAGTTCTTTGATAATCAGGCAGTAGTCATGGACAGGTGGGAGAATTAATTCTTCTTTTGTTCAAGAATTTACAGTTTAGGTGACCAAACCAGGCAGAAAGGTGAAATGTCAAGACACTCTCAATCATGGTCTTATACACAAGTTCTAAGACCTGCTGACTAACACTGAAGCTGTTCAGCTTCCTGAGTAAATAGAGTCGCTGGGAACATTTCTTGTAAATATACTCTGTGTTTCCAGAGAAACTCATCTGGGAGTCTAGAACTGTGCCTAGATATTTGAAGTTCTCCACAGTTTCTATTAGTTGGCCATCCAGCGAGACTGGCAGTATAGTAATATCAGGTTTAAACATGATTATTTCCTTTGTCTTGCCTACATTCATTTCTAGCTGGCTAGTGTGACACCATCCTTCAAGTGCCACAGTGTGAGCAAGATAGGCATCTACACCATGTGGATCTGATTTAGGTAACAGGGCAACCAAGGCCATATCATCTGCATACTTAACCCTTGTGCGATGTTAGGGTCTTTTGGACCCAATTTCAATCTTTACTAAAATAAAAATCATACAAGTAATACTTTTTTCAACTTGAAACTCATTGTCCTTGGCTTATTTTATGTGAGGGGCATGGAGGATAACTTTTTTGGGGGGAGCTCCCACTCTACACCCCCCCTTCACATTTACATTACAGAGAGGGTGTTTGGGTCCAAAGGACCCCAATGTAAAACAATAGGGCAGTAGTCTACAGCTTTAGTGTGAACATTGGAATAGGACCATATAGATTGTTGCATACCTTTTCTTGTCTTCCTTCTACCAGAGACTAGAATACCTGAACAGAGGGTGGAATGGGGGTTATATTTTTCCCAATCAAACTTGACCCATGGGGGCGGGGCTTTGCTACCACGCCATTATGCAACAGGAATCCTACATCCCAGCCCCTGTGTGTGCTAGAGACATGATGCATGCACCAGGGGGTCAACAGGGACAGCCCTGAGTGCACCTTACTGTCCCACAACCACCCTTGATCAAAGGGGGTGGGGCTTCGCTACCATGCCATTATGCAACAGGAATCCTACATCCCAGCCCCTGTGTGTGCTAGAGACATGATGCATACACCAGGGGGTCAACAGGGACAGCCCTGAGTGCACCTTACTGTCCCACAACCACCCTTGATCAAAGTGGGTGGGGCTTCGCTACCATGCCATTATGCAACAGGAATCCTACATCCCAGCCCCTGTGTGTGCTAGAGACATGATGCATACACCAGGGGGTCAACAGGGACAGCCCTGAGTGCACCTTACTGTCCCACAACCACCCTTGAACAAAGGGGGTGGGGTTTCGCTACCACGCCACCCGCAACACAAATCCCACAATCAAGCCCCTGTGTGAAATCAATTCCATGCAATAAATATCAATAGTACTGAAGGCCTGCTTTCCTTTATTTATAAGCAAGTTGACTGCAGTATTGATCATAACTGTTTTACTGTATGTGATGTATTTATAGATAATATAGAAGAGGTCAAGGTACATGGTACCTGATATGGTCTAATAATGGTATCAATAGTGGCATGGAGGTCAGACTCCACCCCCTTGGATCAATGTAGATTGGGGACTGGTCAGAAACCACCCACAAGCAACACCCTGGTGAAGACAGTGTGTCTTTGGCCCTCACAAGGGCTAAGTTGTGGGATTCGTCCGTGCATGATGGCAAAACTCCGCCCCCCAAGGTGATAGTCAGTAGGTCAGTGACATCACAGCAATGCACCAGTAACCCTCCAGTGAAGACAGCATGTCTCTAGCCCACACAGAGGCTGAGAAGTGGGATTCGTGGTGTGCGTGATGGTGAAACTCCACCCCCAAAGGTCGAGGTCATCATAGGGAGGGTCAGTGATGTTAAGGCTACCCACTAGTAACCCTCTAGAGAAAATAGAATGTCTCTAGCCCACACTGAGGCTGAGAAGTGGGATTCGTGGCGTGCGTGATGGCGAAACTCCGCCCCCAAAGGTCGAGGTCATCATAGGGAGGGTCAGTGATGTCAAGGCTACCCACCAGTAACCCACTAGTGAAAATAGCATGTCTCTAGCCCACACAGAGGCTGAGAAGTGGGATTTGTGGCGTGCGTGATGGTGAAACTCCACCCCCAAAGGTCGAGGTCATCATAGGGAGGGTCAGTGATGTCAAGGCTACCCACCAGTAACCCACTAGTGAAAATAGCATGTCTCTAGCCCACACAGAGGCTGAGAAGTGGGATTTGTGGCGTGCGTGATGGTGAAACTCCACCCCCAAAGGTCGAGGTCATCATAGGGAGGGTCAGTGATGTCAAGGCTACCCACCAGTAACCCATTAGTGAAAATAGCATGTCTCTAGCCCACACAGAGGCTGAGAAGTGGGATTCGTGGCATGCGTGATGGTGAAACTCCGCCCCCAAAGGTCGAGGTCATCATAGGGAGGGTCAGTGATGTCAAGGCTACCCACCAGTAACCCACTAGCGAAAATAGCATGTCTCTAGCCCACACAGAGGCTGAGAAGTGGGATTCGTGGCATGCGTGATGGCAAAACTCCGCCCCCAAAGGTCGAAGTCATCATAGAGAGGGTCAGTGATGTCACAGCTTCCCACCAGTAACCCTCCAGTGAAGACAGTGTGTCTCTAGCCCACACAGAGGCTGAGAAGTGGGGCTGGTGGCGTGGAAAAAAGTGTTTCAAATAGGCTGCGTCCCCTCAGGTTGGAGAAACCTAGTGGTAGGTCAGTGACCTAAAGGACATCCTCAAGTTTCCTCCGGTGAAAACAGAATGTCTCTAGCCTGCACAGGGGCTGAGTTATGGTATGAAACCCCAAGGGGTCCAAAGGACCCCTTAACACCCCGAGAGTGCAGAAAATCACACAAGGGTTAATTAGTTTAAAACATTGCTCGTTGATCATAAATTCATTAGTAAAAAGCAAGAATAACACAGGGGACAGAGCGCTTCCTTGTGGGCAACCTATGCTTACAGTAAGCACCTCTGATGTGTTCTCCATGGCACAAACCCTTTGTGGGCAACAGAAAAAAAAGTCCCTAAACCACCAAATTAGGCTGGGATGTACCTTGAGATCAGCAGCCCTTTTCAGCAGAATATAGATCTTCATTGAATTAAAAGCTGAACTGAAATCTATGTATAGGACCCTAGCATATCCTATAGGGTGCATAAGATGTTGTGTGACTGCATTAAGCATGCGTCAGTAATGCATCATCTGTACCTCTGTTCCTCTTATATGCAAATTGAAATGGGTCCATCATCGTTGCTACAGATGTAGTTAAGAGGTTAGCCAGGACTCGTTCCATAGTTTTACATAGTACAGAGGTTAAAGCAATCGGCCGGAAATCATTAGGTGAGCTCGCACCTGGCTTTAACAATCTTTAAGAACCTGAGCCTTCAGACCATCAGGCCCTGGGGCCTTGTCTGGCTTAAGTTTTAGGAGACAGGAAGCAACCTCATCCTCTTTGATGACTATGGGGGTTGCAGTTCCCATACAATTGCAACATTTTCCCTGATGAAGCGTTTGCACCATCCGTTCCGTCAGACCAGCCAAACCCTGAGCTACAGCCTGCCACCAGAGATGCTCCACCTCGGGCGGAAGGTATGGAAGGCCTGCACCCTGCAGATGATCCACCTGAAGATGACCCTCCTGTTGCAGATAACGCAGCTTCCCATACGAATTCGCCTGCTCCCGTGCCAGCTGACACGGATGCGGGACAAATAACTAGCCGACCTGAATATGTCCTTCCACAGGAAATCATCGCACTTCCAAAGTTCACCCCCAGAAAACAAACCAGACGGATGCGCGTGAAAACCGCTATCCTCACCGACACTCCTGAGAAGCAGGCACTTGAAAGGGCTTTTGAAGAAAGATGAAAGAGACTGCAGAGAAAGTGCAAAATAGTGAATAAAAAGGTGAGCCGATCCAGAGCTTTTGAAAAGAGAGGAAAGAGACTGACGAGAACGTGCAAAAAAGGATATAAAAATCGGAGCCAATCCCGAGAACTCACTATGAAGTGGTTCTTTTCTCTCAATTGAATGGTGAATAAAACATTTTTTGAATGATATTAAGTGGATCATTTTACCCCAAGCAGGGTCACTTTACCCCAAGCAGGGTCGCTTTACCTCTTTGAAATCTGGGCGTTGTCTCAGCTGGGGTAAAATGAGACACTTAACCACTTTTCAAAAAAAAACGATCACATTTTCACCGTCTTTAGTCCGGCAAACATTCTGATTGTTTCTGTTCTTAGGAAACATCCTAAATTAAAATTAAATTAAATTGTGTTAATTTTATAGACACATCAATTTAGCTTGCTTAGAGTGGGGGGGGGGGGGGGTAAAAACCGTAGCACATTACCTGACATTTTGGTCATTTGTACAGCAATTAAGAATCAGATAATATCGTAAACCGTGATAATTTAGTCACTATAATCGAGATATCAGATTTTCCATTTCGTCACATCCTTGGTGCATATGGGATACTTATAGATTAGACAAGCCAGCAGTGCGAAGTCTGTCATGTTATTGTATGTGAAGATAAGAGATCTCAATATACTACACAATGATATTCTATTCTATTAAGTTTTTATACTTTGTCTGAGACTGGTAACTGATGTGGTCCAAGATGAAGCAAAGATTGGTAAGGCTGAAGTGAAGAGGGCACTGATGAGAATGAAGAGTGGAAAGGCAGTTGGTCCTGATTATATACCTCTGTTGGTATGAAAGTGGCTCCTAGCTTTTGTGTCACGGTTTCGGTACGGATTCGGTACAGTTTCAGACCACCCGCTACCCTAAACCTGCGATCGCAAGATACCTAGTTTGCGGAAAGCGCAACTCGCATGTCAGCGCGTAAAAGAGTGCGTCCAAATGGAATAAATGTGCGTCCACCTGGTTACATGTGGGCGTGCACAAATGGCTCTACCTCTGGATTACGCATCACCGTATTACTGTCATACGTTTTTATTCTCTTGAGGTCCGAGGATGTCTGGTCAGCAGTTGTGGTGGATGTGGGAATAGTCACGGCCAGACACGTCAGTCTGTACAGCTGTGGCATGATCTCATCCAGATGTCTGCTGTGGGGGAAACTAGGAGACCTTTGTCAAGCTGTAAAAGGTTGGATGCGGGATTTTATTTCCGATATGTCTGGAACTGTTGGTGGGCGAGGAGGGACAGGAACATTAATTGTTCGTGATCTTTAAATGCACATCCAACGATTCGTTCTGCGCCAAGACGCACAACTGGTAACAACTGGATCTTACGCAGGTAAGATCTGGGTTTAGGGAGGTGGAAGATTGCGTTCTGTTAACTGTTAACTGTTTTCACTCCCTCGCCGGTGTATTCAGCAGCAAAACCAAAATGCTCCCACACCGGTGATTAAAAAAGGTTTTTCCCAATTTTTCTGCTATCGCTGGCCATGCCTGCTTGTTTTTTTTTTTTCTGCGTCTATGAGCTGCAGCCAACCAGCCAATCACATTCAAAGTGTGATCGGCTGGTCACTGTGAGTGAGCGGAGGCGAGTGCACATTGACATGCAGTAGCGGGGCTGTTGACTAAAAGACATGCACCCTCACGTGCAAGTCCAATGCAAAGTTATTGGAACATAAATACATCGGGACATAAAAGCCCGTATTGTCCCATGCAGGTCGTACCAAATGGTACCGTATTTTACCGAGTACCGTTGCATCCCTAATATATATATATATATAAATATATAAATATATATATATATATGTATATATATATATATATATATATATATATATATATATATATATATATATATATATTTCAGAATGCATATATGCATACATATATGCATTCTGGTATGAATTATGTTTTTTTTTTAGGGCTGTCAAAGTTAACGTGTTAATAATTCGTTAATAATACTTCCTGCTCTCCAGCGAAGGCGGACGCTTTTCTGTGAGCTCCTGTCCCTCTATCTGATCCTCGCTGCTCTTGTCCTGTCTGTGTGTTTTTTGGAGCCTCATACGGATAATATCTGAATATCTAAATCAACCATGGATCTGATCAGCTGGTCTCTCAATGCAATTGATCACATTTTTTCGACAAGAAGGGAGGCAAAAGGAGAGCCCTCGTGTCCAGATGGAACACATGCAGCTGGGTACGTTCAAGATTCATGGGGGAAATGGCGATTGAACTGCCAGGCTCCTCTGTTCATCGAGGACGCTGAAGATGTTTACATATTTGGATTTATGATCATCGGATTCCTGCTGTTTGGAGTTGGCGGATACCTGATGTATCGGAAAATTAAGCGCACGGATGCTGCTATTCCAGACCTGCTGTCCGTGTGCGTGGAGGTTAGCCGTGCTGTGAGTGCTGAGACTGTAAAAAGAGACGAGATGAATCGGAAACTGGATGTGATTCACGGCGTGAGTCACTGACAGCTGATGATGCATGAACTCATGGGGAGAATTAATAACAATCTGGGTAAACTACATGCACAGCTTAGGGAGAATTGGCATGTATAATTCGGACTTTTGGATGATTCCCACGAGAGGTAACCAGCAAAGGACTCAAGGCAGGCAAAAAATTCATTGTCAGTCTGACCGAAAACAATCTCTCTTATCTGAATTTGGCTCCCCTGAGCGGCCTTCACTCAAGGCCGTGTTGAAAAGAATCTCTCCAAGGTTTTATCCGAAGAAGGCTCTGCCCCCACCACCTCCCCCGCTCCATATCCTTTCCCCGAGTCTCAACGCTGGATCCTGATGTTCTCCCCCCACGTGGAGCGGTCTAATTGCGCTGCGCGCCACCGGCTGCGCGCCACCGGGTGCGCGCGCACGGGCCTCTTGGCTGGGACTTTTTCCTGACCCATATGATGTCTTCGAAATAAGTTTGTTATGCTTGTGCTGAGGTTTTTTTTGTGAATCACACAACATGTGCCTCTGATCAAGGACATGTGGTGTGAGACACCTCTTTTTTATCCTCTCCCCCCCTCCATCCCCTATGTGATCATATTTTCTTCTGCTAAAAATGCCCTGGCCGGAGGGTGGTGTACTTGGGCATCTGTGTGCTTGAGTATACTGCTCTCTGACACGGTAAAAGCGCTCTTATAGCGCTGATCCAAGCACCGTTGACTCCTGTCCATATGTTGTTGTTGTCTGTATGTTTCTCTTGGACGGTGTACTGGGAAGACAAATTTCACTGTGTTGGGACGCTGGCTCAGTGACGACAATAAATTTGATTCTGATTCTAAAAAAACAAAAATTCTGTTTAACGCCACTATTTTTTTTTTTTTTTTTTTTTTTTTTTTAAACCTTTTATTCACTTTCAAAAAGGCAAACAAATGAATACAGAATTACAGTTTCCATGAGTTAACAAGACTGGTCCATAAATGAAGAGACAAAGAAAGAAATGCAGCACTCACACTGATACATATACACAATGTCCAAGTCAGTCTCATGAGGCACGTACACAATTTAGATTCCTGTAATGTCCTATCCCAGGTATATGTCCAATTAGTTCATTTCTAAATTGCATTTAACTCCAAGTTGGTCCAGAGGTCTCTTCCACTTCTGTTGAAAAGTTTGAATTCTCCCATTGATGTAGTGTCCCAGTTTTTCCAGAGTCACAACCTCAGATATCAGAGATTTCCACAGAAGAACAGAGGGGGGGTCATCTCCTACCCACCGCACCATGATTGCTTTCCTTGCCAACATTAATAAAGACTGAATCACTTCTTCATGTTGTTTAAGAGAATCTGGAATACTTCCAAGCAAACACAGAAGTGGACTCACTGACACCTGTTGACCTGTCGCAACACTAATGTTTGTGCATATTGCTCTCCAGAATGTCTGAACTGCATTACATTCCCACAAGCAATGCAACCTAGTGCCTGTGTGATTTTTACATTTGAGACAATTTGGTGAAACTCCTGCTGTATATTTACTATAAATGTACGGCGAAATATAAACATTATGTAGGATATTATATTGCAATTCTTTATATCTGTTGCATATCGAAATTCTGGAGGGCAAACGCAGAATATCATTCCACATGTCGTTAGTTATCACACATTTCAATAACATACACCAAGATGTTTTAAGCCCTGAGAGATTATCCGCATTCAAATCTAGCATTTTGGAATAAAATTTGGACATAAAATGTTTGGGCTCTTTGAGTTTCAGAAGAAACACCTCTAATGGATAAGAATCGCTAGAGTATTCTAGTGAGTTTATTTTCCCATACACGTAATGTCTGACCTGTAGATATTTGTAGTGGTCGTTCTTGGATATGTGGTACTGAGTTCTCAGTGATTCAAACGTTCTGAATCTACCTTTCTCAAAGAGATCATGAATTCTATTAATGCCTACAGTTTGCCAAGATGTAAAATTTGGGCCTGCCCCCTGCGAGGATAGCTCTGGGTTTCCTACCAATGTTTTTAAAATATTGAGAGGGTGGGTCTCTTTGAATATTTTCCTCAGTTTCCTCCATGTCCATAGTACGTTAGTTATCAAGAAGTTATTCCTTGTAACATGAGGCAGTTCACTTGGGCGTTTATCTAACAGGTTCACAGGAGAGACGGGTTTACAGATGGTTATCTCCAGGTCAAGCCAGGGAGAGTATGGATGTTCATTTACCCATGAGAAAATAATTCTGGCTTGCATGGAGAATGCATAGTATTCCACATTTGGCAGACCCCACCCGCCTCGTTCTTTTGGCAGCTGTAGTGTCTCCAGTTTCAATTTAGGTTTCCTCCCAGCCCAAATAAAATCTGAAATACTTTTATTGATTGTCTTCATATCATTAGGTGTAAGAAGTACAAACAGCATTGATATTGGATATAATATTTTTGGTAAGATTGTCATCTTGATCAAATTAATTCTGCCCAGGAGTGAAACTGGAAGTTTCATCCATCTTGTCAATGTTTCTCTTAGATTTTTTATTATGGGGTTCAAATTAGTCGAATAGAGCTGATTAATTTGGGGAGTGATTTTGACACCTAAATAGTTAAATCCGGATGGGGACCAACGAAAAGGCTTCACATAGGCCGGTTCAGTGTTATTATTGTTGTTTAAAGGCATTATTTCCGATTTATCAAAGTTTACTTTATACCAGGATAACAAACCAAATTCTGTGATACACTCTATCAGAGCCGGTAATGAACTAGTTGGGTCTGTTAGTGTGAGAAGGACATCGTCAGCGTAAAGCAGGATTTTATGTTGTTTTGTGCCAATATCAACTCCCTGAATATTTGGATTTTGCCTAATGGCCATTGCCAAGGGTTCTATAGCCAAATCAAATAGGATAGGAGACAGCGGACTTCCTTGAGCAGTACCTCTAGTCAGATTAAAGGGAGCAGATAGCAGACCGTTTGTCAAAACTGAGGCTGAAGGTGCTTTATACAGCAGTCTAATCCACCTCAGAAAATTTGACCCAAACCCAAATCTCTCCATGACGTCAAACATGTATCCCCATTCAATTCTATCAAACGCCTTTTCGGCATCCATAGAAACAATAGCACTGGGTATTTGATGAGAGTTAAGGTGGTGAATGATATGAAAAAGGCGTCTTGTGTTACAGAAAGAATTTCGACCTTTAACGAAACCAGTCTGGTCCGCATCCACAATGGAGGTCATAACCTGCTCAAGCCTGAGGGCCAGCACCTTAGACAATATCTTATTATCTACTCCAAGGAGACTAATTGGCCTATACGAGGAGCATAGCTCTGGGTTTTTGTTTTTCTTTGCTATTAATATTATATTGGCTCTGTACATTGATTCTGGAAGTCTGGATTCTTCAAATGATTTATTTAAGACTCTGAGCAGCAATTTGGAGATTTTCCTTTTAACACCTTAAAAAATTCAACTGGGAAGCCATCCCCTCCCGGACATTTACCTGATTGAAGCGTGGATATGGCTTCATCCACTTCTAATTGTGATATAGGGGATTCCAGTATTTGTATTTGATCCTCTGATAATTGTGGGAAAACCAGATTATCTAAAAAATTATCTGTTCTGAGTCTCTGCAGGTCAATTTCTGACCTATATAGATCCGCATAGAATTCTCTAAACCTATCATTAATTTGACGGTTGTTTGTATGTCTGTAGCCATTCTCATCTTGTATAGCTGAGATAGAAGATTTAACGGGAGCATTTCTTACCAACCGTGCCAAAAGGCGATTTGGTTTGTTGGACAGCTCAAAAAATCTTTGTTTAGCAAATAGAATATCTTTTTCTGCCTTCCGAGTTATTAAGTTATGCAATGCCGTCCTGGCTACTTTAAGTTCAGTCAAGGTTGTCTCTAATTTTGATGCATAAAAGTCTTCTTTTTACTTCCTTTTCCATCTCCAACTGCTTTGCCATCCGTTCTCTTTTTTTTTTACTCGCATATGAAATAACCATGCTCCTCATATAGGCCTTATAGGCATCCCACACGACTCTTGGGTCTGCTCTATCGTTATCATTGAATTCTAAAAATACATTTGTTTGATCGTTCAAGTATTTAATAAATGTGTCATCCAAAAGCAGTGCTGTATTCATTCTCCAGGAAAATGAGCACTCTATGGGTTTAAAAGGTTGGATTGACATGGATACAGGAGCATGGTCTGAAAGTGCAATATGGCCTATATCTATCTGTTCAACTAAATGAGTTAAACACCTAGACATAAAAATATAATCAATGCGTGATGCCGACGAGTGTGGCTGGGAGTGAAATGTATATTGCTTGGAAAGTGGGTTTAAGTGTCTCACACATCTAAAAGGTCAAACTCTTTAATTATATTTAAGACATTCTTGCCATTTTTCGATATAAATGTCTGAGGGGGAGATCTGTCCAACATCGGGCACAGTACACAGTTAAAATCACCTGCTATTATCATATTGGGGCAGTCCATATCAGCGAGATGACTCAGTAGAGATGCGTAGAACGCATCATCTTGGGCATTAGGTGCATATATATTACCTAGCAGAATGTTTTCCCCATGCAACACACCTTTAACTAAAACATACCTCCCCTCAGTATCCTTATAGGATGAAGTTAACGTGAATGGCAGATTTCTATGTATTAGAGTGATCACTCCTCTCTTATTTGTTGAATGTGATGAAAAAAAAATTTGACCAACCCATTCCCTAAGATATTTTTTGTGCTCCTCATCATTAAGATGTGTTTCTTGTAGGAAACCTATTTGAGTCTTGTCTTTTTTGAGAGAGTTCAGGATGGATTTCCTCTTTACCACATTGTTAGAGCCCCTGATGTTCCAGGTACATATCTTAATGGACATCAAGAGAAGGCTGTAGTATGATTTGCGTGCTACGTGCAATTATAACCAATAAACATAAAATGGACCAGTGAGAAGATTCAGATGAACAATTAACATCATAGAACTTATGAATGTGTTCCAAGCATAAACATGACCAAAAGCTTGGAATCACCAACAGCTTGACACATAAAACAGTCATGAAAAAGAAAACAAAAAGTCAACAAAAACAACAACAAAAAATTACAGTGAAATGATAAACTAACTTACTTAAGTGTACTTATACCTTGTATAAAGCACAGTTGTGGGGGTCAGTTGGGCAGCAAGAATACAGCCTTCCCACGCTAGATTGCTATTTTTTTTTTTGTTTTTTTAAGTATGGTGAGTCTCAAGATGCGTCACTATCAGCATATTTACCACCACAGTCATACCTGTATCAGCAGACAGACTAGCTTCCAAGCCAAGGGTTTACTTTGATGAGGGTAGTTTGCTGACATAGTCGTTAATTTCTTCTATGGTCGAGAAGGCAGAGCTGGAGCCGTCGGGGTGGAAAATCTTGATGACAGCCGGGTATAAGAAGGAGTATCTGATCCCGGCTTCTCGCAGCAATTTGCGGGCGTTTGCCGACTCCTTCCTCCTTCTCACAACCTCCACGGAGAAATCTTGAAAGAATGACACATTTCCACCGTCGACTTTTATCGTACCTTTATTCCTCGCCGCGTACAGGATCCTCTGCTTATCAGTGTAGTTATGCAGCCTCACCAGGACGGCCCTTGGAAGATCTTTGCCGGCGAGTTTCATCCACGGTCCGGTACGGTGGGCCCTCTCGATCTTAATGCAGCCGTTTTGCATATTCAAGACGTCCGGTATCCACTTTTCAAAAAAGTCAACAGGTGTTTGGCCCTCCGTACCTTCTTTCAGCCCTATGATCCTCACGTTCTGTCGACGACTTTGATTTTCAAAGTTTTCCAGACGTTCCTGTACTTTCTTGAGCTGGTCCTCCAGAGCCCCCGCCCGGGCCGTAGTAATTGCCGACTCATCCTCCAGGTCGGAGACCCGCTGCTCTACTGTTCCCATCCTCTCAATTAAACCATCCAGCTTTCCGGTCATTTCGTTCACAGGCTTTATTACGTTAGCCAGTTTATTGTCCAGCATCTTCTCTATGTTAGCAGTGACGCTCTCCACAATCAACTTGTCTCGGTGTGCACTTGACTCTCCGCTGTCGTCCTCATGTGTGTCCTCCTCCAGGTCAATCTCATCATGGCTACGGTTATCCGCGGTAACGCTAGCATTAGCATTGCTTATACCTCCCTTTTTACGGCCGCTTTTCTTCTTGTGTGACCCGGCTTGCGTGAAATAGTTATTTAGTGACATCGTAGACATAGTGCACACTCGAGGCAGCTTTCACACTGATTAAAAAATCGTTAAAATATAATATTTGCCGCAATCTAGCAGGGAGCCTAGCCTCCTACGTCTGCTCAGGTCGGCGCATCACGTGATCCTTCGCCACTATTTTTTTTAACGCAAGATTAACGCACACATGTTTCTGTAAATATGACCCTTGGCCAAAAAGTGTATTTATAGTCAACGTGTGGGACAGACATGGCGACAGAAAAGGGTCTTATGAACGGCAAGTTTAGCTTTAAGGTGCTGCCAGATGGGTCTGTTGACAAGAAATATGTTATTTGTATTTATTGTCGCTGTGAATTGAGTTACCAATACAGGGTGCGGTAAAGTTAGTTTCACATCTGACATTCACTTGTTTTTTTTCTCTTTAAACTTAAATAGCGTAATGAAAAGGGCACCAATTTCATCCAGGTTCGTATCATTTTGTAGATATAAGTATGCCAGACATTTCACAAGTGTCATCAACCCTCCAAGCTCAGTGAGTGTGGCTAAAACTCTCAGGAACAGCACTGAATGTTCTTCTGAGTATTTCACTGCTGCTGTGGAGCTTAGGGACCGTCAGCAAATACTGCGGTCAAGCAGCAGCCCGGACAAAATACCCAAAGAAGCATGATGAATTAATTCAGTTCAATTCAATTCAATTTTATTTGTATAGCGTCTGTTACAATGTCAGTTGTCTCTACGCGCTTTACAGAGACCCAGATCAAGACCCCCGAGCAAATATCATTAACTAAAATTATAATATTAAATCCTAAACAAGGATAATGGCAAGTAAAAAACTACCACAGTGGGAGAAAAAAACCTTTGCCAAACAGTGGCAAGAAAAAACTCCACTTTAAGAGGAAGAAACCTTGAGCAGGACCTGGATCATATGGAGGGACCTTCCTGATGAAGACCAGCCGGGTAGAGAAAGAAAAGAGGGGAGACAGGACAGAGAGAGGATGGAGGACAGAGAGAAGCCCCCCCAAAAGTATGGCAGCATTGGTGGACTGCCAGTTTTCAAACTAAAGGCTTAAAAAAAAAAAAAATCAGATCTCAGTGACCCTGTATAGGACAAAACAGGTATAGATGATGGATGGATGGATAAACAGAACATTAAAAAATGCGATTAATGTCCAATTAATCGTGGGTTAACTATGAAAATCTTTCGAATAATCACAATTAAAAAATTTAATCGACTGACAGCCCTAGTTTTTCTGTTTATGCCATATAAGTGAAGTAAGATCTGATAGAAGTGTCAGTACTTCT
This sequence comes from Hirundichthys speculiger, assembly GCA_018398805.1. Lineage (NCBI taxonomy): Eukaryota > Metazoa > Chordata > Actinopteri > Beloniformes > Exocoetidae > Hirundichthys > Hirundichthys speculiger. Next base: position 202,867 of record JAGFBZ010000385.1, on the reverse strand, counting down.
GCTTGTGAACATGATTACTGTAAAAAAGTGGCAGTGCTTTGTGCCTAGTAAATTTGGGTTGGAGTGTGTGCTTTTATATATTGGTCTCATTGATTCTTCAGCCTTTTATAATTATAACCTGTCTTTTTGTGTTTCCTGCTGGACCAGAGTGCTGGATCAGGGTGTCGGAGCCAAGTTGGTGGTGGTTTCTTCACAACCTTCAAGTTATACTTTTATGTTTGCTGTGAATGTGCACATTGTGGATGATTTCCATCCTGGCTTGGTCTGGGTTCTCCTTGTCACCTCAGTTCAATGAGCCTCTGCCCTGAAGTTAACTTTTGTAGCATGTATATGTGGATGTGTATGGTTGTAGGCTTATTTTATCCTGTTTTTGAGAAAATTCACTGAATTACCGTAGGTTTAAAGAAATTGTTTAATGAATTGACCCTTAATGTCTGGAACACGGTCTCTGGCCCCTTAGCATGAATGCACCTGTAGGCTCTTTTTTTCATTCAGGTTGGTGTTGTGTAACTAAAATACTCTGGGTGCAATTCCTAGTGTGGCGCTGTTGAGCTCACACAACCTTCACACAACCCTCTGTTTCTCCCTCTTTCACCTGCCACACAGAAGGTAAGGGGGAGCTGCATTTTCTTTGTAGACCTTGAGGGTGCCAGGGGAGGAAACTATGTTATTGTATGAGGAAGTCTGGAGTAGCAGAGAAGTATGTTAGAGTGGTGCAGGACATGTATGAGAGCTGTGAGGTGTGAGGTAAAACAATGGTGAGGTGTTTTGTAGGTGTGACAGAGGAGTTCAAGGTGGAAGTGGAACTGCATCAAGGATTGGCTCTGAGCCCCTTCTTGTTTTTATGTGGTGATGGACAGACTGACAGATGAGGTTAGACAGGAATCTCCATAGACGATGATGGTTGCAGATGATATTGTGATCTGTAGTGAGAATAGGGAGCAGGTGGAAGAAAAACTAGACAGGTGGACATATGCCCTAGAAAAGAGGGGCATCAAGATTAGCCAAGACAGGATATGTGTGTGTGTGTGTGTGTGTGTGTGTGTGTGTGTGTGTGTGTGTGTGTGTGTGTGTGTGTGTGTGTGTGTGTGTGTGTGGGTGTGTGTGTGTGTGTGTGTGTGTGTGTGTGTGTGAATGACAGAGACCCAGGTGGAACAGTAAGGCTACAGGGAGAAGAGGTAATGAAGGTGGATGATTTTTTTATACTTGGGGTCAACGGTTCAGTGCAATGGAAAGTGGGAAAAAGAGGTGAAGAAGCATGTGCAAACAGTTTGGAATGAGTGAAGAATAGTGTCAGGTGTGATCTGTGATAAAAGAGTTTCAGCACAAATGAAAGGGAAGGTATAGGGAGGTGGCGAGACCTGCGGTGCGGTATGGTTTAGAGACTGTGATGCTGAGGAAAAGACAGGAAGCAGAGTTGTAGGTAGCAGAGGTTAAAATGTTGAGGTTCTATCTAGGAGTAACAAGGATGGATAGGATCCGGAATGAGCACATCAGAGGGACAACGCATGTTAGATATTGTTTGAAGTAGTGAAAGAGGCCAGACTGAGATGGTTTGGACGTGTACATAGGAGGACAGGATAATTAATATATTGGTAGAAGGATGATGAGATTGGAACTGCCAGGCAGGAGGCCTAGAGTAAGACCAAAGAAGAGATTCATGGATGTTGTGGATGTAATGAACACAGATATGAGTTTAGTTGGTTTGAGAAAAGAGGATGCCTAGGATAGGGTTAGATGGAGGCAGATGATTCACTGTGAATAAAGAATGGTATCAGAATGTCCTCCAAGAGCAACTTAAATTCCCCAAATAACCCAGGAGTAATTTGGTAATGATCTGCAAATTGCAACATACTACAGCATGACGGAGCACCATGTTACAGTGTTGCAAAAGTGATAACAAAGTGGCTTAGCGATCATGGTATTGAAAGTTTGGATCCATGGCCAGGAAACTCACTCCCACTGAGATCTTTAACAAATAAGAGAACAAACAGAAAATCACAAATTTTGATCACCCCAATGCACAAGTACAACAAGAATAGATCTCCATCAGTTAGAATCTGGCTCAGAAATTGATATTAAGCCTGCCAAACTGAATTGCAGAAGGGCAAGCACTGTAAATATCAACTCTGATTGACTAGGTCTGATGTATTCCAAATAAAGGCCTTTGAAATCTAAGAAATGAATATAAGCGCTCTTCAATATACGATGGAAGCATATGAAAAACATAATCTAAGCTGAAGCATCAAAGTTTGCAAAATCCAAAATTCGTTTCACTTCCAAAAACATGTAGCCACAACCTGTGCTATAGGCTTATACTGCTGGGGGTCACTTGACCACTTGTCCGTGGTCAAGTGTCTTATGTAATTGTTGTATAACTGCCTCACTAGAAACTCACCCATTATTTTACAGGTAAAATAAGACATTCAATAAATATTTTTTTTCCATTACAATGGCACATATAGATTTTCTCTTATGTTTGTGTTTGTTTCTTTGTGTGTTTTACCCTTTCTCATTGAATTGGTTTAAATAGGCTAAAATGAACTGGTTTGATTTCTGTCCCTTTAATTATATTCACATGACAAACAAAATCCTCTGGGATTTACACATAAATTCAAATTTTTGCTGATTAATTCACTCACCTTGAGGTTATAGACCTTTTTGTCACAGATGCTACACTGGTGTGGTAGTTGAGTGGGTGTGACTGCAAAATAATCATTCACTTGACAGGGCTGAAGTTTCTTGATACCTGAAGACAAGGTTTTCTCACTTCCATCCAAGGGCTGGTGATTACCAAATCCCATGGCACCACTTGAACCAAAAGTGGAAACCTCACCACTGCAATTTAACTTGGGGTCAGAGGTAGGCTCCTCTGGGTTATAAAGTTCCGTTCTGGACCGAATGGGCTGCCCAGCTACTGTCCACACCATGGACTGATTAGAAATCATATCTGCCTTTCCAGTGGAGTTGTACACATTATTTGTCTGCTCATTGGAACTAAACCCAGCTCGTTGCCCTGGCATATCTTTCCCATAGAAATCTCTTTGAAAACCAGCAATGTTTTTAGCGCGAGTGTTAATCACTGTGTATTGTCCATTACCACCACTGACTGACTCTGCAGATGTACCTCCAACCAGGTTGTACTGAAGAGGTCCATCAGTGTCGGAAGGGTAAACCAACCCAGATATTTTACCATACTCCCTGCCCTGTTGGCCCTTTGTGCTGCCTCTGCAGGGATGATTTGGTCTCACATTCCCTGGGTTTTGACTAAATCCACCACCCACCAAAATCCCCATGGCTGAAGAGGGAAAACCTATGACCCCAGAGGGGAAAGCCCCTTGTGGATTCCCAATCATAGATGAAGTCTGTAGCTGATTGAATAATTGTTGAGACATGATGACATTGGAGAGAAACTGATTGAGAACACTGGCAGCATTAGCTGTGTTGCCTCCCTGAGCCAGTTTAAGACGGTGCAGCGTAAGTTGAGCCTGGAGCTGGGTGAGCTGGAGGCTTGCTGGAGTCAGGAGAAGTTGTTGGTTCTGCTGCTGAGGAGCCGCCTGAAGACTGCCTGGCAGGTTAACTCCCAGGTGGAGGCCCTTCTTCTCAGCACTTTCCGAATATGTTGCAGTGATACTGCAGAGAATAAAACATCACACGTTATGACTCTCAAAGGACAAATACACTCATTCTGGACAACATCACACATTAAATTTTAATCTGTAACCCTTTGCATGAACTTGCAAAGTGGGCTTACAAAATGAATAAATAAATAAATGAGTAAAAATGAACTGACATCATTACCTTCTTGATGAAGGTAACTAACACCTGAGATAAACTAGAAAGTAAATACAGGTATTGCACAGCACTTTGGTAGTTGCTGTTTAAGCTAACTGTGCATTTGTTTATGGTCAGCAGTATATTTTCATATGGTTGTGTGGATAGTTAAAGTAGCAAGTAAGTAATAGGTTAAGTATCTTCTAACAGCAGGTGTAGTTATTACAACAGCACATTAGCTTCTGCTGTATACAACAGAGTTACACTGGTAAGGCTTTTGATGGCATCTCTCTTGTACGTTACTAAATTCAAGGCACATAACTTGGTGCAATAGTTTTTAATTCACTAAAGTTACAGTTAAGTGACTTAATGCCATAATGTAGATGTAAAGATTTGTGCTAAAAAAAAAAAAACACCCAAACGATATTAACCAACCAACAATTGCCAATGAATTCATGAACTGTATGGTGCATTTACTGGCATGACTGTAGGAATTCTGTTTTCAACTAAAGGTATCTAGAACAGCATACATGTAAAAGAGGTCTACCAGGTCTGTCAAAAGTAGAACACTGATGAGCCTTAAACGTCTAGTGTCAAGAATTTTACTAAATCCAGGCTTAAGACAGGTGAAGATGTAACCCTATGCTGATATCATAGGCACAAGTTTTTCAGAGTAGCACAATCTGTGGTCTGTCTGTCAAGTTGCCAGAGATACAATTGTCCCAATAGGTAAAGTCAGTGCAAAGAGGACTTGACCCAGGGGAGGCCACTGTCTTATATAGACTCCAAAAGTGTCAGGGGCAGATTTTAGGACCCAAGTGCAGCACAACGACAGGAAGTATCTTGAAAATACTTTATTTGCAGTTTCCTTAAAAAGGCAAAAATAATCCACAAGGCAAACAAAGTCCAAAGGGAGCAGACGAAAGGCTTATCGTGGACGGGCGGAAGGTTGGGACAAAGTCAAGAAGACGTGGTCAAAGGCAAGCCAGAGTCGAAACCAAGATGTCAGTCTGAGAATGAATGCTGGAGAGTAGTGCATGCTGCAAAAGCAATCTGGCACTGCCTGAGGGAAACAGTGCAGCTTAAATGCTGGCTGATGAGTAGAGATGAGCTGCAACTGAGGCAAGGCAGCAACTGGAGCTGATGAGGAGGCGTGGCAGAGAGGTGGGAGAACTCACCCACCACAGCATGAGCTGGCAGGGCAGACCGTGACAGAACCCCCCCTATCAAGGGACGGCACCGGACGTCCCAAAAAAAAAGGAGGCCCACCCAGCCCAGGTGGGTAGAGGGGGAACAAGGCAGGGGTGGAGGAGGAACAAGGCAGCAGGTGGGCCTAAAGCTCCCCTGAGTCGGAACAATCCATGCCCTCCATAGGCAGCATCGCAGGACCGGGAATGGCCTGAGCCCCCTACACATGACAGAACCCCCCTCATGAGTGGGAGGTGGAACTGAAACGCCGGCCATCGAACCTGGAGCAGTCGCCGGTGTGAAATCGAGGGAAGGCTGGGTAGGGTGTAGGCGATGAAAGTCGGCAATGAGGTTCACATTGAGGACATGGCGAGAAGGAACCCACGACTGATGCCCCGACGATGGGATCGAACAAGGTGCAATAGAGAAGGCAGGACCTCCATCGATAACACGAGGAGGAGGAGGAGGAGGAGGAGGCGGGACCACTGGTGATAGCGGGCATTAATGGACTGGCTTGATCCTAGAGACATGGAAAGTTGGATGGACACTCATAGTGGGGGAAAGTTGCAGCCTCACCACTGTAGGACTAATTATCCGCTGAATAGGGAAGGGGGCAACAAACTTGGGAGCCAATTTCTCAGACTCCACCTGGAGGGGCAGATCCCTGGCAGTGAGCCACACCTTCTGGCCCACCTGGTCAGGAGCTGGAAAACAGTGCTGGTTAGCAGAGGCAGCATAGCAACTCACAGAGCGCAGGAGGGCCGAGTGGGCTCTGTCCCAGGTGTGACGGCAGCGACAAACAAAGGCTTGGACAGACGGGCAGGAGACCTCCCTCTCTTTAGCCGGGAAAAGAGAAGGCTGGTAACCATAGATACAGTAGAAGGGAGAGAGCCCTGTGGAAGAGCAGACGAGGGAGTTATGGGCATACTCCACCCACAGGAGTTGTTGAGACCATGAGGATGGATTCTGGGACACCAGACAACGCATAGCCGTCTACATCTCCTGATTCATGCGCTCCATCTGCCCATTTGACTGTGGGTGGAACCCAGAGGAGAGACTGGCAGTGGCTCCCATCAGACTGCAGAATTCCTTCCAAAAGACAGAAGAAAATTGGGGCCCCGGTCGGATACCACATCTACGGGGAGACCATGAAGACTGAAGATGTTCTGTAAGACCAGCTTGGCAGTCTCTTTAGCAGAGGGCAGTTTGGGGATGGGCACGAAGTGGGCCATCTTGCTGAAACGGTCAACCACAGTGAGTATGACCATATTGAGGAAGACCGGTCACAAAGTCCAGGGAGATGTGGGACCAGGGTCAACGTGGTATCAGGAGTGGTTGAAGAAATCCTTTGGGAGCCTGATGTGAGGTCTTCTGCTGATTGCAGGTATTACAAGCCTTGACAAAATTGCGGGTATCTGCCTCCAAGGTGGGCCACCAGAAGCGCTGGAGTAGAACTTCTCGTGTACGTTGGGAAGCTGGGTGACAGGTAAGCTTGGAAGAGTGGGCCCACTGCAGAACATCGGACCTCAACCCCTCAGGAACATAGACGCAATTGGAAGGACAAGCACTGGGCCCCGGCTGCCCCTGAGTGGCGGTTCTCACCCTCTCCTCGATGTCCCAGGTCAATGACGCAGGAAGGAGGAATGATGGATTCGGGGCTTTTGGTAGAGCCCTGCCCACCCTGAAACTGCCAGGACAAAGCACCTGCTTTAATGTTACGAGAACCAGGGCGGTATGAGAGGATAAAGTTGAACCTTGTGAAAAAAATGGACCAAAGGGCCTGATGAGAATTAAGTCTCTTGGCAGAGAATCAGAATCAGAATCAGAATCAGAATCAACCTTATTGCCAAGTACGATTTTACACATACGAGCAATTTGTTGTGGTGATGATGGTGCATCCAATTGAGGAAAAATATAACAAACAATGTAAACCAAAAATATTACGATATAAATATATATATACACAAACTGTTTTTTGCATTAAGAGCAGAGTGACCAAGAGTGATGTGCCATGAAAATGTGCAGATGAACAGGTAGTGCAGACTGAGCGTTAATGTAACGTATAGTGTTTTGAGTTCTGTCAATGTGACAGCAGTGTCAGAGTCAGAGGTGGAGAGTGAGGGGTGTCGGGGGGTTCCGGATCTTTTGATAAGGCTTACAGCAGAAAGGAAAAAAACTGTTCTTGTGGCGTCAGGTTTTGGTCTTGATGGTCCGCAGCCTCCTGCCAGAGGGGAGTGACTCAAAGAGTTGGTGTCCCGGGGGGGAGGGATCAGCCACAATCTTTCCTGCACGCCTCAGGGTCCTGGAGGAGTCCAGGTCCAGGTCTCAGGGTCCTGGAGGAGTCCAGGTCCAGGTCTCAGGGTCCTGGAGGAGTCCAGGTCCAGGTCTCAGGGTCCTGGAGGAGTCCAGGTCCAGGCCTCAGGGTCCTGGAGGAGTCCAGGTCCAGGTCTCAGGGTCCTGGAGGAGTCCAGGTCCAGGTCTCAGGGTCCTGGAGGAGTACAGGTCTTGAAGTGATGGGAGATTGCAGCCAATCATCTTCTCAGCTGACTGAATGACACGCTGCAGCCTGCTCTTGTCCTTGGCGGTGGCAGCAGCAGACCAGATGGTGATGGAGGAGGTGAGGATGGACTCAGTGATGGCTGTGTAGAACTGCACCATCATTGTCTTCGGCAGACTGAATTTCTGCAGCTGCCTCAGGAAGATACATCCTCTGCTGTGCTTTCTGGATGAGGGAGCTGATGTTCAGCTCCTACTGAAGGTCCTGGGAGATGACAGTTCCCAGGAAGCAGAAAGACTCCACAGTGTCAATAGTGGAGTCACAGAGGGTGATGGGGGCAGGTGGGGCTGAGTTCTTCCTGTAGTCCACAACCATCTCCACTGTCTTTAGAGCGTTGAGCTCAAGGCTGTTCTGGCTGCACCAGGTCACCAGGTGGTCAACCTCCCACCTGTAGGCGGACTCGTCACCATCAGACGATGGTTTACTTTTTCTGTGCTCTCCTCTCTCTGTCCTACATCCTCTTTCTGTCCTCCATCTTCTCTCTGTCCTACATCCTCTCTCTGTCCTGTCTCCCCTCTTTTCTTTCTCTACCCGGCTGGCCTTTGGCAGGAAGGTCCCCCCATATGAGCCAGGTCCTGCTCAAGGTTTCTTCCTCTTAAAGTGGAGTTTTTCCTTGCCGCTGTTTGGTATAAAGGTTTTTTTTTCTCCCTACGTGGGAGTTTTTTACCTGCCATTATCATTGATTGGATTTAATGATATAATCTTAGTTGATGATATTTGCTCGGGGGTCATGCTCTGGGTCTCTGTAAAGCGCCTAGAGACAATTGTCATTGTAACAGACGCTATATAAATAAAATTGAATTGAATTGAATTGAATCAGAGATGAGTCCGATGAGGGTGGTGTCATCCGCAAACTTCAGGAGCTTGACGGACTGGTGACTGGAGGTGCAGGTGTTAGTGTACAGGTAGAAGAGCAGAGGAGAAAGACCACAGCCCTGGGGGGATCCAGTACTGATGGTCCATGAGTTTGAGATGTGTTTTCCCAGCTTCACATACTGTTTCCTGTCAGACAGGAAGTCTGTGATCCACCTGCAGGTGGAGTCAGGCACACTCAGCTGGGAGAGCTTCTCCTGTAGTAGAGTAGGGATGATGGTGTTAAAAGCAGAGCTGAAATCCACAAACAGGATCCTGGCGTTGGTTCCTGAGGAGTCCAGGTGCTGGAGGATGAAGTGGAGGGCCAGGTTGACGACGTCATCTACAGGGTTGGGAGGTTGGGTGGTGATGAGAGGACATTTCTCTCGTTGGTGGGTGATGATCAAACGATGATCAATCTGGATTGCTAGCTCAATTACTTTATCCAGAGTCTGAGGAACATCAATGGAAACCAGTTCATCCTTAATGTAATCCGCTAGGCCATGGAGGAATGCATCCACCAGGGCGGCAGGGTTCCATCTGCTGCGGCTGGCTCTGATCTGGAAGTCTATAGCGTAGTCTCCCACAGTTTGCTCCCTCTGCTGGAGCCCCATGAGGCCTTGAACAGTCTCTGAGCTGGAGAAACCCTGGCCAAAACCTTGCATAACTCCTCAGAAAAATTATGGAAAGAGGAGCAGTCATTGGTTTGTCTGTCCCATTCTGCGGTCCCCCACAGACGAGCCCTGCTCATGAGGTGGTTAATGGTGAAGGCCACCTTTGCCTGCTCTGAGGCAAAAGTACGGGCCTGAAGGGAGAATAGTAGCGAACAGTTCATCAGGAAGGGGCCACGGATGTCTGGGATGCCATCATAACGTTCTGGGACTCCCACCTGGGGCTTGGGACTGTTGCTGAGCTGAGAAGAAGCTGGAGCTGGAGCTTGAGAAGGGTCTGGAGCCGAAGCGGAAACTTCCGACAAAGGCTGGGTTGTAGCGGAGGAAGTGATGAAAATCATTATTTGCTGCACTTGTGAAGCTAGTGCAGAGAGAGCGGTCGTTAGCTTGGCCTGTCTGCCTAACTTCCAAGACAACAGCAGACATCTGAGCTTCCTGCTGCTGCCTCTATTGCGGTCAGTCGCTCCAGAGGTGTGGGGTTGTCTGCTGAGTCCATTTTTATCCAGATTGTACTGTCAGGGGCAGATTTTAGGACCCAAGTGCAGCACAACGACAGGAAGTATCTTGAAAAGACTTTATTTGCAGTTTCCTTAAAAAGGCAAAAATAATCCACAAGGCAAACAGAGTCCAAAGGGAGCAGACGAAAGGCTTATCGTGGATGGGCGGAAGGTCGGGACAAAGACAAGAAGATGTGGTCAAAACCAAGATGTCAGTCCGAGAATGAATGCTGGAGAGTAGTGCATGCTGCAAAAGCAATCTGGCAATGCCTGAGGGAAACAGTGCAGCTTAAATGCTGCCTGGCTGATGAGCAGAGGTGAGCTGCAGCTGAGGCAAGGCAGGTGTGGAAAACTGGAGCTGATGAGGAGGTGTGGCAGAGAGGTGAGAGAACTCACCCACCACAGCATGAGCTGGCAGGGCAGACCGTGACAAAAAGACCAATATGCAGAGACTCCGCAACGGGGTAGGCATACTAGCCAACTGCCTAGGGCCCCGAGCTGGAAGGGGCCCCAGGACAGTGCTGACACTGGTCCTTTTGTCAATGACAAAATGGCTGAACTGCTTTAGACACTGCAACAAGGATATGTTAGCTAGCTGTCACTGCCTAGTGTGTTAAGGAACCAGATTTAATGCAATAACACAAATAATAATAATTAAAAAAATCCGACCAGGACGTAGACATGGAGCCAAACACCACAATTTTTTTTTTACTTTATTTTTTGCGTGATATTTTTTGCTTGATTGTGTTTTTGTCAAACTTTGTACATTTCAGTTGTGTTTGTTATGCTATATTGTAATGTAAGTTTTCTTACATTATTGTGCAATTCTGTTATTAAAAAAAAAAAAGATTTCTGGATTGAATGATCTAACCCTAACCCTAACCCTAATCCTAACCCAAACCCAAACCCTGGGGTTCGCTCGAGGTTGAACAATCAGAATCACCCTGGGGAGGCGCCTCGAGGCTTGGCAATTGGTTTTATCTCTCTCCCCCACATTTTTAATCCATATGCGCAAAAAGGCACAAACCTGTGGCAGGCCTTGAAACCAGAAACTAAAAATGCCTAGGGCCCCCATGCTCACTCTTGCCTAGGGCCCCCAATGTGACTAGAAACGTCCCTGCCAATATGTATGCCAAAAGACTCATCAGCAGCAGCATCAACAAAAAGACACCGACAAAATTGCAAAACAAATTGCAAACCAAAATCTTCTTTTTGATTTACCAACCTCTGGAATAGAAACTATTTAATTAAAAATTAGAACTATATGTACTGGGAAAATATATGGATGTTATCTCTATTCTTATATATTGCTATCCAATGATTGTTAGTTTCTCCCTTCTTATTTCTTCTCTCTCCATGGGTTTTTGTGTGTTGTCCTTTAGAAAATGCTTACTCGTGGAGGATTAGCGAGTTGTCTGGTTTAGTTTGCTTGGATTAACTGAGTTTACGCTGGCTTCCAGCACAGCTGTGAAAACCTTGGAGTTATTTTTGATCAGAATATGTCATTTAAGCAGCATATTAATCAGGTTTGCAACACAGCCTTTATTCATCTCGGAAATATCGCCACGATTATGAGCATCCTCTCCCAGGGTGATGCTGAAAAATTAATCCACACGTTTGTCAACTCTAGACTGGCCTATTGTAATGCGCAGGATTACCAAAAAGATCGCTGAATAGTCTCCAACTGATCCATAATGCAGCAGCGAGGGTGCTGACAGGAGCGAGCGGGATCACATCTCTGCCGTGTTAGCTTCCCTCCATTGGCTCCCATGAAATTTCTAATTGAGTTTAAAATTCTGCTTTTCACATATAAGGCCGTTAATGGCCTAACTCTGCGTTATTTACAAGACCTGATAGCACGTTATGCTACTAATAGAGCTCTCCGCTCTCAGAGTGCAGGATTACTCGTCGTTCCTAGAATATCTAAAAGTAGGTTTGGAGGACGGGCCTTCTGCTACCAGGAATCTTTTTTATGTTACCAGCTACCAATTTGGGTTCAGGAGGCTGACACCACCTCCATCTTTAACACTAAGTTGAAAACATTTCTATTCAGTAAAGCCTACAGTTAGTCTAAATAATAGTGTGTAGGGGCTAATAGTTATAGTTATAGGAGCTAAGACGAGTAGGCTCGTCTTAATCACAGCTTCGTCATAGCTATGCTGCTATAGGCCTACAATGCAGGGGGGCGCCAACATGATCTGCTGAGTGGTGTCTCCACCACTCTTCTCCCTTTCCTTCCCTTTCCTCCTGATGATTATAATAATATTTGCTAGGGGGTCATGCTCTGGGCCTCTGTAGAGTGATTAGACACAATTGACATTGTAAATAAAATTGAATTGAATTGAATTGAATTTAGTCCCAGGTCCAGGTCATACACAGGCCATGAATAGGTCATGAGTCATAGACCAGGTCAAAAGCAATAAAAGTTTGTAAGGGAAGTTAAGATGTAAATGGTCTCTGGTTGTGCTCTAATGTATACTTTGTTTCTCTTTAAATGACATCTTTTCATCAATTTTTATCATATATCTTATGATTTTTCTAATTTGTTATGATAGGGATCATATGGGGAGGGGGTTCGTCTCTCACTCAGAAACTGTTATAAAACAGTGAGGTAGCTTGCTGTCTTTCAGAGCACCTCAGACAAATGCAAGTGTGTGTGGTGTTCTTAAAGAAAGTAAAATTAAGTAAAAATTAAAGCTTTTTGTCTGCCAATATTCAACAGAGTCAATTTGATGATTTAAAATTTTTAACACTATACACTATAACACTACATCACTGCGCTGAGAATATCCTCAATAAGAAAATTTTGAAAAAAAAAATACCACAGCACTAAACAGAGAAGAGAAGAAAATGAGGAGGAGAAGAAATATTGTCATCCCATATGTGGCAGGAGTGTCTGAGAAAGTCAGTATGATCTTCTTCAAACACAGCATCCTGGTCCACTTCAGACCTAACACCCAAACAGAAACTGAGTGATGTTGTGTATGCAGTCCAGTGCAGGGATCCTTAAAATCTCTAAAACGAAACAAGAGCTATAGAAACACAGTGATTCATCCTGCTCTCAAGGATACGGTCCTCTTTATTGTCCTCTTTTGGGTGGTTTTATTGTCCTCTTTTGAGGAGAATAAAGGCAGATTTTGGAAAGAGAAAGATGCTTTGAAAGAAGAGTAAAAGAAGCTGTATACCGTACGTTTCACGGCCATAAAGCGCACCGGATTAAAAGGCGCAGTCTCAGTTATGGGTGCTATTTCTGTATTTAACACATACATAAGGCGCACCAGATTATAGGGCGCGGCCATGGTGAAACATGCCAGTACATCGGCTTAAAGCACGTACGCTAACGTGTTTATAAAAAGGCAGCAGGAGCAAAACTCAGTTTGGTTGTACTTTATTTAAGTATTTAACAATGTAATCACATTCTTTTTTAATTAGTCCTCATCCACAAATCCATCAAAGTCCTCATCTTCTGTATCTGAAGTGAACAGCTGGGTTAGTCCTCCATCGAACATGCCAGGTTCCCTCTCGTCACTCTCAGAGTCAGTCTCGTTGTCGTGCAGCTTCTCATTAATGATTTCAGCTTTGGCGAAAGCTCGAACAACAGTGGAAGCAGAGGCGTTAGCCCAAGCATCCGCAATCCACTCACAAATTGTTGCGTAACTCAAGCCCCTCCCAAGCCATCCGCAGTTTCACTTTAAACACCCCGTTCACACCGATGTCCAGCGGTTGGAGTTCTTTCGTTAAGCCTCCCGGAATAATGCCAATAATGCCGAGTTCATTTGCCGCACTTTGTTATTCACAGCGGCAGTTAGATGGGCACGCATGGAGTCACAGATTAACAGGGACGGTGATGCGTGGAAAAAACCATCTGGTCTCTTTACGTACACCTCACTCAGCCACTCTTTCATTTTCTCCTCGTCCATCCACCCCTTTTGGTTAGCCTTAACAACAACTCCGGCTAGAAATTTCTCTTTAGGAAGCGTCTTTCTTTTAAAAATCACCATCAGTGGCAGTTTCTGGCCATTTGCATGGCAGGCAAGCGCAACAGTAAAAGCGGACTTTTCGTGCCCCGTTGTGCGTACCACTACCATGCGCGTCCCCGTCTTTACTGTGTGACTCACCGGGATATTAAAAGTCAGCGGTACCTCGTCCATGTTGTGATGTGGTTGGGCTGGATATGTTTGTCGGCGATCTTTTTATGGCAGTAGGAGCGGAAGATGGCCAGCTTTTCAATGTAATCTGCTGGAAGTTGCTGTGCCACAGTAGTCCTTGCCCAGATGGAAAGGTGGCGGCGCTTCATAAAACGGAAGCACCAAGACGGACCTCCTTGAAAATGTTTGATTTTCATCTCTTCTGCGAGCGCCGCTGCCCTCAGCCGAATGGTGACGGTAGAAACACTTCTCCCAGCTGTTCTCTGATCATTAATCCACTGCTCGAGTCGGTCTTCCAACTCGGGCCACCTCGCCTTTTGTCCGCGGAAACTCGGCTTCGTCTTCTTGACTTGGCGAAGCTCATTTTCCTGCTTCCTCCACTTGCGAACCACGGACTCGTTTACCTTAAATTCTCTTGCTGCTGCTCAATTTCCATGTTTCTCCGCGTAACTGATCGCTTGCAGTTAAACTGTGCTTCGTAAGCATGTCTCTTCTCAGGTACCATTTTCACAAGTCCAAAACAATGTTGTTTGCATTGTGCACGTACCGGCACTATGTACCTACTGGGGGAACGCCTTTAGCATCTTCTATCACGCCCACACTTCCCCCTTTAACATTCTCACGCGGTCCTCTATCACGTCAGCCTTTCCTCTATATAAGCGGCGTGTCGGCAGGAAATGTCACTCAACATTTACAGATTTTGGAGCTTAGCCCACACATAAGGCGCACCGCTTTATAAGGCACCCCGCCCATTTTGAAGAAAGTTTAAGACTTTAAAGTGTGCCTTATGGTCGTGAAAATACGAAATGCCAAATGGAAAAAACCAACATTAAACATTGGGGGTGGCTTTGGGTTTTACCCATCCTATACTTAAGTTGTAGTTTTGAATCTCTTATCTAGGCGGAACTAAAGCCAAAACCAAAACAAGGGGAGCAAAATAAGAACTAGGTTAATGGAAAAAAATCCAGACAGGCAAGACTGTTTATGTGGGCACCCTTGGTGCTTGGCTTACAGGAGAGCACCAGTCTCATTTGCAGTTTGTGTAGGGCAAAGCTTTGTGTCATGGTCCGGCCAGCCATGCTGGGACTTTTGGTTTTTCCTTTGTTTTCTTCTGTGTCAAGTTTCTTCCTCCCTGTGTCATCCTGATTGTTTGCATCTGCCTCTTGTTTGTCCCTCTGTGCATATAAGTCTTGTCATTTGCCTTTTTTTTTGCTGGTTGTATTTCTACTTGTCTTCCTGAGTGTGTCGCCATCTGGATACCTGTTCGTAACCCTGTCTGAGTTCCTGCTTGTCTCCCTGGTTCCATTTTGGATTAAGTTAAGTTTGAATTTGTCTCTTTTTGTTAAATAAAATACCATTTTTTGAACTTTTTTTTCCATTCAACAAACATATGTGCATAATATTTTGCACATGCAGAAAATTATGTATTGGCTTTATTCTTGTATTCAGTCTTGTTTGCCTAAAGGAACACCATGTGAAAGGCTGAACTACAGATTTTGAAGAAGCAGTAATAATACAGAGTAGGTTGTTCTTAAACAGAAAATGGGTTCAAGAGGTGTTTTCAAATATTAACTTATGTAACTGAATCTTCTAGAGGATTATCAACACCATATCTGTCTTCCCCCTGCCTTTTTTAGTTGTGATAAGGTCTTATAAGAACATTGCCACATCATAAACGCATCTTATCACTTTAAGCTATAAAGTATCTTGTTGTGTACATATGCTCTGAGTTGGAAAATAAAACTATGAAAATCTGTAATCTTTTGTATTTTGAAATCAACAAAACCTAAATCCTATAGCATGAATAAAACTTGATGTCAAAATGTCCTATGTAAAGATGTCCATTTTCAGCTGATCAAACTCAACAAAGAGGTGTACAGACATGAAAATGGGTCAGGGGTTAAAAAGGTGAGAAGTGTGCGCGGGGGAGGAGAGGGGGGGCGGGGGGGTATGATTGGTTCTGGACAGGATTTACTGACTGTCCAAGTGTCATTTAAAGGGACAATTTCTGAAGTGCTCAGTTTGCTTATTAGGTCAAATTTATGATAATTAAAAAAAAAAAAAAATCTCCCAACTCCGACCCCCCTCCCCCAACTCTTTAGCACAAGGACTGAGACACACCACTGCCCTATTCTATATAATGTAACACTGTAGAAATTAAAGTCAATTTGGACAAACCAAAAAAAAGGAACATTTTTGACATTTGCTTTCATGTAAGGCCATAAAGCACAGTCTAAAAAGATAGACATGTATTTTACAGTATGGTCATTTTCTCAACTGACGGTTCCTAATTTTTTAAATTTGTACACACTCTTAAGTGAACCAGCATGCTGACAGAGAGATACGCTTACACCATTCCAGCTTATGACTCAAAGCTATAAATACAGGAGTGACCTGCCACCATACACAGTGTCCTTAAAAGACTAATATGGACTCCTGGGCAGCTGGCACACCGCGCCAGACACTTCAAACTAATCTGGTGATGACGATTTGGAATATGTCAGTGTGTCAAACAAACTCCAACCAGGTGTAGAAGGGAAGAGTTACTAAAAGAGTAACTGAGAATTTTCTCTGGGATGACCATATATTTTTTAGTTAAATGTTGCCATGTTAGGATGTATGTTACAGCATACAGAGAAGACAGATGGACTTTAACATAAAAGAACTAAACACCTAATTAATAAATGATTCCAATTAATGATTCCAGAGATTTAGAAATTCTTTGAAATCAAGTCTTAATCATATAAACCAACTCTTCTTTTAGACAGAGAAAGGACAACGAAAGTTTTATTCAGAGTTTGTGTTTACATTCTGGTTTATGTGAAGTGCTCTGATATACCCACAAACATTTGATACATTTTGGAGATACATAATTTAAAATATGCTGACAGACTTTGATGCAAAAGTAGAGACTTCTCTTTTCTTTCTGCAGAATTGTTTTAAGTTTAAAACAAAAACATAAATGTCCAACAAAGATATCAAATTCAACAAGCCTTTGAAGATTCAATCAGTGGTGTGCAATTAATATTTGTATTCAATTACCTGTTCCACATTAATAACATTCAGAAATATCTATTCATAGATATATATATATATATATATATATATATATATATATATATATATATATATATATATATATATATATATATATATACATAACTATCAATAATATTCAAAGCTTGTGGTCGTTTATTTATTTATTTATTTATTTTCTATAAAAATGTCAGTCCTTTCACAACCTATTTTGTTTGCTAATTTAAGATCATTTAACACAGAAAAAAAAATATTAATTTCAAATGTAAGATTAATTTCTGTCAGTTATAAATTCTGCCTTTCTGAAAGCCTTTGTAAAGGCAAAGTGATGGATGACCTAATTACAACAAAAATGACCACTTTCTCACTGATACTTGGCCTTCATTGCAGTGGCAGCTTTATAAACAGTAAAGAATGGAATCAATAGTTACTAAGTTACGCAATGCTGAAACTTCTTTCCTTTGGTGAAGATTGATTTTTGTCTCAATGCCGGTGCATTTCGATGAGAACAATGTTCAGTGCATGTATAGACAAAAAGCCATATGATGACTGATTATTTACAGTTAGTTATTTACAGTATTTCTGATCTAGGACCACATACTAAAGTGACACAGTTCTGATCTGAAAATCAGCTTAGCCCTGATATCAGATATGAGTCATGCCAACCATAAAGCCGCATAGGCCACTTCAACCAGGTAGCAGGAACATAGTCTTCTTTTCACTTATTCATTGAAAAATCATGTACACTTTAAAATAAAATGTTGTAACATAAAAATGCAGTCATAGGTTTACTGATCAGCATCCTTAAGAAAAGAAAAAAATCCTTTAGGGACACTGCTACATGTGCAGTGATTCCTCAAGTGTGTGCTCCATCAGGAGACAGAAATGTTAAGAGAGATATCTTATTCAACTTAAAGAACACTGACACTGACAACGGTAACTGGTTTGCATCATCAGAAAGAGCCACTTCCATTCAATAAATGGCAGCTGGTTGAGCAGTTGAGTGAAAATAATCATATCATGGAGAAATTATTGCAATGTGTCACATGAGCATCAACTCTCAGCTGCTCCTGGCTCACTCATCCTGGATTAAAGGCAGCCAGGTACAGTAGCAAAGTAACTCACTGAAACTGCAACAAGAGCTCAGAAAATGTCTCATTCTAAAACACTACATCATAACCCTGTATCTTTGTGGCAGTCAGAATCCTCCACAAAGTAGTATTAATGCTGCAGACTAATAAATGTAGTGTGAAGAACAACAAAAACAAAAAAAACAAGCTTAAAATCTTTTGGAACAAAGCCCAAACTCAAGTCTTAATAACTATATGTGCATCATTTTTCAGGACAGCTGTTCTGCTGAAAAACTCACTTTCATTCCAAATAGTTTATACTTTAACAAAACACTTTATCGGGGGTAGTAACAAATTAAAGTAAAGTTTCAATGCAGTCTTACAGTGAAATATCCAACCGAACACGCTGAAGTTGCATAAACACGCTGCAACAGACGAGAAAGTTTAACAGGCATGCACACAAAACACACCCAGACATGAAGTGCACGAACCTTGAAAAGTTAGGCAGTGGAGTCCAAGTTCCACCTCTGACTAAAACTCCTTTCTGCTCCTAAATTTTCTGACCTCTGCCCAGCATCTGAGACTTGCATCCATCTCTAGCCTCTGACATGACGTCTAATTGTAGCACATGTAAACCAGAATAACATCCCAGCCAGCGGTCTTTACCCGTATGTAAGCGGCTTCCCGGCGTTCAGTAAACAGGCAGGGATGCATGTGGTGAAACCCCGCAAGTGGTCAGCATGTGTGTGTGTGTGTGGTTAAACCTACACACAGCAACAGAAGTATTTGGCCTTGAATAATGATGCTTTCACAGCGACAATAAACCCTAAAGCAGTCACCTGTCAGGTTCAAGGTGGGAGGAAACAAATAATCTTCTGGGTTACTTCTGACATTTAAACACATACATACGTCATTTGTAGCAAGATAATAAATGAGACATTTGTTTTTCTTTTCTAAAGAACACCAAACAATATAGCTTTCACTTCACAGTTAAGGGAAAACTGTTTTGATGGGTAATTGCTTTTTTAAGTCCCTTTTTTAATTTTAAGATTTTATAGCGTCTCAGCAAGAGGAAAATCTACCTAATGTTTCAATTTGTATATTTCTTCATAAATTAATATGGACAGTTCAAATTATTTTGTTTTGGGTGTTTTAAAATCAACCTTCAAGGTATGAAAAGCATGCAGAAGTAAGAAAACACAGTTGCCAAATAACTTAAATCAGAAAAAGGTGTACGAGCTACCAACTCCCCCCAACAACTGAAAAGCAATGTTGAACACGACTGAAATTTTTTTTAATATATAGAGTAGCCAAAACCAGATTAAACATAAAGCTGTAAAATTTAAAACATTTTGTACAGTAACCAAGAAATGATATGAACCTAATGAAGTGCCCCGTCTAATATTTTTTATTCGTATCAATGTGATTAGAAGTTCACTTTGTGTTCTATTATGACAAAAATGAGGTGTCTTCTTTAACTATTTCTAATTTTTAGATATTCCGGATATATTTTTGGATATATTCCGGCTTGCAAAACAATCCATCTAAACTGTGTTGAATTTCACCATTTTGTTAATTAACCCCACTATGCTTATTACTCTTTTATTTCATGCTGAAAGTCTTGTTTCTGTGTTTCTGAGCTGTGTAAGGAGGATTCTTGCACTTTATTTTAGCCTGCGAGCGCTCAACTCCACCACCATCTGTCAGACTTCACCCTGACAGATTTACAGTCGCTCCATCTGTTAGCATCACACCCAGATGGCAAACACACAACAAGGCGCTTTTAATACGCTGTCGCTACCATATGGAAAAATTATTACATTATTACTGTTATTCTTACGGTAGGTTAAATCAATATCAAACATGTTTTTTTTTTTTTTTTGCTGTCTTTTTAACTTTTTATTGTGGGCTCATGACCACTTGACAGTAAAAGTGATGTTAATACCAAAATCAGACTACTTATCAACTCAACTAAAAGAAACTGCATGTCCTAAGATCTACTTAAAATGTAGGCCTCGCTCTACTCCTAATGCTAACGCTAATGCTAACAGGAAGAGTCATCAACATAGATATGCTACATAATCAGCCACAACCTTATGACCAATAGATTCATATTGAGCTGCTACTTCAAAAAGAGCTTTTGACCAGTCAAGGTCTGTACCTGAATTGCCTTCTACAGGGATGTTATGAATACATCATATTTGCTCTGTGGGTTGTGGGGTGGAGTCTCTGCGGATTGGGCTCCATCAAATTGGTTTCTGGGAGTTTGGAGACCAAATAAACACCTCAGACTCTTAGCTGTGTTCTTTTAATGCTTTCTAAATAAATGGGTTGCTGCCGAACTGCCAGGATAAGCAACCTGTGTAGGGGAATGATGCTGTTGGGTTGGCAAAACAAAGATGGTGGTTTTCCAAGAAGAAAATTGTACTGTAACGAGATGAGCAGTGTTGCTCACGTTACCTATCAAGTTACCCAAGCCTTCTCTCACATTAAGTAGCCTTCATCCTAAAACCAAATGAATCGCGTGGGCTTAATTGTTACTGAAATGTGTTGCTGCAGTTTGACAGGATACCAGCTTACCAGCATGAATGACACAGCCAACACTGTTTTAATCTTCTGAAATCCTTTTCTTTTTCCAGCCCACTCGGTGATGCTCAATACTGGGCCCCAGAAGGTGTGCAGGGATGTGCTGGGCCACCAGGTGAGGGCACACTTCTCACTTCAATCAGCAGCTCCTGCAGAACAGGAACCGTTATGTTTACATGCACTAGGCAGTGATTTGCTCATACTATCACTTGTGTGACAAAGCCACATTTGAAAAAGGATAAGAGAGCTCTTTTTTCTATTTTCGTATACCAATTTGTTGTCCATACAGACATGGATTTAATAATATCAAGAGAAACCTAACCAACTAAACACTCCCTAATGAGGGAATAAACACTTACACACATTCCACAGCCTTAATTTAACTTTTCAACAAATGAGACACATAGCCGTGAGCTGCACAGTCAACACACAGTCCCCATCCAGCTATGAGAGACAGTTGCTTGGGGTGGGTGGTTATGCATGAGGAAGCAGGGTCAGCTTCTCTTGCTCCACATTTGGCACAGCTGCAAGGGGGTGGATCTTGATTTATGGTGCCATAGCAATGGGTGAGGGGTCCTGGGCTCCTCAGACACAGGATCCAGCTCCTCACAGGCTAGACCCATCACTTAGATTCATGGCACATTTCACACGTTTGAGCTCATAAAAATCATCAGAAATATGCTCGGGATGAGTCACAAGGTTTTATGAAGAAATATCAAAAGATAAACTTAACGTTGTGAGGAAACTAGATTCCCACATGCCAGACCTTGGCCTCTTGCAGTGATATTATTTCTCACACTGGATGTTAAGTTGCTGAGCCACACACAAATGCCAGTTAAACCCAAAGATATGCAACTAAACCCGGCGGGGTTTATCCTGAAGGAACATTTCTCTCCCACCTCTTTTACATGGAAGCTCAGTCATCAAGACTGTGTACCATGGAATAGTCATCACAGCAAAACATACAGGCCAATAGGAAACCTCTGATGTCATAGCTGCCTCCCAACTGTCAACTATCAAGAGAATGTCCCCTTACAGGAAATCAATGATTAGTCTTTTAAGCCCTGTTGACACAGTAGCCACTTGAGGATTTCAGACCTACACCTGTTTGATATGGAGCCCTGTTTGGGTCATAATTCAATGAATAAATGAGTCTATTATTATGAAATATAGGCATTTATTATTATGAAATATTTCCCATTATTATGAAATGCATGTTTATTATTATGAAATATTTCCCATTATTATGATAATGGTTTTGTTTTTCATAAGAATGAGATTTAACATAATAATAAATTCGTTTTTCATGAGAAGAAGCGTTTACATAATAATGGCTTTGTTTTTCATAAGAATGATTTGTGTGTCAATCACAGCAGAGAGGGCGGAGCCATTTATGTGATTGGCTGGTCTTTCATTCAGGCATAAGCAACAGAACAGTGAATATGGTCAAGGTTTCCCGTAGCTCAGTCCAAGTTGCCATAGCTACAATCGGACTAGGAGCGCACCTTGATGACGCCACGGCCCGCTGCTAACGGGACCTCACGGCCAGAACTAGTCGATGTCAGAGTGTAGAATCAAGAAGGATCAGCCAATGAGTGCACAGGTCAACCACTGGCCCCGCCCACTGGCAAAATGTCATTATTATGTTAAATCTCATTCTTAGATATAAAAAAAGCCATTCTGAAATAAACTATTATGCATTAAACTAAGATTAAATAATAATAAAATATTTCATAATAAAAAAAAATATTGTGTATTATTTCATAATAATACACATATTTTATAATAATGGGACATATTTCATAATAATGGATACATATTTCATAATAATAAACACCTGTATTTCATAATAATAGACTAATGTATTCATTGAATTATGACCCAAATGGGGCTCCATAGATTTGAGGGATTCATTAAAAACTAAAACATCACTAAACCTTGTATGACAAACCTTAATTTCCTGTGTGGACTAAACTGTACTTACTATACGTTCCAGTGAAATAGCAAGGCATTAAAATGAAAATCAAACATTTTGAAGCTTTGACAGTTTTATCATCTGTTACATCTCTTTTTGAGCCTATCAGGCTCTGGGTGCCGGTAGCTATGACTGACAGTTTGCTAGGACTTTGTATACAAGTGACATTAATGATCCTTCTGACTTGTCAAAGCTGCTACTGGAAAAAAAAGAATAATGGCACCACACAAATTTATTTATTTAAGAAAAATTGTGGGCCTTCCTTGAATCCCGTGTCAACTAAAAAATGTATTGGAGAAAAAAGTGAAAAATTGTATGGACAAATAAGATTTTTTTTTTTTTTCACTTCGGAAACTTGATGTTGTCTGCTGTAGCTTTAGTGATATATGTAAGGTGGGAATTGAAGAGCAGGAACTGTCACAAGACCGAGTGAAGTGAAGTAACATGAGAAGTGGGGGAGGATTGTGTCGGCTTTGACTGCTGAGCATGACCGACCAATTTTTTTTTGCTGCTTTGAAATTGTTATTTATAGCTTCTGCCTGGGTGCAGACAGCAAATTCCATTATTTTTTACAGGCTCCTGCTGTGGAGTGGCACATTTAGAGTCTAGATGTTTCACTATGAAATGCCATAATTCCCCACACAAACATATAAAACAGGCAGCTAAAGTTTGCACGAGCCTAAGGGTTTCTTCTGAGGAACTCCTAACTGAAGTCTTCCCAGGCTACTGTCAGCAACATCAGAGCTATATTAGTGTAGAAGGTGACACAGTAGTGGTTCCCACAACCCCTCCTTCTATGCATGTCACCGTCCTTCCTTGCCTTGAATTCATTCTCCCTCCGCTCTTACCTCACTCTCACTCTCCCCTTTTTGTGTTGCCGAAAGCAAAAGCTTTTCACCATCTGTCTCTGCTGTTGTGCCTACAAATACCAAACACACCCCGTGGCATGCTCCTGAGACCAGACCTTAGACCAGTCTTGATGTTTTTACTTCATAATATTGCGTATTTATAGAACATAAGTTAGACAGCTTTTTCTTAAAACAGATAAAATATAACATTTGGTGACCTAAATAAATCATCATAATTGTCAATGTCCTGAAACAGATGATCATCCAACAGATTGTCACCTATGGGGGCACCCTCAGATGATGATATTTAAGCATTCACTGGTGTGCACGCTTCATCCATGCATATGCCTGTATTAAAACAATATTTTTAGGGAACTTGGACAGTGTAGTCTCCACTAAGGACAATACTAAAGACAATGCTATCTCGTTGACACTTTAACATGATGAATGGGATTGTCAAGCTCATATACAGCACGTTTAAGTGGCTAAGTGTTCAAACTGACAGAGCAAGGAGCTGAAATGGACTGTAGATAAATAATAATTTATATGTGTCAGGTAATGTTTATAGGTGAGAGCCTGATCTCCATTTGATAACAGTTGATGCTGAAATTTCAACACAAACAGCATGTCACTTAATAGTAGTTTCATTAGAAATATGCTGAATTGTACATCAGTATTTTTTTTAATCATGAAAATTGATTGATATAGTTGTCTCAGATGATTTGATATATTGACATAAAGTCAAGAGGCATGCCTCAGGACATAAAAGTAAATATGAAGACAACATATGGAAAAAACAGTCAATCACATAGACATTCATATATGGTGGGAATGATACAGGGGTACAGAGCAGACATGTGCTTCAATTTATCTAATCTCATGAAGCTTCTGGTGCAGCAGACTGCTCAAATAGCTTCCCATTTAAATTTTGACCAAACAATAAGAGTGAAGAATCCAGAAGATACAAAACTGCCAGAAGTAGATTTAAACAAGAGAGAGAGAGGGTAAAAAGAAAAACATATGAGTGGTCTAAAGAAACCCCACCACAAAAGAGAAATCCCCTGAAAACCAGTGAAAAGAAATGGCTGGCTGTTCTCTGAGAGATGAAGAGATTGTATGTTCTGCCTGGTCATTGACAATTACAGACTCATAACGTATTACTCTTAAATAAGAATTTGTTCAGTGATTTATCATTTTATGGTTACAAAATGAAAACGTCTAAATCCAATCCAATCCAAAGTCTGTAACCAAGAGCGCAATCTATAGACTAGGACAGCTTTAAAAAACAATGTATGCACATGTTAGTGTTCATGCATAGTCATCTAAAGTTGTATAAAAATAAAAATAAAATAATTCTCATATGAGTAAAATCATATATGAAACATTTAATTTATATTTTGTCTTGTATTTTTGTCTGTGAGAATACGATTCAAATAGTTACAACCTTAAAAGAGCAATAATATAAAGTCCAGTTTGTGGTTGAGGTTTCTTCATTATGAATACAAATATACATGTGAGAAATTACTGTCAAAAATATATCACGAGATCACATCTATGAAACACGAGGTACATTGCTTCCTCAAACTGCACATGTGTTCTAAATCAGTTGAGCTCAGACTCTTTACAACTGTGGATGTATACGATGGTGGGGGGGTGGGAGAGGGGGGGCTGCAGTCCACCGTGGACTTCTCCGTGGAGAGACACCTGTTCTCCATGACCATGACAGGCAAGTTTGGTGCTCTGACGTCCATATAGAATGTTAAGTCACTGAGCAGCCAATGAGCTACAGGGTCTCAGCTATGTCCCGCCTCCCCTGCTGTAGATTGATGGGACCCTGATTTGACACTCACTTCAGGACTGCAACCACAAAAAAGAAAAGGTACAACTGAGAAAGACAGTTTGAAAACAGAGATGGTTATAGAACTGATTGTCAGAAAAAAAAAGTTATGATTGCAGATAGTGATTTCTTGATTACAGATTATGGGTTTTGATTCTCATATTTTAGGTTTTGATTAACAATATATTATATACAGCCCAACTTAAATATGAAATAATACACATACACACACACACACATATATATACATATATATATATATATATATATATATATATATATATATATATATATATATATGCATATATATATATATATATATATATATATATATATATATATACAGTTCCTTCTGATATATATATATATATATATATATATCTATATATTATTTATTTATTTATTTTTTTTATTTTTTTTTTTTTTTTTGGGGGGGGGGAGGTTTAAGGTTCACAGAGATGTCTGTGCATTAGCCAGCATAACCAAGATATTCTGATTGAAAGTTAAAACTTTGAAAGTTGATTTTTTTTTTTTTTTTTGTCAGCAGAACATAAAACCAAAAACTATTTGCAAGGCTGCATGTTACTAATGATAAATGTTCATGTTTAACATTGGTTGAGTCTATCCAGTGCTGGAATGAGTAACCGGGAGAACCGGGAGAGTTCCGGGTGGGCCACATCACTTTTGGGTTGGTTGACAAGTAGGCAATACAAAATCTGTTTCCTGTTTTACTTTGTCTTTTCTCCGTTGTTTTCAGCTTTGCTTCCTTCCCTCTTGTTATCCTGATTGTCTGCACCTGTCTCTCGTTGGGTTCCCTGTGTATTTAAGTCTTGTCAACTCTCCTGTCTGTGCTGGTCCGTTGTCTCGTGTCCTGTAAGTACTCTGTTGGTTTTTGATCACTTGTTTTGCCTCCATGTTCCCCTGCCTGGATTCCTGGATCACTTTTGTGTTTTTTTTTTTAGTTTTACTTGGACTTTTGGTTTTGTTTTTGCAAAATAAATACTTTATTTTTGTGAACTCCTGTGTTTGGGTCCTCCATCTCCTCTGCACTCTGACAGAACGGACCAGCCAATATGGACCCAGCAGGAGGGGAGCTGATCTCCCTGCTGGCCTTTTTGAGCCCGGAGGTGGCCAAGAACGGTCCTCATGTGGAAGAGGAACCTTCCCCATTCTTGGGCTCCCGACTGGCATTGGGGGGTCCCAGAAGCCTCCAGCAGGCGGACCATTGCTCCGGGGTTTGGTCCGGCCCACTTTTTGGCGGAGCTCCCCTCCGAGGCAGCTGGGAGAATGCCGAGGAAAAGGCGAGCCAGGCACTCGCGTTCAGGGGCGACCCTAGGGGCTGCCGATTCTCACGGGGCTCCTGTTGCCAAGGCGGTCCGGCAGGATGCTCCACCTCTGGCTCCCGTCTTGGTTGGCGTCCCTGAGATCAGAGCACCATCTCCCCCAGCCCCCGTGGACATCCAGGAGGACGTCCCACCTTCGGCTCCCGACCCTGTCTCCACTGTGGCCGGGGAGGGTCTCGGCTTCCTGGGTACCAATCCAGAAACTGTCTCGTAGACAAAGAGGAAGCGTGGAGGTATCAACGCATGTGTAAGCTCTCTGATGTGCAAACTGGTAGATTTCGAGTGGCAGGCAATGTAGAAGGTTGTAGAAGGTACAATGTCTTTTTTTCCTTTAACTTGTGAGTGTCCTTTTTTGACCTGTGGATTCCAAATTGTTCCATTGCCATAATTCCTACAGTCATAGTAGTAGGTTTGTTACCTTTTTTTTCCCCAACATTATCTTTATTGAGTTTTCAAAATTATTCCAAAATACATAAATATACAGAAATAAGAGTGCTCTCACAGCAAAGGAGATACCAGGGACAACTAAATTATTATCCAACATTCAGATTGTCCTTCCTTGAAAGTCAGGAAATTATAAGATAACATAGAGCACCGCTTAGGTGAAAGTACAAATATATAAAAAACAAAACAAAACAAAGAAAAACAAAAACAAAAACAAAAAACAAAAAACAACAACAACTTGAACAGTAAAGGTTTCTCCATCTTGTCAAGATTTAGCCCAGGTTATTTCACTATTTAGCATGGTTCAAAAATACAAACACAAATGTACAATTCACACAGGATTATAAATCACATATCAAAAGAAAAATTATTTTAGATCACTGCAAGGGACTACCCATAGCTACGCCTCATCTGCTTCATTCCCTACATTACTTAAATCTACATTCTCCATATATTCCATAAAAGGACCCCAAATGTTTTGAAATAGTGATAGTTTCCCTTTTATAATATATGTTATCTTTTCCATAGGTAAAGTTGTGGATATTTCTTTAACCCAGTTGATTAGTTTTGGTTTGTTGGTGCTCCTCCATGAGAGTGCTATGACTCTTTTTGCAAGCAGTAAGCATAAATCCAGGGCAGTGATAATTTTTCTAGACATGTGGTGTTGATCGGGATATAAACCTAGAATAAATAGTTTAGGGTCAAGAACTAGCTTTATACCTAGTATAGTCTCTAAAGCTTGTTTAATCTCCCGCCAGAACTGTTGGACTTTACTGCTCCCAGACACAGTGGAAAAACGTCCCCTTCTCCTCTCCACACCTGATACATAGGTCTGGGATAATATCGTTATACTTGCTAAGCTTTTCTGGTGTCACGTATGTTCTCATTAGCCAATTATACTGGAGTACTTTGAGACGAGTATTGGTAGTTTGTGTTTGTGCTTCAGCACATACTTTTTCCCAGTCCTCCGAGGGTAAGTCCTCCTGTAAATCTTCCCGCCAAGCATCAAGTTTCCTTAAAGAAGACTCAGAGGATCCCCCTGCTAACATGTTATATAGCTTGGAGATAATTCCCTTTCCAAAGCAATCTTTTTTGGTACCAGGTACCAGCAGATTTGAGGCTGCTTTAGAAGCAGAAAGTTCGTTATACTGTGTTCTAAGTAGTAGAAGTTTTTGATGAGCATTTGGACACAACGTTTGATAATATTCCCCCTCCAGCAGTTCGATCTCTGTTTCCAACTTTTTTGTTTTCTGATAAGTTTGCTTTGCCTTGTAACTCGTAAAGCTAATAATCTGCCCTCGTATGTAGGCCTTAAAGGCTTCCCACCTTGAAGAGGGTGGTGTTTCATCTTTATTGGTTTCGAAAAAGATATTCATTTGGTTATCTATGAAAGATGTAAATTCTGAGTCAAGGAGCCATTTTTGTTTAAATCTCCACCTAGGGGGGTCTCTTCTTAGGCTTAAATCTTCATATATTAACGAATTTGGTGCGTGGTCAGATATTAAGATGCTATCATAGTGACAGTCCTTTATTTTATGTCTCAAATTTGCAGAGACTAAAAAGTAATCAATACGCGAGTATGATTATGTGTACCTGAGTAACAGGAGTATTTTAAACCCTTGGGATTCATATCCCTCCAAATGTCTGTCAAATTAAGTTCTTCTATAAAATGTTGAATAGTTTGTCTACTTTTGGTATGAGAGTTATCAACACCTGAGCATCTATCCAATTCTGGGTTCAATGTGCAGTTAAAATCCCCTGATATAATATAGCTACCAGCCAGAGATGAAATTGTAAGAAAGAGATTATGAAAAAACTTTGGATCATCAATATTAGGAGCGTATATATTTATCAGGTTTAATTTTTCTGTAAGAAGTGTGCCCTGTAGAATAATGTACCTCCCATTCTTGTCTTTAACAACCTTTGTCACATGAAATGGTATGGATTTATGAACCAAGATCATAACCCCTCTTGCCTGGGAAGTAAAGGGTGCTGAATATATATTGCCCTGCCACCTCCTCCTAATCTTCGCCTCTTCACTAGATAACAGGTGGGTTTCCTGAAGTAGCATGATATCAGAGTGTATAGATTTCACCCTAGTCATTACCTGTTTTACCTTTTTCAATTTTCGCAGTCCCCTGCAGTTCCAAGAAGATATTTTAATTCTTAAACCACCAGATATAACGTATAATATTGAATGGGCCCAGTACATTCAGATAGTTTAAGGATGGAGAACCAAAAAACAAAAAACACCTGGATGTTAAAAACTACATCCATAATATGAGCACTGAACAATGTACCCCCTTAACCTAAAACTTGTACTTTGTTACCCACCTCCCTCCCCCTTATATATATTGGTACCTGTCTAACAGCTAAAGGTTGTTCCACACAATGATGAGGATCAACCGACTGTACCTGAACATGGTTACTCATACCTCACCCCGCTATTAACACAGAGGTTTGTTACCTTTAATTGTTGGTACAAACTATTTTTAGATAAGCGGAGCAGAGACATGAGAACATCTTGTAACATTCTGTTATCTCATAGCTTGTTGTTAGATTGTGTATTTAATGAGTTTGATGAGGGAAACCGAGAAATCCCATCCGTAGTGTAGCTCTGAGCAGCTCACGTCTCTGCTTTGCTTATCTAAAAATAGCTTGTACCAACAATTAAAGGTGACGGACCTACTACTCTGACTATAGGGGTGATGGCAAAGGGCCAGTTTGCCAAAATGTTGAACTATCCCTTTAAAACATGCCTGAATTGTAGTGCTTGTACTGTTGTACAGTTTTGCTGTTGCACATTTTAAATAGTTAATTTTTAAAGCTGTTTGTAAAGGGTATCCCTTTTGTCATGATCCCTCTATTTCATTTGCAGCCATTTTGATTTTACAGTTCCTTGTGAAAGTATTTAGCTCCTTTAACTTTTTGACCTTTTACCACATTTTAGGCTTCAAACATAAAGATATAAAATTTTAATTTTTTTGTCAAGAATCAACAACAAGTGGGACACAATCGTGAAGTCAGAATGAAATTTATTGGGTATTTTAAACTTTTTTGACAAATAAAAAACTGAAAAGTGGGGCGTGTAATATTATTGGTCCCCCTTGCATTAATACTCTGCAGCGCCACCTTCTGCTGCAGTTCCAGCTCCAGTCTCTTGGGGTTTGTCTCTATCAGTTTAACTCATCCAGAGACTAAATTCTGGTCCGTTCTTCCTGTAAAACAGCTGGAGCTCAGTGAGGTTGGATGGACAGCATTTGTGAACAGCAGTCTTCAGCTCTTTCCACAGATTCTGGACTGGATTCAGGTCTGGACTTTGACTTGGCCGTTCTAACACCGTTTACGTTTACACAGGGTGGCTGTAGCTTAGTTGGTAGAGCGGGTCGTCCAGTCACTGGAAGGTCGGCGGTTTGATCCTGGCTCCATCTGTCTACATGCCAAAGTGTCCTTGGGCAAGACACTGAACCCTAACTTGCCCCCAGTGGGTCTGGCAGCACCTTGCATGGCAGCTGCTACCCACTGGTGTGTGACTGGGTGTGTGACTGGGTGAATGAGAGGCCAATGTAAACCGCTTTAAGGGGAACCTTGGTGTGGAAAAGTGGTATATAAGTACAGTCCATTTACCATTTGTGAACCGTTCCATTGTAGATTTGTCTTCATGTTTTGGATCATTGTCCTCTTGGAAGATAAATCTCCGTCCCAGTCTCAGGTCTTCTGCAGACTCCAACAGGTTTTCTCCCAGAATGCTCCTGTATTTGGCTCCATCCATCTTCCATCAGTTTTAACCATCTTCCCTGTCCCTGCTGAAGAAAAGCAGGCCCAGACCATGATGCTGCCACCACCATGTTTGACAGTGGGGATGGTGTGTTCAGGGTGATGAGCTGTGTTGCTTTTACTCCAAACATATCGTTGTGCATTGTGGCCAGAAAGTTTGATTTTGGTTTCATCTGACCAGAGCTCCTTCTTCCACATGTTTGGTGTGTCTCCAGGTGGCTTGTGTCAAACTTTAAACCAGACTTTTTATGGATATCTTTGAGAAATTTCTTTCTTCTTGCCACTCTTCCATAAATGCCAGATTTGTCCAGTGTAGGACTGATTGTTGTCCTCTGGACAGACTGTCCCACCTCAGCTGTAGATCAGTTCATCCAGAGTGATCATGGACCTCTTGGCTGCATCTCTGATCAGTCTTCTCCTTGTTCCAGATGAAAGTTTAGAGGGACGGCCGGGTCTTGGTAGATCTGCAGTGGTCTGATACTCCTTCCATTTCTGATGGTGGCAAAATATTAGGAACATTTTTCAATGTAACACTCTCCAGTACACCACTATCACCCACTACAACCTCAATAATAACTATAAAGTAGAATTATCACCTTTCTGGCAATGTCAACAAAAACTGAAGTTCTCAGTTAGTGTATATCAACATAGTGAAAATTTCTTTTACAGCTCATTTCTTCTTAGGGTTCACATTAAAATTGGATTACTATGGAAAACACAACATACTTTTTATCATCATGAACACATCCTCCTTGACGTTTTCAGGGGCCAAAACATCATGGGTCAGCCACATGGAGCCAAATGAAGGATCCAAAAGAGAAGCTTTCAGGTATAGAGGGTCAGAGAAGGGCAGGGTTGCTCCATCACTCTGGTTATCTGCCATCCTCACGTTTACAAAGATCCCACTGAATCTTCTTCGGAGTGATCCTTGCAGGGTTTGGATCAAGCCACCCAAGTAGCAAACTTTCTCTTTTTGATTTTCCAAATGATGTTTAAGAGAAAGGATACAGGGTACCACAGCACTTATAGTGACAATTTTTTCTCCTTGTGTGAGATCTGTGGCTTCTCCAAAAGGTTGAAGAACATCCACTAGTTCCCTCATCTGATTCCACTCTCTAGCTGTGAATACTGTCTCTTTGTGTCCAGCATCTTCAAGAACTGTAGACAGTTTCAGGTGGTCACAGTTGAGCACTGATTTCAGTTGCCTCAGTGTAGAATTCCAGCGTGTGGTAACAGAGGCAGGAATTCCACGCTGTCCAAACTCATTCTCAAATTTGTCTTTGAAAGAAGTGCTTGTGTGGAGCAAAGTGCTCAACCTGGAAGCTTTGGCGAGAGCTGCACTGAGTAATTTAGTCTCTTTAAGGCCATCACCTATAGCCAACTGAAGAGTGTGTGCAAAGCACTGGAGTCTTGTCTGGGACTTTGAACCCTCTCTTGGTCTTCTACAGTAAGGTCATTCCAAATGTCTAAATCATCAAGGTCGTCATCTTCATCTCCCTGTCCAGGAAAACATGTAGTGAACGCCTTTTTCATGTTGGCGGCATTGTCATAGATGATGTGGTCAACCTTTTTCTTCATCTGATATTCTTCGCATATTTGTTCAAACTCCTCACAAATTCTTTCCCCTGTATGGGAACCTTTGAAGTGGTTACATGCAAGCAACTGGGATTTCAACTTCAGATTGTCATCTTCAATGTTGATCCAATGTCCTGAAACTCCAAGAAAGCCTCTCATCCTGCGGTCTGACCATATGTCTACAGTTACTGACACGTTATCTGACATTGCTAGTTCGTTTTTCAGCTTGATTTGCGTATCTGCCACCAGACTGTCAAGCTTGGAAGTGATTGTTCTTCGACTCACTGGAGAGTACTTATTGTCCACTATAGACAAAAACTGATGAAAGCTTTTATGCTCAATGATGGACAATGGCATATTGCAATTTACAATGAGGTCCGACAGTATTGCGTTTGAAATGGCTTTCTGCTGTGGATGGTTGCAGTTGTATTGTTGCACACTACTTGATTCAATGAATTGGGAGATTGGAGGCTGATCATCAAGAACCAAAGTTCCTTTGGTATGGATGTATTCTTCATCCGTACCAAATCCATACTTCAGAAACATAATTTAGATCTATGAAGAATCATATAAAATTAATATTAATCCTGGTTTGCAGCTTAGACTCAATCAGGAAGTCTGTTCAATTTCTGTATTGGCTTTTTTAAAATGCAATGAAAGTTACATACATGAAAACAAAATCCAATATGCAATGTGAAATGTGAAACAAATGGTCACGGTTTGTCACAATGTTCCCTGTGATATCTCCACTGAATAAGTCCTTTTACATTATTATCCAAAACTGAAAATTCAACCAAGTATTATTAGCAAATATAATAATAGCCGGTTTCAATTAACCCGTTATCCTTTAAACGCCGTGTGCAGATGTATAATTTGACAAATAACCGCCGCTTCCAAATAACGCCAGTTCTAATTTATTTTTCAAAACAATCAAGGAAGAAGACGTGACCACTGACACAGCACGTTTTTCTTCTTCCCACTTTTCACAAGTTCATGGCTGGTGGTGTATCTGCATGACCGGGTGCCTGATCTCCGGTAAGCCGCAGTTGCAGGAAGTGCGCTCCCTTTGATTCGGCCAGATGAGGCTGCCGTCAGGTCTGGCTGGGTCGCACTCTCTCTTTGTTTTTCAGTGGAGGCCGCCGGAGCCCGTCAGCGTTAGCTAACGTTAGCAAATGTTAACTTTCTTATAGCTAGCTAAAAGACACAGTCACGTAACTTACCTCTGTTTGTGAGTTTTGTAGTACCGGATGAAGTTTGATGTTGTGGTCGTAGTGTCAGTGATTTTAGAGGTGCAGATCTTGCAAACCGCTGTTCTCTTCTTCTTATATACCAATATCAACAACGTAATCCTTGAAACCGAATTTAATTATTTTTGGTCTGGTCGCCTCCATCCCTGCTGCACCTGTGTTGTTGACCTGCTGACTGCAATCAGTCCGTGCTGCGTGCTGTGCGCTGCTCGTGCTGCACTCTAAAATCACGTGTCAAAAAAAAAAACAGTTTCTAACATAATCTAACCTTAAAAAGTTGCAAAAAATACCTATATTTAAAATTAGTCCTTAGTCAAGTCATCTGTCTCAAGTCGAAGTCAAGTCTCAAGTCATGAAGACCAAGTCAAAGTCAAGTCGAGTCTTTTATGAGTGTTATTCAAGCAAGTCTAAAGTCATCAAATTTGTGACTGGAGTCTGACTCGAGTCAAGTCATGTGACTCAAGTCGCCCACCTCTGCTGTGTAGTATCTGTTTTATCCTGGTCTATATGAATTGTTATGTGCTTTCAGGTTACTGTTTTCTACTGTAGCCAGAGAGGTCCGTGAGGTGTGGTCTCCATTTCATTAATCTGTATAAATACAATCTGTGTTGTATCTGTTTTATCATGGTCTATATGAATTGTTATGTGCTTTCAGGTTACTGTTTTCTACTGCAGCCAGAGAGGTCCGTGAGGTGTGGTCTCCATTTCATTAATCTGTATAAATACAGTCTGTGTAGTATCTGTTTTATTATGGTCTATATGAATTATGTGCTTTCAGGTTACTGTTTTCTACTGCAGCCAGAGAGATCCGTGAGGTGTCTCCTCTATTTTCCGGTATTCCACTTAAACTGGCTGGTCTAGGTACGAGTTCAAGGCTGTTTTTCAGTCCCAGTTTGTCCCTGCATACTATTATCTTCCTATCCTTACACAAACTGCTGACATAAACTGATAACATAAACTAGTGTGCAGCACTCTCACGTGGTCCTCTTAATTTGCAATGCTGTTACTGGACAGTGCTTTTTTATCATTATTTTGTAGGTGAGATCACTTTCTGGATAGTTTAGTGAAGTTAGTCATACTGGTTTTTGTTTGTTCAGTTGGTTTGTGGCTAGAAGCACTATTTTACTTTTAGTTGAGGATTTTTCCTTTTGTTTTTGTGCATTTCCACATGAATGGGCAGTATCAGTTGTAAACTAATTTTAGCAGAGCAAGTTAGCTAACTTTAGCAGAGCAAGTTGCACTACAGGGCCTTCTTACAGTGCCCCGTACAAAGCTGAAATCCAAAGGTGACCGAGCGTTTGCCTCAGTTGCCCCTCGGCTTTGGAACTCCCTCCCCCGGGATCTAAGATCTGTGCAAACTTTAGCATGTTTTAAAAACAAACTAAAAACACATCTCTACAAGCAGGCTTTTCCAGACCTGGCCTGAAGGGTACTGCTGCTGATTGTTATATTGTTTTTATCTTCTGTAAAGCACTCTGTGTACTCTTACTGTGAAGGGTGCTCTATAAATAAATTTTACTTACTTACATAGACAGACAATTTTAAATCAATCAAGAACCAATAATGAGGCAATCAGTCCACTTGATACTCTCCTGCCAAAGCCATTTTTTATCATCATTGATGCTATTGAGTTGCGATAAGACGCACTGAGCTAAAACTATCAAAATGTTCCCATACCAGGTCTGTGCTACTGAATGTACCACTGTATTGGAATATGTAAGGCACACAAGAATTAATAAGAATATTCCAAATTCAGTTTTCAAATGTGCCTTGCCTGACTGCAAAAGGACATACCAAAGTTTTGCAGCATTTAAATCCCATGCTTACAGACATCATAAAGTCAACGAACCTGTTGTTAGGCCAAAGTTATGTGGTGCGACTGTCATGTTGACTTTTGCAGTGTCACTTGTGAGAACTTGACAAGTTTTTTCTCTCATCTGAAAATTCATATTAAAGAGGGGAAAATTGTTTCTTGTCCATTTAGATAATGTAAGAAGCAGTTTGATAAGTATTATCAACATTCACGTCACATATGTCTAGAAAACAGTAACAGTTCTGAGGATGGCCTGGTTAACTTTTCTGTCAGGGCTGCAGTTGAAAAGCCAAGTACTTCGCATGACAGTAATGAAAGGGATGAACAGTCTGATATGGACCATAGTGCTTCCAGTGATGTAAGTGGTGAGCAATCAGATGTATGTCCAGAAAATGCTGATGCGGTGCAGTTTTTGGAAAATTTAGCCCTGTTTTACCTTAAACTGCAAGCTAAGTTGTTGCTTCCATCTTCTGTTATTCAAGTAATTATTGAGAAGACAGTTGGTGTCTTCTTGTAAAATAAATCGTGGGTTACATCATTTATGTCATATTTTCTAAGTCTCTTTTTTTGCCATAGATGTTTTTTTTTTTTATTGCTGCATTTAGTTAACTAAGTCATTCACTACATGTTGCATATATCACATTGAAATTGTTAATGAAGGTTACAGTTAAGACAGTGCTTATTTCATAGTGATAGGCTGTCTTCAATACTGCCAGTAATAGGCTCCTTTTAGAAAAAAAAAATGACAACATTTTTGGGATTATCGTGAAATTCCATAGCTAATTTGACAACAAACAATATTGTAGATCCTGCAACTAGTATACTGTACTGTGTTATAGTACATATTATAACAGTAATAAACTGTAAATAAGTTTACAGTAAGTAAACTAGCAAAAAACGGTAATTTACTGGCAACCCTGCTGCCAGTAATCTACTGTAATATCAAGAAAATACAGCAGTGTACTGTAATTCAGTGCATGGAATTATTACAGTAACATACTGTAGAGTTGATTACAGTAGGAACACTGTAAAATTAACAGTAAACTACTGGCAACCCTGCTGCCAGTATTTTACTGTTTTTCTACATGACAATCTTTTACAGTTTCCGCTTCGCACTGCCGTTAATTGCCTGGTTCTTTAGCTTCTTTAGCTTATTAGCTTCCTAGCATGGCTTCTTCTTCTCCCTCTGTTTCCCCCTCCCGCTGCTCAGTGTGTGAAATGTTCAGTTATTCATCTGCCTTCTTTAGCGAGAGTGGTAAATGCATAAAGTGTAGTTTATTCATAGCTTTGGAGGCAAGGCTTGGCCAGCTAGAGGCTCGGTTCTGCCAACTAGACCATAGTCCATCAGATGCGATAGGTAGCCAGGCTAACGTAGCAGTGGAGTGGCCTAGAGTAGTTGCAGTTGGCAGTTCCCCTGCAGCATCCGTGCAGCCGGCCAGTCAGGGCGGCTGGGTGACGGTTCGAAGGAAGCGTAGCCCAAAACAAAAGCACGTGGATCACCATCACTCGCTTCACATATCAAAACTTTTTTCCCCATTCAGTGACACACCCGCTGAGAAACCCACCCTGCTGATTGGAGACTCTATAGTCCGGTATGTGAGGCCGGCAGCTACAACAATAGTTAGGTGCATCCCAGGAGCCAGAGCGGGCAACATCAAGAAAAATTTGAAACTGCTGGCAAAGAGTAACCGTAAGTACAGTAAAGTTATTATACATGCTGGCACTAATGACACCCGGCTACGCCAGTCGGAGGTCACTAAAGTTAATATTGAGTCGATGTGTAATGTTGCAAAGAGCATGTCGGACTCCATAGTTTTCTCTGGTCCCCTTCCTAATTTGACCAGTGATGTTTAGCCGGCCTTTCGCCCGTAGACGGCTGGGATAGGCTCCAGCAGATCCTCGTGACCCTTCAGAGGATGAATTGGGTATAGAGGATGGATGGATGGACGGATGGATGGATGGATGTTTAGCCGCATGTCATCGCTCCGTCGCTGGTTGTCGTGGTGGTGTCCAGCAAACGACGTGGCCTTTATTGACAATGTTGGGATGGTGCAGCTCTTCTTTCTAGGAATTTGGCAGATTCTCTTAGACGCTCCCCCTGACAATCCGGGGGGGCCAGGATGCAGAGCTGCAGTCTGACACGCTTCTCTGCTGCTTCTCGAGGAGCCCCCGACCACTAAAAATAGAGAAATCAGCCATGTAGCTGCTAATGTTAACATGGTGCCGATCAAAAATATAGAATTGGTGTCGATTCCCCGTCCTCCAAAAGTCTACTTAGTGCGCTGTGATAGTGGCCTTAACCAAAATAATCTGATAAAAATAAAAACTGTCAGATACGTGGAGCCAAGAGACCTTGTAATTAGATGTGGACTACTGAATGTGAGGTCTCTTGGCTCTAAGTCTCTGTTAATCAATGATCTTATTACTGAGACTCGTTGCGATGTCTTCTGCTTATCAGAAACATGGCTACAAGAGGGAGAGTATGTGAGCTTAAATGAGGCTACGCCACCAGGTTATATTAATTATCATATTCCCCGGAGTACGGGTCGAGGTGGAGGAGTAGCAGCTGTCTACAACTCCAGCCTACAAGTAAAAACAAAACCCAAATGCAATTATAATACATTCGAAAGCCTTACACTTAGTTTAACTTTTCCAAACTGGAAATCAGAAAAGCCAGTCTTGTTGATGGTGCTGTAACGGCCACCTGCTGGTGTTTATCTGGAGTTTCTGTCTGAATTCTCAGATTTTTTTTTTTTTTTTTTTTAGCTGGTTTAGTGCTCAGCTCAAAGTCATCATAGTGGGTGACTTTAACATCCACATGGATGTTGACAGTGACAGCTTTAAATTAGCCTTTACATCTCTTTTAGAGTCATTGGGCATCTCACAAAAAGTGAAAGAACAGACTCACTGCTTTAATCACATTCTGGATCTGGTTCTTACCTATGGTATAGATACTGTGATGTTAAAAATTCATGATTAACTGTTGTGTTAACTGCTGTGTTCATTCTGAGGCCTAAACTTGCTAAAACTACTGTGTCACGCTGTGGCATAAATTAAGGCAATGACTCTTCGCCTCAAATCCTGCCTCATTTGAGGCCACGTTTGTTTTGGTGTTGTCTCCATCAAGTAGCTAAGTTACGTCTAGATAGATCCCAAGATTATTGTGTTTTTCCACTTGTTGTTTAGATGAACTGCCCGCCTTTCTGTCTGTCATTCTGAACAATCCAGCGTTCTATAATGACCTCTCTGAATTTTCCATGCAGACTTGGAGAATAAACTCCGTTTTGCACCTCCGTCGTTTGTTAGTCCCTTGTTTAACAACCGAATAGATTGCATCACCAGTGAACAGTAATAATAATTCTTACCACTGAGAAGATATCCAAATTCTCATGTAACAGATACCACTTTTTAGTTACATTTGAGTTCAGCATTTGTGGCATTAAAACAGAAAATGAAACGTACCATTACAGCAGATGTCTTTCTGAATATGCTGTGAATAATTTTAAAGAGGTCATTCTCTCTCATCTCCCTTTGGTGGAATATGATAGAATAGCTGAGGGCAACGACCTGAATTTTACTCCAGCAGATATTGATTACCTCGTTAACAATACTGCCAATATCTTACATTCAGCCCTGGATGCGGTTGCTCCTCTGAGGAAGAGGGTTTCTTTTCTTAGGAGCTCAGCTCCCTGGTATAATTCACATATTCGCATGCTGAAACAGAATGCACGTAAAATGGAAAGGAGGTGGTACTCCTGTAAATCTGTGGACTCCCATCGTGCCTGGAAAGATAGTTTAATAGTCTACAAAAGAGCCCTACGCAGAGCGAAAACATCTTATTATTCTTCGTTAATAAAAGAGAACAAACATAACCCACGTTTTCTGTTCAGCACTGTAGCCAGGCTGACAAAGAGTCACAACTCTGTTGGTCCATGCATTCCTGCTACTCTCAGTAGTGAAGACTATGAGCTTTTTTAGTGGGAAAATAATCAAAATTAGAGATGAGATCGGCCAGGCCCAACTGTCGGCGGCTGTGGACGTCCCTACAGCTTTGCTGATTTCTTCTGTTTCTGATTTGACTCTGGACTGTTTTCTCCTGTGGGCCTTTCTGAGTTGACCTCAACTATCAGTAAAGCTAAACCATCTACATGTCTGTTGGATCCCATCCCAACTTGACTGTTCAAGGATGTCATGTCCTCTATTGGTATATCAATTTTGGATCAGATTAACCTATCTCTACAATTAGGATATGTACCACAGGTTTTTAAAGTTGCAGTCATTAAACCTTTGCTCAAGAAACCACCTCTTGATCCGGACATCTTGGCAAACTATAGACCAATATCCAACCTTCCATTTATCTCTAAAATTCTGGAAAAAATAGTTGCTAGCCAGTTAGGAGAACACCTGCAAAGAAATGATTTATTTGAGGTCTTTCAGTCAGGGTTTAGAACTCATCATAGCACAGAAACTGCGCTGATTAGAGTCTCCAACGACCTCCTCATGGCCTCAGACAATGGATTAGTTTCTGTCCTTGTTCTGCTGGATCTCAGTGCTGCTTTTGATACTGTTGATCACAGCCTTTGCTGCATAGATTAGAGCACACTGTTGGAATTAAAGGGACAGCATTAGGCTGGTTTAAGTCATACCTGTCTGACAGGTTCCAGTTCGTCCATGTTCTTCTACATGGACTAGGGTCTGCTATGGCGTCCCACAGGGTTCAGTTCTGGGACCAATCATTTTCACTTTATACATACTGCCCTAGGGAAAAATTATCCAGAGCCATGGCATAAACTTTCATTGCTACGCTGATGATACGCAGCTGTACTTATCTATGAAACCAGAGGAAACAAAACCTTTGGCTAAACTTCAAGGGTGTCTTAATGACATTAAGTCCTGGATGTCCCCTAACTTTTTGCTTCTAAATTCAGATAAAACAGAGGTTATTGTCTTTGGTCCTAAACACCTGAGGAATGGATTGACTGGGTTTACGCTGGCTTCCAGCACATATGTGAAAAATCTTTGATCAGGATATGTCATTTAAGCAGCATATTAATTAGGTTTGCAAGACTGCCTTTTTTCATCTCCAAAATTTTGCCAAGATTAGGAGCATCCTCTCCCAGGGTGATGCCAAAAAATTAATCCACGCGTTTTCTCCTTTCTTTCCCTTTCCTCCTCCCTTCTTCCTCCTCCAGCTCATTCATAATTACTTGGGAGCACCTTGTTACTGTAGCTGTGCTCCAAATTCTTTACTTTCCTGTGGTTTGTTGTGCTGTTTTTGCCCTTTTTCTTACTGTGTATTTGCAGGCCAGAGTTTCCTGGGTTTCATGCTGACTTGCAGTTCCATCCTCTGTCCATCCCGGGGTTCTTCTCCACTTCTGTTTGGGTGTCGACTGGCGTGGTGATCGGCGACCTGGTCCTCTGGCCATCTCATCCCAGTGCTGCTACCTCCATCTGTTTATGTTTATGTTTAACTGGTCATTATATTTAGTCATTTGTGTCTCTCCTCTCTCTGTCCTACATCCTCTCTCTGTCTCCCCTCTTTTTTTTCTTTACCTGGCTGGTCTTCATCAGGAAGGTCCCCTCATATGATCCAGGTCCTGCTCAAGGTTTCTTCCTCTTAAAGTGGAGTTTTTCCTTGCCACTGTTTGGCTTAAAGGGTTTTTTTTTTCTCCCTCTGTGGG
This sequence comes from Hirundichthys speculiger, assembly GCA_018398805.1. Taxonomy (NCBI): domain Eukaryota; kingdom Metazoa; phylum Chordata; class Actinopteri; order Beloniformes; family Exocoetidae; genus Hirundichthys; species Hirundichthys speculiger. The sequence continues at coordinate 161,948 of JAGFBZ010000385.1, read as the reverse complement.
AGTTTTTTACTTGTCATTATCATTGATTGGATTTAATATTATAATTTTAGTTAATGATATTTGCTCGGGGGTCATAATCTGGGTCTCTGTAAAGCGCCTTGAGACAATTAACATTGTAACAGACGCTATACAAATAAAACTGAATTGAATTGAATTGAAACTTGAAACTGACATTAGCACTTTTTTTGATTAGCTTCAATGTCATTAAAGTCTTCCTATGAAGTATGTTTGCGTTTCCTAGACTGTATTCAAATCAAATGCCATTCATGTGCCGTTTTTAGATAACTCTTTTTTCAAGCTAATGCAACTTTATCTTTCCCACTCTTTGCTTCAATTTAGCATATTAGCATGGCCGAGTGTCCTTTACATCGCAAATAAATCAGAGAGCTAACAAACAGAATATATGTATATATATATATATATATATATATATATATATATATATATATATATATATATATATATATATATATATATGTACCATACGTGTGTGTGTGTGGGGGGGGGGGTGTTTATAAATGCATAAAAAATCTGGAATGTTTTGAGGATTTGGTTAATACTTGCTTACTTGTCCTAATACTTTTGAAATTGGCATAAGCAGCTGGCATACCATTCTCACTTCCAAGGTGCTTGTGAAGTTGAAGTTATGGGGTTCGTGAGTGACATTTATGGACCACAAAATGAAATCTGTTGGTCTTACAATCAAATGGTTCAATAAATCAAGTGTTGCCAGAGTTTTGTCCTCTTCGAAAGACACAAGAATGATGATAAATAGCCAGAGTATTTTACAAATAACCACAAAAGGAAGGCACTACAATTTCTAAAGTATATATTGATTTCTGTGTTACAAAAAAAGTCACTTTTCACAGTGTTGAGGGATAAAAAGGCTGAATAATAACATTTTGTGCATTGCAGTCATCTCAGGAAATGAGATCTGCCTTTGCTCCCACAGTGGTTCGATAAAAAGATGAAACCTGAAGGTGCAAGGGTTACGCAGAATAAATCAGCAAGACTGATGCAATGTATGATTTACCCAATCTAATGGGCATCTCATGTGGAAATACCACATGTCAGTGCACTGATGAAGATGTTCAGGCACTGTGCAGATAAAATTTACTCAGTCAACAGTCAACTTTCCTTTTTGTGCCATGCTGCCAGAGTGATATACAGCCAGCAGCTGGGACGAAGGATCAAGATGAGTGAAGTGAAACTGTAAAAAGAGAGAAGGTATGAATGCTAATGTGAAAATGGTGTGACAAAACATGTTTGCCATGCTTAACTAATCTCTTCAGCCACAAACCAAACAGGGAACTCAACACCAAAACAGAAGAAAAAACATTGCTGTCATACCCCCAAAATGTATTGTATATCTGATTGGGTTTTAAATTTCTCTCAACAGGGGCCAGACTAAATAGCAACAGCACATGGCCCCTCATAACAAAAAAGAAGTATTGTTCTTTGTCTATCTTAGCTTAAAAGTTTCACATCTGCACTGGCAGACATTGAGATTGTGTTTGGCAGAGGAAGTGAGCACGCCATACATATGGACATGCTAAAATTATGGCGAATGCAGTAAACCAACAATCCCATGAGTATACAAGACATCATTTTAGGTTTGTTATACAACCTGTTAGAAATATTAGAGTTTAAACTGGGATTTTACTGACTCATTTTGTCTTTTGAAACTATAATAGATTTAGCAACTCATAGATCACAACCTGTAACCTGCAACGTAAGTGAAAAGACAGGTGTTGAGAAAGCACATGCAATTCCAGGCATGAGCTTAAGACGGGAAAAACATGGTCCAGTTCACTGGAAATGTATTTGACAGCATTTAGTGTAATATTTCAATATTTCCTTATAAGATGTATAGTAGTTGAGACAGCTGTGAGTTTGTGTAAAAAATGATCATGTTGGCTATAAAAAATATGAAAACTAGTAATATTCCTTTATCCAAAAAGGATAAATTTAGCCCCCCGAGCCTAAATAATGTGTTTAAAATATGTTTATAAACCGCAAAAACGTAGCAAGTCACTGCAGCGAAACAAGACAAAAGCTCAACTGTGGTCTTTCTGTTACCTTCACAGCCTCTGGTCTCTGAACTGTAGTAAACAAACTGCTGCTATTGTGCTATTTTTGGCTCGTAATTAGCGGCTAACACGCTAAAAACAACAAAAGAAAAAGTCTGGTTTTCTCTGCATGGAACGGGAACTTTATTCTGGCACTGCAGGAACTTGTAACATCACACAGGTTGTATTGTTGGGCTCCTGTCGGTTAACAGAGAATGTAAATCTATACACGCTGGGCTGCTGTTGATGCTCACTACACTTTTCACTTTTTCTCTCTCCACTTTTTCTAACCCTGTTTTCATTCTGCCGTCCTACGACACACACACTCCATTACCCATAAGGCCACATCATTACCCATAAGGCCACCTTCTTAAAGGGGCCAGGCTGGCTCACAACATTTCTTTGCTGTGAAAGAACGTGCACAACATCCTGTGATGTTTCCGGAATTTTTTCTTGATTTTTTAACATTATATATTTCTGAAAAATCCACAAATAACTAAAACCATGGCACTTAAAGCGTGAATTGGCAAGGGATCACTGTATTTATATATATATATGTATATATATATATATATATATATATATATATATATATATATATATATATATATATCTATATATATATATATATATATATATATATATATATATATATATATATATATATATATATATAAATAAGCAGACAGGTCTAATATGTAAATTACAATGAATTCATGAGTATCATTACACAACTAACCTGCAGATTGTTTTTTTAATTATCTTTTTTTATTATTATTATTATGTCCAATGAGCTCCATGCATGTGCCTTAACACTGCTTACCTTCTGATATGGTGGTTTAAATTCTTTCTTCTTACCTCTGCAGTGGTTTGCTCACTTCAGGGTGATATCCACCACTTGGTCCTTTTCCCAGCATTTCTGTTTGCCCTTTCTTGACACTTTCGATGTTGCTCATCAAATCCCAAGCTTTCTAAATGGAAACGCAAACTCCCTAGACTACCACCTCCACCCTTAACATCTCTTATCTCCAGAAACACCCCACTCGAAAACAGCTACAACAATCCAAAGACCAGTAAATCCTGATGAGGCCGCTGTCTCTAGCCAGCTCTAGATATTTCCTTTGACCTTAGTGAACAGACAGAGTTTCAGAGGGAATAACAGAGGAGGTAGGCTCAGGGGATTGCAGAGGGGGGCTTAGTTGAGAGTCACCAAATGGGAGTCCCTGCTCCGTGCGGCACAACAACAGGAATTAGAAAGTCCTTCCAGCCACTGGTGCTTACGCAGTGATTCCCTCTACAGCCATATATCTACAGACCCAGTGAAGGTATGCAGTGCATTGAGGCTGTGGGAATGCCGTCAGTCTCTCAGTAGATGCTGGGATCAGTTTAGCTGCTGAATCATTGGAGGGGTTGTTTCTAGCCCTAGAGCATGGTGTCAGATTATTGACATTTGATTATGGTCTGATGGTCAGATTTTTAACATGTATGTACCAAAGGGTTGGGCCTGTTTGATGATAAATCAGCATTATTGAGGAATATTGTGAGTAAGAGCATGAACGCAGTCATACAAGGTCTCAGAGGAAAAAGACTTGTGTGGTCAGACGTGTGTTGTATAGTTGGATTCTTAATTATTTATTATGGCTTAGTCAGAAGTTGTAAACTGATAGGGAGAGGGATCGGTGTCATGAGGTAACAAACCCTACTTCAAGCCAAAAACATATCCCTGAAAGTAGAGGCAGTATAGGGAATGCAAACAAAACAAATTATGAGGCACTTCAAAGATCACTAACCAAGATGACAAATTATGTAAATCAATGTGGCTAATTAAACATAGAAAAATGTGAAATACAGTCATTGAGTAAAATTTTAAAATGCTGTTACACTGATGCGGCCCTATTTTGCACCACTCGTGTTCCAGCTGAAATGAAACATTTATACTCATCCTTCATAAATCTAGTTCATAAAAAGAGGGAGATGAGTGGAAAAGCACTCCACACACATGGGTGGAGCTCAAGATGGCAACTAGCTTAGTTTAAATGTGCTTACATATCAGCTGTTGGGATCAACATATTTTTGCATACAAACAGTCCAAATTTCACGTTTAATCACAATCATTTGGTCAGCATTTTATTTGAAGACACTGATAATCTTTCTCAATTGTGGGGAATTGTGTAGTTTAGAATGACTCTTTTCTCCTACACATATTCTAAAGGCAAATCACAGTAAAATGGATCATTTTCACTATCGATCATTTTCCTTATCGGCCAGGAAAAGAGGCATTGGAAGGGAGGCCAGTGGATCTGAGAGTGCCTTTCATGGTAGCAGCCGCCCACTGGTATGTGAATGTTGTGTGAAACCATTGCAAACCACTTTGAGGGCACCTCAAAGCGGTGTGGAGAAAGCGGTATATAAGTGTAGTCCATTCGCCATTGTTTCCATCCAACCTCAGTTTAAAAGATGAGCGGCAAGATGAAAAAGAAATATCTGACAGTCCTTGCTGATGACCCACTATCGCTATGCATTGCATGTGCAAGTGCATGCATATATTCATGTGACAACTCTACATAACAATCTCCTGCACCACACTTATTTTGGCCCTGCGAGAAAGCAGATACTACTGTAGCATGAAGTGATTTCTATAACAGTGCATGTCTGGATAACTCAGTGCTAAGCAATGCAGTTACATTTAAACTATTTGCCCAGTGCAGTCCCTTGCAATCTTTTCAAACCATCAAATGACACTAGTTACCACCACAAATGTTATGAGACAGTGAATCATAAAAATACTGTCTAACTTTCTACCTAGTATATTCCAAAGTGGGATTTTCAAAGAGCAGATGAAATAATAGTTTAAATCAGATGGTGTGGCAAAACATAAGAACATAAACGTAAACATAAAATCAATACATCACATTTTCACATTTTGCATGTGCTCTTCAAACAAAACAAAAACACAATGCTAGAATTAAAAATCATTTTTGAAAACTAACACCCACACAGCTAATCCAGCCTTAAAAATGATCACAGGGACACCCACCATGTTAGATGAAGTGATTTAGAACATAAGCAACGTTGACTCACAGCGCTAAATGTTTGCTGTTAAACTACATTTCCCATAATGCACCACTATGTGGTGCTGTGAAGTGAGAACATGGTGAAAGGTAATTTACGGTGAAAGGTGAAAGGCTGAAAAGCCAAGTGTTGAGAAGTAATATTTGATGATCAAGAGTGGCAACAAGATCAGAACAGTGAAAAAGTGTGAAAGTCCAAGTCTCAATATATCTCAGCACTCATAAGAACTGTCTCCAATTTTTTCTTTGGTGTTCTTATGTCCAATTCATAAAAGAATAAGCACTTCACCAGGTGCGATCCTAGGGTCAGAGCTTTAGGGGTGCTGAGCGCCCAATGAGCCCCACCACAACCCACAACCCCACCTTTTTTCACACAAAACCAAAAAACGTTTATTAAAAAAATAATTTTGGATAATCATTATGACATTTATGAGAGAAGAGCATCATCTTTTGGGAAAAAACTGGCTGGAAAGACATGCAAATCTTTGAAAATTTCAATGAAAACTAACTACTAGCTAACTGGTAAACAGTGCCTGGACTCTAGTAACATTACTCGCCTATTTGGTATCGGAACCTGAACAACTCTAAACAGAAACAAGGGTGAGACAGCTTTGGAACAACTTACTTGGTTCACAACAACTAAGCAGATTCTCAGTGTGTGTATTATGTTGGGCGACGGGCTGTGGTCCTACAGAGCGGTCCAGGTAACTTTGAAGAGGAGAAGTAACATTAGTGAGAAGAGGACGATACCATTTGGCGGGGTCGTTTACATTTTCATTCTTAAAATATAAACTTAAACCACAAACTATGGATTAAGTTTTGGACATTATCTAAGCCTGTCAAATGCGGACTAAAATTTTAGAATAACAACATTTCTTACTACAGGTTTTTGGGGTGCTAAATTTCAATTTAGGGGTGCTGAAGACCCCTAAAAAAGGGCTAGCCTCGCCCATGCACTTCACAAAACTATGCCATAAAATGTGGTCGGATTATTGAACTCACAATCACAGACAAACACAATGTCGTAAAGCTAATAACATATAATTATAATTTAATGTGTCTTTATTGAACATATCCATTAAACATTCACAGTGCTGAACTCATAAACTAACTAGAAAAGCACTCAGAGAGCACAGACCTCAGCCAAGCACAACAGTTCTGCCGAATAGCGATTTACAGATTGTGATAAAATCCGCGTTCTGGAACAGATCCGGATCAGTCTTTGAAATTCCATTGTCAATCCCTGAGTGAAATTTCATGAGTTTTGGGCAATAATTAACAGAGATATTGAGAAACAAAATTTTTAGCCCCAATGTTATCGAAAATTAGAAAGTGATCCAGAATCCAGGATTTCTTCTGGATCACACCCAAAATGAAATCAGTTCTTCCTTTTCACATTTCTCACAACTCCTGAAAATTTGATCAAAATCCATCCATAACTTTTTGAGTTATCTTGTACACAGACAGACAGACAGACAGATAAATGCCGGCAAAAACATAACCCTCTTGGCGGAGGTAATGATATCAACAAAAGCTAATGGGAGTTAGTAATTCACACACCTGGAGTCCATTCAATGAAATAAATTTGGAGCTACTTTGATTGATAAAAGAAGCATCTGCTGATCTGAACAATACATCAGGAAAAGGCGATCTCTGATGGTATATGATCAACAGTTGACCTGCATAAGGCTGGAAAGGGATACTAAAGCCTGATTTATACTCGAACGTCAGGTCGTCTGCATCACCTACGCAGACGACGCAGAGATGCCCCCCCACCCTATGCAGACACTACGCAGACTCCGGTGCACCTACCCAAAATTGTAAGTCGACAACAGAAAAAAGGGAGCAAAGCAGAAAACAACGAAGGCAAGACAGACCTTTCAAAGTAAAACAGGAAACACTAGAGACGGGTTGAGGCCAACTTTACACAGAACAAAGGACAATGAGAAATGGCTGCCCCAGATCATGGCACTCTTGGCTCTAAGTCTCAGTTAATCAATGATCTAATTACTAAGACTCGTTGCGATGTTTTCTGCTTATCAGAAACATGGCTACAAGAGGGAGAGTATGTGGGATTAAATGAGGCTACGCCACCAGGTTATATTAATTATCATATTGGTGGAGGATTAAAAGCCGTCTACAACTCCAGCCTACAAGTAAAATCAAAACCTAAATGCGATTTTAATACATTTGAAAGCCTCACGCTTAGTCTAACCTTCCCGAGCCGGAAATCAGAAAAGCCAGCCTTGTTGGTAGTGGTGTACCGGCCACCTGCTGGTGCTCACCTGGAGTTTCTATCTGAGTTCTCAGATTTTTTAGCTGGTTTAGTGCTCAGCTCTAACCCTAACCCTAACCCTAACCCTAAGTCATCATAGTGGGTGACTTTAACATTGACATGGATGTTGACTGTGACAACTTTAAACTAGCCTTTATATCTCTTTTAGAGTTGTTGGGCATCTCACAAAAAGTAAAAGAACCGACTCACTGCTTTAATCATATCCTGGATCTGGTCCTCACCTATGGCATAGAAACTTATCACTTGTTAGTGTCGTCACTGAATTCTCTTCTCTCAGACCACTATTTAATTACATTCAAGTTCAGAATTTGAAGCATGAAACATGTCATTACAACAGACAAACTTTTTGAAGATGCTGTGACTAAATTTCAGGAGGTCATTCTGTCTTGTTTTTCTATAGTGGAATATGATAGAATAGCTGAAGGCAATGACCTGAAATTTAGTCCAGGAGATATTGTTTATCTCGTCAACAATACTGCCGATATTTTACATTCGGCCCTGGATGCGGTTGCTCCTCTGAGAAAGAGAGTCTCTAACCACAGGAGCTCAGCTCCCTCATATAATTCACATATTCGCATGCTGAAGCAGAAAGCAAGAAAAATGGAAAGGAGGTGGTACTCCTGTAAATCTGTGGACTCCCATCGTGCCTGGAAAGATAGTTTAATAGTCTACAAAAGAGCACTACACAGAGCTAGAATATCTTCTTATTCCTCATTAATAGAAGAGAACAAATACACACGTGGACAAAATTGTTGGTACCCCTCAGTTAAAGAAGGAAAAACCCACAATTCTCACTGAAATCACTTGAAACTTACAAAAGTAACAATAAATAAAAATTTATTGAAAATCAAATAATCAAAATCAGCCATCACTTTATGAATTGTTGATTAACATAATTATAAAAAAAAAAAAAACTAATGAAATAGGGCTGGACAAAATGATGGTACCCATAACTTAATATTTTGTTGCACAACCTTTTGAGGCAATCACTGCAATTAAACGACTTCTGTATTTGTCAATGAGCGTTCTGCAGCTGTCAACAGGTATTTTGGCCCACTCCTCATGAGCAAACTGCTCCAGTTGTCTCAGGTTTGATGGTGTCTTCTCCAAATGGCATGTTTCAGCTCCTTCCACAGATGTTCAATGGGATTCAGATCTGGGCTCATGGAAGGCCACTTTAGAATAGTCCAACGCTTTTCTCTCAGCCATTCTTGGGTGTTTTTGGCTGTGTGTTTTGGATCGTTGTCCTGTTGGAAGACCCATGACCTGCGACTGAGACCAAGCTTTCTGACACTAGGCAGCACATTTCTCTCCAGAATGCCTTGATAGTCTTCAGATTTCATTTTACCTTGCACACATTCAAGACACCCTGTGCCAGATGCAGCAAAGCAGCCCCAAAACATTACTGAGCCTCCTCCATGTTTCACCGTAGGGACAGTGTTCTTTTCTTCGTATGCTTGGTTTTTGAGTCTATGAACATAGAGTTGATGTGCCTTACCAAAAAGCTCCAGTTTGGTCTCACCTGTCCAAAGGACATTCTCCCAGAAGCTTTGTGGCTTGTCAACATGCATTTTTGCAAATTCCAGTCTCGCTTTTTTATGATTTTTTTCAGCAGTGGTGTCGTCTCCCATGAAGTCCACTTTGGCTCAAACAACGACGAATGGTGCGATCTGACACTGATGTACCTTGGCCTTGGAGTTCACCTTTAATTTCTTTGGAGGTTGTTCTGGGCTCTTTGGATACAATTCGAACGATCCGCCTCAATTTGTCATCAATTTTCCTCTTGCGGCCACGTCCAGGGAGGTTGGCTACTGTCCCGTGGGTCTTGAACTTCTGAATAATATGAGCCACTGTTGTCACAGGAACTTCAAGCTGTTTAGAGATGGTCTTATAGCCTTTACCTTTAAGATGTTTGTCAATAATTTTTTTTCGGATGTCCTGGGACAATTCTCTCCTTCGCTTTCTGTTGTCCATGTTCAGTGTGGTACACACCTTTTCACCAAACAGCAAAGTGACTCTCTAGAGACTATCCACTCTAATCTAGGCCAAAAACCCAGTGGGAAAAAAGGCCACACTCTACCTAAGGCAAAGAAACATTCAATTCTCAGAAGCACCAGCAGGTGCGCCACCCCAGTTGATATCGGGGAAGGGGTCAGGTCTCTGATCCCTCAAAAAAGATGTCGTCATTGCTTTTAGCATCATGTGGCGTATACATGGAATCACACATATAAATAAAAGGAAAAACACAACCAAAACAATCAAGACTGGAGTAAACATCTTCAAAATTACCCCGTACCATGAGCCTGAGGTCAGCCACGTCCACGGATCAAACCCCCCGGACTCCGCTGAGTCCCTTTGGCGCTGCGTCTGCAGCAACCCATTCAGGTGTGAGATGACATGAGTCATGTTATCAGTAATATCAGGCACAAACGTGCAGCAACTTTCACTTACGACATGGCAGACGCCGCCGTGGGCAGCCAGCATCAAATCTAGGGCCATGCGGTCCTGTAATTCCATGTTACGCAAGGCTTGGACCTCCGTTGTGATCTCAGTAAACCCCTCGGCGGATTCAGCAGTAAGATTTTCCAGATCAATCGCCAGATCATCAATCTGATGGGCCAAGTTTACAGTTCCCCACCAAGGAAACAAACCCCCCACCACTTTCGCCCCCACTGAAACACGATTTCTATGAGCTGGAACCTCACGCTTTGAAATAGAGCGGGTAGAGTAATAATGAGGGTAATTAGCATGATGATGAGTCAGCGAATCATAAATACCCACATGTGGAAGAAGTCTAGCCAGATAACACGTTCCACACCAATCGGGAGGCAGAAGTTGATAAACATGTTTGCCACAAACCCACACATGACGCCGCAAGCATCCAAATCCATCAGAACTAGGGAATAGAACTCGAGGATTATCAGTAACACCCAGATTATCAATCGGAGTGAGAAGCTCGGAGATGTTCAAATAGGACAGGTGGGGATGGGGACATCCGTCACCGTCCCGACGTCCGCATGTGGCATTCCTAGTGAGCTTACACTCACTATCCCCCAGAAACCGCCCACGAGGAGAACACGATCGAGAAAAACAAACGGGAGCTTCGTAAAGTGTCGGATTCGCGGTAAACACAGATTCATAAACCTTCGGATTCCAAGGAGGACCTGTAGCGTTTGGAAACCGTATCATAAACCCAGAATAATCAGGGACGTGCACGTTACATTGGCTCAACAGGCTTGAAACGTTTGCAACCCTCAGTCGACCCCCAGCGTCCCTAGTCGCCCTCTTAATCCCCACAGTAAACGCCACTAACACCCCTAATGTTTCTGCCCCGGTGAGCGGACACGGAGTGAGGGGAATAGCGCTGTCAGACGCATGAGGTAAGGCCGAACAAACGTAACAGCTATTTGTCACACCCAATCCACGAGCCGTTGTTACCATCGCCCGATACCATCCGTTGCTACGGTAGTCCCCCCCTTTCGTGAGCATGTTACGACTCACGAAAGAACCCCCTACATCTACATCTCGGGTGGACCGTGACCTAGCAGGCTCCTGGTACATGAAACCAAAAACACAGAAAATTGATAACAGAAACAAAATCAACATCCTAAACATTTTAACATGCAACATCCTAAACTCTGATTAGCACACAACAGTCCTGTATATATTGAATGTCTTCTTTTCTTCACCTTTGTTTCTTCTTTCTTCGAGCTCAGTGTGTGTATGTGTAAGGGTGTAAGGGTGTAAAGGGAAAAAAACAGCCTAGGGGTCGGGAACTGGGCCAGGAACCCTCTTGCAGTGGCTGGCGTGGATCCAAGTCGCCCGCTCCGCTATCTTAACAGCGGTGTGGGTCGTCAACAGGATCTGGAACGGTCCGTTCCACCGCCTGGCTTTCCAATGCTTTCGACCCAGGTCCCGCACCAGAACCCAGTTGCCTGGCCGTAGCTTGTGAAGAGATCCTCCCGCTGGTACCGGCTGGGCAGCTTTCACCTGTGAGTTAATCTGTGTCAGTACAGAGTGCAGATTCTTGCAATATGACAACACAGAGTTCTCACACAATTCAGCTGATGGAAGGATGCACTTATCTGGTGCGTCTACTCCCATCGGCGGTGGTCTGCCAAAGAGGATCTCGAACGGACTCAGGTTAGCCCTCGACCGCACACGCATCCGCATGTACAGCAACACAACCGGTAGAGCCTTGAGCCAGGACAAACCTGTTTCTGCACAACACTTCGCCAATTTAGACTTCAAAGTACCATTCTCCCTTTCAACAACAGCACCCCCACTCGCAGGATGGTAGGCACAATGTCTCTTGAGGCTAAACCCCAAATATTTTCCTACCTGCGCCAGGGCCTGGTTCACGAAGTGGGTGCCGTTGTCACTGGAGATCCTAGATGGAATTCCCCAACGTGGCAAAATCTCCATCAGCAGAGCCCTCGCCACTGTGGAACTGTCAGCCTTGGAGGAAGGAAAGACCTCAACCCACTTCGAAAACATATCAACAATCACCAAACAGTACTTCTTCCCCTCACAAGGAGAAAGTTCAACGAAATCAAGCATGATGTACTCAAACGGCCTGTCAGGCTGCGGATGAGCAGCCAGCGGCATCTTCACTCCCCCTCTCGCGTTGTGGGCAGCACAGATAACGCAGGAGCTGCAGAGCCTCTGCGCATAAGAGAGGAACCCTTTCGTGAACCAGTACCTAGTCAAGGTCGACAGCATGACCCCCGGTGCTGCATGGTCCACCCCATGAGTCAGCCTAGCAAAATGGGAGAAAAAATGTTTAGGCAAACATGGTCGTTTGTCACCTGCACGCCACACGCCATCAACCAGACCACAGCCGGCCCGCCGCCACAACCGTTTCTCATCTGGGGAAGCGAAAGTCTGCATCGCACTTAGAGACGTGACCACGTCATCTCCCCCTGGGGAAGCCACTGCAGAGACGAGAGAATAGTTAACAGGAGAACGAGCAGCCACCTTTGCCGCCGCATCCGCACGAGCGTTGCCTGCAGAAATAAGATCAGGCCCGTTAACATGAGCTGGACATTTACATACAGCTATGGAACTGGGCAGGAGAATGGCCTCCAAGAGAGCATTCACCTTATCCGCATTCAGGACAGGCTTCCCGTCAGACTTCAGAAATTGCCTACATCTCCAAATCGCTCCAAAGTCATGACAAACACCAAACCCATACCTGCTGTCCGTGTAAATCGTGACGCTCTTCCCCTTCGCCAATCTGCATGCCTCAGTCAAAGCCACCAGTTCAGCTGCCTGGGCCGAACACTGATGCGGCAGGGAGCCGGATGCCAGGACCTCATGGTCTGACACGACTGCGAACCCCACTCTGTTCCTTCCTGTGCGCTTATCCCTGAATGCTGAACCATCTACATACAGAACCAAATCAGGATTTACCAGAGCCGTTTCCTGAAGATCCGGTCTCGGGGTGCAAACTTCATTAATTGCAGCCACACAGTCGTGGGGCTCGCCGTCCTCCGGACCTGGCATGAGAGTGGCTGGATTCAAAACACTGCAGCGCGCTTCACAGTTATGTTCGGTAAATCAAGGAGAACAGTCTGATACCGAAGCCACCTAGCAGCAGACAAATGTGATGTTTTCTGCTCCAACAGGATCACAGACACAGCATGCGGAACCAACAGTGTCAGATCAGCATAACCTACCAGATCGCGTGAAGCATAGACGGCCTTCTCAGCAGCAGCCACAGCCCGCAAACAACGGGGAAGCCCAGCCGCAACCGGATCCAGCTTACCAGAGAAATAAGCCACAGGCCTCAACGCCCCGCCATGTTCCTGTAACAGAACAGATGTCATGAACCCCTCCCTTTCACTCACTGTCTGCGTGAAGGGCCGCATGGGGTCCGGCAGGCCCAGGGCCGGAGTGGTTTGGAGGGCCCGTTTCAGCCGCTGGAAAGCCTCTTCTGCCTCAGGTGTCCAACTGACCTTATCGTGCGCAGCCAGCCCTTTCCCATGAATGAGGGCGGTCAAGGGAGCCTCCAACTCCGCATAGCCCACGATAAACATCCGACAGTATGAACACATTCCTAGAAAAGACATCACCTGTTTCTTTGTGAGGGGTCTGGGAACACGCTGGATCGCCTCAACCCGCTTCGGTGACAACGATCTGCCATCAGCTGAAATAGAGTGTCCCAGAAATTTCACATGCTGTTTCACAAACTGTAACTTAGACAGGCTGGCCTTGTGGCCCTCCTTCACCAGGTGATGAAGAAGAGCGATCGTGTCGGTCTCACACTGCTGCTGTGTGGGACACGCTAACAACACGTCGTCCGTGTACTGCAGCATTACTGTCCCAGGGGACAGTTCCAAAGGTTCAAGGCTGCGTCGCAGAGCAGCATTGTAAATCGTCGGTGATTCACAATAACCTTGACACAGACGAGTAAACGTCCAGGCCTCATTCCTGAAATTAAAAGCAAACCAAAACTGGCTACCAGAATGGATAGGAATACTGAAAAAAGCATTAGCCAGATCAACCACAGAAAACCATTTTGCTGAACTAGGAATCTGTGAAACTATAGTGTATGGATTTGGGACCGATGGCGCCCGGGCCTGCACGGCCTTGTTGACGGCCTGCAGGTCCTGCACGAAGCGCCACTCTGTCGGCTGGCCATTTTCACGACTTTTTTTCACCGGAAAAATCAGAGTTCTGACAGGAGAGTCAGGGCATGGGACGATCACACCTGCGCGCAGTGATTCGAAAACAGGTGTAATTCCCATCACCGCCTCCGCTTTTAACGGATATTGTTGTTGACACGGCCCAAAATCAGACTTTGGTGTAATCACAACTGGTTCAACGTTTCTGATTAACCCTACATCGTGTGGGCCTTTTGCCCATAACGTCGACGGGACGCTCTGGAGCGCTGGTATTTGGTCAAACTCAACATCAGTAAGCAGGCAGAAATCCATATCTTCTATCAGGTGAACACACCGCGTCACGTGTGTCCCCAAAACGAACGACTTACGATATGCATTTCTGCCGGCACTGTAAAAAACATCTGGGTCAGGAGTCGGCTCCCAGTCACCTGCCTTTACGCAGTCAGTCAGAAAAGAGCCCACGTCAGTCCAGGTGTCATCCAAGCCCTTTGAGAGGGCCACATGTGGGCGCAGTCGCCTGAAACATTGCATCGCCCTGCAGGCAGATCATAATGCACATCAGAACAATCACAAGCGGTAAACAATTCTCCTTGACTCTGAGTCAAGGTCACTGACAACGCGCTTTTGTGCGTTGACCAGTACAGATGTTGCGTTATTAATCTCTCACAATTTGTCCCCTCTCGGTACCACTGCTGCTCGTAACCAGCATCAGGTCCCAGGGACAAATGTGACGTACAATGAATTGAACCGCTTGGGGCAAACTCAGTCCCCGTGGGAGAAACGACCCCGCGCACTGCCTGTAGCAGATGGCTGGCGATTTCACCGACGGGGAGCTTCCAATTATACACATACAACGGGGTGTTGACAGACAACTGCACAAACGAGTGGACATCATTTAAATCTAATTTAGTTACCTTGAGGCCTTCTGGCGTCGAAACAAGTGATAACCCAAGTTCACAGATCAAATCACGTCCTAATAATGACACAGGACAATGTGAAGAGAACAGAAATGAGTGTTTAAATTTCTTACCATCAGTATCGGTACAGCCCAGTGGAACTGTAAAATTCTCACGGACAACGTGTCCCGTGGCAGAGACAGAATGGACATATCTGCCACTCAGCTTCGGTGCAGATGGCAGATCTGCTTCCCGAATAACAGAAATCGTCGCACCTGTGTCAACTAAAAAAGTTACTGGGGAATCAGAAATAGACAATGTCATTTGGGGCATATTTTTAAAACTGGCGTGTCCCAGTTTACATAATTGGCTGTCAGAGGTGTAGTAGGTGTTAGGGATGTAGTACCTTTTTCCAACCGCTCGATGATGCCAGAAAGCTCAGCAAGCAGATCTTCATTGCACAAAGCAGGAGGCAGAGAATTGTGTGACATGTTATCAGCATCTGTGTGTGTGTATGTGTCACATTCAGCAAGCAGGTCTTCTTTGCCGGTAGCAGTGAGAACATTGTGTGATGCGTTATCAGTAGGTGTGTCATCTGACTCCGCCCCCGCGCCCGTGGCAGAGTCCACATGACGTCAATCCTCAGTCCCCGCCCCCGCTGGGCATTGTGCCGCCCAATGTCCTACCTCGCCACACTGAAAACAGGCGTCCCTCCGGCTGGCCCCTCCCCGGCCCCGCCCCGATCCTCTGCCACGGGGTGGAAAGCGGCCACGCCGATTTCCTCCTCGTTTGAATGGAGCCTGGTAAACAGCGTTGTAGAGACACAAACCAGACTTGTGCATGTCATCGTCTTTCTTCTGCAATTTGAGACGTCTAGCGGCAGTCTGGTGTTTGTCCACATGAATAGCGTGTCTACGTATGTCAGACAATCGTGCTTCATCGTAGCCGACACACGTTTTCTGCAGTTCATCCACAATTTCACGCTTTAAACCTTTCAGAAATGAATTACGGAAATGCTGCTCCCACATCGTCGCTTCTGCCTTTGCAGCGTATTCTTCGGGCGCGTCCCCCATACCAGATGACTCGACATAAACATGCCAAAAGCGGACGTAAAAGTCGGCAGCTGACTCGTCCTCTTTTTGCTTGCACTGATCAATTTTCAATAAATTCACCTTCGATGGAAACACAGTCTCCATGCCTTTTGCAATAGCGTCAATTGCCTGTACATACTCGTGGTTGGCAGCCCACTCGACCGCCTCGCAGCGTGCATCCTCTTTAGGCACGTAAGATTTCAGATTATTCCAATCTGTGGGCTTTAGCCTCATGGCTAACAGACGTTTTAGCTCAGTCAGAGTCGGTCGAAACTCTCTGCAAAAGGCACGGAATTCCTCCGCAAATCGCTCACCTGAGTCGTGTGGGTCGGGGAGTCTCGCTGCTGCCTCTTTTATCTCCGTTAATGTCCAAGCTCGGAACACAAGTTGAGCTCCTGACGGTCCGCCGACCTCAAACATCGGAAGCGAGGCCACCACTTCCTGCTGCTGCTGCTGCTTCTTCGTCTGGCCTCGTGTGGTCACTGCTCCGCTCGTCGTAGCGCCCCCCGGCGCTCGCTCAGCCTTGGCGTCCTGCTCAGTCTTTGCAACCTGCGGAGCGGACAGGGGAACAACAGGGTCCGCTTGTTCTTCCTCCAGCGGAGGGGGCGGGGGTGGGGGTGGGAAGTCCTCCGGTCCCGCTGCAGCTGGAACCAGACGGGCGGGTCCACCCACGTATCCGTCTAGGTCATAATTCACCTGTGCACACTGAAACGCTCGGGGCAGAGCAGACGTGACCGGCGGCGCGTGTGTGTATGTGTGTCGTACAGGAGGAAAAGCTGGCACCGGAACTGGAAGGGGTGGGTACAATTTCTTACTCTGACTCTGGGGCATAAAATTCTTATTGGCCTCGTATTTAGACAATTCCAACAAAACGGTAACACAGTCAGGCGCAGAATCAGAACACGGAAGCTGATTAAGATTACTTTTATCCTGCTTTTTAAGTCTCCGTTCAGCCTCTTCTCTGAATACCTGTAACGCCGCTCTGTGACTTTCTAATTTTTCCCAAGCGGCGGTATTCATTTTCTTTTTTTCTTAAGCTCCGCTTCACACATGCGCACCGCATTTCCACCTGATCGAGAACGCGCAGCAACAACGAGCCCGCTTTCGGGAAATCATAATCTTTAACCCAAGTTCGCACACTCGTCTGCCAAGAAGCCCCGTATCTGGCTCTCATGTCATCAAAAAGATACCCTTCTAACTTAATTTCTTCCGCTGCTTCGACCCTGCCTGTCCCATTTCTTCACGTGCGTCTCAACACCGAACCTAGTCCAGGCTCTATGTCCGCAGAACCCGCCCCCCAAGTGCAGGTACCTGTCTTTCGCCTCTGCACGATCGTCACCGTGCGCGAACCGTACTAATTCAAATGACCCCTGGTCAACAAATCTGTCTTTTCGGCTGCGACCTACGCAGACCTTCGGCCCGGCTATTCCTTCAGCCGATAATCCTGGGCGGGTCTTTCTCTAAGCTTCCCTCCGGACCGGGCACCAGCCAGAGACAGAAAACTGGCGTGCTCACGAGTCCACGGACGAGCACGCACGCGTCAGGGACAGACGGCCACAAAGCACACTCACAGAAGCAGGCAGGGGGCTACACAGCTAAAAACAACTCCACAGTGCACCGCCACACGTCAGTGATTAAAATATACAATTTTCAAAATCAACTCACCAAAGCACAGCGGTTCCGTCGGAATTCTGCCAATGTCCCGGTCCAGACGCCGACACCCCTTCACGAGGCCGGATTTCCGAAAATCCTATGGAACTTGCGGCCGTGAGGAGCTACTCTCCCCCGATCCGGGACCGCAGGCGAATGGGCCGGCAGACACAAAACAGAAAACGACGCAAACACAACAAGAAAAACACCCAGGGACGTCAACTATTATAATAAAATCCAGGATCTTATTTACCTGTGAAGGCTGGTACTACTATGCAGTGGTGTAGCATTCAATTCAGCTGTTAATTAAGGCACAGAGAAACTGACGCAGGTGCACAGAGATTTATTTTCGATGTTCACGAGAGCCAGACCAACACAGAATGCCAAAGTTACTCAGGGCAAGCAGTAATTTAAGGAAACAGTTACATCCATATCTGAACAACACAATCTTGATCTTATTGGGACACACGTCAAACTGCAGACAAGTTGACGCCTAATATCATATCAACACAGTGGCCTCGTCTTAGACGAGTTTAATCACAGTTAATCAAATGTCATCCAGCCCTGTCAGTGATTTTACTCCAGGTCAGGAAGGCCTCAGAAGGCCTGAAATCAATTTTTAATATCACACTACTTGTCTGCCTTTAAATAGGCAGACTGACTGATTATGAGTTTGGAAACACCTGTGATGTCAATTAAAGGACACACCTGAGTTAATCATGTCACTCTGGTCAAATAGTTTTCAATCTTTTATAGAGGTACCATCATTTTTGTCCAGCCCTATTTCATTAGTTTGGTTTTTAAATAATTATGTTAATCAACAATTCAAAAGTGATGGCTGATTTTGATTATTTGATTTTCAATAAATTTTTATTTATTCTTACTTTTGTAAGTTTCAAGTGATTTCAGTGAGAATTTTGGGTTTTTCCTTCTTTAACTGAGGGGTACCAACAATTTTGTCCACGTGTGTATAATCCACATTTTCTGTTCAGCACTGTAGCCAGGCTGACAAAGCGTCATAACTCTGTTGGTCCATGCATTCCTGCTACTCTCAGTAGTGAAGACTTTATTAGCTTTTTTAGCAGAAAAATATTCAAAATTAGAGATGAGATCGGCCAAGCCCAACTGTCAATAGCTGTGGACATCCCTGCAGCATCGCTAATTTCTTATGGTTCTGATTTGACTCTGTACTGTTTCTCTCCTGTGGGCCTCTTTGAGTTGACTTCAACTATCAGTAAAGCTAAATCATCTATGTGTCTGTTGGATCCCATCCCAACTCGGCTGCTCAAAGATGTCATGTCCTTTACTGGTATGTCAATTTTGGATCAGATTAACCTATCTCTAAAATCAGGAAATTTTAGAGATAGCACAGATACCAGAGGTTTTTAAAGTCGCAGTTATAAAACGTTTGTTTAAGAAACCATCTCTTGATCCGGACATTTAGGAAAACTATAGACCAATATCCAACCCTCCATTTACCTCTAAAATTCTGGAAAAAAGTAGTTGCTAGCCAGTTAGGAGAACACCTGCATAGAAATTATCTATTTGAGGTCTTTCAGTGAGGGTTTAGAACTCATCATAGCACAGAAACTGCGCTGATTAGAGTCTCCAACGACCTCTTCATGGCCTCAGACAATGGATTAGTTTCTGTCCTCGATCTGCTGGACCTCAGTGCTGCTTTTGATACTGTAGATCACGGCCTTTTGCTGCATAGATTAGAGCACACTGTTGGAATTAAAGGGACAGCATTAGGCTGGTTTAAGTCATACCTATCTGACATGTTCCAGTTCGTCCATGTTAATGACGTTTCTTCTGCACGGACTAGGGTCTGCTATGGTGTCCCACGGGGTTCAATGCCGGTACTAATCCTTTTCACTTTATGCATGCTGCCCTTGGGAAAAATCATCCAGAACCACAGCATAAACTTTCATTGCTATGCTGATGATACATAGCTGTACTTATCCATGTAACCAGAGGAAGCAAAACCTTTGGCTAAACTTCAAGGGTGTCTTAATGATATTAAGTCCTGGATGTCCTCTAACTTTTTACTTCTAAAATTGGATAAAACAGAGGTTATTGTCTTTGGTCCCAAACACCTGAGGAATGGATTGACTGGGTTTACGCTGGCTTCCAGCACAGCTGTAAAAAACCTTGGAGTCATTTTTGATCAGGATATGTCATCTAAGCAGCATATTAATCAGGTTTGCAAGACTGCCTTTTTTCATCTCCAAAATATCTCCAAGATTAGGAGCATCCTCCTCCAGGGTGATGCTGAAAAATTAATCCACGCGTTTGTCAGGTCTAGACTGGATTATTGTAATGCGTTGTTAGCAGGACGTCTGAAAAGCTCGCTGAATAGCCTCCAACTGATCCAGAATGCAGCAGAGAGGGTGCTGACAGGAATCCGTAAGCAAGATCATGTCTCACATGTGCCTCCCTCCATTGGCTTGCCGTGAAATTTTGAACTGAGTTTAAAATTCTGCTTCTCGCATATAAGGCCCTTAATGTCCTAGCTCCGCGCTATTTACAAGACTTGATAGCACGTTATGGTCCTAATAGAGCTCTCCGCTCTCAGAGTGCAGGATTACTCGTCGTTCCTAGAATATCTAAAAGTCGATTTGGAGGACGGGCCTTCTGCTACCAGGCAACTTTATTATGGAACCAGCTACCAGTTTGGGTTCAGGAGGCTGACACCACCTCCATCTTTAAAACTAAACTGAAAATATTTCTGTTCAGTAAAGCCTACAGTTAGTCTAAACTAGCTATAATTATCAGCCCCTACACACTATAGTTGGTAGTTATAGGGGCTCAGACTAGAGTAGGCTCGTCTTAATCACAGCTTCATCATAGCTATGCTGCTATAGGCCTACACTGCAGGGGGACGCCAATATGATCTGCTGAGCGGTGTCTCCACCGCTGTAGATTTTTCCCAGTGAAAATCTATTTAATATCCAAATGAGGATTCTATGGCTGATGTATGTCTTCATCCAAAGAAAAAATAAGAAAAAATATCTTCTCAGTGATGCCTTTTATGGTTCATTTATTTTCACAAAAAATAATAATAACAAGTGATAACAAGTGAACTGTTGTTAAATGAAAGGTCCACGACATATGTTCCACAGCACAGAATCCTGCCTGACACGGTCAGAAAACCATGAGACTCCTGCCTCTTGTTCTTCGGTCACAATGTGCGCAACTTGGCCGGAGTTCTTAAAGAGACAGGCACACACCTTTGAATTATAAAATATAAATCAATGACATTGTCCTGCATAAAATACCTATGCAAACATAAATCTTAAGTCTGTGGTAAATCACCAAAGGAAAAACTAATAACATTGCAAATGATAATAATAATAATTCAAAACAAAGTTCCATTTTCTAATAAACCTCAGAAACTCAATTATCAGTTAAAGCTGCAAGCAGCATTTATCGGGCCCTCGCACCCATCGCCATCGTCCCCCCAGCTGTCCCCTACCTTCCAAGCCATTTATGGATAAAGATAATTCTGTGAAAATTCTATGTTGTTATTAAATGGAAAAGTTCCTGCCCAGCTTGAATCCAAAAAACATGAAAACAAAAACTGGCTAGAATCTACTCAGAGCTGAATTTTAACCGGCCATATCAACGCTGTAACTGCCACCGCTGTGTATCATTTTAAACAAATATAAAGAGTCAGAGATTTGATGTCCAGAGCAGATTTACTCGTGGTGGTGTAGTATATGGGCAGTGGCAATCATTTTGACAAATAACTGCTCGCAGCAACATTAAAAAAGAACTAGAAAATTTCGGAGAAATTTTGAGGCATGGCCAAAGAAGCTGCCCGTCAGCGGAACCAGTGACCAGAGTCTGTGGTGGATGGACTTGACTGGCCTACAGAGTCCTGACCTCAACCTAACGGAACACCTTTGGGATGACTTAGGGCGGAGACTGAGAACCAGACCTTCTGGGCCAATATCAGTGTGTGACCTCAGAAATGCACTTCTGGAAGAATGGTCAAAAATCCCCATTAACACACTTCCTAGAAGTGTTGAAGCTGTTCATGCTGCAAAGGGTGGAGCCACATCA
This sequence comes from Hirundichthys speculiger, assembly GCA_018398805.1. Lineage (NCBI taxonomy): Eukaryota > Metazoa > Chordata > Actinopteri > Beloniformes > Exocoetidae > Hirundichthys > Hirundichthys speculiger. The sequence goes on along the minus strand of JAGFBZ010000385.1, from coordinate 140,184 downwards.
TATTGATTAGGAATGGGATGAACTAAAGCTCATATGTGAGTCAAGGCAGGTGTCTCAATACTGTTTAACAGTGTCAAACACATATTTTGATGTATGTGATTACCTGTAAAAATAAAGGAGTATGAGCTGGATAAGCAAAGCAATGACCTCACCATTACCATGCAGGTGTGTGGTTGAGACACAGACAGAACTGCAGCTCCACTGTCTCCTGTCAGTCAAAATCCAGATTTTTTTATAACCCAAACAAAGTGGTGTTCAAGCTGCAAAGGGTGGACCCACATCATATTGATTAGGAATGAGATGAACTAAAGCTCATATGTGAGTCAAGCCAGGTGTCCAAATACTTTTGGCAACATAGTGTATGTTTGTTTTCACACTGACCACCATCTGAGAATGTAGCATGAAAGGCCGGTTAACAGTGTCAAACACGTATTTTGTGGTGATGGTCATTTCATGGTTTCATTTTCCTCCTGTACACTAAATCTAAGTTGCTTTATTTTTCCTCCTCCTGTGTACTAAAACCCCCCCACACAGCAAAGACATCTGGAATGGACCCGCGAAACTGACCCATATCGGGGTCCACTTGCACTCAGTGCTGGATCCGCTTTGGAGCTGGATCGCGGACCTGCTGGCTCCACGCTGCGCTGGTCGGCATCTGCAATTAAAACCTTACCTCTGCGGCAGGTCCGCTCAAAGCCCGGAAATCCGCTGGGGAGCCAACAAACTGACAGGACAAATTTATTAATCAGTTTGTCCAATAATGATAGGTATTGATGCTCACAGAATGAATGTAGAGTAGCATAGCCAACACAGGCTGCTTAACAAAAACAGAATAGCTTCCTGCTAGAGCGCCCCCTGAGAGCTGAAGAAAAATTCATAGAAAAGCCGCATCTCTGTATGCCTCATGGTTTAAAGCGTGGGACAAAAGTAGTGGCTTATAGTCCGGAAAATACAGTAAATCATATTATTAGGCCTTAAAGTAAAAAAAAACCCTGAGCCTGAACTTTTTTACAGGGGTGCAGTGGATCCAATGCATACACATTATTGGCATCATTTTTGGCATTGTGCTTGGTAATATACAAGATGGCCTACTATTTAAATGTGAATTTTAAAAGTAAAGGTTATCAAGTTATAAGTTAAAACATGTGAAATTAAGTCAAGGCAATTAATCTGATTCATTTAGCAACTATTTCATTCAGTTAAGGGCAATTTGTACAAAAAAAAAATCACAAATTGCAACTTTTCCATCATTTTTGTTTAAAAAAATGGCAAATTAAGTTATGGGAAATACATTCCATTGGGTCTTGACTCATCTTGTCTTTAACATATTTGCCGAGGCAGTCATTAGATGTTATTTCTCTGGATGGATCATCATTAAAAAAAGCAAACCATTACATTCAGTATTTTTCCATGTTTTGCGTGGTTCCTTCATCAACATTCAAGGAAAACATCCATCCTTGGAGCTGATCAGACAGACGTTTCTTGAATCTGGAGCTATGTCACGAGTGTTCATATAACCAGGGCTTAAAGTTAAAAAAAAATCCTGAGCCTGAACTTTTTTCTGGATGTGCGGTGGATCCAATGCATACACATTTTAGGCAACTTCGCAAACAACTTTTTGGCATTGTGCTTGGTAATGTACAAGATAACCTTCAATTTAAATGTGAATTTTAGAAAGTAAAGGTTATTAAGTTATAAGTGAAAACATGTGAAACTCAGTCAAGCCAATTAATCTGATTCATTTAACAGCCATTTAATTCAGTAAAAGGCAATTTGTACAAAAAAAACCAAAACTGCAACTTTTTATCATCTTTGTTCAAAACAATGGTAAATAGGAAATACATTCGATTTGGTTATTACTCCTCTCCTCTTTAACATATTTGCAGAGGCAGTTCTGTTATTCCTCTGGATGCATCATCCTAAAAAAAAGTGAACCAGTACATTCAGTTTTTTTTTTTTTTACCATGTTTTGGGTAGTTGCTTCATCAACATTCAGAGAAAACCTACATCCTGATCAGACAGACAAGGCAAGGCAAGTTTATTTGTATAGCACATTTTGCGTATGAGAGAATTCAAGGTGCTTTACATAAAACACGGACATTTCTTGAACTCTGGTGCTGTGTCATGTTGTTCATATAACTGGTATGCTGATTGGAAACGGGAGTTTATTTAAAGCGTTTTTATCAACCGCTACTTTTTTTACGAGCGGTTGCGCAATCGTAAATGATTAATAATGTTCCACAATAAAGGAGCACAAACGTATTTTCAAGTCACAAAAAGGTTAGTCATCGGGGCTGCTACGTCGAGTAGCCCCTGCCCCGATCTGCGGTCTGCAGTCAGGGCTACTTGGCTACGTCGAGTAGCCCCTGCCCCGATCTGCGGTCTGCAATCAGGGCTACTTGGCTACGTCGAGTAGCCCCTGCCCCGATCTGTGGTCTGCAGTCAGGGCTACTTGGCTACGTCGAGTAGGCCCTGCCCCGATCTGCGGTCTGCAGTCAGGGCGACTTGGCTACGTCCGCTGTGGCTGTTACTCCCGGTTAACAGCTTGTGTGTTGGAGCGCGCGGACTGCTGCTTTGCGGCTGGCGTCTCCTTTGTGACGGTGAAGAGCATTTTTGCTGCTAGTTGCATAGACTAGCTTGTTGGAGCACGACACACAAATCAGGTACCAGGCTCCCTTAGCTTCTGGCACCCAAACGGCTAACCGTCTCCGCCCTTCTCCTCTATCCATCCCCAGCGCCACTTGTTACCTCCATTCAAACAACCACCGGCTCACCTCGGATGCTGCATTCAAGACCACTAAGTTAACGTGTTTGTGTGTGTTATTTCCTGAATAGTCAAACGCCGGAAATCCAGCATGGTCCCGGAATACTTTAAGCCCTGCAACTTGCATTGAAAGCTATACAAATAAACTACATAAAATACATAAGTTAGAACAACTTTTCCATTCATGATAAATGACCACACTGTATCATTCTCATGAGGACATCCTTTGATAAAAAGTTACAGTTTTCACCGTCAGTCATCATCAGTGTCTTTACTACTGATTGAAAAGGTTTGAGATATGTCAGCTCACCTCAGTAGGACCAGGGATGGCTAATAAATGCCTAAAACATTACATTCCTGTTGGCAATAGGTGGTGCTACAACTATTCCCAAATATTCCAGGTTCTATATATTCAGAATGGGATTACGATCATACCCATCCATTTTAGACCAGATTAAACAATGTATGGCCGAGTTATAGCCATGGGGCCATGATTTGCACTGGATCCCATAATGTGATGATTGTCGTTGCAAATCTCAGCTGTTGTGAAAAAGCAAAACCTTGCACATTAGTTAAACTATAATCAAAAATCAACCATTAACATTTATTCTCAAACAACTACATTCATTGTTGCCTCATGACTGCTGTCAAACATGCTTTATTTTCCTGCATCATGACAGGATACTTTTGGCATTATGGTGAAAGTATCTCTCCGTGTTCTTTTTATCTGGTGCCTAATGACAAGACTAGAAACAAAGGTCAGAGTTTAATACAATCATGAATACAAAGAATTATTATGCCATTCAGAATATTTTAATCGGCCGATGGTACATTTCTTGACACCACAAGGAGATGCCAGGAAATGCACACAGATCTCAAAATGTCCTGAGTTCTTATAGTCACAGAGAAGGCGTATCCTCTCTAGAGATGCGCGGATGACGTATATTTTAACCCGCAACCGCTTCTTAAAATCTCTATCCGCCCGCTATCCATTTGCAGGAACGTTTTTTCACCAATTTTCAAAACCGAACCCACCCGCCATCCTTTTTAATAATATGTAAAATATTTTTTCTTATTATTATTATTTGAGTGCTTCAACCGCAACCCGCCCGAATTTAATTAAAGTTTTATTTTTTGATGAGTCATCCGCTCAATATGCGGATTATCCGCTCCGCCCGCGGGTGCGCGGTTCAACCGCGCATCTCTAATCCTCTCGTACTCCTGAGTTTTATGGCCCTTTGTCTTCAAGTTCAGATGACCAATAGCAGGTCCAGACACATGTGGTTGTGAGACGTCCCTCAAATGTTTATCTATCCTGTCACAGACCCCTGGTTGCAAACTGTTGGTGGGGGTCGAGGAGGATGTTACAGCAATCCAAGTCATAATGCCAAGCTGAGGAACTCACGGTCATAAAAGGAGACGGCATTCCCTCATGTCAAGTTTTAGCTTTAACAATTAAACAGCCCTCAGATATTTTATTGCTAACAATTGTATACTTCTTGTTCACAACTTTTTACACCTATGTTAATTGATATAATTTTTTCAACAAGACATTTTTCAAGGAGTACTCATCAAAGGAGCTCCATCAGCCAACTTGATTATAAACAGTGCATTATAAACATCTCAAATTCAAGAACACTCAAACAGGTTAATTGCACAAAGAGATTCTGTATTTCCAACATTGTTTATCAGACTGTAGCTTTATTACATAGGCTGGAACCTTGAAGCTATCCAGCAGCCCTTTTTAAGCCAATTTTATTCGTTATTATTTTTCTGTTATGGTCAATACAAAAGTTTTTTTCTACACTTTTAAATTTCCTTTGTGCCAGGAATATGCAATGCACATAATCTTGCCTTTTCTGTATTGAACAAACTAGTTACAGCCTTAAGCTTTACACAAACAGGGAATGAAATGATCTTATTCTTAACTCATATACCATAAGGACCCACAAAAAATAAAATGTTTCTTATAGGAATACTCCCTTTATTCCACAGACGTTTGTAACAAAGACCAAAATGTGACCACATTACCACAATGTGTGGTGATGATCTGGTACAAAGAAGTACATTTTGCAGTTTAGCTTGGGAAACATATGTAGATTGTACACAAAAAAAAGTGAGGAGAATTTGACCAAATGTCTTGGAGGTGTTTGTACATATGACTCCTGGAAATGACCAAAATAGTTATAAAAATGCACATTCAATTGAAAATACAGGACATTTTGTTGGTATTAGAGCATGGTGCCAAGACTTTTTTGGTATGTTTTAGTCAGATCCATCAGGCACACAATGTTTATCCTTGTAGGTGAAACCTTTTACTAGGGCTTGTCAATAAAGCAGGTGAATGAAGCAGGTGGCTCTGTTTAGCCCATTTTTGCACACCAATGCCCAGAATACATGAAATATGTAATTTTACATCAAACCAGATGCATATGTATGTTATCATGACTATATTAAGGCCCCTTGATTCTGGCCCCAGAAGATTTTAGAGCCACCCCTGTTAAATGAGCAGATTGTCATCTTGGAATAATCCTTCAAGTTTCTCTGCCCACAAATGGTGCCAAAGAGCAGTTAATGACTTCCCAATAATGCCCCCTCCCCCCTCATAAAGTTAATTGCTGTCCTATTGGAATTTCACACCTATCTGTCAGGCTCAGAAGCCAGAGGGACCAGAGTTTATTTACCAAAATATTCATGTAAAATCAGAAAATTGTCTTAAAAATCTAGAAAAAATACAAAACAATTCTTGTATCTTAAGCTAACTGTCTTCATCATATTTTTGGCATTTCATTAATATTTTCAATGAAAAAAATTACTTTTTATACAGTCGCTCTAGCACAAGTATACATTAAAATATTCGCAATAATTCTGTCTATTTATGTATATTTTTGTATCTGCTGCAACGAGCCAATTTCCCCTCGGGGATTATTAAAGTATTTTCAATTCAATTCAATTCAATTCAATTCAGTACATGCTGAATACATACATACTAAAATTCTCAAATAAATCATCAACCATGCTGGCATGTTCAGCTACATTACTGCTAAGTTTGGTGACTCTAATTGAAAAATTAGGTGCCATAAAAAATAAGTTACACTGCTAGAATTATGCCCATCGGTTACATTTGACATTTTGAAAAATATAGTGGTGGACTTCTGAATTGACCATATGTTGCAGTGTATGAAATGTTTGGTTGAGTGAAAGGAATGTGATCCTTCAGTCTTTCTTACCTTCTTATGACCAACATGTGATTTTTTATTTATTTATTTCATTTGTGTGCAACAAAGCTATCCAATTCCTGTTTTACGATGAACAGCGCTGGCACCATTGGACGTGCATACACGAAATTGTACATCATGCATGAGGACACTTCTGAGTTCAGTCTGACCGCTTCTCAGGCTGATACGATGAAGAGGGAGGTAGATAATGGACATAATAAGACCACAATCATATTCCTATGACCAGATGGTGGCGCTATGGAGTTCATCCAAGATTGTCATATACACTTGTTCAGGGTGGAAGAATCATCATACATATAGATTTTGGTGCAGATTGAACAATGCATGTGCAACTTTTCCATTCGTGGCGAGACATCGAACTTCGCCGTACACTCACGGCCACGCCGTTTGATAATAAGTTACAGTTTTTACTGTCATTCATCTTCAATGTCTTTACTACTGATTTGAACCAGTTTGCGGTGTGTCGGCTCATAACACTTGGAGCATGGATCCCTCATGCAAAACATGACATTTCCTGTTGCCAATAGGTGGCGCTAGAGCATTTTCTCAGTCCTATAGGTTCTATGTATTCAGGATGGGACTATGATCATACTCATCTGTTTTGGACCAGATTAAACACTGTATGGCTGAGTTACAACCCATTTCTCTTTCATGGCGAGTCATCAAAATGACATCAAACTTCGCCGCATCACTGCAGCCTGGTAGCAGCCTGCAGCACTGGTAAAAAGTTATATGCTTCGCAAACTTTCATTGGCCATGTGTCTAGATTAGAACAAAAAAGTGTGGAGTCAATCGGACCAAATCTCTGGGAGGAGTTTGTTAAAGTACGAGGCCTGGAAATGCCCAAAATATTGGAAAAACGGCATGTTCCATTAAAAATAGTGGACTTCCTGTGAGAGTAAGAGCATGGGTCCATGAGACTTTTTTGTAGATCTCAGTATGATACATTAGTCACACAAAGTTCATGTCTGTAGGTGGAAGCATATCGAGGGGCTCATCGATACAAAAAACAAGGTGGCGCTATTGAGCCAATTTTGTGTGCCCTTACGCAGCACCCATAAAATATGTAAAATTCGCTGACAATGAATAAGTGTGCAAAATCTCGTGAGTTTTCGAGTATGTTAAGGCCCCCATAAAGGTAATTCATTTCGGAGAGTAATAATAATTATTATTATTAAAGCTGCAACCAGCATTTATCGGGCCCTCGCACCCATTGCCGGTGGTACATAAACAGCAGTGATGATAACTGATGTGAGTTCTCTTGGGAGGTAATGAGGCCAACATTTTACAATGAGAAACTCCACATCAGCTGAGCAGTGGCTCTCTGTGATAACGGAGTTAGTGCACCAAGCATTGTTTATACAAATGCACAAACCTCTGCCTCTGGTTTTACCGGATCCGTCTGCAATCCTGTCTGCCCATTGAGCATAGCGGCCTGCTAGCTCGATGGCACTGTCCGGGCAGGAGCTGTTTAGCCAGGTCTCTGAGAAGATCATGGCATTTGACTCCATAATCCGTTTGTTATTGGTGATGCAAAGTCGTAATTCGTCCATTTTATTGACCAGAGATCGGACATTGGCAAGGAAAATGCTGGGTAAAGGGAGCCGGTGCTGTGTTAGCATAGCCTGGCTCATAGTCCTCCATGCATGCTTGCGAGCACTTCCGCCTGGCCGGGAAGAGTGAGCAGCCTCCGGTGTTCTGGAGATCTCTGGGATGAGTCAGAGATCGGCGAGTTGTATGGTTTTATATCCAAAAGCTCCTGTCTGCTGTGCATTGTTAAAGCAGTGCTGTTTTGGAAGAATAGGTCAGTTAGGACAAGGTAAATCACTGGATATTTGTGAAATCTGGAGAGACGCTGAGCCTCGCGTTGTTCACGCGCCGCCATCTTGGTATCTATTAAACTGTAACATCCTAATACTAGTTTAACCATCAGCTGTGGTGGTGAAGGAGGCAGTGAGAGACTCCACATTTGTGGAATCTTTATCACTGTTCGAGTCACATACAGCTGGACAATTAGCTAAAGTCAATTTAGAAGAAATAACGGGGCCATATTCATGTAATATAATTATGTAATATTAACATGTAATATTAACATGAATGCATAATTATTCTAAGCAGCGTAACTTGTTCCAATAATCGTGGAATTAATCTGAAGTAGTATCGTTACGCCCTGCTGAAAAGTCATGCCTAAAATGAATTATATAAATACAGCAATTCAATTTAACATAAATCATATGAATGCCAAAACTATGGTGTGTAAATAATCCACAAAGAAATACATTCATTACACCCAAAACCCACTTATAAACATGGTTTCTTTTCCTGCATTATGAACATATAATTCAGGCACCATGGTACTTTACCTTAACTACTTACTTTATTACACTGACAATATAATGATGCAAAGATTTTTAACATATATTGCAATTACATATCATTCTAAAAAGGAAAATTTCTTAATTTTAAATCCAACTTTTAAACATCACAAGCCATGGCAACAATCAGATTCTGTGCTTGGTTCATAATGCAAGTTTTGCTTTACTTTCCATGTGACCTCAAAAAGCAAAAGACACTGGTAATGGCACTCCTAGTTACTGGGATGAGGTTCAGTTCCCTGCGGTGTCCTTGCTTTTTCTGAGGTAACAAAGCCTTTTTTTTTACTTTACTTTCTTAAAACTCTTTAAAATATTTTCACAGCTATCAACTTAACCTCTTAAAATCAAAATACATAGGAAAAAATATTTAAAAAATATAAGACTTATAAATATAACTAATGATATGGGTCTCTGCAAAGCACCAAGAGATCTAGGTCTCTGAAAAATGCCAACAGACAACTTGCATTAAAAGAGACGCTATACAAATAAAACTGAATTAATTGAATCTGTGGCCCTGTGACTTATATTTGACAGTGATTTCTCATCAGAGTATGTATGTATTTACGTTGTATTATAACAAACAAATCACAAATAAACGTTTCATATATAATTTAATTTGAGAATTGCCCCCACTAGATGGCGACAAAGACCGTTATTTAAAAGTAAACTCCTGAAATTGACCACTGTCTTTCAAAAGAAGAAAAAGAAAATTCAGTCTTTGAGGTAAATGTTCTGGAAAAAAAATCATCAATAATGCTACATTTACAGCTATATTACTGCTCAGTTTGGTAACCCTGATTGAAAAATTAAATATCATAAAAACAAAGTGAAGCTGGAAGCAATAAGACCATTGGTTAGGTTGATTTTACATTTTGTAAAATGTAGTGTTGAACTAATAGACCCTAAATTCCAATGTGTATGTACTTGTTCAGGGTGGGAGAATTATCATTTCTATGGATTTTGGGGCAGATTGAACAATGCATGTTGTGACGTGAGGAGGCAAGGTAAGACACTCAGGTAGACGGTCACATTTGACACGCCGAACACGTGGTTTTTAATTAAAGAGATTAACGTAGGAAAACTTAAAGTACTTCCACTCAGGATTTCAAGTATGCCTACGGGAGGTAAGGGAAGCCATGGCACGGATTGCGGCTACCAAGTTCATTTGTGATGTCTTCGCCCGCCATGGTGCTCCATTGTATCTGATATCTGACAGGGGCACAACATTCGTAAATGATCTCTTTGAGCACATGGTGGCTTCCCTGGGAACTGAACACAGGCTCACTACAGTCTACCACCCACAGACGAACGTGACAGCGCGTGTTAGTCGTACCCTCAAAACAGCCATTCACGTTTATGTAGGTGATAAACACAAATCTTGGGACAAATACATCCCTCTGATCTGCTTTGCTTTGCGCACTGTGCCCCATGAAAGTGCGGGTTCCGTCTATGATGCTAGATACCCCCCTCGACCTTGTCACTCAACCTCCACCTGATGGTGTGGATGAGCCGGGTATCTCTTACCCTGAGAATTTGAGAGTTTCGCTCCTCGAAGCCCATGACCATGCTTAGGAAGTTCTTTCTGAGAGTCATGAACGACAGAAGCATTACTACGACCTGAGAAGACGGCCAGTCTCCTCTAAGGTTGGAGACCTCGTCAGAGTGAAGTGTCATCCCCGATCGGATGCTCTGAACAATTTTGCTGCTAATATGGCTCCGCTATATTCTGGCCCCTCCGCATTACAAAGAGACTGTCAGATGTAAACTACAATCTCACCAGAGTTGACACTGGGGAGGATGCTGGGGTTTATCATGTGGTGAATCTATAACCGTTCCACACATGAGCGACGGTTGCATCCAACAAACACAAACATTGCACAGTGGTTGACAGTGTGACCTGTCCTCTGATCTGCAGTGCCGTTCACCACATTCTCCGAGTGCTACTGAGGTACAGTTGTGTTCAAAATAATAGCAGTCTGTTCAAAAAATTGAGTAAAGCCTAAAATACTTATAATGGTTTTTATTTCCATGCATGTTTCTGAGGCAAAACCAAGAAATGCAGAGGAATTATGGAACGTTGTCAAATCATCCTGGGCTGGAATACCTGTTCACAGATGCCAGAAGTTGGTCGACTCCATGCAACACAGATGTGAAGCGGTTCTCAGAAACAGTGGCTATACAACTAAATATTAGTTTAGTGATTCATAGGAATGCTGAATCCTGGATATTTTTCAGTTTATACAGTAAATATTTGAGTTTGTAAAGTAAAATGCAGACACTGCTATTTTTTTGAACAGCCCAATGTTCATTTTTCTTCATTTTCTGTAAAGTGAGTAAAGAATTTCATCTTTTTTCTTCATGTTTTGATTTAGAATATAATGTGCAGTGTTCCCAATGCATGGAAATAAAAACCATTATAAGGATTTTGGGCTTTACTCAATTTTTTGGACAGACTGCTATTATTTTGAACACAACTGTAGATGCTACCAGCGCTCCCAGAGACTTTCCACTCATGGACATTTCGCACAACACTGGCACTGGTGTTCTTCAGTCTCCTCACACCCCCGAACACGAGACTGCCGATGCAGCTGACCCGGTTGCTGCCCCTCGGTATAACTTGCAACCGAGACTAGCACCTAGAGTTACGTCGGGGTGGACAACCAGTCGGTGGACTAACCCTTACCATTGTACTCGACTCAACTTCGGCTAAACTATTTTGGCTTTTCTTTTGGTTGCCACTGTTGATTTATACTTGTTTTGAGCTTTGGTTCTTATTACAACCTACCATTGAATAAGTGGTTTTGTTGTTCTGCATTCAACTGATGCCTTTTATTATATTGTTGGTCGAGCTTTGACTGTTCATGTGTTGAAAAAAAAAGGAGGGGGGGCATCTATGTTGTACTTTTGTGGCATACCTTGTATGGATTTTACTTTCTTTCTGATTACCGCCATGATCCTTGACTATGCTTCATGCTAACATGTGTGCTAAGTATGAGTGCATATTACATGTGACCCTGTTTAATTCTGACAGCCCGACTGTTTGTTCATGTGTGACAACATGTTGAGTGTGGGCTGGACTTGTGGTTGTACGGCTGGGTCAGCCTTTGTCTTAGCGGTACAACTGAAAAAAGATTGTGAAAAGTATGTCACAGGCATTTTCTATGGAACAGGGGGGCTATATCGACTCCTCAAATTGTGCATGCATTCTAAATCAGTTAAACTCAGACAGTTGTGGATATATACAATGGTGTCGCATTCACCATGGGTTTTACTGCAGAAGGACCGATCAGGACCCTGTTTTATTACATTTCATAGATCCCAGACAGCTCTGTACCTCGGCCAGGACGCAGCGGTTAGTGTGGTTGACCTAAGCTCCTTTCTTTGGATTCAGATCCCCCCCTCCCCCCCCACCCCCAGACTAACTACAGCAAGTCACAGTGGCGTGATCATACAATCCACTCAAGCACAAGAAAACATGTTCTCTTTATAATATGACCATGATTAATTAGGTTTTTTTTTTTTTTTCAAAGTTTCGAAGTTAATAATATATTAAGTACTAAGTTGCTAAAATCTTAACAGATGTGCATCAGGCAACAGCTGAATCAGTACCGACCTATAATTGTATAATTCACACTCTGCCTGTGACATTTTTTTTTTTACAGCAATTTCTCACTTGTATAATTTGTATTCATAATAAAGAGCACCACTGTAAAATTGTACTTCATATTCATTATCGTTCAGGTTGTAACGATTTGAGTCATATTCTTAGACAAAAATCAAGGAAAAAATAAACATTAAACGTTTTATATATGACTTTACTCATATGAGAATGAATATATATTTTCAATTTACAATCTTTTTATTTATGCACAACGTCAGATGAATGCATAAGCGAGATCACATCTCTCCCGTGTTAGCCTCCCCCCACTGGCTCCTCCAGCACAAAGCGCAGAAGCACCTGTTTCTCTTAACTTCTTACACCAGCTACCAAAAGGCTAATCGTTTTTTCCTCTCTCTCTTCTATCCACACTCAGCGCAATTTTTTAATCCTTTATCAATTAGGAGAGCATCTTCCCCAGGATTCATGATTTTACTCTTTACTCTCTCTGCTCTGGCTGTAACAATAGGACTGTTAGTTGGCTACGTGTTTCCACACGGACCGGTTAGAGGACAACACCAGACCTCTGGAGTGAACGTGTGTGTCGACAGTGACGGAGCCAGCCGTGTTGTTATTATTTTATTTGTGAGCTAAATAAAGCGTAAGCAGCTTGAGTATTGCTTTAATCGTCCGTTCTTGATTGGAGAAAATTAAACACTGACAACCGAGCATCTATGAAACATCGGGCTCATCCAAAACCCGCCCTGTTCTACATCTGATCGGCTAATAAAGTTACTTTTAGAGACAGGTGTGTTCCTCTCATATCATTGGCAGATGAACTTATGAACTCAAAAGTAATATCAATAGGAATTTTTAAAATATAAGACCCCCCCCCCCCCCCCTCAATATTTTCAGCCCTGTAGTTCAGATATTGGTGATGACTGACAGTTAAAACTGTAGATTTCTATCAAAAACCATCAGTGTATCGCCATGAATTAGAATTGTTCTTACTTGCACATGCCTTGTCAAATCTTTCCCAAAATTGATCATTTGATGGGGATTCCACTCTTAACAAGTGTATGTGACACCTTTGGATGAACTCCACAGCACCACCTTGTGGTCAGTGGAACATGAGTTTGGTCTCATTATGTGGCGCATTTTATTAATGCTTCATCAGATCAGCCCATATTAATGAATGTCCTCGTGCACCACAACGTTCTGTGGATGGATGGCCAACAGTCCCTGCACTATTTACTGTGAAACAGGAAGTGGGTGGTTCTGCCACCCCCCCCCCCCCCCCCCCAAAAAAAAAAAAAAATCATTAAAAATCATTGTTCCCTTGGAGGGGATACAAATGAGTATGTTCTGCAAATAATTGGCAGCCAGTGAAAGGATCTCATTGCAGGAGTAATGTGTTCAGTTTTCCGGGTTCTTGGAACTCTGTAAATCTTCTGTAAACCTGCTCAAGACATCACATCTCTCTTTATATTAGTTTTTTATTTTCATACCACTGGATTCAAGCTGGGAACTTTATTCTTCCATTTTGTCGCTGCATCAAATTATTTCTGCATTATCTTTATTCCCAACTGGACACCTGGGGGTGGAGGGGATTGATAACCGTTTCAGGACACCAATTAATAACTTTAAAAACACAGCTGTTCACATACAGGGATTAGATGCATGATTAGATGTTTGATGAGAAATAAACTTGGTTAATGGAAAATAGGCTGGACTTTGACAGGCCTTTTAATTGACCTCTAATGCATCTTTTCAAACACACTCACAGACTGATGTCTGCTGGTTTTAGTTTAATTAGCATGTCAACATGTGAGTAGGAATAGTTGAGGACAAAACTGCCCGTCAGAGGTAACATGTTTCAATATGTATGGTTTTTTTTCCCTAAAAAACCTGAAACCTTTCACATAGACAACAATGGAGCAAGACTTTTACACCATGTCACACAGTACAAGCAATTAAGCACAATGAATCACACACTGAATACTGTAAGTTCCAAGATTGCAAATATATCAATATGATTGTATAATTAACAAATGTGAATAACAGTAGGAAGAGTTAAGCCATTAAAAACCAGCTGTCCAGTCTGATGACGTTGTTCAGAGGTTCACCTCCTAGTTCCTGTTGCTGTCCATCCCTGCCTCGGCCTGGTGTTGGAAATAATCCTCCAATTGTTTCCTTTTATGGTCCAACAACCGCCAGTATCAAGAAAATTATCCACAATATTATGTAAATAAAAAAAAGATATCATGTAACCGTTTCCTGCATACATGCAAACATTTTATTTGAGCATTACAATCAGGACAAGGTAGTCTAGTTGATACAAACTGAATCTGGACAAGCTGGATATTTCTTTCATTCTTTGGCAGCATCTCATTAATATTATCTAACAACATAATACTCATAGATACTCATGGATAGTTTTTATTACACCCCATTAATTAAACTTTAAAGGAATTTGTACCCCCATAATTACACCATAAGAAGCAGGTAGCCTTCAGGTGAATGTATAACACATGGGCTGACAATGGAGCAGTGAGGATCAATAACTTATCAATTCACATTTACCAAATCCAGTGATTGAACTGGCAGGGGTATTCACAGAATCAGGAGTATTGCAGGGCTGTTTTCTGGGGTGAATGTGCTTCATGGTAACTTTCACAAATGAGAGAAAAGTTTTAAATTGAAGTTGAAAAGACATTTAACATGGGGATGAATTTAAATGGTTAAGCCTTGAAAAGAAGAGAGTTGATGAGCATCACAGAGAGATTTATAGACTCAATAAACTGCACGCTGTTGTAACAGTAAACTTCCACAACAGCATTGTTGGACGGGGGGGGGGGGGGGGGGGGGGGGGTTCTCATGTAATGGTCAGTTTAACAAACTCCAAACTGGCAATATATGGCACATGTACTTTAAATAGAAAAGTAGATAGGAGCACTGCCAAATAAAAAAGATGTTCAGCTTGAAAGCTGATAAAAGTAAGTTGTATTTGAATAATTTCATTGCAAACATACCTTTCTCTCTCCCTCTTTTGAATTGCCTCCCTGTTTTTTCTCCCTTCTGGTTCTCTGTGCTCCACTCTGCTCCCAGTCCCCAGAACCAAACAGCCTCTGTGCCCACTCATCCTTCTGATGGCGGGCATGTGGATGTGCAGGTGGAGGAGGAGCCTGGTTCCCACAAGGCTGTTGCGCGTGGTCTCCGGGGGCCAGCGGGGCCCGGTAGCGGTCGGCTGGGATCTTATTCATGGGTGGGGGCAGAGTGCTGCAGTTTGCTGATGACCATCCGTCAGTAGATTCGGCATAGGACTCCTGATCACTGCTCAGACCCTGGAGGTGGCCATGGTGGTTCTGTTGGTGCCAGTCTCTCAGAACATGGACTGGCAGCCACCGTTGTGGATCTAACCCCGCTGTCCCCCCAGCCCCTCGTCTTTCTCCTCCCCCAGCAGCTCCGCCCAGCTTCCCTGCTGAATAGTGGTGCGTGTGAACAGCCCGGGAAGTCCTGCCGGGTAAATCCGGGTGAGCCACGGGAAGAGGGTGAGGGAGGTCAGCCAGGTGAGATTCATGACGATAATGGCCGTTTCTCAGTAAGGGAGGGGGAGGTGGAAGAGGGGCTGCGGTTCCTAAGGTGGGGCTCCAGGCCTTTAGGGAAGAAGGCGGGCTGCTCCAGTGACGGGGCCCGGAGGTATGGTTGTGGTTTGAAGGACCTCCGAGGTCGACTAAAAGTACCCTGTTGCTCTTCTCTTCGGATAAAAAGTTCCCAATCCCGCTATCGCTGTTGCTGCTCGTGCTGTGGTTCAAGTGGGCGTCGTTGTCTAGATCATGGAAAGCGCGGGCGTGAACGCCCTCGTTGTCGTCTCTCATGTCCCGGTAGAGAACAGAAACAAACTGGAGGACCGGCTGGGAACTGGGTGGGAATTCCAGGCAGCCTCCTGTATCTGGGTCGGGAGTACACTCAAAACCAAACCTCTTGGCCACGCCCAGATGAACCTGTGAATATAACAGTCATATTACAGTTACATGATGTTTTTTTTAATTCAGAATTAATAATTCTGAATTAAATAATTCCAATTAAACTATTTTCCTTCGAGTTTACATGGAAATAGTAATTCCGAATTGAGGTTTACATGGAAAACATGTTTGTTCGGCTTTATCCAATTCCGCTTAAGGTCTGGGGGTTGGGAAGGGTTCTGATTGGATGGGGGGCGGACGTCTTTACGTATTTACGTCTACCGGAAGAAAACAAACTTAGCAACAACTCGATTAGCAACAACATTCCACTTATTTTTGAACTGGGTGGCGTCTCTATCTGTGAAACCTCCTTCATTTAACCTGGACGCTACAACTTTGAAAAGCTCACAATTTTTATGTTTCCTGCCATCTGTTCTTTTAATTATTTCCAGTTCCTCCAAGCTATTTATTAAATAAATCGTCTCTGCTCTTGACCACCGTTTACTGCGTGCTGCCATCTTGAAACTTTGTTTTGAAAACAAGCCCAGCGGGGAATATAAGCGTCATGGCGACAGACTGGCAAGAGAACGAGCATGCACAGAAAGACGGGAATTAATTTAAAGTGGAATGAGTGTATACATGACCGCGAAATTATTTTATTTGGAATTAACCTTATAAACCCTGACCCCCTTTTTTTAGCAAAATGCCTAAAATGACATACCCAAATTAAAATGATTGTAACTTCTAAACTGTTCTGTCCACATGGATGCATTAAAGTGTTCCATAAAGAAGACACTCTGTAGTTTCTTATAAAACTGTCAGGAACATTCTAGGTGATACAGAGACAGAGTAATGGAACTCTGAAGTCAGTAAAAAATTTAAAATTTTGTTCCGCCTGAAATAAAAAATGACTTTCAGGATGAATATTAGTCTGAATATTCATCTAAAATAGTAAATGACAGTATGAGGCTGTAGGCACACTATAACTGAACATGTGTTTCAAATTTGAAGGAGATAGCACAACATATGACCATTTTACAGTGGTCTTTTCATTAAAAAATCTAGGCGCAGCTCCAAAAAGGCCTTTGGACACTCCAAATGAACACATGGTAACCAAAATGATATTCTGAGACAATAGGTACTTTTTCCTTTACATTTTGGTATTTTTCATCAGTTTGAGTTAAAATAGTCACAAATTTGCCATTTTTAAATTTACAACTAGTTTTTGGTATTACCATAAATCACATACTAACATACATAACTGTGTAAAAACCACCAATTCATAATATATTTGATGACTACAAATATATATGACTACATGTGGAGCATATATACTTTTTAAAATATATGTTACAGTTAAGGTTTTGAGGTTATGAGGGCTCAATTGCATGAATGTCAAGCAGGGAGGAGGCAGGAATAATGTTCACTGTCTGAAGAGTCCTCAAAAATCTTCTCCAGTGCCTCCTGGACACTAAAACGTGTTTTTGACTTACTTTGAGCCATTTAACCGTGAAGTAAGTTATCTTATTTTACGCGAGTTATTTTGCTGCTTGCACCGCTGAGCGCTCTGCGTAAATGCGCACATGCAAGACTGGGGGGGCGCACCGCTACGCGCAGGCATAAAACGGCTCAGATAGAGTCGAATTACACATGCAATACGTCATTGGAAAGGTTGATCTATGCTCTAAAAGGCGGAAATGACGAATCTAAGGTCCGCCTTGTAGCTGTCAATCAAATGCATTGCAAAGAGAGTCACCGGAAATTCAAACGAAGCCATCTTTGTTACGGGAAGATGATTCCTCTGCTTGAAAAACTACGATCGGAAATCAAACAAAACGTTTTTACACTTCTAATATGGTACTGAATTGCAAAAAAGTGCTTTAGTTATAAGTAATAACATTTATTGACACTAAATCTCAATAAATGATCACGAGAATTCAACCGTACATGAAGAACTAAGCTTGTTCAGGGCATTTCTCAGCAACCAAAAATCGCTGGAGTGAGCATCTTTCTGTTTATAGACAAGCTAAGCCTCTGTCAACAAACAGGGACCGGATTCAAACCGTTTCTCCGCGTTTTCTGGGATTACCGACGAAAACCGGTAAGTGCTGACTTTCACGACTTTCGGCTTTTATGTCTTTAGGCACCTCTTGTGCAAGATATATAAGAGATTAAAGAAAAACAGCATTATCTTTGCAAAGAGGAGACTCTGCTGAGTTCAATGATACCAAACACAGCTATAACAGATGAAGTGATCGTTCTGTATGAGTCATTTTTAGACAAAATTATTACACAATGAGGACGCCGGCGTCCTCGTCGGGCTCATCAGGTTAAAATCAGAATAAACCAGCCACTTACTTCGGAATTAGGTTTAATTCGGAATTGACATTTTCATTTGGAATTAGGTGTTTACTAGGAATGCACATTTTGGATTTTTTTTTTATGACCGTTAATGGACACCCTTTAACGATTAATAACCGTTAACCGATAAGTCCGGGAGGGTTGGCTGCCGCGATGTTGCGCGCGTTGTCGTGGACACATGCGGACACTTCCCCGTGTATACTCTCGCGGCAATGTGTCATCGATGCCGCCGTCACTTTTGATTTATACTAGCATGTCTGCGCTATGTTATTCCACGCCACAATGCAAGAGTGACAATCATGAACTAGCTAAACTTACTAAACTTATCTCTTGCGTTTTTCACTTCCTCACCATGTCGGCCGTATCCAGACCCACATTCATCACAATCTCCCTCCATGAATTACTAGAATCTGTGCTGTCTTTGTAGTGTGGAGAACCAGAATCATATAGATGTGGGTACTTCCTCATTTTTTCGATGACGCGCTCTTTTCTACGTGGATGTAGAATTGACCAATCAGAGGCCTGTTGCACCTGTCGACACGCCCTCATGAGTTGATTGAATTACGTAGCTTAAAAACAAAACTGACCGTTAACAGTAACGCTAACCGATTAATACTATCGGTTAACGATTAAACGGTTAGCCATGTGCATCCCTAGTGTTTACATGGATTCGGATTCAGATTTAACTTTAATTCTGAATTAAAGAGGAATTAAATTTCTCATGTAAACGCACAGAATGATAGTTTAAATCTGACTGACTGGCATTACTGACACTTGATTAAAAAGCATTTTTTTTGTAAGACAATAAAACACTGGCAAAAACAATTGGGAACCATATCAATTGTTTACTTTCAATTAAATCCAAAAGTATTGTTCTTTTTTTTGTCCTTTATACCATAACTGATTTTGAAGTAAAACAAGATGTGATGAAAGTATATACTATCAGCTTTAATCTAAGATGTTTCACAAAAACATTCACATTTTCCATTAAAGAATCAAGAATTAATTAGAGCCATTTTAAACAAAGAACCTCTATTTTATATCGGACCTGAAGAAGCCTCTCACTGAACTCACAACAGAGTGTGTTCAGTGAGAGGCTTCTTCAGGTCCGTTGCAAGACGAAAAGATACAGAAGATCATTCCTGCCAGCAGCCATCAGCCTCCACAACAAGACATAATACCTACTATTATTATCATTATTATTATCAATTAATATTATTATTATTGCTGTAATATTATTATTATTATTGCTGTCGTTTGTCTGTTGTTTATAAAAAAAAAAGTGAGCCCTTGCTACAGTATTGAATTTCCCTTTATGGGATGGACTGGCGACCTGTCCAGGGTGGACCCCTGCCTTTCGCCCGTGGAAGGCTGGGATAGACTCCAGCAGATCCCCGTGATCCTTCAAGGATGAAACGGTTATAGATAATGGATGGATGGATGGGATAAATAAAGTATTTTTCATTTTCATTTCATTTTCATTTTTTTCAGGGACTCAAAAGTATTTGGACATCTGATTAAAAATACATTACTTGGCAAAGTGCAGTCAACCCCTTCTTAATTCGAGACGATTAAGCAGATAAAAGCTCAAAAGTTGATACCAGGTATTTGGTTTGCAACTTGTATCTTTGTTTTCTCTCTAGCTGTCTCACATGCAAGAGAAATAGCAAAAACCCTTGGTGTGGCTAAATCAAGTTTTGTACATTCTTCAAAAGAATGTGAACTCATCATCATCAAACACCCCTGAAGAAAAGTTTTGAAGAAAAACCACTTCATAACATCAACAGAGGTCAAGAATCCTCTCAGGTGTATCACTGTCAAAATCTACAATCAAGAGACACTTTCATGATGTAAATATAGAGGCATTACGACGAGGTGCAAACCACTGGAACGTTCGAGTACAACTGAGCGCTGGGATGATCAGCCGATGAAGCAATACACGTGGATTTGTTTATACGCTGAATCCCAATATATAACTGGAAAAGAACATGAAATGATTTAGGGAGGAAGAAACTAACATGACGACTGACGAGGTAAAGCAGTAGTTTTTGATGAATTCAAAGACGAACACTACACAGAGAACAAAAATAAAAGGGATGCCAAAATACTGCTTGTGTGTTTGGAAATCTTAGCAACTATTGTTAAGTATCTGAATGTGGACGACAGAGACTAATCAAATATTTTGGCAAGATTACAGACAAGAATCACACATTGGACAGTGCGGGTTATTACAAGCCGATTAGTTATTCAAAGTACAAACTTCCAAGTATTATTTGATCTAAGATTTCAAACGCTGACTTATCTGTGATGCAAAATCAATTTATTTCCAACTTGCAATAGCACTGTTACACAGGTATTCATACACCTCAGTAATGACTGACAGCAACAGTCATGTTTAAATATTAGCAGGGTCATATGTTGAACTTGCATGTTTATTTTTTATGTGAGTGCAAACAGGCTACTATAGCAAGTCAGAAAATCGTAAGTTTTGTAACTGTGATAACATGCTACTGTTTGCTCAATTAGCTTAATATATATATACAGTAAAACAAGTATACTTTTATTTTAATCCCTTTACATCAAACCATACTGTGGTTTTATCCAGCTGTCAATGTTGACGTCTACCTCCTCTGAAATGGGACAAAGTGGGAGAATAGGTCAGAGGGTGAGGTGAAGGTAGGAGGAGAGGAGGGAAATGGAGAAGCAGAGGAGTCAGAGGAGATGCTAAACCTGAGGACCAGAGGAGGCTGCAGGAGCTGGAGATATTTGCTAAAATTCAGACTTATTTATTGTCAACATTAAATCATAATGTTTAAATTGGGGATGCACGATAACTGTTTTTTAAAACTGATACCGATAACCGATAACTTTCAGCTCTTAAAGGCCAATACCAATAACCAATAACACACACATATACCTAAGATCATTACATCAATACTATGAACAAAACCAAAAACAGTTTTGACTTTTTAAATGAACAGATATTTATTTTTTCCAATGAAAAACTATTGGCAAGCCTCTCAAACATTTTCTTAAAGCTATCAAACAAACCTATTTTGATATCTCACATTAACTTAAATAAGGTTCATTACTGACTGATATAAAAAAAAAAAAAAGGCTCCTTGAACTGATGGAAATACATGCATCAGAATTACTAACTGAAAAAGATTAACATTTAAAGGATTTTGACTTGTGGTTCCATTTAAATCAATACCTTTAATTAAAGTAAATGAGGTTCAGTAGTTTTTATTTTTTAATCTCATGGAAGCTTTAGATAGGAATGAGGGAGAGAGACTGCTGCTGGCTTGCACACGTTAGCATTAGCTTCCGTTAGCTTCCATTAGCTCACGTTAGCGCGATTTCAAAACTCCACGGAAGTGATTGTTATGTTGTAGGTGGCTGATCAGGTTTTACGTATTAAAACTTGTGCTTCCCTCCTCGTATAATTCACTCGGAGGATTCATCACAAATAAACACCAAACTATCTTCTTCTGAAACTTTAACGAAGTTCCACGCCGCTATGTTTGTTGTGATCAGCACAATGCATGCTGCATTCAAGGTGTAACGTAAATTCCGTCGTTTCATGGTCGTTATTTCAGCCTTTTCTATTTTTTTCTTTTTTTATATGTAACATGTGGGAGAATACTGCGAATATCAATTCAAGTCAGCAACTACCAAAATTATGACCGAGTTAACGAGTTGTTTTCTGGCATGAGGGCGTATTCTTGATTTCTCTGATTGAGTAATCGTTTTTTTGATTATGCTGACGTCACTTGAACATAACATTCACTGCCAGTTATTCAAGGCTCAGAGGGAGCGAGGCACTGCTGTGTTGACAGAAATATATATGTTATCGGGGCTATTTGTCATGATATCGGACCTGACGTCATAATTTCTTGTTATCGGCCCGATAGTTATCGTGCACCTCTAGTTTAAATCATATTATTTTGGTGCATGTAATTTGGTCAGCAAGTTTATATATTCATATTATTTGTATAATAATAATAATAATAATAATAATAATAATAAGACACATGTTACCTAAGCCAAGGGGTCAGTACACTCAATTCATATTGTTCTACCTTATATAGGCTGTTATATAAGACTTATCAAGTAACTGGAAATATTTTTCTGCAAATATTTGCCATTTGTTACAGTTAGTAGAACTTGTTGTATTGTGTTCTGTTTGTTTTTTATTCTTTGTGTGTATGTTTACATATTTCCATATAAAAAAGAAAAAAAAACAATGTTTGCTTTTTTATATTTGTGCACAGCTAGCGATAAGCTTGGGGACTACCCTCTCCCCGTGAACGTGACTTCAAGAGTTCATAGGTGGTTGGTGGCCATCTAACAGCCACAAACTCAAACCTGTTGGACCATCACTCCTCATGCTTCTTCTTCTGGGAAGGATTTTACTGGTCCTCAGCCTCCTGAAAAAAAGTATTTTGCAGATCTGAGATAAAGCTGAAAGCGTTGACGGTCCAGCTCTGATTTTGTTATGTACCTGAAGGAGAGAATTTCATTTCCACTTCCAACAGTCATACTTATTTTGTGCAGTACATCACTATGATTATAAATACCTGCCTTATGTGTGTACACAAAAAAATAAAAAACAAATATTAATTATAATTAGGGGTGCACGATAACTATCGAGCCGATAACTATCGAACCGATAACAGAAAATTACTACATCATCCCGATAAGTCCGATATCACAACGAATAGTCCTGATAACATATATATTTCTGTCAACACAGCAGTGCCTCGCTCCCTCTGAGCCTTGAATAACTGGCAGTGAATGTTATGTTTAAGTAACGTCGGCATAATCAGAAAAACGATTAATCAGGAAAATCAAGAATACCCCCTCATGCCAGAAAACAACTCGTTAACTCGGTCATAATTTTGGTAGTTGCTGACTTGAATCGATATTCGCAGTATTCTCCCACATGTTACACATAAAAAAGAAAAAATAGAAAAGGCTGAAAGAACGACTAGCAAACAAGGAAACATCGAAATTTATGTTACACCTTGAATGCAGCATGCATTGTGCTGATCACAACAAACATGGCGGCATGGAACTTTGTTGTAAGTTTCAGAAGAAGATAGTTTGGTGGTTATTTGTGACGTATCCTCCGAGTGAATTCTACGAAGAGGGAAGCACAAGCTTTAATACGTATGTAACCAGGTGAATAGGGGTGACTGCTATTTTTTTTTATTGTCACTGGTTAAGTCTCTAATTTGGTGTACCACCTTAAGTTCCGCTGGGTATATATAATCTCGCGAGAACATTGAAGTCATGTGAGACTTCGTGCACGGAGAATAGCCGCCTGAGGGGCAGAGCAGCCATTACACAGCTAGCTGTTGAGGTGTGGTCCATGCTTTTTAGCTCTTCTTCACTGAGAACAAGCTTAACGGCGGCGGTTCAGCGTGAGTGATAGAGATAGAGTTGAAACTTTGATAGTGTTGTTTATATGTTGTTCATGTTTGGTGTTGATACCCATTTAGAGGGGAGATTCAGAGGTGTTGCGGCCGTGCTGGAGGAAGCAAAGCTCCCACACGGCAAGACAGAGTAAGTTTTGTTTAGCCTGCTAATTTCTTGTACATCCTGATGTGAATACATGTACCAGTAGGTTAAATTTATAATGTTTGCCACGTGTGAAGTTGTGTTTATTCTGAGAAATTGTATTTTTATATTTTGTTTCATTTCCTGTCTGTGTAGGAAAGTTTAGCCACTACTGTTGTCTGTAGGGATAAAAACATAAAGATTAACAAAGAAAAACAACAATATATGTTTTTGCTTGTTTTGTTTTATTTTTTCTGTGTTACATTTCAAGACCAAATTATTTAATGCTGTTCTCTTTTGAGGACAGTCGGGGTAATAAAGACCCACTGAAGAGTGTTTGTCGTGTCCAGTCTCATCCCTTTTTAATCTGGTCACACGTAAAACCTGATCAGCCACCTACAACATAACAATCACTTCCATGGAGTTTTGAAATCGCGCTAATGTGAGCTAATGGAAGCTAATCCTAACGTGCGCAAGCCAGCAGCAGTCTCTCCTCTCCCTCATTCCTCTCATCTAAAGCTTCCATGAGATTAAAAAATAAAAACTACTGAACCTCATTTACTTTAATTAAAGGTATTAATTTAAATGGAACCACAAGCCAAAATCCTCTAAATCACATATGTCAGAGTCAAGGCCCGCGGGCCACATCCGGCCCGCGAGAAGGTTTTTTACGGCCCCTGGGATGATCTTGATTAATTATTAGAACCGGCCCGCAGACCGCAGCAAGCCGGCAGCCCGTAGATTTTTTACACGCACCAATACTACATTTCACACAATGCAACGGTGACGCACCAAGCAGTAGGCTGCTTCATTTCAATATTTATTAGCGCAGCAGTCGTCAACATCGTCAATTAACTTTCAGATACCCATCAAAAATGGCGAAACGGAAGATGGACACTGAGAACCGGGGGTTTCAAACAAGGTGGGAGTTCGGAGTATATGTTCACGGAGGTAGCTGGAAAACCTGTGTGTCTTCTGTGTGGAGAAAGTGTGGCGGTAATGAAAGAGTATAATCTGAGACGACATTATGAAACGAAACACGCGGACAAAAACAAAAATATGGACATGGAACAAAGGCTACAGAAGGCCGAGGAATTAAAACGAGGCCTCAAATCTCGACAGGCTCTGTTCAAAAAAGCCAAATCACAAGGCCAGGCTGCTGTCAAGGCCAGTTTTATTTTGGCAGAAGAGATCGCTAAATCAGCGCGGCCATTTACAGAGGGGGATTTCATCAAAAACTGTATGGTTAAAGTTTGTGACGAAGTTTGCCCAGAAAAAAGGCAACTCTTTTTAAATGTGAGTCTGAGCAGAAACACCATTGCCGAGCGAGTAGACCAGTTGTCCATCAATATAAAAGAGCAGCTTGTGAAAAGGGGAAAAGATTTCATTGCATATTCCTTGGCTGTGGATGAGAGCACCGACATTTCTGACATTGCCCAGTTGTCAATTTTCATCCGCGGAGTGGACTCCAGCCTCAGCGTGACAGAGGAGTTCTTGGCTTTACGTCCTATGCATGGAACAACTACGGGGCATGATTTGTATGAAGAGGTGTCAAGATGTATAAATGAGATGGAGCTGCCTTGGGAAAAACTCGTGGGTTTGACAACCGACGGAGCACCTGCGATGTGTGGACAGAGGAGCGGACTGGTGGCGAAGATACGGGAAAAGATGCAAGAGGAAAACGCGACAGGTGGGCTGACAGCTTATCATTGCATCATACACCAGGAAGCGCTGTGCGGTAAAGCCTTGAAAATGGAACATGTAATGAGCATCATCACGCGCGCAGTTAACTTTATCAGAGCCAAAGGTTTAAATCACCGCCAGTTCAAGGCATTTCTGACGGAGTTAGAAACGGAGCATGGTGATTTGCCTTATCACACAGAGGTGCGATGGCTAAGCCAGGGAAAGGTGCTCCAAAGATGTTTCGAGCTTCGTGAGGAGATTTGTCTGTTCTTGGACAGCAAAGGGAAAGACACAACACAACTCCGAGACGAAATGTTTCTGTGTGAAATGGCTTTTCTGTGTGACATCACGAGTCATCTGAATGCAGTGAACTTGCAGCTGCAGGGTCGGGATCGTGTCATCTCTGATATGTACAGTACAGTGAAGGCATTTAAAACCAAACTGACTCTGTGGGAGACGCAGATGCAGAAAGAAAATTTGAGCCACTTTCCCAGCTGCCAGACCATGAAAGAGAAGCTCTCTACCAGTGCGTTCCCGAGCGCACAGTTTGCGGATAAAATAGCTATGCTTGCTGCTGACTTTCGACGCCGATTTGCTGACTTTGAAGCACAAAAAAGCAGGTTTGAACTGCTCGGTAATCCATTTGCTGTTGACGTGGAAAGCTCACCACCAAACCTACAAATGGAGTTGATTGACCTCCAATGCAATGATGCACTGAGGGCAAAAATATGCGGCAGTAGGTGCTGCGGAGTTTGCCCGTTTCTCCCCTCCCCGACACAATGCCCCAGCTGCGCATCCAGGCTGCTCAAACGTTTTGTCTATGTTTGGCAGCACATACCTGTGTGAACAAACTGTTTTCTTTGATGAACCTGAACAAAACATCACACAGAAGTCGACTTACTGCTGAACACCTTCACTCAATTCTGAGGATTTCCTCAGCTCAGAGCCTTACCCCGAACATTGAAGAACTTGTGGAAAAGATGGGACACCACCAAGTATCACCCTCAACCTCAAACAAGTGAACATTACTGTGCAATCACATATTTAGAGTTTTTACTCAGTTCAAGTTTAAAAGTTAAAGATTAATATTTGTTTTCACTGCATGTTACTTCTCCTTGAAGAAAGTGTTGTTTTTGATTAATAGATTTTTGCACTTTATTTTATTGTATTTCAATCCAATTATATTCTAAAAATATTTCAGTTGAGTGGATGATAGAAAATTGCTATTATTTTTTTTTTCTTTGAAGTAAATTTAGCCCACTTTTGCTAAAATAGAAAATATAGGCTACTGATGGTGCCTTGAATAATACCGGTTTCTTTCATTTAATGTTCATGTTATGGGGATTTTTATAATAAAGGAAAATTTTGTCTTTTGTGTCTGTTGAAAATTAAAGATTACTGACAGAGCCATAAGCAAATGTTGCTTTATTTATCTGATCATATTGGAATATATTTGTTAGGTTTTCAGTAGGTTCAATTAGGTTCACTAGACTATATGCGTCATTTAAAAAATTTTCAATGAACATTTGATAAGTCCGGCCCTCGGCTTGTAGCTAAATTTTTTATTTGGCCCTCCGTCCATTGGACTTTGACACCCCTGCTCTAAATGTTAATCTTTTTCAGTTTGTAATTCTGATGCATGTATTTCCATCAGTTCAAGGAGCCTTTATTTTTTATATCAGTCAGTAATGAACCTTATTTAAGTTAATGTGAGATATCAAATAGGTTTGTTTGATAGCTTTAAGAAAATGTTTGAGAGGCTTGACAATAGTTTTTCATTGGAAAAAATAAATATCTGTTCATTTAAAAAGTCAAAGCTATTTTTGGTTTTGTTCATAGTATTGATGTAATGATCTTAGGTATATGTCTGTGTTATCGGTATCGGTATTGGCCGTTAGGAGCTGAAAGTTATCGGTTATCGATATCGGTTTAAAAAAAACAGTTATCGTGCATCCCTAATTATAATAAAAATAATTGAATTCAGGTAACTATTCTCATGCTCCAAGAAGACAGATGTGCCAAAGCATCAGATCTTAGGTTAAATCCAAAATAGGCTTGTAGCACAAACAGTTCTATAACTTTGTCAAGTTTAGTTGTAACAAACATAAATGTAAAACTACAGAGAACACACCTCACGTCTTTCTACTAATACTTCTCAACAACAATGGCTATAAATACCTGGTGAACTGTTAAACCTGTAACCACATCATATTGTGAGTAGAGTGAATGTCCATCCAAAGCAACAGACATCCCATAAACCAAGTTACAATTACCTTGTTATATCCAGTGTTTCTCACACATTCATTTATTACATGGCGGCACGCCACAAATAAATTTTGGCCGTCACGAATACATTTTTCGGCTTTTGACTCGCCCTCGCCTCTAAACTGTTTACTTTGTGAACGTCACGTGTCGTTTCAATTCTAGCACATTGGGTGGCACTACTGCTGGGTGGTATACCGGTTCATATCAAATACCGGTGTTTATTTTTCTTATGATATGAATTTTTCATATACCGTAATACCGGTGAGTATGTACTGTAGCGTACACAACGTTGGGAACGCTGCGTGGCGGAATGTAAGTGCCGCAGAACATTGTTTGACAGGGACTGTTTTGCAGTTGCACTGGAGGCACAACACGCTACTAGTTTCTGGTTAAACGGTGATGGCTGCAAACAGAGAAAGTCCCGAAGTGGAAGCTTCAGAAAGGCAACATGAGACTGAGGAACTTCTTCCTAAACGAGGAGCCGTGTCTGTCGTGTGGAAGTTCTTTGGATTTAAAAAAGACGACGTCCAACAAACTACAATAACCTGCAAATGTTGCCGAGCTAAAGTTGTAGCGCGGGAGGCTACAATATTCACTCCCCGTGACAGTAAAATAGGTCGTTCTAAGCCAATTTACTGCAGCGATTCCTCTCTAAATGAGGAATATCATGAGGTGATACCTTCCATGGAGCCTCCAGCCTAGGTTGATTAACAGTCATGTTGTACTTCTTCCACTTCCAAATAATTGTAATAATCAGTTGTCACCTTCTCATTCAGCTTCTTACTTATGGTTTTGTAGCCCATTCCAGCCTTGTGGAGTTCAACAACTTTGTCCCTGACATCTTTT
This sequence comes from Hirundichthys speculiger, assembly GCA_018398805.1. Lineage (NCBI taxonomy): Eukaryota > Metazoa > Chordata > Actinopteri > Beloniformes > Exocoetidae > Hirundichthys > Hirundichthys speculiger. Next base: position 111,526 of record JAGFBZ010000385.1, on the reverse strand, counting down.
GACAGCTCTTTAGTCTTGCCCATGGTGGAGATGGTGGAGTATTACTGAGTCTGTGGGCAGATGGCTTTTTATACAGGTGACTATTTGGAACAGGTGTCTCTCATGCAGGTAATTACTTCAGTGAGATTAGGAGTATGGCAGTGGTCTGTGGGAGCCAACACTGGTCAAGGTTGGTTGAGGGTCAAATACTTATTTCCCTCAATGACTTACAAATTAATTTTTATTTTTCATTTCACATAATTTTCTCAATTTTTTTTCAATGTTGTTTCTATAACTGTTAAAATAAAGCTGCCATAAAAATCTGAGACTGTTCATTTATTTCTTAGTATGACAACTGCCAAAATCAACGGGGGATCAAATACTTATTTCCTCCACTGTATATACAGTCACGGAAAAAATTATTAGACCACCCTTGTTTTCTTCAGTTTCTTGTTCATTTTAATGCCTGGTACAACTAAAGGTACATTTGTTTGGACAAACATAACGATAACCACAAAGATTGCTCATAAGAGTTTTATTTAAGAGCTGATATCTTACCATTTTCCATGGTTTTCTTGATTATAACCTAAATCACTTAAGTTTTTACATCAATAGCTATGGCGTTGTACTGCCAAAAACACTGCTTTTATGCATTCAGTGTTTTCTTTTCTGTCTGTTTTAGTCACATGGTGACGTTTAGTGGTACCAGGTATTAAAATGAACAAGAAAGTGAAGAAAAAAAGGTGGTCTAATAATTTTTTTCCATGACTGTATACAGTGATCCCTTATTTTTCGCGGTTAATGGGGACACCGCCTCCCCCGAAAATCAAAATCCGCGAACTGGAGCCGGAGCCCCCCGAGCCTAAATAATGCGTTTAAAATATGTTTAAAGACTGCCAAAAAGTATCGAGACACTGCAGCGAAACAAGACAAAGGCTCAACTGTGGTCTTTCTGTTTCCTTCACAGCCTCTGGTCTCTGAACCGTAGTAAAGAAACCGCTGGTATTGTGCTATTTTTGGCTCGTAATTAGCGGCTAACACGCTAACAACAACAAAAGAAACAGTCCAGTTTTCCCTGCATGGAACGAGCACTTTATTCTGGCACTGCAGGAACTTGTAACATCACACAGGTTGTATTGTTGGGCTCCTGTCGGTTAACAGAGAATGTAAATCTATACACGCTGGGCTGCTGTTGATGCTCACTACACACTTTTCATCTTACCCTGTTTTCATTCGTTCATTCTGCCGTCCCACAACACACACACTACATTACCCATATGGCCACACCATTACATTAAAATCTTGCAATTAATCGCGATTAAAAATTGAATCAACTGACAGCCCTATACACATATATATATATATATATATATTATATATATATATATATATATATACAGTCATGGAAAAAATTATTAGACCACCCTTGTTTTCTTTAGTTTCTTGTTCATTTTAAAGCCTGGTACAACTAAAGGTACATTTGTTTGGACAAACATAACGATAACCACAAAGATTGCTCATAAGAGTTTTATTTAAGAGCTGATATCTTACCATTTTCCATGGTTTCTATGATTATAACCTAAATCACTTAAGTTTTTACATTAATAGCTATGGCGTTGTACTGCCAAAAACACTGCTTTTATGCATTCAGTGTTTTCTTTTCTGTCTGTTTTAGTCACATGGTGACGTTTAGTGGTACCAGGTATTAAAATGAACAAGAAAGTGAAGAAAAAAAGGTGGTCTAATAATTTTTTTCCATGACTGTATACAGTGATCCCTTATTTTTCGCGGTTAATGGGGACACCGCCTCCCCCGAAAATCAAAATCCGCGAACTGGAGCCGGAGCCCCCCGAGCCTAAATAATGCGTTTAAAATATGTTTAAAGACTGCCAAAAAGTATCGAGACACTGCAGCGAAACAAGACAAAGGCTCAACTGTGGTCTTTCTGTTTCCTTCACAGCCTCTGGTCTCTGAACCGTAGTAAAGAGAAACCGCTGGTATTGTGCTATTTTTGGCTCGTAATTAGCGGCTAACACGCTAACAACAACAAAAGAAACAGTCCAGTTTTCCCTGCATGGAACGAGCACTTTATTCTGGCACTGCAGGAACTTGTAACATCACACAGGTTGTATTGTTGGGCTCCTGTCGGTTAACAGAGAATGTAAATCTATACACGCTGGGCTGCTGTTGATGCTCACTACACTTTTCATCTTACCCTGTTTTCATTCTGCCGTCCCACGACACACACACTACATTACCCATATGGCCACACCATTACATTAAAATCTTGCAATTAATCGCGATTAAAAATTGAATCAACTGACAGCCCTATACACATATATATATATATATATTATATATATATATATATACAGTCATGGAAAAAATTATTAGACCACCCTTGTTTTCTTTAGTTTCTTGTTCATTTTAAAGCCTGGTACAACTAAAGGTACATTTGTTTGGACAAACATAACGATAACCACAAAGATTGCTCATAAGAGTTTTATTTAAGAGCTGATATCTTACCATTTTCCATGGTTTCTATGATTATAACCTAAATCACTTAAGTTTTTACATTAATAGCTATGGCGTTGTACTGCCAAAAACACTGCTTTTATGCATTCAGTGTTTTCTTTTCTGTCTGTTTTAGTCACATGATGACGTTTAGTGGTACCAGGTATTAAAATGAACAAGAAAGTGAAGAAAAAATGGTGGTCTAATAATTTTTTCCATGACTGTATATATTAAATAAATCAAGACTTACAGGTTGATCCTCGAATCACTGCATCTATATCTCGAGAGTTATGTTGCTCTTCTAACGTAACATGGAGTCAACACTGCAACCACAGCAGAAAAGATAAAAGTAAAGGGAAAAACACAAGGCTATTCATTCATCAAACCAGAGTCACAATTGCAGACAAACTGACCTGGCTTCTAACATGCAACCCCCTGGGTGTTTGTGCAATTGTTGAACTCCTTTAACGGAAAATAATCATTGTTAAAACAGAATATAGGTCACAATCAAAACATGTGAAAAGGAGAAATGCAAAAGTAACATTTACCTGTCATATATGGCTCAACTCTAAGAGATCCAAGAAGAAAAAGCAGTCAGATTAATGTATCGAGCCTCAAACCAGGACATGCATTGTACAATAATAACATGAAATTAAAGCTGCAAGCAGCGTTTATCGGGCCCTCGCACCGAGGGCATCTTGCCACCACCCCCCAGGTGTCCACCACCTTCCCAATCCAGTAGGGAATAAAGACAATAGAGTAAATATCCAATTTGGCTATAAAAATGGAAAGGCTGCTGCACAATTCGAATCCAGAGGTATGAAAACAAAAAGAACTGAAGTTGAATCTACTCAGAGCTGAGTTCTAACCTGCCATATCAAAACCGTAACTGTCACATCTGTGTATAATCTTAAACAAATATAAAGAGTCAGAGATTTGATGTCCACGGCAGATTTACAAAAATGTATCCAGCCTTCATCTCCAGCAGACTTGACTACCATAATGATCTTTTGTCTGATTAGACAGCTTCAGATCATGATGAACCCTGTTGCCAGAGTTCTAACAAGAACCAGGAAAACTGAGCACATCACTGCTGTTACCTCATACTCATCCGTGCACAAAATTTGGATGGTGAATGAGGACTTTTATCAGTATGAGCTGTAGGAATCCAAGGCTGATCTGATAAAGCACACATAGGATACAAAACACACTAAATGTGACCAAGATCATGGTCCTTTGATAAGACAGTAGCACTGTCCAAGATTGTCAGATACACTTGTTCAGAGTGAAAGAATCATCAAATATATGAATGTTCAAGCACACTGGATAATGCATGTGTAATTCAGGACAACTTTTCCATTCATGGAAAGAAATCTGTTTAGTAGAGCCTACAGTTAGTCTCAACAATAGTGTGTTAGGGCCAGTAGTCATAGCTACGGTTACAGGAATGGATGAAGACCAGACTAGAGCAGCGGATCTGAAACACAGCCTCATCATATCTATGCTGCTATAGGTCTACACTGCAGGGAGACACCAACATGATCCACTGACTGGTATCATTAACTTTTCTCTTCCCTCCTTTACCTTTCTTATTCAGCTGTATCCATAGTTACTTTTTTAATCTCATATCACTCCTGTAAATTCAAATTCAAAAATTCAAAATACTTTATTAATCCCCCAAGGGGGAAATTCAAGTTTCAGTACCAGGAAAAATCTGGTGTACTAGGGGAGCTGCTAGTGTCCAGCGCTCCTTTTCATGCCAGGTCCCGTGGTCCAAGTGCTAACTCCAGATAACAGCCGTTAGCAGCAGTTAAAACAGTTAACAGCCGTTAGAACCAGTATATCTCCAAAACGATGACAAGTGAGATATCTCCAGGTCAGAGGAGGAAACCACGATGAACCAGACCGTATCCCCTGGGAAGACCGAGCTCCATTCAGTCCGGCGAGCGACGGAGCTGACCGTCCCAGAGCCCGGTTCATCATGCGGACCGGACCAGGCCGTTGTCGTCTCCCCCGGCGGTGCTGGGCCCCACCAGGTCACCAGACGGCCCCTGCCAGGTCAGCTGTCCCATCTGGCGTGTAGACTGCTGGACGGGGGCAGCATGCCGCCGCCGCTACGTCGGGGGCTCCCGTCCAGGCTCCGTGACGCTGCAGCCAATTCTAGGGATTCGTTCCTTATCAGCCCCGCCCATGGCCTGACGTCACTGCTCCCCTCCCTCTTGTCTCCGTTGCTACCAGGGTTAGCATTAGCTCAGTAGCCTCCAGCAGCTGTTGGTGGCCGTCAGTCAGTGAGTCCAGGAGCCTGTCAGTCCGACTGGCGGTGGTACATTTGAACATCTTCTTGCCTTTGGAGAAACCGAGGACGGCTGGGTTGTTTTCCTCGGGAGCCAGCTGTCCCATCCCTGTTATATTTGTTGTCCTCGCCGTCTCGACAGGAAGAAGCCCTGGGATATGGCCAGACCAGAACAAGTCCTGGTGCTAGAGCCACAACACGAACTGAAATTCAGAGGTAGCGTTGACGCGGAGGGCAGGGCCGGAGTTAGGAAGCTAACAGAACTAGTTAACGGGTGCCAACGTTCGGATCTCTCTGTCTGCCATTCGTGGTTAATAATACCCCGTTATTTATCTTGTTCTATGCTGATATGTAGCGAGTTGAAATTCTTTTATATATATATATTTCGTATATTTATGGAAGCTGTAGCTGTGACAGGTGAAACGGTACTACGCTGCTATGATGCTAACTATTAGCTAATCTAACTAGCAGGGCAAACTCGTATCTGTTATTGCAGCGTCACGGCCAATGGTCATGCCAGGCCCACCGTCACAATGAAAGGATTTTTATTTATTTAGATTTCTAGTAAATTACCATATTGGCTCAAATATAGAACACATCTGATTATAAGATGACTGCTATCTTTCAAATATCATTTTGGGATGAAGACAATAAAGTTATTCATAAAATAACGCATTATTGTACAATTACTAAAGGAAACCAGAGCTGAGCAGCAGTGAGAAAGACAGTAGTGGGTGTGAAGACCCACAGCCCTGTCAGCAAATGCTGGAAGTATTTGTTTCAGTGATGAATATAAAATATATTGGTCAGATTGTGACATTGCCAGATCACACACCCCCAGACCTCACTCTCAGACACAGCAGGATGAGGCTGATGTCTCAGCCAATGTCTCTGAAGAGACAACACCAGGACCCAGCTATCAAGAAAATCCAAGAAAGGGTGTGGAATGTGCTGGAAGGCTTCTTCGTTTACACCAAATCAAGCCCAGCTTGACCAAGAAGGAAACATGTTTAGGACAGAGAGGGCTGGACCCCACCAGACTACATACAGCAGTATATTGACAAATATTTGATGAAAATAATTGCAGATTGCTCTAATGCTACATCACTGGCTTGAAGTGGAGACCCACTCAACATAACGCCTGATGATTTTTTTCCTTTTTTTGGTGCCTGTATTTTGATGGTCTTGTGTACCATATCCTGCAATCAGGATGTACTGGTCTAGATCTTTGAGATTCCCTGCCATCACTGAAAAGTTCACACATGACAGAATCTTCAGACTGAGGCGTTCACTCAAAGTGCTCATAGATGATGATGTTCCAGAAGATCTGAAAGAGTGTGATAAATTCTGGAAGGTGAGGCCTTTTCTTGAATGCATCCTGAAAGGCTGCAAATCTCAGGCTCAGCCACAAAGTGTGTCCAAAGTGTGAATAGATGATTCCATTCACAGGAGCCCGTCCATGTCAACAATATCTGCCAATAAAACCAAACCCAGTTGGCATCAAACTTTGTTTGTGCAACAGCAGATAGTATAGTACTGGACTTCGAGATTTATCAAGGTTCAGATGGACTCATTGAACAAGTTGAAGAACCAGGGAATCTGGGTTTGGAAAGATTGGTGACTGATTGTCTGTCTCTAACTCTGCATCCTAATACAAATATGTACTGTGATCGGTTATTCACATCCATCCAAGCTGTGAAACACATGATGAAAAAGCAGATGTAATGCAACTAGTACAGTTATGAAGAACTGAGTCGCTGCAGCAGTGCAGAAGCTACCAACTGACAAAACAATGAAAAAAGATGGAAGAGGCACCTCAGCATGTTTCATGCCATGTTCATAAAATGAAATAAACAGTTCAGAACAGTAATAATGGGAAATGTTTTGAATGTTTAAGTTGTTTTACAGACACCTGTCTTCCTGCAACAGTTAGCAGCACTTCATAAGAGCCATATTGCTCAAGGGGGCACAATTAATTGCTTCTCATTTTGTTTTTGCACTCAGAAATAACGCTGCTGTGTTCAGGCAACAAATAAAGAGTTTTGCTCAACATTACTTAATTGTGACGTTATTGTGATCTCTCAAAATTTAAAACAAATGTCCACATATGTGGACATAGTTTTTCTCAGAAACTACATCATGTAAAAAGATAATTCTTTGTTTTTATACCCATCAGGTCCCAATTAGCCTAAACATCAAAGAGAAAATAAAAACGCATGCCTTGCAAGAGTCCGGGTCTGAGGAGTTAAACCGGAAGTCCACAAATGCTGCCGTACTTTTTGGGGGCTTAATTCATCAGCTTCTTAGGGTGAATTCCAATTCCTCTCTTAACCCTCAATTTTTGGCCCTCAATCTTAACCCCCGAAAGTAAGTGTCAGAGATATGCTACCTCCTGGTTCTGATGTGCAGAACCCCGAGGTTTTTTTTAAGGCTGTTACCAGGGGCGAAAATCCCATTTCATTTGGGGGGCTGACAATAAACAGTAAAATTTCAGAGAGTAATTCCTGGGGGGGACATGAAAAAAAATGCTCTCTCCCTCTCTCTCTCCTGCTCCTTTGGAACTTGCCTTGCAGGGTTGAGCCCACAGCCTGTTGAATGTTAGAAAAAGTAATAATAGTAGTTGTAGCATTGTTGTGTATCCGTGCATATTCTACCTGTATACAGGTTTTTCAATGTTCAAACTAAAAAAATCAACAACGGTATTAGGTGGTATTATTATATTGTAGTGTTGTATTTTTTGACAAACAAAATACAACATATTACAACTACGCCATTAAATATGGCAACTTAAAAATCAAAAATAAAATATAATTAAAAATCCCTTCTACATTTAAATGACACACTCGCTGACACACGGAGCCCCGCCCGTTAGAAACAGCATGTGGACTAAACCACTTTGAGAAATAGGGGGGTCACAATGTTTCAGCAATTAAAAAAAAAAGGGTTTTTACGTTTATAATTTGCAGCGCTTGTGTTGTACTTTTATTGAACATGACTATATTATTATTCAATTGTTTTTGTGTGCTTACAATGATTTTTTGGGGGGGACAACTTTATGGAAGGGGGCGACACGTCCCCTGTGTCCCTCCCGGGATTTCCGCCTATGGCTGTTACTGTAAACTGACGTCTAGTCCCGCTACGTGGACGTTCCTCTTTGCACTATTGTTAAATAATTAATACGACACAGTGAGTGTCGTATTAATTATATATTATAATATGACAGTCATATATTGAATTCACATGCTGAATGAACGTTTTCAACAAGCACAAAGACGAAAGATGACATGATATGAATTTTAAGGATGTTACTCACTGTAAACCGGTGTCCCGCTGCCCCTGCTACAAAGGGTTTAAAAAATTATGGGGCGTGGAAAACATCATAGGCAGCATATCTCGACAATAGCAGGAATCGACAGAACACCTGTTGAACACCTGTTAACCTCAAATTTCAGGCTGATACAGCTCTCAAACCTGTCCCTTAATTTGACGTTGAAAGAATCGGCACAGCACTTGCGCTTAGGAGCGCGCATTTCTCAGACTGAGGGTTAACGGAGCTGCTGCGTGACCGCGGTAATTTACTGACGGTCCCCAAACTCCACGGCAGCAGTGAGATGCTCAGAAGGACATTCAGCGCTGTTCCTGAGAGTTTTAGTCACACTCACTAAGCTTTGAAAGTTGATGAGACTTGTGGAATGTCTGGCATACTTATATCTACAAAATGATACCAACCTGGATAAAATAGGTGCCGTTTTCATGACGCTATAAACGCTTAAACAGAGAAAAACGAGCGAATGTCGAAAATGACACTAACTTTACTCATCCTGCGGTGGTAACTCAATTCACAGCGACAATAAATACAACCTATTTCTTGTCAACAGATCCATTGGGTCTGTTGACAAGAGTCTGACTTCTGGTCAAGGCGAACCTTGACCAGAAATGACCAGAAATGGGCGAGACAGAGCAAACCTTTTACCTGTGGTACCTTTTCTGCCGAGTGCGAATTATACAATGACAATTGGGGGGATCAACATTTTCTAGAGATGACAAAAATGACAATTTGTCCCTTCTTTAGGAGTGGTCGATATTCTGCCCCTGCTTGCATGTGTTTGACGTCCTCTAGCCTGTTACACCAGCTCGGCAGATAGCGAACAGTTTCCCAAGAAAGAAGCTGAGGTTTCTTTTCAAACTTTACTGAGGAATCACTGTAAAACTAAACAAACATACAAATATGTGTCATTTTATCTAAATACATTCACATACAAACATAAACAAACATGTTTAGATTCATGGAAAAAAGTCCGCTAGCTTAATGCTAACTTATATGGGAAATTGCATAGCGATGCTAGCGGTTAGCATGTACGGATTAGTGAATGTATTTTCTACGGTAAACTCTGTTAATGAACGAAACATTCTCTAAATGCGGTGTTACAACATCTGAACATAAAAATAATACTCACAGGCAAATGTTTTCTGGCCATATAAAAAGAATAAAAAGGATGGGAGTTTTCCTGCTGTCTGTCTCTCTCTAACAACCTGTCAACTGAAACTCTCCCGGACTTCTTGTTGTCTGAACCAGCTACGGAAACACTGAAGGCACAAATTAGCATTGCTACAAGAAAATCTGTGCGTTAAACTCCCCATAATTCGCACTACGCTTTTCTGTCGTCATGTCTGTCATATCCGTCAATTATCCATGCCTTTTAAAGACAAAGAACGATCTTTGTCGCCATCTAGTGGCTGCTACCTTCTGCCGCCACTGGATGGCGACAAAGACCGTTCTTTGTCTTGAAAGGCATGACAACAAAGTCAGACTTTTTCCATTCATAGATATCAAATTTTGCTGTCCTCTCATGGCCACACCCTTTGATAAAAAGTTACAGTTTTAACTCTCAGGTATCTTTAATGTCTTTCCAACTAATTTAATATGGTTTGCAGTGTGTCGACTCATCACACTCAAAGCAGGGATGCCTAATGCAAAAGATGACATTTCCTGTTGCCAATAGGTGGCGCTACAAGGTTTCCTCAATCTGATAGCTGCTATGTATTAAGGATCGGACTATGATCAAACTCATCCGTTTTGGACCAGATTAAACACTTTATGGCCGAGTTACAGTCCATTTCTCTTTCATGGCGAGTCTTCGAAATGACATCAAACTTCACCGCGTCACTGCAGCCACGCCCTCTGGTAAAAAGTTATATGCTTCGCAAACTTTCTTCGGCCATGTGTCTAGATTAGAACAAAAAAAGTTTGGAGTCAATCGGACCAAATCTCTGGGAGGAGTTAAAGTATGAGGGTTGGAAATGACCAAAACATCGGAAAAACTGCATGTTCCATTAAAAATAGCGGACTTCCTGTGGGAGTTAGATCATGGATCCATGAGATTTTTTTGTAGGTCTGAGGATGATACATCAGTCACACAAAGTTCATGTCTGTAGGTGGAAGCATATCGAGGGGCTCGTCGTTTTAAAAAAACAAGGTGGCGCTATTGAGCCACTTTTGTGTGTCCATGCGCAGGACCCATAAAATATGTAAATTTCACAGACAATAAATGCGTGTGCAAAATCTCATGAGTTTTCGAGTATGTTAAGGCCCCCAAAAAGGTGATTCATTTCGGAGAATAATAATAATAATAATAATAATACTAGAAAATTCTGGAGAAATTTTGATATGTGCATGCCCGCTTGCAGCACATTTATTGTCTGTGTGTGTTTACACTTGAGTAAAATGGCCCTCTGCGAAGCAGAGGGCCATTTTACCTTCTGCTTCGCAGAGGGCCATTTTACTGCATAACAATAACTAGAAAATTTCAGAGAAATTTTGAGGCGTGGCCAATTAAGCCGCCCGTCAGCGGATAACCTGATAGAAGACTCGAGAAGTGCATCAGAAATGCACTTCTGGAAGAATGGTCCAAAATCCCCAATAGACACACTTCCTAGAAGTGTTTAAGCTGTTCATGCTGCAAAGGGTGGAGCCACATCATATTGATAAGGAATGGGATGAACTAAAGCTCATATGTGAGTCAAGGCTGTGATCATTCTCATAATATATCATATACTGTGCCTGAAGAACAGGCAGAAAGGGGCGGGGCTTCAGGGGAGCCAGTCACATGTGCGGCTCCTCCTGCGTGTGTATGTGTGTCTGTGAGAGGGGGAGAGAGAAAAAAAAGGCAGCGACCTCCTAATTACACTGTCCAGTCAGTCCAAACCTGGATTTCTGTGTCCGAACAAACGGCTGTAATTCAAAGGCTGAATAAGTTTTTGAAAAAATTCTTGAACCGTGAGCGCCACAAGGCTTTCAGCTACGCGGTGATATATATTTTATTTCGTAAATGTTTTCCGTTTTTAAACTAGAGCAGTTTTAAAAAGTATAAATTTACCCTCTGGAGCAGTAGGCTGTTGATTCTGTCAAAGTCCGATTTTCCATGTCCCGAACAAACTGCTCTAATTCCAAAACCGAATGAGTTTTTGAAAAAATTCTTGAACCGTGAGCGCCACAAGGCTTTCAGCATTACAGGGATATATTTCTTTTTTCTCAAATGTCTACGGTTTTTAAATGACGGCAGTGTAAAAATATGAAACTTTTTCCTGTCAGACGAGACTTTTGAAAAATTTCCCCATAGAAATATATAGGAGCCGGGAAGGACCACCTTGAACTCTAGGTTGATTTGACGGAAAACTAAACACCACACAGACACAGAAGTCACATCATCTGAAAGAGCCTACGTTTGATTGATTTTAACTTGCAAAATGAAAAAAAAAAAAAGGCGTTTTTGGCAGTTTTTTTTTTGATTTTTTTTCCTGCGGGCAGGAACCATACCCTCGCAGGCTTTTCGCGAGGGCCATTTTATGGCCCGCAGAGGGCCATTTTGGGCCATTTTACTGCATAACAATATGTGCTGCCAATGCATTGGCATGCACATAATAAGAAAAAAAGGGAAACCCATCCTGGATACTAATATACGCCTTCTCGAACGCGTTTTTTGTCATTTTCTCAGTCGTTTTTTGGGTTTTTTTTTTTTATTTTTTTCTTCCATAACGAGGGCAGGGTAACCCATGATGCCCTCACAGGGGCATTTTCGCAGAGGGCTATTTTATGGCCCGCAGCGGGCCATTTTGGGCCATTTTACTGCATAACAATATGTGCCTGCCAATGCATTGGCATGCACATAATAATAAACATTCGAAATACTATAGGGTCCTCCCACCCTCGGTGCTCGGGCCCTAATAAAACTCACTGATGAGCATACGTGGTTTAGGAGTCAAGTGAACTCAGGATAAGAATAGGAGCTAGTATGTTAGCTATTAAAACCGGCAGCATTATCTCTATCAGCTACCTTTATGAGCATGAACTGAGAACCAGTGAACAAACATATTCAGCAACACAGACTAATATCAAGTTCAAGAGCACAAGACATAGAATTGTAAGAAAAATACATATAACTTACAAATCCACTAGCAGCAAGAACAGGTGATCATCCATCCTGCAGCATCTTTGCCTCTTTCACCTCGGCCAAAAAGTGTAATCTGATCCAATACTGACTTACTTTTCTTCACCTCCTCAAACAAAACACTCGTTTCTTTTCTTAATTGGCTCTGCCATTGTGTTGGTTTTGAGAATTCCATGTTAAAGAGATTCATCTTGTAGTAAGCTTCCTGCTAACTTTTTCTATGAGTAAATGTCATGGCGTCTGCCTCAATGCTAGGTACAATGGCAATGCAGATGCACTCACTTTGGTGAAAAGTTGTCCTTTTATAAGTTGAATTTCCATTAAAATAATTTTAGAAACATTTTTTTAGGGTTTCAAGTTCTGTCGTGTAATTTTAAAATTGACACACTTTGCTTCAAATGGTTGTAATTCCAAAATAGTAAATTTTATACTTTTAAATTCAAAACTCTGAAATTAAAGCTGAAAGTCAACACATTAATCACAATTAATGTGATTAATTAATCACATCTTCATTGATTTATTTCTAATCTATTGTAGTGTATAAAGCCAAAACAAGAAAAAGAACCCCGTCTTCTGATCTTCTGGACCCAATTGAAGTCATAAATAATTCAGAATTGTTGCATTTTAGATTTTTTTTTTTTATTACTAATTTAAACAAATGTTAAATACTTTCATATAAATTTGGTTCAGCTTTCATACAGGCTCTTCACTTCCCCATTTCCACTTTTTTAAAATCTTTTTTTTCTTGATTATTTTCTTCCATGTCCAAGAGCCATCTGTTTGAAAGTTACAATCTTTACAAAGAATAGGAAAATAAATTAGAATAGAACTTTACCTGGTGGTGGCAAAGTTCTGGGTCCACAATGAACACATGACATGAAGTCCTCAAACCCCCATCTTCATCTTGTCCATAGCTGAAGAGACCATCATCGTGGTCATCTGTGGCTTGCATAGTAACCAGTCCAAAGAACCGCCGATCATCGGGACAACATGCACTGAAAGCTAATTTTTCTGAAGGATAGTTAGCCAGGACCTGACCTCTGTCACTGCACAGACGCACACTGTCATGCATGACCTGGCAAATACAACAAATGCATATTACCACTTGCAACAAGTAAACCAATTAGGCCATTACAATTATCTGACATTGGAAAAAAATAAATAAATAAATAACATAACATAACACAACACAACACAACATAATATATCATAACACAACAAAGGACAGTTTCCTACATTAGCACTAGGGATGGGCATTCGGTGAAGATTTAGTTGTCGATCGTCGGGAGAATTAATGATTAATAATCGATTAATCATGAACATTTTTATATTGAAAAACTATCACAATTATTCTCGATATCGGCGTGATGTTTGTTTTCCCCTTTGGCCTGGTTGCTATGGCCCGTGCAGTGTTCAGTAACCCGGATGTTTGTGGTTGAGAATAACGTAACTTTGAAAAAAAAACAACGATAATAAAAGAAGAGATATCAAGGAGACTACTTAACAAGAACAATTTATATCCCATTATATCAAGGCGCCAGTATTACAGGCTTTTTGTTTCTTAAAAAGATTCTTAAAAAGATGCGCTTGTTGTTGTGCTTGATGTGCACTGCAGCTCCTTCTGGTCCGTGCTAACACCGAGTTGAGGCTAAGCTAGGCTAGGCTGAGATAGAGATGAACCGCATCCACCGCCCTTTACAAGGCTTGGATGCGCATTGTTCAAGTGATACATCATTGTTGTTGTCGATTAATTGTATTTGTAATTAGCATTGCAGTGATTGCAGTACACATGGTCATTTTCTAAATGAAAATGGTCCCACGCCACACTTCGCCGCAACCGCTTCATGATTAGGCGATGACCTACAGAAGCTCGCATGTAACAACTGAGGCCAGCCAGGGAAGGGTGATGGTGAAATATTGCCCCCGTTGACAAATTTCTATCAGTGGCACAGCGAAATGCATTGCATTGTTTGAGGACGTGCACTGATAACCTACGTTCGGATTGTTTTAAAAGAAAAACAAAAAAAAAACCATCCGGTTCATCGACGAAAATGAATGTCTTCGACCAAATTATTAATGATCAATCATCGATTAATTATGCCCATCTCTAATTAGCACATAACTTTTATTTTCAAATTATCTATTTTTAAGTGATAGCACTAATATATCTGTCAACACAGACTACTTGCTTGATCAAATGCTAATTTATTGGATGCCAAACTACATAACATTAAAGGCTTATTTTGTAAATACTGATGAGATTGAACTGGTGCTAATGCAAATATTAAGGTTATTATAAGTGACTGGTTAATAAAGCATTCAAGCAAACCTTCATGAGAACCAATGAATGAATCTTTTGCTCAGCCCTAAGGCGCCTTATGCTCCCTCTAATGGCTTGTAGACTGTCTTTCTCAAAGTTGGCCCCTGCAGAGGCGAGCTCAATTGAGCCAAGATAGCCGATAATCATCCCCACATTGAGGATACCCTCAGTGGGCTCCAGGCAAAAGTTGCCCCCAGCTCCTACATCTTCCTCTTCATGGTGATGAAGCTGAAGATGGGAAAAGTTCAACTCCAGGAAGACTGAATCATCACTCAGAACCTGAGCCATCTCCTCTTCAGAGAGGAAGTTGCTCTGGGAATGAGAGGTGTTCTGATATGGAGGGAAGTCTATATCAGACAGTGGGCGTGGCTTTGGCATTAAGGTGAACCCGGGCTTTTCTTTGTCTGAGCTGCTGGAAGAGTGGCTAGAGTTCTCAAAGATCATGTTAAATATCCCTCCAGACTGCAGCTCCGCCACCACCTTCTCTGCTCTATTAATGCCCAGCTGTTTTGAATCCAGACTGGGTTTGTACCAGCCTCCGCTGACTCCACCACTCGATCTACCGTTGTTTATACCGTTATCATACAAACCATCCAGCTCATCATCACTAGAGCAAGAATCCAGGTATGACGCTGCAACTGTGTTGCTGTTGTGTTGAAGGTTACCAGTGGCGTGTTGATGCTCTCCCTCAACAATGACAAGTTTCAAAACACCAGAGCAACGTCCAATCAGTTTGACCACATCTTCATGTGATGCCTTGGAGACATTTATGTCATTTACAGAGAGAATGTAGTCTCCTGAGCGCAACCCCACATATTCTGCAGGGCTTCCCTTCAGGATGCAGCTGAGGACACAAGGGCTTTGACCGGACAGCGTGAAGCCATACCCAGTTCTCCCTCTGGCCACTTCCACAGTCTGAATATGACCATGCTGTATGAAGGGGGAAGAAGGAGGTGTCAGCTGAGGGACGTCCAGCCCACTTCCACCACAGGGGTGCCTTTTGGATGACGCTTCCACTTTCCTGGACATTGTACCAGGAAGCTGTCTTTTGTCCATTGACAATTTCGTCCAATTGTCCAATTTCAGTTTGTCATTTTAAGTCCTTTGACTTTGCTCAAGCTGGCACACGAGCCACAGGTCTGTTGTCAGGTCGCCTCTAAAAAAAGGGGGCAGTTGTTGCAAAATACAGCAAATTGGTGAGAAGCAGCGCTCAGTTCTGACACAACCTTGTAGACAGCCCCATCTTAGAGTCACTCCTCTTTTCGGGCAAGTTAGCTGTAGCACAAAAGAAAAAAATCAGGTCAGTTATGAGATTATTTCCATTTTAACTTTTCCCTTTTTGGGTGAATTCCAATTCCTCTCTTAACCCTCAATCTCAACCCTCAATCTCAAAAATGCACGCTCCCGCTAAATGCAAGTGCTGTCCCAATTCTAAGAACGTCAAATTGAGGGATGAATTGGAGGCCCGTATCACCCTCAAAATTGAGATTTTCTGACACCACCCTTGGTAGTAAGGGCTACCCAGAAGGCACTGGGTAATTTAGCCAAGACATCTTCGAAAAGGATGGCGACAAAAAATATAGCTACAAATGTAAGTATCTTCATAGTTCTTAAAGATATAAATGTTACGAAACCATCTTATTGTCTTTATTTGAGACTTTTTTTTTTAATGGATTAACATCGTTGTTGCGTAACATTTATTTTTTTACTTTACGATTAGGGGATGCACGATAACTGTTTTTTAAAACTGATACCGATCAGTGTTTTCACAACTTTTGAAAGTAGAAGTTGCGTTGAGTAAAGTAGGAGTTGCAAGGCCCAAAGGGCCTTACAACTCCTACTGCCCCCTAGGGGGGTCTGGGGGCCTGCTCCCCCAGGAAATTTTGAAATTCTAGACTCTCGGAGACGCATTTTCCAGCATTTTGAGACGCAAAATGGGATGTTCAGATACCTTTTTTTTTTTAATTAAAATAACCCTAGCCATAACGTTGCATGTCTTTTGTTAAACAAGAGTAAAGAAAGTAATTGCAAGTTTGAAAGAGCAAAGTGTGATACATGTATTTAATAACAAATCAAATGAAAATAAACTGGTTATTTTATAACTCCATGTTTGCTTGATTTATGATAACATTAACGTCCTTGATATTAATCTGATTCTATAATACATTAGAATGGGCCTTGAAGTTACAAGAGGCTAAACAACGTGTATGTAGTTCATTACAAGTTTGGCTAGTCTCTAATTTACTAACATTCTTACACATTCATCTTTAATTTGGAATGAAAAAGTACAGTTAAAACTGACACATTTATCTGAAATCTGTGCCTAATTAATTTTTGCACCTGTTATAAACCTGACTTACAATACGACCTTGTTCGGAACAAATTATGTAAATTAGTTGGATACCGCTCGATAAAACACTATAATAACAAAATTATTTATTAAATCTGGATTACATTATATATTTACCTGGTACATCCTTTTTCCTTTTGGTTTTTGGCACTGCTAGCTGCCACATCTCAGCCAGCCCACGCTGTCGCTTTTCCGCCATTTTGCTCATCTTGGAATACAGAATATTGTAGCAACCCTGACATTATGTTCATGTTATGATGCTCTGTTATTGTTTAGATGTTCTATTGTTCGGATTACATGAGTTCATTGAATGCATCTCGAGCTGAGGCAGGCAGGTTATTGGGTAGAATAGGTTAGGGGGCGGGACTAGCAACAAAGAGAGACGGAAGCCTGTGTGTTATTGTGGGAGAGCCCGAGAGCGGCTAACTGATTAGCTGCTGTGTTATTCTCCTGTACTGCTGTCTTATTTTTGGCGTGGTTACGACCGACAGTAAACCGGTTCTGATTGAAATAAAGCGACGGTTGTTGAGCACCTTTTCCTCCATTCTTTCTATCGCGTCCAGCCGGACGCTACAATATGTTGTCTTAAATATGCTGCCTCTAAATCTGAGCCTGTTTCCTTTGCTGAACGTTCGATCGACGTATGCAAGCAGATTCAAGCGATGGTGTGGCGAAATTCTCAATGAAACTTTCAAGTTTATTAACTCAAAAACCTTTGTGGACACTTTGCTCTTTTATGAAAACTTTATTTATTTCATAATTTATTTACCCAAGGGAAAGTAGGCGTCGCTGACGTCGCCGACGGCTGTTTTTGAAAACACTGCCGATAACCGATAACTCTCAGCTCCTAAAGGCCGATACCGATAACACAAACATATACCTAAGATCATTACAACAATACTATGAACAAAATCAAAAATAGTTTTGACTTTTTAAATGAACAGATATTGTTTTTTTTCCAATGAAAAACTATTGGCAAGCCTCTCAAACATTTTCTCAAAGCTATCAAACAAACCTATTTGATATCTCACATCAACTGAAATACAGTTCATTACTGACTGATATAAAAAATATAAGGCTCCTTGAACTGATGGAAATACATGCATCAAAATTACAAACTGAAAAAGATTAAAATCTAAATGATTTTGGATTATGGTTCCATTTAAATTAATACCTTTAATTAAAGTAAATGAGTTTCAGTAGTTTTTATTTTTTAATCTCATGGAAGCTTTAGATGAGAGGAATGAGGGAGAGGAGAGACTCCTGCTGACTTGCGCACGTTAGCATTAGCCTCCGTTAGCTCACGTTAGCGTGTTTTCAAAACTCCATGGAAGCGATTGTTATGTTGTAGGTGGCTGATCAGGTTTTACGTATTAAAGCTTGTGCTTCCCTCCTCATAGAATTCACTCAGAGGACCAAACTATCTTCTTCTGAAACTTTAACGAAGTTCCACGCCGCCATGTTTGTTGTGATCAGCACAATGCATGCTGCATTCAAGGTGTAACGTAAATTCCCACATTCCCTCGTTTGCTAGTCGTTCTTTCAGCCTTTTCTATTTTATTCTTTTTTTATGTGTAACATGAGGGGAAATACTGCGAATATCAGTTCAAGTCAGCAACTACTAAAATTATGACCGACTGAACAAGTTGTTTTCTGGCATGAGGGGGTATTCTTGATTTTCCTTACTGAGTAATCGTTTTTCTGATTATGCCGACGTTACTTGAACATAACATTCACTGCCGGTCATTCAAGGCTCAGAGGGAGCGAGGTACTGCCGTGTTGACAGAAATATATATGTTATCAGGGCTATTCGTCATGATATCGGACTTATCGGGATGACATCATAATTTCCTGATATCGGCCCGATAGTTATCGTGCACCCCTATTTACGATGTTTGCTGCCGGCGGTCCCGCCCGGCTTCATGTTACTTGTATACCTTGATGTGTAGTGACAGAGGACTGAATAATGTATCCTCTATTGTGTTATTTGCTAATATTATTTGGAGAATATACAGCTCTCTTTTCAATGTTATCCCTGTGTCATTTCAGGGAATACAGAGACAACACGGGCTCTGATACATTTCAGTCTGAAGACGTAACTGCACTCGAGGGGTGTCCCATTTCTAAGTCACAAGATAGCCCTGACACTTACTTTCGAGGGTTTAGATTGAGCGCCAAAAATTGAGGGTTAAGTGCGAGGGTTGAGAGGCTTAAAAGAGGAATTGGAATTCACCCCAATTCTACTAAATTCATCCTGGCTTATTTAGTTGCACAAACACCAAACCAGATTAAGAAGGCATGGCTTTGTCAAGCCAGGTGTAACTAATCTTGGTGCATGCACATTAACGGTTTTCTTAAGCAGACCACGAGGTCTATCGGGGATTTACTAATTCAGAAATGGAGAGAATGCATGTTGCTTATGTTTCACAAAGTGAGCAACAGCTTATAATAGAAACGTGACGTTAAACACCTAATATGTTAAAAAGGGAAATACAGCTACTATCAACAAACTTTGAGAATCTGACTGGCAGACAATAGAGATTAAAGATTAAATGATTAAAGATTAAATGTGTCATAGTCCAATTAATAAGGTACAATTGAAGAGATCATTAACAAAATAAGTTCTTACTGTGGACAATATCAAAATTAAGTTGGGTACCTTTGACTATACTGGATTTTAATTCCATGAGAGGCACAGAGGTATATATAAAACTTTGAACATGGAAACACATAGTTATATTATTCCTTAATATTCCTAATAAATGCATATGACAGTCTATACAGCTTGGAAGGCGGCAAATGGTGGATTTTGTTGAAATTATCTGCATCTCTAACTGATTATTTACTGCTGAGAGGGGCGGAAAGAAAAAGAATCAGTCTATCCAGCAGATGACTTTATGAGCAACATAACATCCAACAAGAATGTCAGAAACATTATTATGAAAATGTCTTTCTCGGTCAAACATTTTTGAGAACATGAAACTATAAAATGATCTTTTTGCTACCCTTTACTGCTCTGTAAAATAAGTGAGATCTCATTTAAATTCATTCATGCAGTGAAAACCATTTCAATGAAGAAGAAAAGGAATTTGGATCTTAAATGTACAATATTTTAATCAGGAAAGAAACTTTACTTTTCACTTGTAGACTGATAATGTTTTTGTTTTTTTCATTGAAAATGTGTAAGATTTTTCAGATAAATATGTTTGGTGGAGAAATGTAACCTCAAAAAATGCTGGATATTGTTAAGTTATTTATAATCTCTAGGAATTACAATATCCACAACTAGGGGTGAGTATTGGCAAGGACCTCGCAATATGATATGTATCATGGTACTTGGGTCACGATACAATATTATCACGATATCACGATATACTGCAATATTCTACCCAGTTTATATCAAAATTAAAAGTAGAGATGAAAAATCAAGTTGCTGTATATGTTCATCAGATGATATTGATCATTCAGAGGACAAATTGAGTCAATACTATTTGCTTCAAAACAACCTATTTATTGTTTATTATTAGTGTTTTTGGTACAGTATTCACAATGCATCTAATACATGAATTTTCCTTAAAAAAAAAAAATTGATATTAGGAGCTGAAAAGTCGATATTATATTGGGCGGCCGAAAATCGCAATATATTGCCAAATCGATTTTTTTTCACACCCCTATCCACAACTCCATATACCAAACCCCAGTGCTCTTAGCTTTAACATTTACATAGAAAACCTGAAACTTGGGTTAGATATCAAAACTCTGTCTGGAATTGTGAAACTTCCTCAAGCATTAATTTTAATTCATTACTAACTGTAATTCTTCATTGTTGTCCAATTTACAGCTTTGTTCATTTTTGTAGTATCTTGTATATGTTGTTGATTCATTTTAATTAATTTCATTTAAACAAAGTAGGAACAGCCCTCAGAGCTGTCAGACTGCAGGTAAACTTAAAAATATTAAAGTAATGTAATGATCTTAAATATCTTAACTTTTTAATTATCTGTTTTTTATTAAGATGACATCTGTCTTTGGTTTAAGTCAGTCAGCTATTTGACCGCAGTCAAGTGAGCCATCATCAAGTGAGCCTGGACACACCAGCTGCCGCCGCTGCCGCGATGTGCCTCTATACCAGAATGTATGGTACATAAGCCCAATGCAACGAAAAGACAGAGATGCACGGTAGCGGTAATACAACTTATATATCACCATACCATTGTCAAATCACATTTTCGTGCACATAAATGTAATAGACAAATCACATTATATATAATATTGAATTATATCATGTTATATTATAAACAAGAAGAACTTCTGCCATTGTCGGAGAATAATCACATCTTATTGCTCATGACGTCCTATTGCATAGATGTGAATGAAATCAAAAGACTAAAAACATGAAGTCCTGGCTCATTATTTCCTGATGTTTGAGCCATATTAAATACAACACACTCTCCAAATGACATACTAAGGTACATAAAAGATCACCATAGAAAAATGGACAACAGAAACCACCCGAGTCTCTCTTTATAGTATTCAAAACAGTCGTAACTTAACCTTCCAAAATGCTTCATTCTTCAAAGACGATGCAGAAATTCCACTGGATTATTGTTGCCAGTGATGTTGACTATGACCACAGTAATCTGTAGAAATATGAAGAAATGTAAAGGTCAAGTCCACCCAATTCTCCCTTGTCAATATTCAAAAGCGTCATAAATGAACCTTGATGCAAAACTTTAAAGAATGACACCAAATGACCAACATGGTTTCTGATTGTGGAAAATTTAATGGATGATCACTATAGTGTTTCAGGGTCTGATTACATTACCCAATGGATGATTATCATCCCAAATGTATGACTGGTAAGTCATTTGCAACATCTCAACGAGCGAGCAAATTACAGAACACATAAATAATAAGCAAAAGTATATCAACAATTAAAGTTAATTTCAAACATACTCGTCACAATTAGGACTAGGGATGCACATTTCGGGTTTTTTTATGACCGTTAACTGACGCCCTTTAACGATTAATAACCATTAACCGATAAATCCGGGAGGGTTGGCTACTGCGATGTTGCGCGCGTTGTCGTGGACGCATGCGGACACTTCCCCGTGTATACTCTCGCGGCAATGTGTCGCCGTCAGGTTGTCGCAGAGATGCCGTCGTCACTTTTGATTTATACTAGCGTGGTCTCGGCTATGTTATTCCACGCCACAACGCAAGAGCGACAATCACGAACTAGCTAAACTTAATAAACTTATCTTTTGTGTTTTTCCACTTCCTCACCGTCTCGGCCGTATCCAGACCCACATTCATCGCAATCCCCCTCCAGGAATTACTAGAATATGTGCTGTCTTTGTAGTGTGGAGAACCAGAATCGTACAGATGTGGGTACTTCCTCATTTCTTCGATGACGCGCTCTTTTCTATGCGGATGTAGAATTGACCAATCAGAGGCCTGTTGCACCTGTCGACATGCCCCCATGAGTTGACTGAATTACGAAGCTTAAAAACAAAATTGACCGTTAGTATTAATCGGTTAGAGTTACTGTTATCGGTTAACGGTTAAACGGTTAACCATGTGCATCCCTAATTAGGACCCTACAAAAGAGCCCAGTTTGAAAACCTTCAAATTGGAGATGGAGGAGTGCAAGAGTCAAATTAAGCATTGTCTAACAAATATTATTTTTTCCTTTACTCAAAAGGCATGGCGGACTTTAAAATGTCTGGAAGACATAACAAAAACCATTGGCCAATGTACAGAACCTAGAGCCAGTGTCACTGATAGGGATGCACATGGTTAACCGTTTAACCATTAACCGATAACAGTAACTCTAACCGATTAATACTCACGGTCAATTTTGTTTTTAACCTACGTAATTCAATCAACTCATGGGGGCGTGTCAACAGGTGCAACAGGCCTCTGATTGGTCAATTCTACATCCGCGTAGAAAAGAGCGCGTCATCAAAAAAATGAGGAAGTACCCACATCTGTACGATTCTGGTTCTCCACACTACAAAGACAGCACATATTCTAGTAATTCATGGAGGGAGATTGTGATGAATGTGGGTCTGGATACGGCCGTTAAGGTGAGGAAGTGGAAAAACGCAAGAGACAAGTTTATTAAGTTTAGCTAGTTCGTGATTGTCGCTGTTGCGTTGTGGCGTGGAATAACATAACGGAGACCGCGCTAGTATAAATCAAAAGTGACGGCGGTATCTCTGCGACAAGCTGACGGCGACACATTGCCACGAGAGTATACACGGGGAAGTGTCGGCATGCGTCCACGACAACATCGCGGCAGCCAACCCTCCCGGACTTATCGGTTAACGGTTACTAATCGTTAAAGTTTAACGGTCATTAAAAAAATCCAAAATGTGCATCCCTAGTAATTGTAGAATGTCAGAGGTAGTCCTGTGTTTTAATTGTTCATGAAGTTAATTACCAATCAGTACCAATGTCTTTTTGTCTGGAGTGTTGAAATCTTCAGTTTAGATGCTGTTCTACACATGAGTCAATATAGAAAAGTGATAAGTAATATATTACCACCAGTGCATGAATATATTTTAACCACAAAAATGTTGCAGTCAAGGGTTTTTAAAATGTGCATCAATTTTCATGTCCATTTCTAATTGGTGTCATTTTAGCAGATTCTGTTAAATGCCTTGTAAAATTCGTGTCATACCCCACCATCTCTTGTTTGCGGAGCACTTCCACAGTCAAACATGACTTTGAAACTGTAGATGCTGAAGCTGTGAACAGTCCTTCAGGTGACTGAAAGGACTGTTTTAAGTTGGCTGTAAGTTGTAAAATTTGCTTTAGATTTAAAAGGCACTCTGTGAAAAGTCTGCTTTCAAAGACAAAGGCATCTCTCTTCCATTGTTCAGCCTACTGCTGTTTTAAGGACTGTCCTGTTGAGGCGCAGGTGAAAATGACAGATGAAAGCAATTTAAAAGCAGTGGTGGTGTTTTCAGGAGGTAGTTTATGATACAACAACACCCAAGACACAAAAGATTGGCCTATGCATGATGAGTCTCGAAAGCCCAGTGCAAAGATGCAGCAGACAAAACTACCTAGTAGTCTTTATCTGGAACCGATGCACAGTCTGCCACCAAGTGTTGTAGACCCAGGATGCAGAGAAGATGGCATAAAGAAAGTCATGTTAAAAAACATAGCATGGACTCAAAGGCATCTTAATACGGTACTACACACCAAAGAAGTACTTTCTCTCACATGCCACCCTTTGGTCTGGATTGATGTTCGGTACATATTAAAACTCATTCACTGCCAGCCCGTTTCAGAGTCCGTTTTCCGATAATAATATCGTATTTCACGACTATGTGAACACCGAAGCCCCCCTAAATAAAGGGGAGAGTCTCTTCTGTCCTCAGAAAAAAGAATTTTGTTCCTACCGTTTGCCGTTCGTTCGTAATCTGCAGTAGAATGTAGCAGCCATCTTCTCTCTCACTCGCAGATGCCCTCGGGGAGGGGCAAATGGCGGCTTCATAGAGAGTGGCGATGCTGCCCTCTGGTGGATCGGGACACTAACTACAATGTCCAAAACTCTTAATATTCATTGTGATGCTCTGTCTAGCGATGCCAGTTACACATATTGGACAAATATTAGACAAAATGACATCTAAAGATGTCAATGGCAGTGAATGAGTTAAGTGCAAAATTCAATACCATATGCATTCTGACTGAAATGTTTGCATGCTGTAACTTAAGATTCCCATCTTTACTTTAGGGGATCTTGGATGTCATGGTACAGGCCCAGCTTACTCACAATTAAGTAAGCACTACAATGAAGTCAGCCAGTCAAGGAAACAGGTCATATCCCAATTGTTATCGCTTCTAGGGATGCACGATAACTGTTTTTTAAAACCGATTGTTGGAGCTATTTGTCACATTTTGTAATATTCCTTAGTTAAACATTTAGTTAATTATTTTTTGTTTTGTTAGAAGTATTCACCTTTAGTTTCATTAGAACATTAGTATAGTTATTTGAGTTAATTTAGTATTTGTTAATGCTTTTATTTTGAAGGTACTGGGTAGCTGGGGCGCACTGGGTGAATTTACATAATGAGTACGCAGGCACAGGTGAGCAGGCACCGGGAAAGGGAATGGTTTTTTACCAGGGCAAGAGAGGCGGCAGAGGCCATTGTTCTTTGTTGTTTGATTGCCAACTTGGAGAAAATAAACCCAAGAAACATAACCTTTTGCCTGGACAATGGACTTCTTACCTGCGTAATTAAATACCCTGGGTGCCTCAGTGGCCGTTTGATTTGATTTGTTTTATTCGTTTGAATTTTGAGTTCAGGACAAATAGCCACTACACAAAGTAAAAAACCTCCCCTAAAGTGAGCATTCTTGTGGATGGACTTTGTTGGAAGCTTGGATCGCTCAAATGTGAAAGAGGATTGCTGGAAATAAAAAGACACGGCGTTTGGAGAGTGTGGCCTACGGACATCGCACAAAACTACTCAACAACATCGGTATGTGAAAATATTTGCTTGAAGGCTGTACTGGAAAACAGCGTAACTATTGGAGTGTTTTGAGTCATTGTGTAACTGGATGAATATTGAGAGTTTTTTGAAAGTTTGTACGGGCTTTGAATGACGCGCTTGTGATTGCGCAACACCTCACCGAACAGCCACACTCACTTTCATTCATAAAATATCCGATGCGGAGCCGTGTCTGTGTAACGAGTGTTTTCCCTGCATTCCCTGACTGTTGCAAGCCAGAGTGGAAATTAAAGGAGACTGATAAGTGCTTGATATAAAGTAAACATGTCTGAAGTTGCATCAAATGTCAAGAGTGACACGTCCGCGCTCTCAAAACGGAGCATTAAGTTTACATCAAAGGGCTTGGCATTTTATGTCAAAACGTGCCAAGAAAAGAGGTCTTTAAAATGCAAACAAGCAAAGAGGAACATGGAACAAATGCGTGTCTTGTTGGAATCCACTGACAATGTGAACTCTGTGCAATCTCAGCTTGATAAATTTGTCAAGTGTTATGAGGAAGCTAATGACATGCATGAAGCCATCTTAAACATGAATTTGCCGGAGGATGAAGTTGAACGGCAAAATACATATTTTCAAGCAAAAAGGACAATGTTTTCTGATTTCATTGCAAATGTGGAGAGTTGGTTATCTGATGCTGGTCGCCCATATGTGCAATCAAATGACAATGATACTGAACATCTTGATCATCTAAGTGTGGTTTCTGATGAGATTAATCCTGAAGACAGTGCTTCAAACATTTCATGTCAAGAGGAGAATCTTTCCAGAGCACATTCTCGGTTATCCAAAGCATCGTCCACTTCATCTGCAAGAATAAAAACAGAAGCTGATAAGGCAGCACTTATGGAGCGCATGGCTGCATTAAAAAGGAAACACTTATTGGAAGCCAAAGAGGAGGAACTCAGAAAGGAAAAGGAACAACTGGCCTTGGAAACTGAGCTGGCTGCAGCCAATGCAAAACTTCATGTACTGGAAATCAATTCAAAGTGTGGTTCTAAAGGATCTGATGGAATGAACTCATATCTTGAAAGGAATCGGAATGAGCCACGTGGAACAAGCCGGCTGAATCCTCATGCTGATGTTTTTGTTGCAGAAAAGGATGATGCAAATAAGTTTCAGAGTAAATCTCACCTTGATGCTCATGCTGTCACTGTCAGGCCTAAACAAGTGGCAATGACACGAACTGACATCAGACCACTAATGACTAATACCCAAGTGAAAACAACACAAATGGTTTATGATGCTCAGCATACAGGATGTGAATCCTATACTGTCAGACCTAAACAAGCAGCAGTGACACAAACTGACAGCAGCCCAGTGATAAGTCAAACTCAAGCACAAACAACACAAGTGGTTCATGATACTCTGAATCTAGCCAGCAGCAATAACACCTGCAATGATATTGTGAACATCATGCAACGCCAGAATAACATCACTGAATTATTGGTTCAGCAAAATTTAGCATCTGCTCTGCCAACGAGAAATATTTCTGTGTTTGATGGTGACCCTCTTCAGTTTCAGTCCTTCATGAGAGCTTTTGAAAACTGTGTAGAAGGAAAAACTAACAACTTCAGTGACTGCTTGACATTTTTGGAACAGTACACCAGGGGGCAGCCAAGAGACCTTGTAAAGAGTTGCCAGCATCTACCACCTAGCAGGGGATACCAAAGAGCTAAATCCCTTCTTGTTGAACATTTTGGCAACGAATATAAAATTGCTTCTGCTTACATGGACAAGATTCATAACTGGCCCCCCATTAAAGCAGAGAATGTCCAAGCACTGCAATCCTTTTCTCTGTTTCTTCGAGGCTGTTCCAATTTAACACAGCAAATTATGTACATGAAGGAGTTGGACATGCCCTCAAATCTTAGAAACATTGTGTGATGAAACTTCCCTACAAGCTACGGGAAAAGTGGCGAAGTGTTGCATGTGATCTGCAGGAGCAAAATGGATGCAGAGCAGTGTTCACTGACCTTGTGACCTTTGTTGAGAGACAAGTCAGAATAGTCTCTGACCCACTTTTTGGTAATATTCAAGATCTGCAACCTGCCAGCCGCAGTAAAGTCTCCAATGCTAGTCATGCAAAGCAAAGAAGAAATGGAAGCACTTTTGCCACCAGTGTCACTGCAGTGAGAGAAAGAGAAAAAATCTATATGGATAAAACCACCAAGTCCTCTTCTGCCCAAAGCGACCTCAAATGCTGTTTATTTTGCAAACAAAACAGTCACTCTCTGGATAAATGCTCACACACTTCAAGTCAAAGATGCATCGGGACAAGATAAATTTCATAAAGGAAAATGGAATTTGTTTCGGTTGCTTAAAGGTTGGCCACACAAGCAAAGACTGCAGGAGTCGTTTGGATTGTAGTGTGTGTGTCACCAGAAGCATCCATCAGTCCTTCATATTCAAGAAAGGGATAAAAGTTCATCCTTTAAAGATACACAGGAATCTGTGAGCCCTCCACTGAGTGTTTCTTCTGGACTGTCTCAGACATGTGGTCATATAGGGGCCGGTGGTGATGAGGATGATGCTGTCTTCTCCATTGTTGCAGTCCAGGTTAAGTGCCAGATGAGCAACAAAGTTGTGCAAACATATGCATTTCTGGACCCTGGGAGTTCAGGCACATTCTGCACTGTCAGTCTGGCAAAGAGACTGGGTCTAAGCGGCAAACCAGCCAACATTTTGTTAAAAACTATGGGTCAGAAAAAGATTGTGAGTACTACTGTACTGTCTGGTTTGGAAGTGTCTGGCATGGAGATGGATGATTTTATTGAGTTACCTAATGTTTTGACTCAAAAGACCATGCCAGTGTCAAGATTGAACATTCCACGGCAAGAGGATATTGCAAAGTGGTCTTATTTGAGGAACATAAAGCTTCATGATGTGGATGCAGAGGTGGATTTGCTCATTGGTACGGATGCACCAAAAGTAATGGAACCCTGGGAGCTGATAAACAGCCAAGATGAGGGACCATACGCAGTCCGCACCAGAGTCGGCTGGGTAATTAATGGACCACTGCGTGGTGGAGACAGCAACAGAGTCAAGACTGGCTGCTCTGTTGTCACAACCAATCGCATATCTGTGGAACATCTGGAAGAGATGCTCGTCAGTCAATATAATCACGACTTTAATGAAAAAACATCAGTGGAGCAATTGGAAATGTCAAGAGAGGACATTAAATTCATGGAGATTGTGCAAACTACAACAGAACTGAAAAACGGACATTACTGTATTGACTTACCCTTCAGAGAAGAAGATCCTGTCTTGCCAAATAATCGCTGTGTGGCAGAGCAGCGGCTTCAAGGCCTGAAGAGGAAATTTGAGAGAAATGTCAAGTACAAGGAGGAGTACACTTCATTTCTCAGTGACATGTTGGTTCAAGGCTATGCTGAAATGGTACCCACTGATCAGTTGGAACAAGATGATGGAAAGGTGTGGTACATTCCCCATCACGGAGTACATCACCCCACCAAAGGAAAACTGAGAGTTGTGTTTTGACTGTGGGGCCATATATAAAGGAACATCACTGAACCAACAGCTGTTGCAGGGCCCCGATCTCACCAACTCTCTTATCGGGGTCCTCATTCGGTTCAGGAAAGAACCTGTTGCAGTCATGGCGGACATCCATGCCATGTTTCATCAGGTACGGGTACCTGATAAACATGTGAACTTTCTCCGCTTTCTTTGGTGGCCCCAGGGCAACATTGACCAAGAACCAACAGAAACCAAGCATCCTGTCATTCTTTCAAAAGATCTGCATGTTTCCCAGCTTATTTTACGTCATATCCATCAACAACTGGGACACGCTGGTAGAAACCACATGCTGCACAGGCTTCGACAGAGATATTGGATAATTAATGCCAACTCTGCTGCAAGAAAGACAATTACAGAATGCACAGTGTGTAGACGTTACAGAGGAAAACTTGGAGAGCAGAAGATGGCAGACTTACCTGAGGAGAGGGTCATGCCAGACAAAGCTCCTTTTACAGATGTAGGAGTTGATTATTTTGGCCCCCTGGAGGTGAAGAGAGGAAGAAGCCTTCTAAAAAGGTATGGAGTGCTTTTCACCTGTCTGACCAGTCGTGCAGTGCACCTGGAGGTGGCACACACCCTTGATACAGACTCTTGCATTAATGCTGTGCGGCGATTTATCTGCAGAAGAGGTCCAGTGTCAAGTTTGAGGTCTGACAATGGAACAAATTTCATTGGAGCCAACAAAGAGTTAAAGCAAAGCCTTGCTGGTTTGAATAACGAGAGAATCCAAGGCGCCTTGATTCAAGATGGAATTAAGTGGAGCTTTAACACACCAGCAGCCTCACATCAAGGTGGCATTTGGGAGCGTCTGATTCGTTCAGTAAAGGGAATACTCTCCTCTGTGCTTGGACAGCAGGTATTGGATGATGAGGGCCTGCAGACGCTGTTTTGTGAAGTGGAAGCAATACTGAACGACAGACCCATCACAAAGGTCTCGGATGACCCCAATGACCTTGAGGCCCTAACACCAAGTCATATTCTTTTGTTAAAAGGAAAACCCATCTTTCCACCAGGACTTTTTGAGCAGAGTGACCTGTACACCAGGAGAAGATGGAAGCAAGTACAGTACATTGCACAACTCTTTTGGAAAAGATGGACATCTGAATACTTACTTGTGATGCAGGAAAGACAAAAGTGGACAAGGCCAAGAAGAAGCTTCTCTCCAGGAGATATTGTCATCATCGCTGATGCTACAGCTCCAAGAAGATCCTGGATGATCGGCCGAGTTCTGAGCACCAAGTCTGACTCCAAAGGCTTGGTCCGTTCTGTGTGTCTCCAAACTAAGAGCAGTGTACTGGAGAGGCCCATAACGAAGATCTGCCTGCTCCTGGAGGCCACAGTCTAGGATCAAAGACATTTATTCATTCTTTCTCTCTCACTTTCTATTCTGTCCTCCCTCTGTCTTTCTTTTTTCCAAACAGACATCTGGAAGAAGACAGAAGAATATACATAGTATAGTTAAGATAAAAGTAGAGAGAATAGCTCCCCTGTAGAATAAAAGTAATTGTGAGTTTATATTTTTCACAATTAGGGGCCGGGATGTTGGAGCTATTTGTCACATTTTGTAATATTCCTTAGTTAAACATTTAGTTAATTATTTTTTGTTTTGTTAGAAGTATTCACCTTTAGTTTCATTAGAACATTAGTATAGTTATTTGAGTTAATTTAGTATTTGTTAATGCTTTTATTTTGAAGGTACTGGGTAGCTGGGGCGCACTGGGTGAATTTACATAATGAGTACGCAGGCACAGGTGAGCAGGCACCGGGAAAGGGAATGGTTTTTTACCAGGGCAAGAGAGGCGGCAGAGGCCATTGTTCTTTGTTGTTTGATTGCCAACTTGGAGAAAATAAACCCAAGAAACATAACCTTTTGCCTGGACAATGGACTTCTTACCTGCGTAATTAAATACCCTGGGTGCCTCAGTGGCCGTTTGATTTGATTTGTTTTATTCGTTTGAATTTTGAGTTCAGGACAAATAGCCACTACACCGATACTGATAACCGATAACTTTCAGCTCCTAAACGCCGATACCGATAACACACACATATCCCTAAGATCATTACATCAATACTATGAACAAAATCAAAAATAGTTTTGACTCTTTAAATTAACAGATATTTATTTATTACTATTGGCAAGACTCTCAAACATTTTCTTAAAGCTATCAAACAAACCTATTTGATATCTCACATTAACTTTAATAAGGTTCATTACTGACTGATATAAAAAATAAAGGCTCCTTGAACTGATGGAAATACATGCATCAGAATTACTAACTGAAAAAGATTAACATTTAAAGGATTTTGTCTTGTGATTCCATTTAAATTAATACCTTTAATTAAAGTAAATGAGGTTCAGTAGTTTTTATTTTTTATTCTCATGGAAGCTTTAGATGAGAGGAATGAGGGAGAGGAGAGACTGCAGCTGGCTTGCGCACATTAGCATTAGCTTCCGTTAGCTCACGTTAGCCCGATTTCAAAACTCCATGGAAGTGATTGTTATGTTGTAGGTGGCTGATCAGGTTTTACGTATTAAAGCTTGTGCTTCCCTCCTCGTAGAATTCACTCGGAGGATTCGTCACAAATAACCACCAAACTATCTTCTTCTGAAACTTTAACGACGTTCCACGCCGCCATGTTTGTTGTGATCAGCACAATGCATGCTGCATTCAAGGTGTAACGTAAATTCTGACATTACCTCGTTTGCTAGTCGTTCTTTCAGCCTTTTCTATTTTTTCTTTTTTATGTGTAACATGTGGGAAAATACTGCGAATATCAATTCAAGTCAGCAACTACCAAAATTATGACCGAGTTAACGAGTTGTTTTCTGACATGAGGGGGTATTCTTGATTTTCCTGATTGAGTAATCGTTTTTCTGATTATGCCGACGTTACTTGAACACAACATTCACTGCCGGTCATTCAAGGCTCAGAGGGAGCGAGACACTGCTGTGTTGACAGAAATATATATGTTATCGGGGCTATTCGTCCTGATATCTGACTTATCGGGATGACGTCATAATTTCCTGTTATCGGCCCGATAGTTATAGTGCATCCCTAATCGCTTCATTTGATATCATCAATATGGAATGACTACACATGTATGGAGTATCTGTAATTCTAGCAAGGGCTATTTAATTCGCAGAACTTCACACAAGACAAACGTACACAAGACATTATGGAGAAAAAGCAAGTGAGACATGATGAAAGTAAGGTTCCAAAGGAATTGCCTGACTAGACTTCATGACTTCATCACCTCATATCAGAAGATGCATGATGCCCTGCTCCTAGAATATGCTGATGCAGATAGGCTTGGGCGGTATCCAAATTTTGATACCGTCAAACTTTTCTCACATTTTACCGGGGTATACGGTATTCCCGCGACTATTAAGGCGAACAAACACAACAGGTGGACGCCGCGCGTCAAAACAGCCGTCCCCATTATGTGCGCCGCCGCGGGGCTTTACGCCTGAAAAAAAGGCGAATTTACCTCGAAACAGCAGTTCAGTGCTTCAATATAAACTTGGCTCAACTACAGTTGTTATTTATTTGTGTATTTCTTGCTTTTCACTGTAGTTTTAACTGTTCCTTCTCTGCTCCAGCTCCTCTCTCTGCCCAACTACCTTTATAGTGCGCTTACTTTACTTTCCTTTACTTTACCACATCAGACACTTTACTTTATAGAAAGTGTCTGATGCTGAACGTTTCACTACCTATAAATTCTTCAACATAAAAGTCCAACATTATTAGTTTCATTAGAAGCTTTTATTTTGAAGCAGCAAACTCAGGAAGTGTTGTTTTCATCGTCACTACCTTAACAGGACGAGTCAAACCGACATCAGTTGCGAGCGAACATGAATAAACGGTAAAATAAAGCAGAACACACAGTACACACAGCGATACAGGAGAGAAACTAAACTTTAAACCACAGAAATCATTCATTGCATTTTTTTATGACGGTATTGAAACTGATACCGCTGCTATTTTTAAATACCGGAAGTATACGGCATTACCGTAATACCGCCCAAGCCTAGATGCAGAGAGATCCAGAGAGAGAGTAGGCATTTATTATTAGACTCGTCAACATTCACAAAATAAGGACTGAGTGTCAGAAAGATGTAGAAATTACAAATTAAAACTCTTAAGTCCAATAGGATGGAAGAAGGGAAGAGTGGGGCGCAAAGGGGTCTACGTCTTACCACTGTGACAAGTATGGCGCTTTCAAGATGCGCCGCGGACGGCTGCCTCGGTGTGTTGGTGCACGTTGTTTTCTCTGCTGCAGGAGAAGCTCTCCCAGCTGAGCGTACCTGACTCCACCTGCAGGTGGATCACAGATTTCCTCTCTGACAGGAAACAGTATGTGAAGCTGGGAAAACACATCTGGAACCCACAGACCATCAGTACTGGATCCCCCCAGGGCTGTGTTTTCCTCTGCTCTTCTCCCTGTACACTAACAGCTGCACCTCCAGTCACCAGTCCGTCAAGCTGCTGAAGTTTGCAGATGACACCACCCTCATCGGACTCATCTCTGATGGTGACGAGTCTGCCTACAGGTGGGAGGTTAACCACCTGGT
Organism: Hirundichthys speculiger; assembly: GCA_018398805.1. Taxonomy (NCBI): domain Eukaryota; kingdom Metazoa; phylum Chordata; class Actinopteri; order Beloniformes; family Exocoetidae; genus Hirundichthys; species Hirundichthys speculiger. The sequence continues at coordinate 77,993 of JAGFBZ010000385.1, read as the reverse complement.
GCCCTGGTGCAGGCAGAACAGCTTTGAGCTCAACGCTCTAAAGACAGTGGAGATGGTTGTGGACTACAGGAAGAACTCAGCCCCACCTGCCCCCATCACCCTCTGTGACTCCACTATTGACACTGTGGAGTCTTTCTGCTTCCTGGGAACTGTCATCTCCCAGGACCTTCAGCGGGAGCTGAACATCAGCTCTCTCATCAAGAAAGCACAGCAGAGGATGTATCTTCCTGAGGCAGCTGCAGAAATTCAGTCTGCCGAAGACAATGATGGTGCAGTTCTACACAGCCATCACTGAGTCCATCCTCACCTCCTCCATCACCATCTGGTCTGCGGCTGCCACCGCCAAGGACAAGAGCAGGAGGCCTGTGATTTATACAACTACCTAAAAACATCTTCTCTCAGCATCATACTTCATTTTGGAGGATTTTTATTTTTCTCTTGCATTAAATTGAATCCATGATTCAAATTGTAACAGTTTTTTTTCCCCCTTTGAGAATCACTGATATCAGCAGTCTACGGGGGCGTATGGGGCGGCGAAAAACACTAGCGACCAAAATTGCTAGCTGGCTAGCAACTTCAAAAACCTGGTAGCCCGGGGCTACTTGGTAAAAATTCTAATTTTATGCCCTGAGCGGCCCTCGAGGACTTGAGTCCAACACCTGTGATCTACATCAATGATTCCTAAAGTGTGGGCCGCGACCCCCTGGTGGGCCGTCATGGTACTGCAGGTGGGCCGTGAGAGGTCATTAAAATTAAACAAATGTGTTTTAAATCCTCGATCATTTTTAAATATGTTTTTAATTGCTGTAAAATATTCATGACATGATTAAAAAAACATTAAGAAGTAATAAAATAAACCAGTTAAGTGTTAATCTACTGTCATCTTAACTTAATATGACAAGTGTCACCTTATTTGTCGACCCCTTACATTAATATCGGATCATGGTTCCTTGTCCTGTATGTTGATCACAGTTGTGATTAAAGGTTTTGGTGGGCTGTGGAGATTTTTCACATTTCAAATTGAGCCTTGGTATTCTGAAGTTTGGGAATGGCTGATCTACATCATGAGCCACTATACAGCTGGGGTGATCATCCATGGCAAGAGAGAATTGCTCCAGAGGCAGAACTTGTCAAAGGACAACTTGGTGTCTGTTCTGAGTGGTACGTGTTTAAGTGTAAATAGATGAGGGAATTTATACATGTTCGTTCTGTCTGGACAATAGTATCATATGCTTTTGGCAACATTGCTGTGGAGAGCTGAGAGCTGGGGAAAGTTAAACACACCTACATTTACTCCAAGGTAAGTTAACTTTGTTTATTAGATGATTGATTTAACCACCGTTTAGTAAAAGTAATATGTTTTAGCAGCAGGGAGGGTGATGAGTTCTCTGTTAGCATTAGCTCTGGTCCATAGGTCTGTCCCACACCAGAGCTATGTTAACATCAGACAGTCGCAGCATTGTATTAATATAATTAATAAAGTGACGTTAACATCACTAGCCTCACATTATACCTAACAAAATAAATATCCAGGGCCATATATATTTGTAGGCAACGCAGGCTTATTGATCACGTGTTCTCGATCACAAACATCCGGGCCACTGGCATGCGCGGGCCAAAGCAACCAGGCCAAAGGGGAAAACAAACGTCACGCCGATATCGAGAATGCATTCTCGACCACGAACATTCGGGCCACTGAACACATCTGGGCATGCGCGGGCCATAGCAACCAGGCCAAAGGGGAAAACAAACGTCACGCCGATATCGAGAATAGGTGGCTAGCGAGTTAGCCGGAATGCTAATGGAGAGATGTTTTCACTCATCACCCTCCCTGCTGCTAAATCATATTACTTTTACTGAACGGTGGTTAAACCAATCATCTAATAAACAAAGCTAACTTACCTTGGAGTAAATGTAGGTGTGTTTTGTAACTTTCCCCACGTTCAGTTGATTGTGTGGACGGACACAACTTAACCCACAGCCTGCATTCTCCAGCGTTTGTTTTATCTTGTTAAAGGGAATAAAAATGTCCCTCCAAACGTTCTGGACACCTCGAGTCACTGTTGCAGGTCCCCAGCAGCCTTATTTTACCACGGTGTTATTCTAGTGTAATGTAAATACAGTTGATAGGCATCGGAAAAATGGCAAAATAACATTGTCCTTAATGGAGGAGCAGCGAGAATGTCCGACCTAGCAACAGTAACTAGGGAGGGGGCGGTGCTTACCGAAAGGTCAATTCTGTCACTGTCGAGCCTTTGCAAGGTAAGTACCATGTCATAACACTGCTGCTCCTAACAAACTGATATTTTGATAACTCTCCTTCCCTGTTCCACCGATGCTTCCTGACACTTCACATCTGTGACAGAAGCTTCTCACCTTCCAATCTAGTAGTTTAAGAGGCCCACATCAGCTTCACAACAGTTCATTGTCAAGTGTTTGAGAGATTTTTTTTTCTAACTTTTTCAAAGGTGATCTTCCATGTATCTTACTCAGTCATTTGTAGAGGGTGTTGGCTTTATTATGGCTCAAACAACAGGAAATGATACAATACAATGTGATTATTCTGTGACAACGGCAGACGTTTTTATTTTATAATACGATACATTGTGACTTGTCCTATTAGGTTTATGTGCACGAAAATGTGACTTGACAATAGTATTTGTGATTATAAAAGTTGTATTACTACTTTATACCGTGCGTCTCTGTCTTTTGGTCGCTTTGGGTTTATGTACCGTACATTCTGATACAGCGGCGCATTTCAAATCTTGGCGGCGGCTGACGTGATGACGTCAGCTTCCGCAGATGACGGCTCACTTGACCGCGGTACTATTTGTTCACAATTTGAGGTTGGAACCGTTCGCTAATTTCCCTGTCAGCACAGTAAGCAAGTTATTACTGGTTGGATAATGATGGTTGCCGGGGTCACGCTACAAACGACTGTTCGCATGAACACTGAAAAGCGTGCGTATTTTTTACCGGCTTCAAAAATGTTCTTGGTTATGACTTGCTAACCAACCGCGCACCCACCCATGCTTGATTTGTTGTCCCGCCCCCACGAGTTGGCTATTGGCTTGCTTAGTTGTCAATCAAATGGCGAACAGTTATGCCGATAAACTTACAACGTTGGCTCGGGAAATCACGAATAAAAGTATAAACAGAAGTTCATTCTACAGGTGTCAGAACGCGTACCAGCATAAACACATTAGTTGGTGGTGATAATGTCTTCTACTGGAAGACGCGTGCACATAAGTATGTTTTACCAGCACAAAAGGAGAAGACCGAAGGAAACAACAACGAGCTAAAATATGGATGCGTTGAAGGAAAAAAAAACTGACGGCCAAGTAAGAGGTGGAAGAAAGTCTTTCATGTTCCGACAAAGATATCTGGACTAACAGGATCATTCAACCGGAGACTAATAAATGACTTACTCGTCAGTGTCCAGCGCTGACGTCTCTCACGATGAAATCCTGGTTTTGTCGCTAGGTATGGTTAGGTAAATTCAGGGGCCATGGGTAAACAAAAGAGAAGCCTGCACCATCTGGTGAAGTAGTCTTAAAGGAGGAGGACTGTGGGAGAGTAGGTGTGTTTAGAGGGAGGAGGCGCTCATTTGAAATAAACTAAGAAAATGTTCAAGTAACTTCACGAAGCTTTATCTTGAGCAATAAATTAATAAATATAAGCAAAGAGTTGTGTACTTTGAAAATAAAAGCAGTACTTATGCAAACGATTTTTATATCTAAATTTTATAAAGTATGCTTGATAATTATATTTTATGGCGGAATTAAATTTATGAATTTGTGTTAAAGCTAGGATTTATATTATAAACCACATTAGGGATGCACGATAACTATCGGGCCGATATCAGGAAATTATGACGTCATCCCGATAGGTCCGATATCATGACGAATAGCCCCGATAACATATATATTTCTGTCAACACGGCAGTACCTCGCTCCCTCTGAGCCTTGAATGACCAGCAGTGAATGTTATGTTCAAGTAACGTCGGCATAATCAGAAAAACAATTACTCAATAAGGAAAATCAAGAATACCCCCTCATGCCAGAAAACAACTCGTTAACTCGGTCATAATTTTGGTAGTTGCTGACTTTAATTGATATTCGCAGTATTTTCCCACATGTTACACATAAAAAAAGAAAAAAATAGGAAAGGCTGAAAGAACGACGAGCAAATGAAGGAACATGGGAATTTACGTTACACCTTGAATTGAGGAACGGTGCACTGATAAAAACAAACAAACATGGTGGCGATGGTGTAGAACTTCATTAAAGTTTCAGAGGAAGATAGTTCGCTGGTTATTTGTGACAAATGCTCCAAGCGAAGGAGGGAAAAATAGCACAAGCTTTAATACATCAGACCTGATCAGCCACCTGAAACATAACCGTCGCTTCCATGGAGTTTTGAAATCGCGCTAACAGGAGCTAACGTGAGCTAACATGAGCAAGCCAGCAGCAAGTCAACCCCCCCCCATCATCTCTCTCATCTAAAGCTTCCATGAGATTAAAAAAAAATAAAAAATACTAAACCTCATTTACTTTAATTAAAGGCATTCATTTAAATGGAACCACAAGCCAAAATCCTTTAAACATAATTTTTTGTTACTATGGAGTGCACTTTTTCAGTTTATTTAAACAGACAAGTCTAACTTGTGTCAGTACATTATGACCTGTGCATTATTTTTTATTGTCATTGAGGAATGCATTTTTTTTTTCAGTTTGTAATTCTGATGCATGTATTTCCATCAGTTCAAGGAGTCTTTTTTTTATATATCAGTCAGTAATGCAGCTTATTTAAGTTGATGTGTGTTGCCAATAGTTTTTCATTGTAAAAAATAAATATCTGTTCGTTTCAAGAGTCAAAACAGTTTTTGGTTTTGTTCATAGTATTGATGTAATGATCTTAGGTATATGTGTGTGTTATCGGTTATCGGTATCAGCCTTTAGGAGCTGAAAGTTATCGGGTATCGGTATCGGTTTAAAAAGACAGTTATCGTGCATCCCTAAACCACATCTATTGATTTAATATCATAGCTTAAAAGCCAAATAAAAAGCTAAGATGCAGCACAATCTGCAAAATGAACAGACACATTTGAAACAAGGAAATGACAGCCTTGCAGATGACTAAATGTTCTGTGCAAATGGAAGCCTTTGTTATGTACAGTTCTTTAATAAATATGCCTTCAATATTTCTTGAAGCATAACTGCTTCCTGATCCTTTTAATGCCTTTTTAATCCCACCAACCACCTTAATGGGTGCTGTAAAATGAGTGATTTCTGACGGTGTAGTCTTTAAAAGGTAGTTGAAGCCTTGAAGAGTAAAGGAAATTGTACAGGATGAGAACTTGTAAGAAGTTGGTTTAAGAGTACTTAAAAGAAGAATACTTAATTTTCTTCTCAACTCAGGATAACCATTTGTTACCTCTTGGATTAACTAGAGTTGTTTTGCAGCAGTTTGTGTTAACTGATGCAAAAGCAGAAGATTCTTGATGACTGCAGTCTCACAGGTTGTTTGTCTTAGACATTTATTTGATCCTGTGGACTCCTGACAGTGATATTGCTCTTGCAAACATACCTTTAACTTTGTGAAAAATTATGAATTGCTTTCAGTGTGAAATGACCCTGGCAACAGTGTAATATTTTAAATGTTTTTATATAGACCATATTTAATGATGTCATTTTTTTTTATTTATTGATTGATTTTGCAGAGTTAGACAATGTTGAACAAAGGGCATGACAGAAATTTCCAACCTCTGTTTATAACTTACAACTTACTTATTCAATTCAATTTTATTTGTATAGCGTCTGTTACAATGTCAATTGTCTCTAGGTGCTTTACAGAGACCCAGATCATGACCCCCGAGCAAATATCATGAACTAAAATTATGATATTAAATCCTAAACAAGGATAATGGCAGGTAAAAAACTCCCACAGCGGGAGAAAAAACCTTTAAGCCAAACAGTGGCAAGAAAAAACTCCACTTTAAGAGGAAGAAACCTGGACCAGGACCTGGATCATATGGGGGGACCTTCCTGATGAAGAGCAGCTGGGTAAAGAAAGAAAAGAGGGGAGACAGGACAGAGAGAGGAGAGCACACAAATGATGCTCAGCAGATCATGTTGGTGTCCCCCTGCAGCGTAGGCCTATAGCAGCATAGCTATGATGAAGCTGTGATTAAGACGAGCTACTCTAGTCTGAGCTCCTACAACTATAGCTATAACTATTAGCATCTTCATAATATAGTTTAGACTAACTGTAGGCTTTACTGAACAGAAATGTTTTCAGTTTAGTGTTAAAGATGGAGATGGTGTCAGCCTCCTGAACCCAAACTGGCAGCTGGTTCCATAATAAAGGTGCCTGGTAGCAGTCCTCCAAACCTACTTTTATATTCTAGATATTCTAGGAACAACGAGAACTTTACCTGGTAACGGAATAACTGACACTTATAGGGTCGGAGCTTCAAGCCATGCTTCCAGAGGTGCTCAAACACTTCATCCAGATGCTTCAGATGTTTGGCAAAGTCTGGGGAATAGACAATAATGAACTGAACACGTTATTCAATAGGTTCAGTTCCCCCCCTGCCTCCAGCCCAACAGACCACACACCCTCGGTGAGCCCACAGCTTTCCTGTCACACCTCCACTCTGTCACCCTGCAGCTCAGTCATGGACCAGAGACCAGCGTCATCTTTCTCCACCTCAGAGACCTCCTCTGCCTCCCCCTCCACTCTGTCTGTCTCCTGCAATCAGGTCAAAAAACAACTAGAGAAACTGAACCAGAACAAGGCTGCAGGTCCAGACGGTGTCTGTCCCAGAGTTCTCAAGACCTGCTCATTGCAACTATGTCCGATTCTCCAGCACCTCTTCAACACCAGTTTGAGACAGAGAACAGTTCCTGTGCTGTGGAAAACATCCTGCCTTGTTCCAGTGCCTAAAAAACCACAACCAGCTGAACCTAATGACTACAGACCAGTTGCCCTGACATCTCACATCATGAAAGTCCTGGAGAGACTCTTACTGGCCCACCTCAACAAGCAGGTCAGCAGCTTTCAGGACCCATTACAGTTTGCATATCGTAATGGGCTTGGGGTTGAAGACGCCATCATCTACCTGCTTCACAGAGCCCACTCTCATCTGGACCAATCAGGCAGCACTTTGAGGGTCATGTTCTTTGATTTCTCAAGTGCTTTTAATACAATTCAGCCTGCGTTGTTATGTGAGAAGCTCCATAAGTTCCAGGTGGATTCCTCCACAACCTCCTGGATTTATGACTACCTCACAAACAGACCACAGTTTGTGAGACTGAAAGGTTGTGTGTCTGAGATGGAGGTCAGCAGCATTGGAGCACCACAAGGAACTGTTCTCTCACCATTTCTCTTCACGCTCTACACCTCTGACTTCCAGTACAGCTCTGAGTCCTGTCATCTGCAGAAATACTCTGATGACTCTGCAGTTGTTGGGTGTATCAGCAACGGACAGGAAGCAGAGTACAAAGAACTGATCTCTCAGTTTGTAAAATGGTGTAGTAACAATCATCTCCTATTAAATACTAGCAAAACTAAGGAGATGATTGTCGACTTCAGGAGGAGCAAGAATCAACACAGCAGTGTTTCCATCCTGGGAAAGGAGGTGGAGGTGGTGGAGGAATACAAGTACCTTGGAGTTCAGCTTGACAACAGACTGGAATGGAAATGCAACACAGAATACATCTACAAGAAAGGTCAGAGCAGACTCTACTTTTTATGAAAGTTGAGATCTTTTAATGTCTGCACCAAGATGTTGCACATCTTCTATAGGTCTGTTGTTGAAAGTGCAATCAGCTTTGCAGCCATCTGCTGGGGCAGCAGCACCAGAACCAGAGACCTGAAGAGAATCAACAAACTGATCAGGAAAGCTGGATCTGTGCTGGGTGTAACTCTGGAGCCGCTGGAGCTGATTGTTCAAAAAAGAATGCTGCACAAGCTGATGAAGATGATGGAGGACTCTTCACACCCTCTTCATGAAGATGATGGAGGACTCTTCACACCCTCTTCATGAAGATGATGGAGGACTCTGCACACCCTCTCCATGAAGATGATGGAGGACTCTTCACACCTTCTCATGAAGATGATGGAGGACTCTTCACACCCTCTCCATGAAGATGATGGAGGACTCTTCACACCCTCTCCATGAAGATGATGGAGGACTCTTCACACCCTCTCCATGAAGATGATGGAGGACTCTTCACACCCTCTCCATGAAGATGATGGAGGACTCTTCACACCCTCTCCACGACACAGTGATCAAACAACAGAGTGTGTTCAGTGAGAGGCTTCTTCAGGTCCGTTGCAAGAAGGAAAGATACAGAAGATCATTCCTGCCAGCAGCCATCAGCCTCCACAACAAGACTTAACATCTGTTATTATATTATTATTTTTTTTATTTTTTTTGTTTTTTTTGTTTTAAGAGAGCCCTTACTACATTGAATTTCCCTTTATGGGATAAATAAAGTATTTTTCATTTCATTTCATTCATTCATTCATTCATTCATTCATTCATTCATTTCATTCATTCATAATGTCATCAAGATAAACCAACAAGGATTCAGTTATCTAGCCACCGAGGCATTGCTGCATCAACCGCTGGAAAGTGGCTGGGGCATCGCAGAGGCCGAATGACATCTGCTGGAACTCAAACAGGCCTAAGAGGGTGGTAAAGGCAGTTTTCTCTTGGTCTTGTGGGTTGACTTCTACCTGCCAATAGCCGTTGGCGAGCTCCAGGGTGGAGAACCACGCTGCTTTTGTCATTGAGGTAAGTGTCTCTTTGATTCTGGGAAGGGGAAACGCATCCTTGTGCGTAACAGAATTTAACTTCCGATTATCTACACAGAATTACCAGCTCCCATCTTTTTTTCTCACCATGACAATAGGTGCAGCCCAGAGGCTAGAGCTGTCCTTTATAATAACCCCCCTGCAGCATACCTGATCACAGGGCTCTCATCTCCTTGTCCAACAGCGGGGGCAGGGGGCGGAACCAATCTCTTATTACCTCCGCCAAGGAGGTTATGTTTTTGCCTGCGTTTATCTGGTTGTCTGTCTGTCTGTGTGTGTTCAAGATAACTCAAAATTTTATGGATGGATTTTGATGAAATTTTCAGGAGTTGTCGGAAATGTGAAAAGGAAGAACTGATTTAATTTTGGGTGTGATCCGGAAGAAATCTTGGATTCTGGATCACTTTCAAATTTTTGATAATTGTGAGGTCTGCGCTCTCCGAGTGCTTTTCAAGTTGGATTTGCATCCCCTGTAGGAATCTGCTGTTGGACAATATTAGTTCTGCCAAAATCTTCCTCATTCGTCGAGAACATTTTTTCCACCTTTGAAGGAGAGCCGAAAGCTTTCCGTTCTTCCGACATGTGAAGTCTTGGATCCACTTTTGAAAGATCTGGTCATTTTGGAACAACGTGGTGTGTTCATCAGTCAGTTGAATGAGCGTATCAAAGGCACTGTGAACGTCGTGATAGCTGACAATCTAGGAGCTCATGGGCTGGCAGGTTTTGTAGAAAGTTTTTCTGGCGTATACATCTGTAGATTCTGCACTGCCAAGAATTCTGAAATCCAGTCACTGACCGCTGGTGTGTTTCAGCGTAGAACGCGGGAACTTCATGAAGCCCATCTGAAGCGTGCACGAGAAACAACAAGTGCGTGCTGTGGAATTAAACAGGATTGTATTTTGAGTAAGAATCTTGCCCATTTTTATGTTACTGCAGGCTATCCTCCAGATGTAGCACACAATCTGTTCTCAGTTAAAAAAAACATTGGTGGAAATGCACACGAAAATTGGTCTCTGCTTAGATTGTTGCCTCTGATTGTTGGTCAACTTGTTCCAGAGGATGAACGTGTTGTTTTGGATTTAAAGGACATAGTTGAGCTTGTTGTAGCCCCCGTCCACTCTGATGAGTCGATTGCATATCTTGAGTTGTAAAATCAGTGAAAACCGCCAGAGATACCAAGAGCTTTTTCCAAACAACCATCTGCTCCTTAAACATCATTATTTGGAGCATTATCCTGCTTTGATTCGATAATCCATAAATGGACTATGAGATTTGAGGCGAAACATAGTTTCTTCAAACAGATTGCTCGCCATACCAACTGTTTTAAAAACATTCCTCTCACACTTGCCAGAAAACACCAGGTCACAATTGCACTCTTCAGACCATAGGACACCCTTGCAGGTAGCAAGTGTGTCATCAGTACCAATTGATATTTTGCAAAGCAGCATTGCAACTGCTATTAAGCAAAGATTACCAGATGAGACAGATGTCCATATTACAAAAAGTGTGTCACACAATAGTATGAACTACAACAAAGGAATGATTGTAGTCCACGGGCAACTATTTGGTCTTCCTGAGTTTGCCGAAATTCTGCAGATTTGTGTTTTGCAAGGCAAGATACATTTTATTGTGAAAGAGTTATCTGCTACCGGACTCCATACAGGAATTGTGCCAGACAATGAGGACCAGTTTTGGATTGCAAGAAGATTTCCGCCTTCAATATCAAGATGCTGATTTTGGAAATTAGTTCATAAACCTGTCAGTGACCTCCGAAATACATGACAAAGCAACTATCAAGGTTGTATACTTGGGTGTTCACAACAGTAATGACACAATGGCACGTCAACCTGTAGCAGTCCAAGGATCATCAGATTCATTGTCAGTCTCCTCGGTTGAAACGGATAATACAGAGCCCGCTTCATCTTCAGGTTCATCACCATCTACAAGGCTAGTTTGGCCAAGTGTCTTCACGATCCCTTGTTTCAGCTATGACACTGAACTGCAACTTCACAAGGCCAATGCTGAGTGGAACTCATTTGAGCCCCTCACCGAGACTGAAATCACACATTTTGGAGCAACTGGCTGAAGAAATCATTAAATTCAAAGCCTACCCAACTGACGATGATCTGAATGATGTTGCAGAAGCTCCTGTGAAAAAGCATCCATGTCTAAAGGAGCAGGGATCCCTCAATGGCTGTTACGGGTGGAAGATTGGCCTCAAGTATAAGATGGCTAACTTCAGGACCAAACTATAAGAGGCCTTGGATGTCATGAGGTTACCATAAATTCACTGAAGAACAAGGCCCAAGACAAAGCAGCCTTGAATGTGAAAAAGCCCAGAAGGGCATAAGTCAATTACTGTCCACAGCATCCAAAAGGAGAAACGACTGACACTCTGGAAATTGAGAGAATTGCTCTGCTATCAGAGATTAAGAAGAGAAACAATGACCATGTTCTTGCACTGAAAATGGAAAAGACCTTCTCATATATGTAACTAGAAAAAAAATAGAGGAACAAAGTGTTAAAATTGATGTGAGGAGAGTGAGTCTTTTAAGTCACACCTGCCTTTAATCAGCCCCTCCTGATTGGCCACCTGCTCCTGAGGCTTTTCATGACCTACTGCTGCCCCCATGAACTGAATCGACGTCCCGTCGATGGACCATCACAGCCAAGGCCTGTGAAATTCTTCCCTCTTGGCAAGAATTTGGTTCACCTGGGTTATGGCTGATCTTGGCAGATGATGGGGGTTTCGGTGTTTTCCGGCTGTAGCCCTGTGAGGATGCCGTGGTTCCTCTCGTCCTCCTTCCACAACATCTGCCTGTGGTGGGGGTGTGTCATCCTGCTCCACCGCATCTGTGCCAGATCTCTGAAAAAACTCAACAAATGGTGGTTGTGGGGTCTCATCATAGTCAGCCATAAGTAGGTCTTCAGGGAGACCTAGATCATCGTTCACTAATGAATGCACCCGTTTACCTGCAGCTGGGCGTAGCTCTGACCGATGCACTTGTTTCAGGGGTCCCTCTGCCTCCGCTGGGCTGATGGTGTACACTGGCCCTCCATTTTGTGGACACCGCACAATCTTGTACAGCACTGAGCTCCAGTGGTCCTGTATCTTGTGTCGTCCTCTGTGGCTGTGATCCCGGCAGTAGACCAGCTGTCCAGGCTGCAACCCATCCGTTTTGACCTTGCTGTTATGTTGTTTTGCTCGTTGGTCAGCGGCTGCTTGAAGCCGCTGCCTCGCTCCCCTGTAAATGCAGGCCAAGTTGTCCTGATGGTCGGCAGTCCACTCATCTGCTGTCAGCGGCCCCAGCTGTCCTGTGACACTTAACATGCAATCAATAGGCACTTTAGCCTCAAAACAACGTCCTTGGTCAGAATGTATTTGCCGAGGGACTCCAAAAACACAGAATTAGTGTTTAACCAAAGCCTCAACTACTGCCACTGCTGTTTGGTTTCTCGTTGGAACGGCTTGTACATATTTTGAAAACACATCTGTCATGATTAAGATGTTTTCCCGTCCATCTGATGCAGGCTCTAGAACAGTGAAATCTATAGCCAAAATGTCATTAGGTTTTGAAGCCGTCAGGTGGCCCATAAAGCTCTGTGGTTGACTATGGACATCTTTGGCTAACGTACAGCATTCACAAGCTTTGCAGTACTCTTCTATTGTATTGTTCATACCTGGCCAGTAGCATCTTCTCCTAATGAGATCTGTTGTCCGTTCCACTCCTTGGTGGCCATGGTTGTCATGAAGGCTGAGGAGGACTTCCCCTTGCAGTTTCTGTGGCAATAGCAACTGGTTCCAAGTTTGTCCCCCCTCTGGTGACTCCACCTTTCGAAACAGAATGCCATCTTTTTCAATTACCCGATCCCATTGTTTCAGGAGTTTCAGGAGCATGGGTGATGCCTTCTTTCTCTCATCCTTATTTGGTTGTCGTTGTCTGTCTCAGAAGAGGCGAACATCCCGGATCAGTGGATCTTCTACCTGCAATACATCAAGGTTAGCTCCAGGGTCGAACTCTGCCCTCCCACTCTTGTGACAGAACTGCCCCCAACCCATCATGGCTAGCATCAACATCCAGGACAAAAGGTTTATTGAAGTCAGCATAAGCTAGCACTGGGGCCGTCATGAGTTTCTGTTTGAGCGTCTGGAAGGCTGTCTAACATGCCTCAGTCCAGTGGGGTCTGATTGAATTCCTCACTCTCTTATCTTTACTCGTCAGTTTTGCCGCCAGGGAGTTTAATGGGGAGGCAATTTGAGAAAAGCCAGGGACAAATCGCCGGTAATAGCTGGCAAAGCCAAGGAAGGATTTTAGTTCTTTAACCGTCTCTGGGCATTTCTATTGGGCCACTGCAGTGATCTTATCTGGATCGGTGGCAACCCCATCCTCAGACACCACATGGCCCAGGTACTTGATTTGTTTTTGGAAGAAACAACATTTACTCAACTTGACCTTTAGATTCTCTTTTTGCAGACGCTGTAACACTAACTCTAATCTTTACAAATGTTGTTCTACAGAGGATGAAAAGACTACTACATCATCCAAATACAGAAGCAGACTTTAGTCTCCAAATAGCCTTTCCATTAATCTTTGGAAAGTGCTGGGTGCATTACATAACCCAAAGGCCATCCGATTAAATTCAAACAGGCCAAATGGTATGCAGAAGGCTGTTTTATGCTTATCTAAGGTCTAGAGAATAGAGAGAGAGAGAATAGAGAACCATTTAGCACCGGTAAGAGCGTCTAATGATTCTTCTATCCTAGGCAATGGGAAGGCATCCCTGCACCTCTTTGCATTTAGCTGCCTGTAGTCTACACACATCCTCAAGGAACCATCCTTTTTCTGAACTAAAACCAAGGGTGCAGCGTAGGGACTACAACTCTCTCTTATGATGCGAGTCTGTAGTAGTTGTTTAATGTGAGCTTTCACTATTTCAAATTGGCATGGGGGAATGTGTCGATAACGTTGTTTTGTTGGAATATCATCCGTGAGTGGAATATTATGTTCAATAACAGCTGTACAGCCCAGATTGCACTCCTCTGTTGAAAACACATCCCTATACTTCCCAAACAAACTTTTTTGCTTTCAGCTGCTCCTGGTGGCTCAATTTAGACAAGTCCACCGACTTTAGGTCCAAACCCTGAGAAATGCTACCAGAGGCTTGGGAGCACATTACAGTTACCTTTCCTTGAGCATCAGTCTCCTCACTAAACACAATTTGGGAGCCGTTAGTCTCCACTACATCCACTGAATGCAGCAAACCCAATGGGGTTCGTGGCTGAAGGTAAGCTACTTCACTATTGACATTTGTAACTGGAACATATGCCAGTCCCTCTTCAATTGTGGCTAGGGCTGTGGACACCAGAAGACCTGCAGAGATGTGGGTTGCACTGTTGTCAGGTTTTAAAAGGAGTGTAAGGGAGTTGTACTGTTTACCTTTTGGACCTGTAGCTGGGATCATCACCGTGGTACCTGCTGGGATCTGGACAGTTTCCTATGATGTTCACCCCTAGCAGCCAAGGTACTTTCTCCTTCTGTTTCTGTAATGGTGAAAAGCTGGGCGGGTCTTCAACAATCAGAACACCACAATCCTGACTCAGTCGACCTAGGACAGTGGCCTCCACCTCTACATACCCCAAATATGGGATAGCCAACCCATTGGCAGCAGAGAGGTTTAGCCACTTGCAGTTGTTAATCCTAGGCTGGTCCGAATGAAATTCGGACATGAAAAAACTCTGTCAGTGTGGTAACATTTGACCCAGTGTCCAATAATGAAGGTACATTGATTCCATTCGTGGTCAGCTGCACTACAGTGCAGGAACCTACTAACTGTTTCAAACACTCTGGAGAGACTGGATTGGAGTCAGGCTCAATTAAATCTGTTACCTGGTGAGAGACAAGGGTTGGTCCCGTCGCTGGGTGCTCCACTCGCACGGTCTGGACACTCGGGTTAGGATTTGTCCTTAAGGTGGTGAGCATGGGCTGACGACAATATCGAGCAATATGGCCTTGTTTATTGCAATGTTTTTGTTCCTTTGTCAATTTGGCTGTAGTATGCTCAAACAGAACTGAAACTGTTGGGTTAAAGAGGAGATTTGAGGAGATTTGAGTCTGTTAATTCTTTATTAGTTCTGTGATAGCCAGAAATTCTGAAGACTGTTTTGGCTCTTGTACTGACATGGGAGTTGCGTTGGCTCGTGTAACACTGCATTGGGAGAAATGGGAATTGCTCCCTCTATCAAAATCCTCACTCCATCTAATAGCTTCCTTTCTGATTTCAATCAGTGACGTTCTGGTTTTACCTCTGACCACTTCCCTTAGGTGGTGCCGTAGTGCTCTATTCCTGACTCATTCCACAAACTGGTCCCTCAGGGTGGCCTCTGAATTTGAGACTGCACCTGGATCATTGTCAAGGACAGCCGCCATTAGGGACATTAATGCATGAGAAAACTGTCTCAATGACTCTCCCTCCTGTAGAACCGCTGTTGCAGTACAACCAAAGGCTTTTTACCACTATACAATAATTTTCAAATGTCAATGATCTTTTGAGGATCCTCCCTTTCCCTATGTGGTCTATGCTTGATCTCGGTCTGTGGTTCCCCTCCCAGATAATCCAGGAGGAAGATAGCTTTTTCTCTGCTTGTCGTCCTTCCAGACAAGCCTCGGCTTCCTCCAAGCCAATGTTATCAGGTGAATCTCAATCACCATAAAACTTTGGACACCTTCGTTCACGCGGGACATAAACATTTCTGTCAATTCTGGGGGCAGAAGCAATAGAGGGACTTGGGTTATTGGCAGCTTCTTTTAGAAGTCTACTTTCCTGTTGGAGGGCCGTGAGCTGTTCACACAGGGCTGCCAATTGTTCATCCGTTTCAGTCATGTTTAAACCACTCCTTACAAACCAACAAGAAGTGGGGTCCAAATTTTTACACCTTGGGGAATAAACCAGTCTTGAAGACTCATTCAATCTTCTGCACTGACTGCCATTTAATCTAACAAACAAAACAAAACAAAAAAAAACTAACAAAAAAAAACCCTAAAATATGACAGGTGACCCACCCTGACCATCTTGCGATCCTGCTGACAACACCAAATGTAACCAAGAGGGTATGCAGGAGCTTCAATTAAAGAGGCCACGACAGTCTGTGTGGGTCAGATCATCTGTCTTTATTTTTAAAATATATAAGAAGTAAGCCAGAGAAAAATAAGAGGACAGATAGTCGTGTTATGGCTGGGAGACCAACCACTCACCGTCTGGTACACCGAGAGTATAAAAGAAACAAAACCCAACACACCTAAAATAAGGTTTGAATTTTAACATGCAACCAAATCACCCTTTAAAGTGGACTCTCAGTGCCACCACCACACCAGCGAGAGGAAGGCCACACCAGCCGCAACACTAGAAAAAAAGAGAGGAACAGAGTGTTAAAATTCTAAGAACTAATCTAAAACACTAAAGGTAAAATACAATTAAAAGTCTAAAACACTAAACTAAAATAAATGGCAGTCAGTGACATGCCTAAAAGAAACAGAATGACAGACCCAGAATTAAACATTATTAGTGATGTTACAAGGCGTGCCGAGGCTCCGAAGCGTGTATCGAGTAATGGAGGGGGCGTGTCCGTGAAGTGCGTATCGAGGCTTGCTTCATTTAGGGGAGGAGCCGAAAGCGATGACGTCCGAAGCTTCACTGCCCGGCTGTACCACGTGACTGCTTCAGGAAGTGGTTCAGATCTTGTCGCGGGGTTTGACAGCTTTATAAACACCACAGGCTCCTTTCAAAATGTGGGTGTTTGTAGGCGAGTTGCGGTCAGTTCAGAGTGTGGATAGAGTTTGGATAGCTTGGATACTAGAATTTGGATAGTGTTTATACATGATGGCACATACATTTTTATGCAGCCCAGCATCCTCTGTGCCATGTGAAAGGGTGTTCTCCAAGGCTGGAGAGATTGTGTCTAAAAAAAGGAATCGGTTAAAACCAAAAACTGTGGAAAAATTGCTATTTCTGAAAAAAAAAATGCATAAAATCACCCCTTTAATGGTCATCATTGTCCAAATTGCACAATTGCATATTCAGTGCGCCACCTCCGTAGTTTCACAAACACTTTCACTGTTCTCTGCCCGAATAAGCTCAGGTGATTTTGTTAAAATGACAAAAAAAAAAAAAAAAAGTGAGCCGCCCTGGTAGTGCAGTGGTTAGGGCAGGCGGCCCATGTACAGAGGCTACAGTCTTCGTGTGACTGGTTGTGAGCTTGACTCCCGGCTCGTCAACCCTTTGACGCATGTCTTCCCCGTTCTTATGATACTACTTTAGGAAACATTAAACAGAGATTACATTCAAACAATATTTTATTATGCACTTGATCATTTATGTAGACCAATTATTTGGTCATACACATTTTGTTATTCACAGTCATTCGCAAGAGCCATAACTGATACATAAATTCAATGCATCACATCTTAAGATTCAGCTGGCTGTGGAGTCTCGGTGACGCGGTGAAGAAGATGGCTGCTTAGCTGAGTAGCTCCGCCAAGGCAACTTATATATTATCCGTTAAAATATAAACAGTAGGCACCTACTCACTAGAACTCACCCAGACTTTAGATAAGCGCTTGGGAAACATGTCGAACAAGCCTAAAAGCTCCGGACGACCGAACCCTAAAAGTACTGGTAACGATATGCCAGCTACTCGTGCTAGCAGCAATGCTAATTCACAAAGTTCGCCAGCCGCCCGTGTTAGCAACAACGATAATCCACCAGCGCGCCAGGAAGAAGTCGGTGACCGTGCACCAGGTAAAGTCGCGGAGGATATTGCAAAGATTTCTCCGTCCTCCAACAAATATCCGGAGAGCTGCAAAGCCTGGGGGAAATACGCAAAGCTACTTCATCGATGGAGGTGAAGCTAACAACTCTGGTGTCACGGATCAGTGAGGTGGAGGGGAGACTCGGCTTTCCGGAGGAGTCTGACAACCAGCTGAAGGCTAATCCCCCAGCTACCAAAGCCGAAGTGGCGGCTCTCTCCGAGAGGCTTGATGACATGGAGGACCGGAGCAGACGAAATAATCTGCGATTTGTCGCTTTCCTGAGGGCTGTGAGTCAAGTAACCCGATCGAGTTTTTGGAGAAGGTTTTGCCCGAAATACTGGAAATACCCCCACCCGAGAGCGGATGGTTTATTGAGCGAGCCCACAGACTTGGTCCCCGAGCTACGGAAGACAGGCGTAGCGCCCGGACTCTGATTGCGAGGTTTATACGATCGGGGGACCGAGACAGCATCCTGCGTGCATCCCGGGGGAAAGGAGAACTTCAGTGGAATGGGAAGCGAGTCATGATCTTTCCAGACTTCTCCAGGGGCACCGTGGCTAAACGAGACGCATTCAGAGAGTGCAAAAGAGTCCTGCATCAGCGTGGAGTGAAGTTTTCCCTGCAGTATCCAGCCACGCTTCGCGTGGACACAAAAGAGGGATCCCGCCGCTTCGACAATCCCAAGACAGCCATGAACTTCATCAGAAGTGAACTATCCCACCTGGCTGAGGACACAGAGTAATCCGGCACCTTCCTGCCTCGTCTATGTGGGAACTGATGTTCCCGTTTTCTCCTTTTCCTTCTCCATTCATGGGGTGACGTGAGTTAAATGTCCGCTGGTAGTACTTATTGTTCACATTGAAAGTTTAGGTCACATTTGTGCACCCACCAAATGGTACCGTCTGTATAAAAATATTGGGTATCTGTTCAGTTCATACACAAGGTGCCTACATATTTCAGTGACCTTTTTTTTTTTTTTTTTTTGATAAGTTGCAACTTTACTGACAGTTACGGACTATTAGGATTCACAGTGCGCAGTGTTCTGGGTTTGCGCCGTTTGTTACTGAGTATGTACCTCAGTTTTATCTGTGATGATTGTCATTATTATTCCTATCTGGGTTTTCGTTTTCTTTTTCTTTTTTCTACGTCCAAGACCGTCTCAATCCTGAAAACAAGACATGGATCCTGCTCACTACCTCAGTTACATTTCTATGCAATATAACAATGTCTACTCATAATAATAATTTGCACCTAGCCACCTGGAATGTCAATGGTTTGGGAAACCCCATCAAGAGGAATAAGGTCATTTTCAGTTTGAAATCAACCAGGTATGATGTAGTTTTTTTGCAAGAATGCCATATGTCTGTGAGAGACTCTAAAAAACTACGGAGAGGATGGGTGGGATATGTTTTCTGTAGTCCTGGAACGAGCCGAAGCAGAGGTGTCATCACTTTAGTGAATAAGCATTTACAGTTTAAATGCATAAAAGAGGTGAAGGATGAGGAGGGGCGGTGTCTTATTATTTTAGCTGAAGTCCAAGGCAGAAAATTAATACTGGCTAATTCCTATGCCCCAAATGCTGATGATTCTCTGTTTTTTGCCAACCTGGAATGTAAATTGACTGACATGGGAAGTTATCCAATTATCTGGGCTGGGGATATGAATATTCTTATGGATGTAATTTTAGACAGAAGTGCGCCTAGTAAGGCTAGACCCCCAAAATCACTTCTCACAATTAAGAAACTGTGCTCAGCATTAGGCCTTGTGGATGTGTGGCGTCTGCTTAATCCTAATGGGAGGGACTATACCTTTTTTTCAGCAGTTCATGGTGTATTCACCAGAATCGACTATTTTTTTACTTCAAAAGAAATACTTCCATCTATAATGTCATGTGTAATTGGCAACATACTAATATCAGACCATGCAATAGTCACGCTTGACCTGGCCCCTATTAACGATATGATGAAATCTCCAAGATGGAGATTCAACTCCTCCCTCTTGCAAGATGATGCCTTTAAGGCTATGCTGAAAACACAAATAGATTTATTTATCGAAACAAACATTGCCTCAGTCTCATCAGTAGGCACAGTTTGGGAGGCCTTAAAAGCCTTTGTAAGGGGTCATGTTATTCAATTCTCATCGCGCAGGAAAAAAAAAAAACAAAATACAAAGAAACTTGTAGACTTGGAGAAAAAAGTGAGAGAGGCAGAAGACAAATTAAAGCAAAACTATTCCCCGCATAATTTAAAGACTGTCACACAGCTTAAATATGAATATAACCGAATAGTATCACAGGAAGTTGAGTTTGGGCTCTTTAGGGTGAGACACAGGTATTTTGAGTCCGGGGACAAAGCCGGGAAACTCTTGGCACGATATATTAAGCAACAGGAGTCCAGGGCAACAATATCTGCTGTCCAGTCTCAAAGTGGGGGTCTTGTGACAAAATCATCAGACATAAATGAAGCCTTTAGAAAATTTTACGTGGAACTGTACACCTCCACGTCCTCTCGTCAAAAGGAAGATATTCTCTCATTTCTAGCAAATCTAGACCTTCCAGCATTGAATATGGAACATCGCGAGATGCTGGATGCTGCAATCACGGCAGAAGAAATAAAGGAAGTTATTCAAAAGCTGAGTGCTGGTAAATCACCCGGACCTGACGGGCTGACCGCAGAATTTTATAAAAGTTTTATGGATGAGCTCACTCCACTTTTGTTACAAATGTATAATGAAGCGTTTGAAAAAGAAATGTTTCCCCCCACTTTGTCTCAGGCTCTAATATCTTTGATTTTAAAGAAAGGGAAAGAACCCACCGACTGTAAAACTATCGCCCGATTTCTTTGATACCAATAGACACTAAAATACTCTCCAAAATCCTTGCAAATCGTCTCAACACTGTTATAACTACGCTAATACATACAGACCAGGTTGGGTTTATATGTAACAGGTTTGCTTCAGATAATATTCGACGTCTAATTAATGTTATGTGGACTGTCAGGAACAACAGTGCACCTACTGCAGCCATCTCACTCGATGCTGAAAAAGCATTTGATTGCGTAGAGTGGCAATATCTTTTTCAAGTGCTCGAGAGTTTTGGTTTTGGGCAGACATTTCTAAAGTGGGTGAAACTGTTATACAATGAACCACAAGCAGCTGTACAGACTAATGGTATAATTTCTTCATATTTCAAGCTAGGCCGCGGACTGGGGCGCCGAAAAGGGGGGGTAAAGGATACGGATTATAGGGGCCCATGATTGAGGGGGGCCCAGAGAGGCCCCTAATGATGATCAAAAATAGCATCAACAAATTTCGCCGCTGTGTTGGGGGGCCCTGTAAAGATTCTTTTTATGGGGCCCAAAATCCCTAGCGGCGCCCCTGGCCGCGGAACCCGACAAGGTTCTCCTCTCTCTCCATTGCTGTTTTGTTTAGCATTAGAGCCTTTGGCTGCAGCGATTCGGAAAGACCCAAATATCCCTGGAGTCTGTATTGCGGGGACTACACACAAGCTTATGCTATATGCTGATGACATTTTAATATTCATTACGGACCCAGGCAAATCTATTCCCGCATTGCTTAAAGTTATAAAATCTTTTTCTAGTTTTTTCAGGCTATAGAGTCAACTGGACTAAATCTGAGGCTCTCCCTTTGACAACATATTGCCCAAAAACATTATTTCAAGCCGGATCATTTCAGTGGCCCACTAAGGGAATAAAATATTTAGGAATATTATTTCCTAGGCAATTAGACAAAATAGTGCAATGTAATTTTGAACCCCTCTTAGACAAAATTAACACAGACTTGGAAAGGTGGTCGC
This sequence comes from Hirundichthys speculiger, assembly GCA_018398805.1. NCBI lineage: Eukaryota > Metazoa > Chordata > Actinopteri > Beloniformes > Exocoetidae > Hirundichthys > Hirundichthys speculiger. The sequence continues at coordinate 56,549 of JAGFBZ010000385.1, read as the reverse complement.
CACTTTATCTCTCTTTATGGGGAAAAGTCAATATTATAAAGATGAACTGTTCTGCTAGAGTTAATTATCTACTTCAGTCTCTCCCACTGAATATCCCTATAAAATACTTCAAACAATTCGATGCCATGTGTAACAAGTTCTTTTGGAATGGTAAAAGGCCAAGAATACATTTGTGTAAATTGCAGAAGCCGGTAATGAAGGGTGGCCTGGGAATGCCAAATCTTTTGTTTTATTATTATGCATTCAATCTGAAGCAGCTGATACACTGGGCGTTACCCCCAGAGAGAGCACCACCGTGGTATGCAATAGAGCGGTCACTGTGTATTTCAATACCTCCATTGCTCTTCTTGTCTGCCAGAATGCCGCCAGATGCTCGATCCCATCCTATTATCTCTCATTTACAGGGGCTATGGAGGAAGTTGTCTCGGTTATTTAAGATTAACCCTTTTTTAAGCCTATCTTCGGGTCTATGGGACAACCCAAAACTCCTTATTGGTAAATCATCTCCCATATGGAAGGAGTGGGTGATTAAAGGGGTAAACACTCTGGGTGATCTGTATGAAGATGGTGTACTTAAATCATTTGACAATCTGGTTGAACAATTTAATCTAGCCAGAAATCAATTTTGGAGATATCTCCAGCTGAGACACCTCCTTGTCACCACTTTTGGTTCTACACATACACCACCCCAGGGCATGGACCTCATTAAAGAGATTTTACGGGTTGCAGGGAGTAGGCATGAGGCCGCCCGTTATTACTCTATGCTTATGAATAACTCTGGTTATCCATCCAATACAGCTCTGAGAACCCTATGGGAGAGGGATCTGAACATAACATTTACAGACAATGATTGGGATACAATTGTTGGAATCACTAAACAAGTTTCCAGGGATATCAAAATAAGGTTGATTCAATTTAAAATCCTTCATCGTTTTTATTGGTACCCAAACAGGTTATTCAGGCTGGGGTTGAAAGAAACACCGGACTGTTGGAGATGAGATGTGTGGGCGAGTTGGGTACCCTAACACATGCACTATGGGCATGCCCTAAGATACAGTCATTCTGGGAAACGGTTCATGAGACTATCACAGAGGTCATAAGAGGGGACTTTGAGTTCTGCCCCAGTCTCTACATATTAGGTTATCCTAAACCTTTGGCCCTTATTGTAAAACCCTTAACCAACTGGATTCAGACATGTATCATGATTGGTAAACAGATGATAATGAGAAAGTGGAAAGACACAGAGGGACCAGTGTTTCAAGAATGGCTCACAGAGTTAGGCAAAGTAGCTGCCTTTGAACGAATATCCTATAGTATAACAAATGATATTGATAAATATAATGAGAAATGGGGGAGGTTTTTGAGACTATACTCTCTACAGGACAACTAAAATCTTCCTGCATAGACAAATCACTGTAGTTTTTATTGTGTGGTAGTTGTCTCCTGTTAACTGGATTGGTGAATATATTGAGCATGGACTAACTGTATGTCTTGGACTTATTATTTAGTTCTTTTATTTATTATTGTTTGTACTCTGTTTTAGTGTCACAATAAGGTTGTGTATCTTGATTCTGCCTTATCTCTTTCATTTACTAATTTTGTTTTTGTCTTCTGTCTGTTTGTTTTTATTTTTACTGACTTTTAGTTTGGTTTTGTAAAAACTCTTAAAACTCAATAATAAAAGTTGAATCACAAAAAAGATTCAGCTGGCTGTGATTATAAACCTGACCAGTAGGTGACACAAACTACTGGTCAGGTTTATAATCACATGTCCATATGAAGCGTCAAGAAATGAAATTTTTCTCGAACCAATTGGCTGATGTGTTACGATGCTTCACGAGGCTTCATCTTGCCATCACTAACCTCAGGGTGCACACATGCACCCCTACATTACCTTAACAATACAAAACGCTATTCACATTATAAAACAATAGTTGAAGTCCCTCTTACCCCAGAGCAGGATCCACCATCAACAACAGATTCAGATTTAGATTCAGATTTATTATCGTCACTGAGCCAGCGTCCCAACACAGTGAAATTTGTCTTCCCAGTACACTGTCCAAGAGAAACATACAGAAACAACGACAACATATGGACAGGAGTCAACGGTGCTTGGGGCAGCAGCCATAACAGCGCTTCTACCCTGTCAGAGAGCAGTATACTCAAGCACACCACAAACACCCACAAGTGCCCATAGATGCCCAAGTACACCACCCTCCGGCCAGGGCACTTTTAGCAGAAGAAAATATGATCACATAGGGGATGGGGGGGGGGGGGATAAAAAAGAGGGTGTCTCACACAACATGTCCTTGATCAGAGGCACATGTTGTGGGATTCACAAAAAAACCTCAGCACAAGCATAACAAACTTATTACGAAGACATCATATGGGTCAGGAAAAAAGTCCCAGCCAAGCGGCCTGTGCATGCGCACCCGGTGGCGCGCAGCCAGTGGCACGCAGCACAATCAGTCCGCTTCACGTGGGGGGAGAACATTGGGATCCAGCGAGGACGTTGAGACTCGAGGAAAGGATATGGAGCGGGGGCGTGGTGGGGGCAGAGCCTTCTTCGGATAAGACCTTGGAGAGATTCAGATAAGAGAGATTGTTTTCGGTCAGGCTGACAATGAATTTTTTGCCTGCCTTGAGTCCTTTGCTGGTTACTTCTCATGGGAATCATCCAAAAGTCCGAATAATTCGTGTCAGTTCTCCCTAAGCTGTGCATGTAAATTCCCCAGATTGTTATCAATTCTCCCCATAAGTTCATGTGTAGCAGGATGACTGGAGACGGAGCAGACAAGAGTCGAGTTTCCCAATGAAAAGCTTTTCTTTTTATTTTTTTTCTATTGTCTTAAAAATGCACCCCGGCCCAACATGTAACCAAGGTACGCTGTCTCCTCCCTGGCATGGGAGCTGTATATGCAGATGTCATCGAGGTAGGCGGCGGCAAACCCCCCAGTGCCTCTGAGGAGCCTGTCCATCAATCTCTGGAATGTTGCAGGTGCTCCATGTAATCCAAAAGGAAGAACAGTGAACTGGTAGTGGCCAAAAGGTGTCCTGAAGGCTGTCAGCTCCTTGCTGCCCTCAGCCAACGGCACTTGCCAATACCCTTTGCACAGGTCAATGGTGGTCAAAAACTTGGCCTTTCCGAGGCGCTCGACCAAGTCATCAACCCTCGGCATGGGGTAAGGGTCGAACTTGGACAGGATGTTGAACTTCCTGCAGTCCAGGCAGAACCTCAGGCTGCCGTCCTTCTTTGGGACGAGGATGATGGGGCTGCTCCACTCACTGGAGGATGGTTCAATCACCCCCAGCTCCAGCATCATATCCAGCTCGTCCTTCAGCACAGCAAGCAGGCTCTCTGGAACCCGGTAGCATGGTTGTCTCACCGGCTGCTGGTCTTTCAAGGTGATGCGGTGCTCTACCATCTCCGTCCGTCCAGGCTGCTCCACAAAGAGACCCTCAGGCAGGATGGCAATCAGCTCCTGCTGACGATCCTTGGACAGATGGCTCAGGTCCAGCGTAGCTCCTTCACCCCAGCAAGGAAGGTACTGCTCCCTGCACTCCTCCTCTTCCTCAATGGCACGGATGAACAGAGCAGACACCTCTGGCTGTTGTTCTTGACGGTCAGCCCACTTCTTGAGCATGTTCACATGGTACACCTGATGCTTCTTGCGGTGGTCTGGCATGTGTACCTCGTACATCACTGGACCCATCTGCCTGGTAACAGCATAAGGCCCCTGCCATTTTGCCAGTAGTTTGTTGTCAGAGCTGGGCAGCAGTAGCAGGACCTTGTCACCAGCCTGGAAACAGCGTGCTCTGGCAGAACGGTCGTACCACGCCTTTTGTCTCTCTTGCGCCCTCTGTAGGTTCTCCTGCGCCAGGGCAGACACAGTAGCCAGCTTCTCCCTCATCTTCAGCACATAAGTGATGATGTTTAAACCAGGAGACGTCTCACCTTCCCAAGTCTCTTTCAGCACATCCAGCGGACCTCGAACCTGGTGTGCGTACAGGAGCTCGAAGGGGGAAAATCCTGTTGATGCCTGAGGGACTTCTCTGTAGGCAAAGAGCAAGTATGGTAGCCACTGGTCCCAGTCCTTGCGAGAGTCTTCCACGAACTTCCGGAGCATGTTGAGAAGGGTCTGGCTTGGACTTCCGGTGATGCAGCTGAGCTAGGAAGACGTGTGCTCCGGAGCTCCTCAGGAAAACTCGACTTTAAGTTATAAATAACGCCCGCTGTACCTGAAACTTTATTCAACTGGTGAAATATGGACTTGAGACCTTGAAATAAGATGCAAAGCTCAATTATCGACCATTTTTTCTTCTCAAGCCGCAACAGGTGAAACAAGCACCGAGCACAACATGACCGCGGAAGTGGAAGGAAGCCACGCCATACTACAAGAAATAAAACGCGGTAACGTAGCACTCTCACAGAAGCTCGATGCCAAAACTGCCGAGATTAATCATTCTATTTCGGGGTTGAAAACTGTGATAGACGGGATGTGCTCACGCATCACGGAGGCAGAGGAGCAAATTAGCACAGCTGAAGATAAGCTAACTGAATTAGACTCCCATGTCCTCCATCTGATGAAGGAGAAGGACTTTCTCGTGGACAAAGTAGACCAACTAGAGAACCAAAGCCGACGTAATAATGTCCGCATCGTTAACCTACAGGAGGGCGGAGAGGGAAATGACCCGGTGCGGTTCTTTACAGATTGGATCCCCTCTGTGCTGGGACAACAGCACTTTCCCGAGCCACTGATTATTGAAAGAGCGCACAGGTCCCCGACATCCCGCACGCCAGGAGATAAGCGACCCAGACCCATTCTCATCCGCCTACTCAAGTACCAGGACCAGGACAAAATCCTCCGAATGGCCGCTAAGACATCCAGAGAAAAAGGTGAGCCGATTACTTTCAAGGGAGAGGCAGTGATGTTTTTCCCAGATCTGAGTGCAAACCTGGTGAAGCGAAGAAAGGAATACAATCATGTTAAGAAGGAGTTGCACGCAAAGAAGCTCCAATTCAGCCTCCTCCACCCAGCGACCTTGAGAGTCATCCTACCTAATGGAGAGAAAAAGTTCTTCAAATCACCAGAAGCAGCGGCATCTTTTCTCCGGGACTTCCCCGGAGGTGATTAATCCTGCATCTCACAGGTGACTACAGGTGCAGCACCACAACTCCTGTGAGGGAGAGCCATTCCTGCAAATCCTTGAACTATCCACTGACTCTTATGTAAGTGCAACGATATCCCCGCCATATTTATTTATTTTTTCTTTTCATTTCATTATTTTATTTTTGGACATTAGGCTTTGGACAAAAAGCGAACTTATCCTATTATTGTGAGGTTGCACTTGAACTTTCATTTACTTCTGGTTAAAGCGGGTGTTAACAATGTTTACATTTGAGGTTGTTTATATACCGAGTGATTACAAACTTATATACAAAAGAGCTCCGGGCCCAAGGTATTGGTTGGGTATGATAGTTTCAGGGAGCATTTAACGGAGGTCCCGATTGGTGTTTTTGGATGGCGCCGAGTGTTCAGGGGGTCAGTGCCTGGGGGAACGGGGAGGTTTTGTTTCTATTTGTTTTTTTTTCTGTTTGTTTCCAGAGAGGCATTTTCTTTAAACTTTTTGTTAAGAGAATACAAAGTCACTGTCAAATCTTTAATCTTTTTACATGAATAAGGTGTTGAAATTTGTCAGCTTTAATGTCAATGGTCTCAACGGACCCATTAAAAGGAAGAGGGTGTTAACATATTTAAAAAAGATTCAAACAGATATAGCCTTTATCCAGGAGACTCATCTGACAGCGCAGGAACATAATAATTTAAAAAGAGGATGGATCGGCCAAGTCTTCTCTTCATCTTTCAGCTCTAAAGCCAGAGGAGTTGCTATTTTGATAAACGAAAATATTCCCATCACTGTTCAGGAAACTATAAGTGATCCGCTAGGCCGCTATGTCTTAATAAACTGTCTAATTTACTCTGAACAATGGACCTTGCTAAACCTTTATGCCCCTAATTATGATGACACTTCCTTTATTCAAGACATTTTTCTTAAAGTATCAGGGGGTCGTGAACATATTCTTATGGGAGGAGATTTTAATTTCTGTTTAGACCCGATTTTGGATAAATCAGCAACCTCCACTGCAAAGTCTAAGTCAGCCTCAACTACTATATCATTTATGAAAGATTTAAATCTAACAGATGTTTGGAGGCAAATACATCCCCAAATCATAGATTATTCTTTTTATACAAACCGTCATAATTCACATACTAGAATTGATCTTTTCTTACTGTCAACACATGTGGCTTACAGAGCATTAGAGTCTGATTATTTGCCAAGGATACTTTCTGATCATTCTCCATTCACTCTATCCATAGTAATTCCTGAGAAAATGGCCAGCATGTACAGGTGGCGTTTGAATCCGACCCTCCTTAAAAAAAAAGTGACTTCTGTAAATTTGTCAGGGATCAAAATTAAACTATTCTGTGAAACAAACTGTCCTTCCTCCCCTAATAGTTTCATACTATGGGATAATTAAAAGCTTATTTAAGAGGACAAATAATCTCATATACGCAAGGACTTAAAAAATCATATGTAGCAGAAGTGGGAAAATTAGAAAAAGAAATTCTTGGGCTTGAAAAAGACTTTCAGCAACATAGGGATAAGAAGACATACAGTTTATTGGTAAAAAGAAAACTCAAGTATAATACACTATGCACTTATAGGGCTGAGAAAGACATTTTGAGAACGAAACAAAGGTACTACGAACTGAGGGAGAAGGCTCATAAAGTCCTATCCTGGCAATTAAAGAAAGAGGAGAGTTCAAAAACAATTAACCACATTGAAGACGAACATAGCTGTATTACACAGAAGCCAAAAGAAATAAATGGAACTTTTAAAAAGTTTTATGTTAATTTATACAAGTCGGAATCACCAGAAGATCTGTCCACAATAGATACATTCTTAAATAATATTGATTTGCCTAAACTGAGTCAAGATGATCAGAGGTATTTAGATTCACCATTTACCTTTCAAAGAGATCGAAAATGCTCTAACGACACTGCAATCTAATAAATCACCAGGGGAGGATGGGTTTCCCCCCGAATTTCATAAAGAGTTTAAGGATTTGCTTATACCTCTCCTTATGGATGTAGTTAATCTAGCATCTAAAACACAAAGCCTCCCTGATTCATTTTCAATGGCTATAATTACAGTGATCCATAAAAAAAACAAAGACCCCTTAAAATGCTCTTCTTTCCGACCAATTTCACTCTTGAATGCGGATTACAAATTGATTTCTAAAGCTATAGCAAACAGGTTGAGTGAATTCTTACCAAAATTGATAAACCGAGACCAGGTTGGCTTTATCCAGAAGAGATCCTCTGCCAATAACATGTGTAGGTTACTTAACGTTATTCATATGGCAACCTCCAGTACTGAACCTAGTATAGCCGTTACGCTGGATGCGGAAAAGGCCTTTGATAGGCTTGAGTGGCCCTATCTATTTAAGGTTCTATCTAAATTTGGATTTGGCTCCTATTTTATTAATTGGGTCAGAAGGCTGTATAAGAAACCACAGGCCAAAATAATTACTAATGGACAAATGTCCACTGCCTTCCCCCTCAGTAGATCGAGCAGACAAGGGTGTCCCTTATCCCCTGGGCTTTTCGTTATAGCTATTAAACCTCTGGCCGAGACAATCAGACAAGATTTAGAGATAAAAGGTATGAAAGTGGACCAGATGATACATAAAATCAATCTGATGGCAGATGATATAATTCTGTATTTAACAAAACCGTCTGATTCCTTTGCTAAATTGAAAACCGTTTTGCATGCATTTGGATGTGTCTCTGGCTATAAGGTAAATTACGATAAATGTGAAATTCTTCCACTTTCAAATTTTGACTACACTGAACATCAGCAAAGAGGTCCATTTAAATGATCTCCAAGTGGGATACGATACCTTGGAATCATGGTGGATAACAACCTTAAAAATGTGTACAAACTCAACTACTCACCACTAGTTAGTCGAATAATAGAGGATTTACAGAATTGGATGAATTTACCTATCACTTTGATCGGCCGAATAAATTGCATTAAAATGAATATATTACCAAGGCTGCAGTACCTCTTTCAGTCCTTACCAATTCCAGTGCCATCCAGTTTTTTTAAAAACCTGAATAAACATATTAGACACTTCATATGGAATGGTAAGACTCCAAGGGTTTTAATGGAAAAACTTACATGGGATTATAAACTGCGGGGTCTTCGACTGCCTAACCTTGAAAAAAAACATTATTTGGCTTCCCAGATGCGCCTTATTTCTTTTTTATTTGAAAGGGAAAATGTCCCACCTTGGGTTTCAGTTGGAATGTATGCTGTTAAAGAAAGGTTCCTGCAGACTTTATTTATAAATGGACATCTACAACCATCTCCAGAAGAACTAACAACCCTGTCTTGACTCATATCATTAAAACATGGCATGAAGTCCGGAAAAATATTGGACTAAAGAATATATTTTCACCCAGGACACCACTGAAACAGAACGAACTCATACCTATGTCAGTGGATAATAAGATCCTGGAAATGTGGCACCAGAAAGGGATTCATCATTTGGAGGACTGTTATAAGGATGGATGCCTGATGTCTTTTGAGGACCTAAGGAGGAAGTATGATCTGTCCAGTAGAAATTTTTTTGTTATTTACAGTTAAGATCATTTCTTAAATCTGTTTTGGGATCTGAAATGACTTTACCCATGCTCAGCGATCTGGAAAGACTGCTTCATGCGGGTAACGCACCCCGTCTAATTTCAAAAGTCTACTCCCTCTTGATGGATGATGCTCCAAAACCAGGTTTACATAAATCAAGGGAGAAATGGAAGTCTGACTTGGGTGTGACAATGGGTACAGAGCAGTGACGTGCGGTGAGATTCATGGCTGGTGAGGCACTGACTTCATCAGTCAGATTTACAAGCATATGAACCCTCCAGAACAACTTATTCACCATTTGATTGGCAGCAGTTAACTGTTTATGTTTAAAACCTCCTATCGTCATTCACATATAAATGCTTTACACATACAAACTGGGAAACAAGCCAATGTGTCGCAAGAAGAATCCCTGTGCTCACTAGTGCCCCCTGACGTGAGGCAGGAGAAGTGCGTGCCTCACCTCGTGCCTCTTCTCAGCCGTTTTATGATCGCGCCGGCACAAGAAACACATTACACACATATAGTTGCTGTTCATTATATAAATCAGCTAAACTATGGAAACTTATTTCATATAGCAAACGTGTTTGAACATTTTAATAGTGACATACAAAGAGACGACGATCTGGTCTCACTACATAGCATGGCAGCACAGTTAGCCGAGTCAATGCGCAATCCATGGTGAGGCTCAGCGGGGTGCTGCCTCACCGCCCGCATCTTCTCAGTATTTGAATGGTAAATGTGAAAATTCGGTGATTTTGAATAAAAAATAATCTAAAAATTGTGAAGTTAAATGGAAAATTACTTTATAGTACAAATCAATTGATAAATATAAAAAATATATATATTTTTTCATTTCTTTCTTTCCATGATGGCAGGTGAGGCACGGCCTCCCCTGCCTCACCTGACCACACGTCACTGGTACAGAGCTCTGGGCTGAATTGTGTCAAAAAAGTCTGTCACTCTTAATTCTAGATATAGGCTGACTTATTATAACTTTCTTCATCAAACCTATCTTACGCCACAGAAATTACATAAATATAAACCTGAGATATCCAACCTGTGCTTTAGATGTAGTATAGAAGAGGGTTCATTCCTACACTGCACTTGGTTATGCACAAAACTTAATACATTCTGGCATGATTTCTCTGGCATCATGACAAATCTCCTAGGACTACATCTCCCATTAGATGCTCAAATCTGCTTATTAGGAGATACTACAAATATTAATGCACGATTAAGAAAAGCTCAAAAGAGGTTCCTCTCACTGGCCTTGTGCGTTGCCAGGAAGTGCATTGTTATCACGTGGAAGTCTGACTCCCAACTTCCTATAGGAAGATGGGTTTCAGAAATGAATAGCTGCGTTCCACTTGAAAAAATTACATATACACTCAGGAATGACTATAATACTTTTACAGAGATGTGGCAGCCCTATTTAGCATATATGGACACATTGCCAGCTTCTATGGTGGACGGGATGTAGTTTTTTGCAAGCTCTTTGTTGTCAGTGCATACCGTTGTCTTTCTTGCCTCTCGTCCGTTGTTTTTTTTTTTTTTTTTAAATAATTCTATATCATTATTACTAATATTATTTTCTTTATTTATTAATTTTGAGTGTCTATTTATTTTTTTGTGGGTGGGTTGGGGAAGGGGTTTCGTGTTGTCATGTATGTTTTGAAATTGAAAACTGAAAAATAAAATATTCTAAAAAAAAAAAAAGAGAAGGGTCTGGTTGAACCGTTCAACGAGTCTGTCGGTCTGTGGATGGTAAGGAGTGGTTCTGATACGCCTAATGCCTAAGAGGTCATAAACCTGCCTGAGGGTTTTGCTCATAAAGTTGGGGCCCTGATCGGTCAGTACTTCACGGGGTATCCCTACTCTAGAGAAGAGCTGCAGCATGGCTGTTGCAACTTGCTTGGCTGTAACATCTCTCAGGGGAAAGGCTTCGGGGTATCTTGTGGCATAATTACATATGACAAGAATAAATCTATTGCCTGACTTGCTTTTCTCAAGGGGGCCTACTACATCAACAGCAATTCTGTCAAAGGGTGTATCAATAACCGGTAAGGGGATCATGGGGGCACGGGCAAAGTTTTTACCTCCTGACATCTGACACTGAGGACAAGACTTGCAAAATTCCTTGACATCAGAAAACAAACCTGGCCACATGTAGCAGGATGATCGGCGACGGAGCAGACAAGAGTCGAGTTTCCTAATGAAAAGCTTTTCTTTTTATTTTTTTTCTATTGTCTTAAAAATGCAAAAATTTACAGAGTCCCACACAAAACAATGATGGGCACAAAAATGGAAACAAAAATAGGCCAGTAAAAATGCTTGCTGATTCTCTGCAGTGTTTTCATGTAGGCCAAGTGTCCAGCCCAGGGTATGGTGTGGCCCAGTGTTACGACTCTGGCTCTGCTAGTAAAGAGAGAGGTAACATAAAACAGAACCCAGGATGGTAAATGGAGTCAGGGAGCTTTAATGTGTAATCCCAACCTTTACATATGCCAAAAACAAAGATATCAAGTCCACAAACATCCAAATGACAAATGTCCCAAACAAAACGGAGGAGCTGCCCAGTCACAGGCTCTTCCGCCGAATGCTGGAATCTGTCCATTTTTAAAGCCATCAGCTCCAGGTGTCAGGAATCATCACTGATGAAAAGAGGGCGGAGTCTGGTCCATTCGGTGACAGCGGGAGGTGGCACATCCAGTTGCTGGAGCCAATCGTCAACGGACTCCGGACCAGAGAGAGCAGCAAGTTCCACCCTCCGGCATGGCATGGCACAGGGCAATCTATACTAGGGATACTAGATACTAGATACTATACAGAAGTCCTCGACCGGAAGACCTCGGCCGTAAAAATAATGCAAAATAATGACAAAATACTCACAACCTGGACAGGGCATCGGCAACCACATTTTCTGATCCTTTCTTGTGTCGAATGTCTAACCTGTAATCTTGGACCCGTAGAGCCCACCGCATGAGACGCTGGTTGTGATTACGCATGCAAGATAAAAATACAAGAGGGTTATGATCTGTGTACACCACAATCGGTTGCAGACTGGACCCAAGATAAACATTGAAGTGCTCAAGTGCAAGCAGCAGGGCAAGAGTTTCCTTTTCAACGGTGGAATATTTTAATTGATGGTCGTTAAACTTTCGTGAAAAATAGCAAACAGGATGGTCAATTTTATGTACGTCTTCCTGCAGCAGCACAGCCCCAGCACCAACAGCACTAGCATCGATCTCAAGTTTGAACGGACAAGACAGATCAGGCGCAGCAAGCACAGGTGCATGGCAGAGTAGTGACTTGGCGCTGTCAAACGCATGCTGACACTCATCGGTCCAATTAAAAGCAACCTTTGGACTCAGAAGGTTGGTTAAGGGGACAGAACACAGAAGAGAAGTTACGACAGAAGCCTCTGTAATATCCGGCCGTTCCCAAAAATCTATGCAACTCCCGTCTGGTAGCAGGAACGGAGTATGCAAGGATAGCTTCAACTTTCGCCTCCACTGGACATACATGTCCTTGTCCAACCTGTCTGCCCAAGTACGTTACCGTAGCCTTGGCAAACTCACACACTTTGCCAAATTAAGGGTGAGTGAAGCTTGTCTTAAACACTCAAACACCTGTCTCAACGCCTGCAGGTGTTCGGTCCATGAGACAGTAAACAACCAGATCATCTAAATACGCGCAGCAATTGGATTGACCAGCTAACACTTTGTTCATTAATCTCTGAAAAGTTGCGGGGGCGTTGCACATACCAAAGGCCATCACTGTGTACTGCAAAAAACTGTCAGGGGTAACAAAGGCTGAAACATCAGAAGCCCGATCAGTCAGTGGTACTTGCCAATAACCTTTGAGAAGATATAGTTTACTCACATATTTGGCGGATCCGATGTTATCTATGCAGTCTTCGATTCTGGGAAGAGGAAATGAATCAAGAACAGTTACAGCATTAACTTTACGAAAGTCTGTGATAAAACGTGGCGAGCCGTCGGGTTTAGTCTCCAACAGACAAGGCGAGCTCCAAGAACTGCAGCTATGTTTTGCGAGGCCATGCTTTAACAAATATTCAGTTTCTTGTTTCATAAGCGCCCGTTTCACCGGGTTGGCACGATAAGGATGTTGTCTGATAGGCTTCGCATCATTCACGTCTATATCATGTGTCAAGATTGTAGTGCGAGTTGGCACATCTGAGAAAAGACACACGAATTCCTTAATCAAGGAGATTACCTCATTTTCTTGATCTGATGATAAATGCTGGAGCTGACTGTGCATTGATTGTAGCATTTCTGAATTTGGAAGCCGGGCGGTCGAACCTCTAGGGTGGCATGCCCCAACGCCGTCGTCCTCATCTGCACAGTTCACATCCTCCGGTTCTGTAACCATAGCAGCGGAGACGCGCACCTCTGTCTCAGGTGTTGAGCGTGAATGGTATATATTCACATGACAAACACGCGTTTTACGCCGTCTAGTGGGAGTGTGTATGACATAGTTGTTCTCTCCGATCCGTTTCTGAATTGTGAATGGACCAACATACTTGGCTGACAACGCAGAACCCTGGACTGGTAACAAAGCCACAACAGTGTCACCCACCCGAAATTCCCGTTTAACCGAAGATCGATCGTAAAGACGTTTCATTTTTTTCTGTGAAGCAGACAGAAACTCTTTAGCAAGAGCATTGGCACGGTTCAGACGTTTACGAAAGTCATGAACATAGAGTTTCACACTCTTTTTCGAAGACTGATCGGAACATAAAAATCTCTCCTTCAATGCTCTCAGCGGGCTGCGCGGTGTATGGCCAAACACCAATTCTGCTGGACTAAACCCGAGGGACTCTTGTACAGCCTCACGGGATGCAAATACCACAAATGGGAGTCCTTCATCCCAATTTTCATCAGTTTCTAAGCAATATTTTCGCAACATTGACTTAAGAGTCTGATGCCACCGCTCTAAGGCACCTTGAGATTCTGGATGATACGCACTAGACACTATATGGTTGACATTTAAGGTCCGAACCACTTGCTTAAAAAGAGTAGACTGGAAATTTGAACCCTGATCTGTCTGTATGACCTTTGGTAGTCCAAACAAGGAAAAAAACTGGGTTAGTGCTCTGAGAACTGATTTAGTAGTAATCCTTCGTAATGGAATTGCTTCAGGAAATCTAGTAGCAGCGCACATAATGGTGAGGATGAACTGATTGCCACTTTTTGTTCTTCGTAAAGGTCCAACACAGTCAACTACGATGTGGTCAAAAGGCTGTTCAACTGCAGGAATCGGACACAAGGAGGCAGGAGGTATCACCTGATTCGGTTTTCCTGTGATTTGGCACACATGACAGCTACGGCAAAACCCAGACACATCATGTTTCATTCCAGGCCAGAAGAAGTGTTTTAACAATAACTGATATGTCTTGGTGATGCCCAAGTGTCCTGACCATTGGCTTTCATGAGCCAAAGATAAAACCTTTTGCCTGTAAACAGACGGTACCACAATTTGTTTTATCTCAGCCCATTCAGAACCATCCGCATAGGTTGGAGCCCAGTTCGTTATTCGTAGTTCGTTCAACTACTTAAGATTGTTTTGCTGGTTTACGTTGCTCATCACTGGCCATAGCGAAACACTTCTTTAATGTTGGGTCAGCGTTTTGTGCTGCAGACAGGTGTTCACTTGTTACCGGGAGTGAAAGATCTTCAACATGAGGTGGATTAACATCTGGAGGTTCCACATTTTTCCTCTCTTCTGATTCCTGAGTAGCTACGTTATTCCCAATAACGGTGCCATTACCATCAGAGAATGACGACACGAGAAACGAATCAGCAAGTGCAACATCTCTGCCTTTGCGTGACTGCGCACGAGTGATTGCGCAACCAGGATAAGGCCCGGAAAACGGGGCTGACGGGTGCGATGATTTACTGGTACAGGGATCATCTAACACTTCTAAAGTTGGGATCACTAGACCACCTGCAATATCATTTCCCATTAGCATCGTGACTCCTTTTATGGGCAGCTCTGGACAAACAGCAACGGGAAAACAGCCCGTGACAAGTTTGGATGTAACAAAAACAAAACGCGATGTACAGCTCTAGGGACATATCCCATCTCTATGCCATGCAGGACTGAATTAAAACCACAGGCTGATCGTTCAGAGAAGGGCAACGCACTGGCAAGGATGACAGACTGGGATCCCCCAGTATCTCCAAAAACACGCACTGACCATTGGTCAGCAGGATCATCGGTCAGTGAGACAAACGCATCAAATATGAACGGCTCAAAACTCGCGTCAGGCTTCTCCGCTACAGGAGCCAAGCCAACTCTCAAGTTCCACCCTCCGGGGCTGGCACAGGGTGATCAGCACACACGCACATGTTAGGCAACAGATAATACACAGAAGTCCCCGACCGGAAGACCTCGGCCGTAACACCCAGTTCCAGCACTTGCCTACGGTATTTTTTGGGGATCAAAAGTTGCATTCCATCTTCACTCTGTCTGTACAGTAACTCATTTTGTACAAGATAGCCCTCCTTACCTGACATAGGGACATAACCACCACCATCTGCAGCTTTCTTAAAACTCTGCTTCAGTGTTGGGTCTGCACGCTGTTCCTCTGCTAAATTAACATTAAACTTAAAGTCAGTCAGGGGGGTCAACATTCTCTGTCTGCACTTCATTTTTCTTAACAGTACTCTCCACTCTTTTTCTGTGCCTATCACACCTCTGCTCTCTACTCAGTGTGGGCTCTCCAGACTCCCCCGCTGCAGACCCTTTACCTACCTGCAACGACACCTGGACCAGAGTCGGAGCTAAACCAAAGGTACCGGTTAGCTCCACACCATCTCACCAGCACCCCTGGACAGTGGTCGGTAGCCGTGGCAGGAGAGTGCGGAGGTCCTCCTGGGCCCCGCACTTTAACATCGAAATGGAGAGTAAGTTTGACATTCTGGCTGTGCGGGACTTCCCCCCTCTACCTGCGGCAGGTGACTCCCGGCCCCGCCGTGGGTCTCCACCTTCATCCTGCGGCTCCGGCCAGCCTCAACCACCACCACAGAAATCCTCCCAGTGTGGTAAGAGACGCACACTGGCGCTGGTTCACACCAGCGCCGGGAAGAAGATGTACAGCTGCGGATGTCCTCTCTGCCCGCCGCTCATCACCACCACTACATCCTCGACCTACAGCTGGACATCCTGGACCTCTGGACCTGAGATGCACGGAGGCATCTCCACCTCCGTCACCTCCTCGTCCTCTCTTCACTCCAACTACAGCAATAGTTGGTGAGTCCATCATCAGACATGTCCATTTCTTCAACGCCATCACCCACTGTTTCCCTGGAGCCACAGTCCAAGTAATCCTGGAGAAAGTTCCAGAACTGC
This sequence comes from Hirundichthys speculiger, assembly GCA_018398805.1. Taxonomy (NCBI): domain Eukaryota; kingdom Metazoa; phylum Chordata; class Actinopteri; order Beloniformes; family Exocoetidae; genus Hirundichthys; species Hirundichthys speculiger. Next base: position 40,463 of record JAGFBZ010000385.1, on the reverse strand, counting down.
TGAGTTCATTTCCATCCTCCATTAAGAGACTGATCTTACATGTGGGTTTTAATGACACCTCTCATGGACAGTCTGAGCTGACTAAAAGGGATTTTAATGAACTTTTTAGTTTTTTGAAAGACTGTGGATTGTCTTTTCATCTCTGGACCCCTTCCATCACTAAATCGTGGAGTGTGGCGTTTCAGTAGTAGACTCCTCAGCCTCAGCACCTGGCTCCAGTCAGCCTGCATGGTGAACAAGGTTTCTTTTATAGACAATTTTAACCTGTTCTGGAACCGCCCCTCTTTTTATAGGAATGATGGTGTTCACCCAAGCAGACTGGGCAGTCGTATTTTAGATGCCAATATTCACCACGCTGTCCAGACCTTGACATCAACCTGCAGCTGACCATTGACCTCCAATTCCTCAGCTCCACCCATTCCCACCACTACCTCCCCCTGCTATTCATCTCCTGCACCTGAAAGTGGAAAAACATACCCCATCACTACTCTGATCACTACCAGACCCTCTCAGATCAGAACTACTTACAGGAGAGCAGTCCAGCGTTGCTTACGGCTCCTGGACCCAGCACAGGACAAGATCCCTAAAACAATGAATATGGGTCTTTTTAATGTCCGCTCACTGTCCAGTAAGACTTTTATTATTAATGATCTGATTTTAGATAAGAAGATCGACTGTTTGTTTTTAACAGAAACATGGCGGGGCACAGATGCACCTGCAGTTCTCTCTGAGGCCTCTCCACCAAATTTTAACTCCTTATTTTCTATCAGGAAGGGTAGGAAAGGTGGTGGTACTGCGTCAATTTCTTCTGCTGCACTTGCAGCTAAGCAGATTTTATTTGATCAGTTCACCACCATTGAATATCATGCCTTTGTTTTCAGCAGCCCTCCAATTTTATGTATTACAGTTTACAGACCACCAAAAAAGTTCACTGCCTTTATTATTGAATTTTTTAGACTTTTAGCATCAATATACACGTCTTACAATATGATCACTATTTCTGGTGATTTTAACCTCCACATGGACGATCAGTCAGATCACACAGCCAGAGATTTTACTGACCTGCTGAACTCCATGGAGTTTATTCAACATGTTTCACAGCCGACTCACAACAGAGGACACACTCTGGATCTGGTCATCAGCTATGGCATATTATTGAGTGTGTCCTCTGTTGTTGACTTGGCTGTATCTGATCACTACTGTGTGTTTTTAAATGTCACTGTTTTTATGCAGCGAGAGACCTCTGTGAGAATGGTGAGAAAACGTTATCTGACCCCTGAAGTGGCTGCAAATTTCATTGAAGTCTACAACAAGTTTCCTCCAGTCATTTTACCATCTTCCTGCGATTTTATAATGGATGACTTCTCCAGAAAACTCAAATTTAGTCTGGATTCAGTTGCTCCGCTAAAAACGAAAATGGTTAAAACAAAACCTTCATGCCCCTGGAAAAATGATGAAATAAGGCACCTTAAAAGACTGCAGGATAGCTGAACGAAAATGGAGGAAAAACAAACTCACAATATATTATCAAATTTTACATGAAAAACTTAAAATTTACAATACCAGAGTTAAACAGAAAGAAATAACTATTTTGCCAAACTAATCACCGAACATAAAAGTAATCTTAGATTCCTGTTTTCTACTGTAGACAGTTTAGTTAATCCTGGTTTTAATAAAAACAGACTTCATGCTAAAAACCATTTATGTGAAGAATTTGCAGACCACTTTGTAAGCAAAATAGATTGTATTAGATCCAACATAGTATCAGAGCAGCAAACTGTCTTGAATGACTCGGATGGTCTGTTTTCAGCTGAGGAAACACTGGACTGTTTTATCCTGGTTGATGCTGAGATGCTTGGTCGAGTTTTCTCTCAAGTAAATCCAACCACCTGCTTTTTAGACTCAATTCCAACTCCGCTTTTGAAAAGTTTCTATGAATCTTTTGAGGGTGAGCTTTAAAACATTGTGAATTGCTCTCTCCAGACGGGTGTCTTCCCTTCTGTGTTTAAAACAGCTGTTGTGAGACCTCTTCTGAAGAAGAGCAACTTAAATCCTGACGTTTTTAATAACTATAGACCAGTATCCAACTTACCATTTCGAGGCAAAATTTTAGAGAAACTTGTTTTTATTCAGCTGAATTATTTTTTAACAAAACATAATGTCTGTGAGAGATTTCAATCTGGTTTTAGGATAAACCACAGTACAGAGTCAGCCTTGTTAAAGATTGTTAATGATTTTAGGTGCAACTTGGACTCACATAAGATCGTAGTCCTGGTGCTATTGGATCTAAGCGCAGCATTTGATACAGTAGACCACCCAATCCTATTAAATAGATTGAGGCACCTGGTTGGCCTCTCTGGCACTGTTCTTAACTGGTTCCAGTCCTACCTCACAGACAGAAAATTTCTGGTAAGTATGGATACATGCTCCTCAGGGATTCGTGAAATCAAATGTGGTGTGCCCCAAGGATCTATTTCAGGTCCAATTCTTTTTAAACTATACATGTTACCACTTGGTGATGTCATCAGGAGACATGGCATAGGTTTTCACAGTTATGCTGATGACACACAGCTGTACATTTCCATGTCTCCTGAGGACACACGGCCAGTAGACGACCTTTTTAATCGTATATTAGATATTAAATCATGGATGGCAGGAAACTACCTACAACTCAACCAGGACAAAACCGAAGTTTTAGTCTTTGGTCCTAAAGGTAAGAGAGAGAAACATCTGTCTAGATTACATGCATTGTCTTTAAAAACATCAGAACAAGTAAAAAACCTGGGCGTCATTTTCGACTCTGAGCTTAGTTTTATTCCACATGTAAAGCATGTATTAAAACAGGCTTCTATCATCTTAAAAATATAGCCAGAGTCCGCCCGTTTCTTTCTCGAACCAACACAGAGATGCTGATTCATGCTTTTGTCTCAGGTAGAATTGACTATTGTAATGCATTGCTCTCTGGTGTTCTTCAGCTTCTTCAGAACTCAGCTGCTCGTGTGTTGACGAAGACCAGAAAGCGGGCTCACATAACACCTGTTTTGAAGGCATTGCATTGGCTCCCTGGGTCTTTTAGGATTGATTTTAAGGTTCTTTTGATGGTTTTTAAAAGTCTTAATGGTCTTGCGCCTTCTTATCTTTTAGATTTACTCTCATCTTATGAACCATCGCGGCCTCTCAGGTCCTCAGACACTGGCCTTTTAAAAATACCTTTTGTTCATACTAGAACCTACGGTGAGGCTGCTTTCGAACATTATGCCCCACGTTTATGGAACAGTCTTCCGGAGAACCTGAGAGCTGCAGAGAATGTTCATATTTTAAAAACAGGCTCAAGACCTTCCTTTTTAATAAGGCATTTAACTAATTATAATATTTTATATTATATTTCAAACATGTTCTTAGTTTTTATGCCAGTACTTCTTATGTTATGCTATATGTCAGTTTTAGTTTCAGTTCATTTTTCTTAATTCCAGTGTTTTCTCTGCATGGGGGGCAGCTGGTCTCCAGGACTTGGGGGGCAGCTGGTCTCCTGGATCTACCTGTGATACTGCAATAGTGTTCTCTTTCCGGTTCTTCTGTGCCGAGCCATGTTATCCATGTGTTTATTTATCTTGTCTCATCATTTTTTATATGTATGTGTATATCTATGTGTTTGTGTGTATGAGCATGTGCAGTGGTGGGAGGAGTGTGTGGGCCCATGGGGCTGTCTGGTTTTCTGCATTGGTTGGTTGCTGGCTGTGATCTTCATGTGGACCACCGGCATGGCTGGTTGCGATGTGCCGGGGCTGGTGCTGCGGGAGGGATCGGTGTGTTTCATGCTGCCGTTGATTATTTTGTTTTTACATTGTTAAGCACTTTGTGCTGCATTTATTTGTATGAAAAGTGCTATATAAATAAAGTTTGATTGATTGATTGAACAGGGACATCTTCTCCATAATATGGCAATTCAGACTCTGCTTGCTGATCCCTAGCCTGCGCTCGAGTTACCACACCACACCAAGCAGTCTTGTTCACCAGCTCAGATAGTACTGGTAGATTCTGGCCTAGTAGCACAGGATATGGCAGCTTAGACACTAGTCCTACCTTCAATAAGTATGTCTGTCCCTGCACTCTGACATACGCATCAGCTTTGTCATGCTCACTTTTGTCTCCATGCACACAAAGGATGGTAAGCTTGTCATCGTAATTACGGAACTCTAGGGGGACTAGGTCAGCCTGCACTAGTGTTTGTGAACATCCAGTATCTACCAATGCTTTGACAAATTTACCATTTAGCTCAATGGTGATAAACAGGGTCTCTGCTCTCCGGGGTGTTTAAAGGAGGGGCGGGGTGGGGAACATAGCATAAATGGCTGTACTTTGACTTTCTCAGGGGGCAAGCAGGGCTTTTATGACCTTCCTGGCCACAATTATAACAGGACATGCTCTGGGGTCTAGCACGGTCTATGGGGGTTGGTGGTGGGGCTCTACTATGGCTATGGCTATTAGCAGTACCAGAACCAACTCTCTTCCCAAACCCAACAGACTTACCCCGGCTGCTGCTCTGCTCCAGCACTCCAGCGTAGCGGTAGCCTCGGGCACCTCTGTGCGCAGCCACGTAGCTCTCCACCAGCGTTGCGGCCTCTGCTGCAGTCTTCGGGCTGCGCTCCCTGACCCAGGTCCTCACGTCTGGATATAGCACACGTAGATACTGCTCCAGCACCAGCGTCTCCATCAGGTTCTCCTTGCTGCTCTTCTCATATCCAGTCCACTTGCAGAACAGGTCCTTCAGTCGGACATACAGCTCCTGTGGCGTCTCAGTCGAAGTAGTCTCGAGGGCTCTGAACTGCTGTCTGTAGGTCTCAGCGTTGATCTCATACTTCTTCAACACTGCCTCCTTCAGGCGGTCGTAGTCGGTTGTGTCGTCGGGGTTCATGGCAACGAAAGCACTGCGGGCCTTCCCAGTCAACAGCGGGATGAGGTGCATGGCCCAGGTTGCTCTTTGCCAGCCAAAAGCTGTGGCTAGCCTTTCAAAGGTCGTCAGGTAGTGCTCGATGTTGTCAGCATCTTCCAGCTTGGCCATCTTCGGTGGACGCGCCTCTGTGGTCACTGGTGGCTGTCGTATATGCGAGGCATCACGGGATGGTGGTTCAGGCGTAGTATCATGGGATGGTGGTGGGGGTGTGGCTCGCTTTGCCTCCATATCCAGCTGAAGCTGTGTCACCTGGTGCGTCAGGACCTTGACCTGGTGGGCTTGACTGGATGCATCTCTCTCCATCCGCTCATCTCTGGCACGTTGCACTTCCAAGAATGACTGGAACATCCTGGACAGCTGATTGATGGCTGTCTGCTGCGGCAGGCTGTGGAGTGGGCGCTTCCATCTCAGTGGCGCCCCCTATAGCTCCATCTTCCTTGGCCTCTGTTGCTTTCTTTCTGGTAGCCATCTTGCCAGCTGTTGTGGTTGGACTTCTCTCTGTCTGTCTCCGTTACCCAAGCTTCTGACACCACATGTAGAAGGATGATCGGCGACGGAGCAGACAAGAGTCGAGTTTCCCAATGAAAAGCTTTTCTTTTTATTTTTTTTCTATTGTCTTAAAAATGCAAAAATTTACAGAGTCCCACACAAGACAATGATGGGCACAAAAATGGAAACAAAATAGGCCAGAGTGCCAGACTATATCTATCAATAAGATTCTGGTTCACTACAAGCGCAACCTTCTCCTACGACGCTTCCCCCCGGACTGAGTGTGTGTGTGTGTGAGCCATTTTTAAAGTCACAGCCCCTCCCACAGGTAAGCCCCATTCACAAAATAAATCAATCAACTAAATAACAAAACATAAGCACAAAATAACACCCCAAAATAAATGCAAACAAAATACCTAAACACTCAAAATCATTTCCTTTAACCAAAACCTTTTCAATGCATAATAAAACACAATGCAAAAATTCCAGACAAAACACCCCTGTTAAAAATGGTCTGCCCCACTAACCCCACTATATATTCCCAGTGAACCATTCCCTCAGTTTGAACCAAACGAGGAAGTACTGCATGTCAGTGAGTAAGTTTGACTGTCAGGAAATGTTTTAACCAAATACACCTCAATGATTTTAAATATCCAGTTTGTATGTGGTGATTGTTTAACCTTAAAGATTGCTAAAACTGATGGAGTATGATAAGTGTGTAATGATGAAAAGCGCGCTTTGAAACGGGGTAGAAATAAAACATTGCAACATCCGAAATGCTGGTAGGCCTTTCCCTGCACTCTTAGTTACAATGCTGCATTATGACTGCCTGTACTCTGCTGCGTAAACGTCACAGCTCAGTCTGTGACATCATGCATCATCAGCTGTCGGTGACTCACGCCCAGTTCCGATTCATCTCGTCTATCTTAACAGTCTCTGCACTCACAGCATGGCTAACCTCCACGCACACGGACAACAGGTCTGGAATAGCAGCATCCGTGCGCTTAATTTTCCGATACATCAGGTATCCGCCAACTCCAAACAGCAGGAATCCCGTGATAAATCCAAATATGTAAACTAGGGCTGTCAAAGTTAACGCGTTAACGCGTGATTAACGCAAAATAATTTTAACGCAACTAATTTTATTAACGCGTGATTAACGCGGGCCGGCCGTTGATGTACAATAGTAGAGAGGAGAGTACGTGTTGCCTCCAGGCTTCATGACCCTCGGGCCCCGCCGTAGTTGTAGTCCTCCGTTTGTCAAAACAGGAAGCCATGCACTGAGGTCGACGTCCATGCCGCAGACAGATAGACGTAAATAAACTTCCGTTAGAAGTAGCTGGGATAAAAAGATACTATTTTGAATGGTAAGTTCAGCTTCAAAACCTTGCCTGATGGCTAACTCCACAAGATAAATGTTGTTTGTGTTTACTGTCGATGTGAATTTAGTTACCACCGGAGTCCCGACTACTGAAATATCACTTGTTGGTTAATTAGAGCGTGGATGTAGAGCACCCCCCCCCCCCCCCCCCCCCCCCCCCCCCCCCCCACCCCCCCCCCCCCCCCCCCCCCCCCCCGTTTGAAGCAAAATAAACGAAAATATTTTGTATGAAGAACATAAGAGAAAATATTGAGTATATATATATATATATATATATACAATATATAATGGATTTGGCATTGTAGCAATAAATAAACATGCATTTGTTTTGCACAAGGCAAGCATTTGTGTACTCTCATATTAGGCAGGGCAACTTTATTTGTAGAGCACAATTCGTACACAAGGCAATTCAAAGTGCTTTACAGATGCATAAAATCACAAGAAGGCAAATAGAATCATTCCATACAAGCATAAAAATAATCAATAATAAATAAAATTAATTAACAAAAAAATTAATTAATTAAATAAAAAATGAAGAGTGCAGATAAAATCCTTCCAGTCATCATCTTCACATCTAAACAGAACTGTTTTCAGTCTGGATCTGAACATTGTCAGAGTTCAGGTCTGTCTCACATCTTCTAGAAGACTGGTCCAGATTTTAGGAGCATAAAACTGAAATGCAGCTTCACCTTGTTTAGTCCTGACTCTGGACACCAGCAGGAGACCACTACCTGAGGTTCTCAGAGTCCAGGTTGGTTCATATGGATCTAACATGTCAGAGATGGACTTTGGAGCCATGAAGAGACTTGAACACAAGTAGAGATGTTTTAAAGTCTATTCTCTGAGTGACAGGAAGCCAGAGACCTCAGGACTGGACTAATATGGTCATATTTCCTGGTTCTAGTCAGGACTCGTATTAATAAGAGTAATACAACTTGAAAAAGATCTGTATAAGGTAGATTTAGAACAGATAAAAATATGCGATTAATTTGCGATTAATCATGATTAATTATTGACAGTCATGCGATTAATCTGATTAATTATTTTGAGAAATTGACAGCCCTAATGTAAACATCTTCAGCGTCCTCGATGAACAGAGGAGCCTAGCAGCTCAGTCGCCATTTCGACCATGAATCTTGAACGTACCCAGCTGCGTGTAATCCTTCCGGACACGAGGGCTTTCCTTTTTTCCCTCTTCTCATCGAGAAAATTTGATCAATTGCATTGAGAGGCCAGCTGACCAGATCCATGGTTAGAGATTTAGATATTCAGATATTATCCGTATGAGGCTCCAAAAACACGCAGACAGGAAAAAGAGCAGCGAGGATCAGATAGAGGGACAGGAGCTCGCAGAAAAGCGTCCGCCTTCGCTGGAGAGCAGGAAGAGAAAAAAAAAAAAAACAGTGAAGTGATGTGAGGAGAGTGAGTCTTTTAAGTCACACCTGCCTTTAATCAGCTCCTCCTGATTGGCCACCTGCTCCTGAGGCTTCTCATGACCTACTGCTACATATAGAAGGCAAGAAGTTGGTCAAGGACAGCCCCTCGTTGCAGATGGCCAGCTCTGTTCACTCAGAAAGAGGTGAATATCCTATATGAGCTCAGGTTTTATGGATATCTCTGTGTGTGCATACAAGTACAGAAAGAAAATGACAAATCGAATGCAGTGGTGGGAAAAAAAATTTGGACACCTTTAAAAGTGTACACAATCTCTGTCAGGTTCGTTGTTTTAGCCATTTTTGTCATGCGGCCTCCTGTCCTCTGGCGCCCTCCACTGTCTCCATCCCCGACCTTCAGCCTGGGCTTGCTCGACCCGTCCTCTCCTGCGCAGCTGGGACTCATCACCAATCAACCCTCACTCTACATAACCTGGATTCCTTCAGCCACTCGGCGCCAGTCCGACTACGCTCCTTTAGTGGTATTAAGCCCACGTCTCGTCTCACTGTGCCAACCTGTCTGAACCTTCTAATCACTTTTGGTCTCTTCTCCAGTTCTGCCTTCCCCGTCTGCCCGGCCCACGTCCAGCCTGTGTGAGTCTGCCTGCGCACCCTGGAACCAGACCTTGGAGAACCAGCCTCGAGCCATCCACAACTGTTCCGGGATTCTCTGTCCTAATAAACCCCTTCTGTTCTTAAAGTGAAGTCTAACTTGGAGTCTTTCTCACCTGAGCCATGACATTTTTGTCTCTGAAAAGCTTTCAAATGTGCAGGCTTTATATAGGCTTGGCATGAATAGCATGGCAAAAATAATTGTCTTATTTAATAAAAAGAGCGGCTTTCATTAGAGGACCACTGGTGACCCAATATTCAAAATGTCCTCCTCCCTCGTCTCCGTCCTCCACTAACCCTAACCCCTAACCCTAACCCATGCATCCTCAAGTCCTTGTGTGTCTACTTGAACGAAGACCATGAGAAACTTGTGAAAGAATATATGGTAAGTTACATGCTAGAAAACAGCAGATTAACATGGTGCTTTGGTAAAGGCTGGACAATTTTTTTTTTCTTCAGTGTTCCTGATGTGGTTGGTTGATCCATATTCTCTCAAAGCTCTTGCATAGTGATTACTGGTCTCTGCTACTTCCTTTCCCAGTTCTGAAATGAATGAATAAAGCATTCATTTGGACATCCTCTAACCTTTGATTTCACTTTGTACCATTTCCATCATGTACACATCTGTATTACTTCTATACATTTCCAACTGTACGCCTGAATTTGTACTTCTTTTCTTCTATTTCCACACTGTATAGACTCGTCTTGGGTTGTGCCCAAGACGCACTGTATAGTGCGTCTTGGGCACAACCCCTCAGAAGGACATATTTTGGCTGTGCGGCCATTATCTCTTCCTCACACTCCCCCCCAATTGGTTGGGAAGATGCGCTCCAGTTCTGGTGACAACACTCTTATGTGGTGTCAGCTCATGAAACACCTCGCCATCGCCGCTCTCCAACTGACCCACATGACTCAATCTGGGGTTCGGATGTCCCACCTGACAGGAAACTCTGGTCAAACACTAGTAAAGTGCTCCTTTCCTTTTTTTCCCCCTTGGGAGTGGGAAACTCATGCTCCGCCTGGAAACTGTAAACTACAAGCTGGACGAATTCACCAAGGACACTGTGGTTGACCTAAAAGGACTCTATGCTTGGGGACCATGTGTCCTCCTCTGGCTGGCTTTCATGGCTAGCTGGTAACAGCTGGCAGTCTCTCCTGCTGCGGATTATGACCCCAGTCATCATTGTTGTTCTTTTATTGACGTCTTTTTCATGCTGCATTATTCTCTTAGTCAAGAACTGTCTAAGATAATTACCGTCCAGTTTTTGGATGTTTCTGTTTTCAATCATGTTTATGATGGTGATCATTGAATCTTAGTGAATTTGGTGACCTAATGTTACACTTCATGGCTGCTATTGTGTGATTAATATAAAACATATCAATATTTTATTATAATCAAAAGAAGGGAATTGTGGAGGAAATTTTTATTTGGTTTTGTTTATTTTATTTGCCTTTTAATAATATGTTTAAAAGTGATTTGTCTTTCTTAACAAGACCAATACACATCATAATCAACAAGACCAAATGTCTGACAAAAGGCAAGAGAAGACAGCTGTGATTCATTGATCAAGGAAACACCAGCAGGGGGTCAGCTGTGACTTTGAATAAACATTCCTAAATTCAGTTATCATCAAGTAACTAACCTCTCGATCAAGGAACTGTATAACATCGCTAAACTCAATTATCAGTCTCATTTAAGACAAATGTCCCTTTGCCTTCCCCACCACCTGCTGGGATCCACTCTGTATACAAACCTGTAGAGGAATCAACATCTCTTTGTCTTGGCATAAAAGAAAACACCCTCTATGTAAAGACAGAGTCCTCATTCAGTATTCTGTGGAGTACTGACTGGCAGCTCTCCTTATGTGCACAGAAGATTTTTGTATTTTTGTTTCTTTTCTCTTTAATAAATTCTATTTTGATTTTCTCATCGAGATCGGATCTTATTTTTTTTCCACAACAGGCTCAGGCCTGGATCTCATGCCTGGTCTGGTCCTCATAAAGGCTCAGGCCTGGCTCTCATCCATGGTCTGGTCCCCAGACAGGCTCAGGCCTGGCTAACATCTCTGGTCTGGTCCCCAGAAAGGCTCCACCCAGGCTGTCATCCTCGTTCTGGTCCTCAGACAGGCTCAAGCCAGGCTGTCATCCATGGTCTGGTTCTCAGACTGGCTCAGGCCTTGCTCTCTTCTCTGGTCTGGTCCTCAGACAGGCTCCAGACTGGTTCTCCGGTGGCCGACAGGACCTCCGAGCGAGTGAGGCCGAGAATAGTGGTCTGAAATTGGATAGGCTCGCTCGGGGACCCGGGGTTCCCGCCCTGGAGGCAGTACTTTAACAAGTGCCTTGTAATAACGTAATAACCAGCTAGTCATTGAGGACATAGCCTAGCCTACATATTGAACATGCCATTGATTCTGAACTTTCTGTTGGATTCAGGTTGTGACACAAAGAGGGAAAAGGCAAGTTGGTTCCATCACATCGGCTGAGAGATGGGAGCTGGTAACTCTGGTCTGTGCTGTTAATGCTGCTGGGGACGCTGCACCTCACATGTTTGTCTTTCCCAGAGTAAAGTTTAAAGACTGCTTCATGATCAATGCACCTCCAGGAGCAAAAGGTACCTCCACCAGAACAGGATGGATGAATGAAGATACCTGGGCTGAGTTCCTCAATCACCTGATAAACCACACTTACTTCACCCTTGACCACCCAATGCTGCTAATCATGGAGAATCTTAAAGCTCACATATCACTCAAGGCAGTAGAAATCACCAAGAGCAATGGTATCATGCTCACTCTCCCACCTCACACATCCCATCATGCAGCCTCTGGATGTGGCCGTGTACGGTCCATTCAAAGCCCAATACAGCCGAGCTCTCGATGGGTGGATGCGATCGAATCCTGGCAAAACAGCCACCATCTACCAGGTTGCAGGACTTGTGAGTCAAGCCTTCATGACAACTGTGACACCACAAAACATGACATCTGGGTTTAGGTCCACTGGGATTTTTCCATATAATCGTGACATTTTCCCTGATGAAGTGTTTGTACCATCCATGCTGTCAGACTGGCCAAACCCTGAGCTACAGCCTGTCACTGGGGATGCTCCACCTCCAGAAGACGATATGGAAGGTCCACACCCTGCAGATGATCCACCTGAGGATGAACCTCCCACTGCAGATAAGTCACCCCCCCATACTAATTCGTCCTCGCCAGCTAACACGAATGTGCAACAAATGACTAGCCGGCCTGGATATGTGTCTCCTCAGGAAATCATTGCATTTCCCAAAAGTACCCCCAGAAAAACAAACCACACGGAAGCATGCGAAGACAACTATCAGAAGAATTAACCATACTCTTCTCATCAAACTTGACAGTTTTATTACCCTTTATGACCTTATGACCTTTTATGACCTTATGACTCATCCTTACCGCATCTGTTTTTCCGATTGCAACCACAGCTGTCAGTTTTATTGTCAAACTTGACAGGTTTATGACCCTCACCAGATCTGTCTCCAGGGAGTTTTAACATCTGTTTTAAACATTTAAAATAATCTGAGGGGCCACAGTCAGATACAAGCTTACAAATTGAATACATTTATGAACACAATGAACAAATAAATTTATGAACACTGAATCTGGCAGTGCACGCCTTAACACAGACTTTTTTTAAGCCTGTAGGAACATCCTTCCATCCATCCGGAGTAAAATAGGCCAGACAGCCTGATACAACATCATAACGTAGCTCTTGAAGATAATAAATAAACACAGTCAGATACAAGCTTACAAATTGAATACATTTATGAACACAATGAACAAATAAATTTATGAACACTGAATCTGGCAGTGCACGCCTTAACACAGACTTTTTTAAGCCTGTAGGAACATCCTTCCATCCATCCGGAGTAGTAAAATAGGCCCAGACAGCCTGATACAACATCATAACGTAGCTCTTGAAGATAATAAATAAACACAGTCAGATACAAGCTTACAAATTGAATACATTTATGAACACAATGAACAAATAAATTTATGAACACTGAATCTGGCAGTGCACGCCTTAACACAGACTTTTAAGCATGTAGGAACATCCTTCCATCCATCCGGAGTAAAATAGGCCAGACAGCCTGATACAACATCATAACGTAGCTCTTGAAGATAATAAATAAACACAGTCAGATACAAGCTTACAAATTGAATACATTTATGAACACAATGAACAAATAAATTTATGAACACTGAATCTGGCAGTGCACGCCTTAACACAGACCCTGCAGCTGCATACTGACTAGGCTCCAGAACGTCTGTCAATGTTGTTGTAGTAAACTGCGGGACCTCACTCACAATCTGGTTAACAGGTCCAGCAAATGGTGAAGCAATTGACGTGTCAACAGACCGTGTAGCTGACCAGGCTCCAAAAACGTCTTCATCGCCACAATCAGGTTAACAGCTGTTTAGAGAAGGAGGGCGAGAACGCAAAAAACTATCATTATGACAGCCATACAAACACTGAGTTGAACAATAATTTAAATGATCTCCCATCTTTGTCTCCTTTGAGGAACTTTGTTCTGTTTTTCACTCTGATGTTTTTAGACTTAAAATGAAGGAAAAAAAAAAAAAACATCGAACTCTGTTGCTTCATTAAAAAGCTTCAGATTTTGAAAACTGCAGGTCAGCAACATGTTGATCTACACATCAGGGAATTAAACATGCTTAAATATATACACAAAAGGTTTTGTCACAAAGTCTTTCTGTGTAATTTTAAGGAATCTCACTAGTTTCACATTTATGTGTATTTTTAAGTTCAAACTAATTGTGTAAACAAATTTCACAAACTTGTTTTCTATTACCTCAAACACAATATGCGATTAAAATAGAAATCAAGTGTATACCTGAATATGCTATCTGTTGAGGTTGAAAGTTACAGAGATGTTGCTCCTCTGGCCAGTCACTAAGTGATGTCACATTGTGTAGAAGTACTTACATGCTAAAGAATGCTGCCATGTAAAGTCTGTTGCTGATTTGACTCCCTGTTGATTCATACCCCTTACATTTAACATGTTAATTTGTGTCACCCTGAGTTAAGTCTGTCTGTGTTCGAAAGAGTACCCGTGAGTTTGTTTAATAAAGTGTGTAAAAAAAAAAAAAAAAGAAACTCTGTTGCTTCATTAAAAAGCTTCAGATTTTGAAAACTGCAGGTCAGCAACATGTTGATCTAAACATCAGGGAATTAAACATGCTTAAATATATACACAAAAGGTTTTGTCACAAAGTCTTTCTGTGTAATTTTAAGGAATCTCACTAGTTTCACATTTATGTGTATTTTTAAGTTCAAACTAATTGTGTAAACAAATTTCACAAACTTGTTTTCTATTACCTCAAACACAATATGCGATTAAAATAGAAATCAAGTGTATACCTGAATATGCTATCTGTTGAGGTTGAAAGTTACAGAGATGTTGCTCCTCTGGCCAGTCACTAAGTGATGTCACATTGTGTAGAAGTACTTACATGCTAAAGAATGCAGCCGTGTAAAGTCTGTTGCTGATTTGACTCCCTGTTGATTCATACCCCTTACATTTAACATGTTAATTTGTGTCACCCTGAGTTAAGTCTGTCTGTGTTCGAAAGAGTACCCGTGAGTTTGTTTAATAAAGTGTGTTAAAAAAAAAAAAAAAAAAACATCGAACTCTGTTGCTTCATTAAAAAGCTTCAGATTTTGAAAACTGCAGGTCAGCAACATGTTGATCTACACATCAGGGAATTAAACATGCATAAATATATACACAAAAGGTTTTGTCACAAATGACAAATCCACCCTTTAATAGATTTTGTAAGAAGTTAAAAAAGTATTTTGAAGTTTTCACATAACGTGGACTAGTCCAGCAGATGGTTAAACAATTTTGACTGACCAGGCTCCAGAACGTCTGTCAATTGTTTGTTTTAAACTGCGGGACCTCACTCACAATCTGGTTAACAGCCTTTCTATCACGCACATACACACACACCACGCTTACGTGTATAAAAGAGGTACCGCCCATCAGTTATCTATCCAGCAGTAAGGCGACTTGAGCTCATAATGAATTCTGTCAGCGACGCACGAGGTAAATGATATTATCTTCATTCAATTTATTTTTCAGTCACACGTTTTAAACTGACTTGTGTATCGTATTAGCATGCAGGGGGGTTAATCGCCCGTACTGGTTTCCAGGTGAGTAAATAAACTTATTTTCTATTTTATCATGATTCCATGACCGTTTTTTATCCGTTATATCTTTTTAAATTTCACATCTTTTATTTTTCTCTAAGTGTCTGACTCAGAACTGTCAGGAATACATCTAACCCAATCCGATACAGGTAATATCTAATTTAGAAAACAATACTTTTTCATACTATTTAAAACATACATATGAAATAAGCATCACGATGTTTTACTTACAGATCTGGTGGACGCTGCTGGTAAACTGGTAGTTGAAACGTCATATGATAGCTTCCAGGGTTGTCTGTCAGATCTGGATGAAGCGGAACGGCATGCGATTAATTCTACAGGAAACGAAGGTAATTTTATTCTCTTGAATATGTCTTCAGTTGAATTGGTTCGTAACGCAGTGTTTAAATCAGTTTTTCTGTGCACGCTTACAGCGCCACGGCTAACAACTCACCTCAACGCTGGTCGCATGAATCCGTGCATTTATGTTGAACGGCTTGAAATTTCGCCGGCAACGCCACCGCGTCTTCTCAGAGAAGTAGCTCGTTACTGGGAAAACCATCCTCACAAAGGTAATTTTTTTTTAAAAACCGTTCTTTTTACAGAAGCTCCGGAGCACCTCCTATCCGCTCGCGATCGTGTGGTGAAATGAGAGAGTCTCACACTGATGACGCGGTCACGTACCGGTGACGCGGTCGCGTGCCTGTGACGCGGTCACGTACCGGTGACGCGCTCGCGTACCGGTGACGCTCGCGTACCGGTGACGCGCTCGCGTACCGGTGACGCGTTACGTAGAGAAAAAAAAAAAAAAAACAGAAAACATGTCTTTTTGTCGTCAGAACGAGGGAATTTATAGCCTCTGTGA